>CM038049.1:158636660-159277654 GCA_021397845.1 Areca catechu | reverse complement strand
AATATATTATGTTAAATATAATATAATATAATATATTTATGTTATATATAATATAAATATATATATTAATTTGATAACATAGTATATAAAATTGATAATGTTACGGTCGTTACGATGACGTGGCATATCTCAGATTTCGCTGGACGTGATTTGAGCCACGTGGAGTTTTTTCGGCAAAGTCAGATGTGGATCCGCCTCGACCGAGATCGAGGTCGGTCCAGGCCTTCTGCCGCTCCGACAGGTGTCCACCCAGGAGGGGTCCACCTCGGCGAAGCCGGCGCCCCCCCTGCTCCCTCGCTAGGTGGCACCCTGAGACGGTCCCACCTCGGCCGAGGTCGAGCCGGGCTCCTTCGTTCCTTCGCCAGGTGGCGCCCGGAGACGGGACCACCTCGGCCGAAGTCGAGCGACCTTCTGCCGCTCCTCCAGGTGTCCACCCAGGAGAGGTCCACCTCGGCCGAAGCCGGCGGCCGCCCTGCTCCCTCGCCAGGTGGCCCCCTGAGACGGTCCCACCTCGGCCGAGGTCGAGCCGGGCTCCTTCGCTCCTTCGCCAGGTGGCGCCCGGAGACGGGACCACCTCGGCCGAAGTCGAGCGACCTTCTGCCGCTCCGCCAGGTATCCACCCAGGAGGGGTCCACCTCGGCCGAAGCCGGCGGCCCCCCTTGCTCCCTCGCCAGGTGGCACCCTGAGACGATCCCACCTTGGCCGAGGTCGAGCCAGGCTCCTTCGCTCCTTCGCCAGGTGGCGCCCGGAGACGGGACCACCTCGGCCGAAGTCGAGCGACCTTCTGCCGCTCCGTCAGGTGTCCACCCAGGAGGGGTCCACCTCGACCGAAGCCGGCGGCCCCCCTGCTCCCTCGCCAGGTGGCACCCTGAGACGGTCCCACCTCGGTCGAGGTCGAGCTGGGCTCCTTCGCTCCTTCGCTAGGTGGCGCCCGGAGACGGGACCACCTCGACCGAAGTCGAGCGACCTTCTGCCGCTCCGCTAGGTGTCCACCCAGGAGGGGTCCACCTCGGCCGAAGCCGGCGGCCCCCTGCTCCCTCGCCAGGTGGCCCCTGAGACGGTCCCACCTCGGCCGAGGTCGAGCCGGGCTCCTTCGCTCCTTTGCCAGGTAGCGCCCGGAGATGGGACCACCTCGGCCGAAGTCGAGCGACCTTCTGCCGCTCCACCAAGTGTCCACCCAGGAGGGGTCCACCTCGGTCGAAGCCGGCGGCCCCCCTGCTCCCTCGCCAGGTGGCACCCTGAGACGGTCCCACCTCGACCAAGGTCGAGCCGGGCCCCTTCGATCCTTCGCCAGGTGGCGCCCGGAGACGAGACCACCTTGGCCGAAGTCGAGCGCCCCTCTGCCGCATTTGCTAGGTGTCCACCCAAGAGGGGTCCACCTCGGCCGAGGTAGGCAACCCTGCGCAAAGAAGTTTCCGAAGAGTGGGAGCGCGAGCTCCGAGATTGTCCCTCGAGACGTGCGTGCCGCACCCCGAGAAAAGTGCCCCGTACGGTCGGCGGTGACACGCGAAACATCACTTACATCGGCCCGACAGGTTCCGCAGTCGAGAGGCGAGGCCCTGACAAAGCAGGACCCGATAACGGACATTGTCGGCGCCTGGGAATGAGAGCGCTCACGCTCGGCCAAAGGTCTGGTCAGCGGTCTGACCGGCGCCCTCCCTTTACTCTTTCCTCGCTAGACTCGACAAGCAAGGCCGGGAAGCCACCTGGTTCCTTGATCCAGAAGGGAAAAGGGAAAGAGATGGAGGGGAGGAGGTGAAAGCGACGAAGGAGCCTCCCAGGGGCGGAAAAACGAAAAGGCAACATGAGGATTTAAAGGAAGGGAGAATAGACGATAAGGTAAGCAAAAAACAAAGGCTGGGGTAGAAGATTCCGTTCCAAGAGCAGGATCCAAGATCCCGAGAGGGGACCTTTGGCATGAGCTCGGTGAAGGAACCCGGCCGGGTTTCTATTCTTTCTGGGACCTTTCTTGCTAGCACGATCTCTAAGTCTGGGACTCCTTCGGGGGCCCGTCTCAGAGACTCTGTTCCCTCTCGCCGTCTACTAACTTGACCGTCGGAGCTCCCTCGTCGGGATCCCCGGCCAGGGTTTCTGACCTTACCTTACAGGTTCGAACAAGCCAGGAGACCCCAGGGGCGAGACGGTCTAGTCGGATCGGTGGCTCTGAAGTCACGGGCGTGGCGGTGAGATCGACAACAGATTGGCGTGCCAGGTAGGGGGGCAGGACGACACCCCCAGTGGGAGCTAGCTTTCTGTGAACGAAGTGCGCTCCGACCATGGTGGTCACTCGTGGACGCGAAGCGTCCACCAACCGAGTAGGGGAGGTCCCCTCCCCTCAGGGGCCCCACAGCCCGGAGAGGGAGCTCCCGCTCCCCCTCCTCTTCCACCACAGCCGACCTCGGCGGACGGATCTTGCGGCTGTCATCCAGCAGCTGCAGACCTTGATTACAGTAGCTACAACATCAGCAGTGCTCCTTGGCCATGCAACCTCAGCCAGGGACCCCCGCGGCTTGGACCGCGGGGCCGCGCGGGAGCCTGCGCTCCATCCATGGCAGGCCATCCCAACCGCGGGCAGCCTCCAACCCTCGCGGGAGCCACCAAACCCCGCGAAAAGAAATTACTCCGATTCGGTGGATCACGAGAGTCGATCCCCGGCCGATGAAGCCGAGACAGTGTGTCGCAGCAAGCGACGCCGAGGCAAGACCCTGCACCGAGACCGATCGGCGCCCCCTTCACCAGCGGCCTCGATGGAGGATTTCACTGACGAGGCCATCAGGCACCAGGCCGAGAGGCGCCTGGAGGAGCATGAGCGCAAATTGGCGGAGTTCGCTCGCCGATTTGCAGACCTGCAGAACTCCTCGGTGGACCCGACCGGCTACGACTCCCGTCCCCCCTTTTCTGAAGAAATCCAGACGGAGCCGATTCTGAGCCGGTTCCGCATGCCGTAGGTGGATCCCTACGACGGGACCACCGACCCTTTGGACCATCTGGAGAGCTACAAGGCCCTCATGAGGGTCCAGGGGCCACGGATGCTCTTTTGTGCATCGCCTTCCCCGCTACCCTCCGGAAGGCTGCTCGAGTCTGGTTCACCCGCCTCGAGCCCGGATCCATCTGCTCCTTCCATCAGTTGGAAGGAAAGTTTGTGGTGCACTTCGACGCTTGTCGGAAGGTGCCAAGAGAGGTGGACAACCTCTTCTCTATCCGCCAGCAGATCAGGAGCTGATTCGGGACTACGTCACCCGTTTCAAGACCGCCGCCCTGGAGATCTACAGCCTGGACAAACCCGTTGCCATGCTGGCTTTAAAGCACGGGCTCAAGACGTCCCCCCTGACCTATTTCCTGGACAAAAAACCTCCCAGGACGTACTCCGAGCTCCTCCTCCGTGTCCACAAGTACATCCGGGCGGAGGAGGCCGATCGCACCCGCCGATAGCTGGATGGGAGGACCTTGAAGAAGCCGGCCCCGAGAGATGTTCCAGGGGCCCGGCGGCCTGGGCCGTCTATCGACCCTCGTCCAAATCCAAAGCTGAAGGGCGAGGCCACCCCGGAGCGAAAGTTCACTCCTCTCCTCGCTCCCCAAATGAAGATCCTCATGGAAATTGAGGGCGAGCACTACCTCCGCCAACCTCCTCCTCATAACCCAAGAAGCACTCGAGACAAGTCGAAGTACTGCCAGTTCCACCACGAGCATGGCCACGACATCGAGGAGTGTCGTAATCTGAAGCGGGAAATCGAGGAGCTGATCAAAAGAGGCTACCTCAGGAAGTTCGTGAGAAATGAGGCCCCGGTGGAGGGACAGCCGCTCGCGACCTTACCCCCAGTTCCCGCGATCGACAACCGTCCGACGGAGAAGCCAGTGGGCATGATCTCTTATGGAATCGGGCGGGCGGCAAAGAGAGCCCGGGAGGTCGAAAACCCAGAGGATGTACCCCCTTCTGAGAAGGGGAGTGAAAACAAAAATGTAAATAACGATGCCATGGTGGTCGAGATGACCATCGCGAAGCATCCTGTACATCGAATTATGGTAGATAGTGGAAGCTTCGCTGACGTGCTTTTTTATGATGCTTTCTCCCGAATGAATCTGTCCCATGATCAGCTAAGGCCGGTGCACACCCCCTGGTAGGCTTTACCGGGGATTCGGTGGGGGTCGAAGGGGAGATCACTCTCCCGGTCACCGCTGGATCCCCATCTCGGCAGACCACAGTCATGATGACGTTTACCGTCGTCAAGCTTCCTTCACCTTACAATGCGATCCTCGGGCGCCCGGGGCTCAACCAGCTGGATGACATGATTTCTACGAAGCGGTTGCTAGTGCAATTCCCCACAGCCTCTGGGCCTGGGGTGATGAGGGGTTCGACCCAGCCAGTTCAGCATTGCCTTCAGACAATCCCAGGTGCCCGGGGCATCGAGCTCGGCCCCGACGTCGACGACCTCGACCTAAGAGAGAAGGAACCCAAGGGAGGACCCATAAAGCGTCTGTTGACTTATCCCCTCGGTTCGAACCCTCTGAAGACGGTGCAGGTGGGGGCCCAACTCCCGGAGGAGGAACGGACCCGCCTGCTGGAATTCCTCCGCATGAACGCGGATGTGTTCGCCTGGTCCGCGGCCGACATGCCGGGCATCCCCCCCCGAGGTCATTATGCACAGGCTGAACGTGGATCCGAGGTGCCGCCCTGTCCGCTAGAAGAAGAGGGGTTTCGTCGCGGAGAGGCAGAGGGCCATCAACGAAGAGGTGGAGAAACTCCTCGCCACCGGCTTCGTGCGGGAAGTTCAGTATCCCAGCTGGCTGGCGAATGTGGTCATGGTGAAGAAGAGCAGTGGCAAGTGGAGGATCTGTGTGGACTACACCGACCTCAACCAGGCCTGCCTGAAGGACAGCTTCCCTCTTCCAAAGATTGACCAGCTGGTCGACACCACCTCGAGGCATCGCCTCCTATCTTTCATGGATGCTTTCTCCGGGTACAACCAGATCTGAATGAACCCGGAGGACGAAGGGCACACCGCCTTCGTCACCGACCACGGAACTTTCTGTTACAGGGTGATGCCGTTCGGCCTCAAGAATGTCGAGGCCACGTACCAGCGACTAGTCAACAAGGTCTTTAGGGACCAAATCGATCGCAACATGTAGGTGTACGTGGATGACATGCTGGTGATGAGCAAGCCCCTCTCGGATCACGTTGCCGACCTGGCGGAGACCTTCGGCAACCTCCGACTTCATCAGATGAAGCTGAACCCGGCGAAGTGCGCCTTCGACATCTCCGCCTGGAAGTTCCTGGGGTTCATGGTAACCCAAAGAGGGATTGAAGCCAACCCGGAAAAGGTCCAGGCCATCCTTGACATGGAGCAGCCCGCTCCAAGAAGCAAGTGCAGCAACTCACCGGCCGGATAACTGCCCTGAGCCGGTTCATCTCCAGGTCGACCGATCGCTGCCGACCCTTTTTCAAAGTGCTGAGGAAGATGAACGACTTCGCCTGGACTAAGAAGTGCCAGGAGGCGTTTGAAGAGCTGAAGAAGACGCTTGCATCGCCCCCACTACTTTTCAAGCTCGAAGAAGGAGAGGAACTCATCCTCTACCTAGCGGTCACCCCGGAGGCCGTCAGCTCGGTCCTAGTTCGGACCGACGACCGGGGAGTCCAGCGGTCGGTGTACTACACCAACAAACTTCTCCGCGATGCGGAGCTCAGGTATTCCCGGCTTGAAAAACTCATTTTCGCGTTAATATTGTCTGCTCAGCGTCTCAGGCCCTATTTCCAAGCGCATCCCATTGCCGTCCTGACGGATCAGCCGCTGAAAGCGATACTCAGCTGACCCGACACATTGGGGTGATTGGCGAAGTGGGCACTCAAGCTCAGCGAATTCGATATCGCTAATAGGCCGAGGTCGGCCATGAAAGCGCAAGTGCTGGCCGACTTCTTGGTCGAGTGCGCGGGCCTAGGCAAGGAGCCAGAGGGGGACTCTCCGCACCAGCAGTTGAAACCAGGACCCGAGGAACCCGAGGAGGATGCCTGGATCCTTCACGTGGATGGAGCCTCGAACTCCGGTGGGAGCGGAGCCGGACTCATTCTCGCTAAAGGCGGTGGGGTCGTCGCCGAATGCACACTCCGTTTCCAGTTCGCCGCAACCAACAACCAGGCGGAATATGAGGCGCTCCTCGCCGGGCTGAGAGTCTCCTGCGAGCTGGGCGTAGCCAACCTCAAAGCCTTCACTGACTCCCAGCTGGTGGCCGGACAGATCTCCGGAGAATATGCTGCGCACGACCCTCAAATGGCGAAGTATTTGGAGCTCGTCAAAACGAGCGCAGCCAGATTCCGGCGCTTCGGCATCTTCCATATCCCCCGCAGGGAAAATGCCCGTGCGGACGCTCTAGGGCTGGCGTCCCTGCCGAACTCATTGCTGGGTAGCGCTCATATAGAGCGCCTCAAGGCCCCGAGCTACGAGACCCCTGTAGAGGTCCAACAGGTCAGCCACGAGCCCAGCTGGATGGACAAGTATGTCGAGTACATAACCGGCGGTATCCTGCCGGAGGACCGTGCAGCGGCCCGCCTTATCAAAAAGAAGGCCGCGCGGTTCGTCCTGATGGATGGGCAACTGTATCGAAGATCTTACTCCTATCCCCTCCTCAAGTGCTTGAGACCCGCGGAGGCCACACTCGTGCTCCAGGAAATCCATGAGGGCATCTGCGGGAACCACGTGGGGGGCAGAACGCTAGCCTACAAGGCTCTCCACCAAGGCTATTTCTGGGAGACGATGAAGGAGGATGCCGCCGATTTCGTGAAGAAGTATGATCGGTGCCAACGGCACGCCGTGGTGCAGCGACAGCCCTCCACTCCAATCTCCCAGCTCTCAGCTCCGTGGCCGTTCGCCTAATGGGGAATGGACCTCCTGGGACCATTTATCCCGGCATTCGGATAGCGGAAGTTCCTGATCGTGGCCATCGACTACTTCACGAAGTGGGTTGAGGCCGAACCCCTGGCACGGATCACAGAGACAAACGTCGCCAAGTTTTTCTGGAAGTCAATCATTTGTCGTTTCGGCCTCCCCCACACCGTGATCACCGATAACGGGCGTCAGTTCAACTGCCGGGAGTTTGAAGGATTCTGTAGCGACCTCGACATCCACCATCGCTTCACCTCGGTGGTGCACCCACAGACGAATGGAGAAGCCGAGGTCACGAATATGACCATTCTGCAAGGCCTCCGAACGAGGCTGGATCAGGCCAAGGGCAGGTGGGCAGAAGAGCTCCCGAGTGTCCTGTGGGCATACCACACCACCCCAAGAACGACCACCGACGAGACCCCGTTCAATCTCGTCTTCGGAGCCGAGGCGGTTATCCCGGTTGAGCTCAGTCTACCCACCCTGCGTGTGGAGCAGTACGACGAAGTGGAGAACCCCGCGAGGATGATGCTCAACCTGGACCTTCTTGAGGAGACGAGGGACAAGGCCCGAGTCCGGATGGCGGCGTACAGGCAGCGAGTGGCCAGGTACTACAAATCCCGGGTGCAGCTAAAGTCCTTTTGCCCCGGAGATCTGGTGCTCCGGCATGCTGAAGCTTCTCAATCCCGAGAGTGCGGGAAGCTCTCCCCGAACTGGGAAGGCCCGTACAGGGTAGCGGGAGTCCTTCCTCACGGAGCCTATTACCTGGAGGAACTAGGAGGATCCAGATTCCCTCGGACTTGGAACGCCTCAAACCTAAGGATGTATTACCAATAATATAAGGTTCCTCCAACTCCTACAATAAAATTCTTTTACTTCAAACGCTTTTTCTCGCCTCGTAGGAAAACGGGCGCATGGCTCTGAGTTCGGCAAACACGACTGTGGCCGGAGACCCGAGAAAGCGAGAAGTCCCGAATTTCGGTCTGGAAGGCGGGGCAGAGCCTAGCTCGCCCACGCGATCATGGAGAACAACTCGGCAAGCCGCGCAAGGTTTGGATAAAGCCTGCGGCCTCGGGGTTCAGTCCGGAAGTCCCGGACTTCGGTCTGGAAGGCGGGGCAGAGCCCAGCTCGCCCATGCGATCACAGAGAACAGTTCGGCAAGCCGCGCAAGGTTTGGATAAAGCCTGCGACCCCGGGGTTCAGTCCGGAAGTCCCGGACTTCGGTCTGGAAGGCGGGGCAGAGCCCAGCTCGCCCACGCGATCACGAAGAACAGCTCGGCAAGACGCGCAAGGCTTGGACAAAGCCTGCGGCCCCGGGGTTCAGTCCGGAAGGCGGGGCAGAGCCCACCTCGCCCACGCAATCGTGAAGGATGGCCCGGCAAGCCCGAAGGACTCGCGCAAGGCCTGCTCTACTGTCGCCCAATCCGGATGCTCCAAACTTTGATCTGAACGCTGGATGGGACCCAGTCTACCTACGGACTCAGCCCGGAGCAAGCCGCAGGACCTCGTCTCGGCACTCGACACAAACATTTCAACAAGACACAAAAAAAAAGAGAGAAAAGAAAGACGAGGTCGAGACTTAACAAAATCTGAGTTTTCATTGATTTAAAAAGAAAGGGGTTACAATGAAGGAGTCCCGACAGGCCGGGAGTCCTTAGAAAAAAGAAGAAGAAGAAGAAGAAAAAAAAGAGGATACAATTGGAGGCCTAGTTCGGCATGGTGGTAGGATCTTCAAGCTGGGGCGCGCGCTCTCCGTTGGTGACCGGTTGCTCGGAGGGCCGCTCTGGAGCTGCAGCCGTGTCGCTCGCTGCAACTGGAGCCTCGCCGGTGGGCCCTTGCCTTCTACCCCCAAGCACCACCCCACTAAGGTCGAGCTCGAGGTAGAAGGAGCCCACCTTTTCCCGGCACACCTAGAATCCCTTCAGAAAGGAGTCCACGGCGGCCTCCCGGACCTCCGAGACGTATTCGTCGGAGGCCAGGAATCTCGGGACGGCCTCCTGTGCCTCCCGCTTAGAAGCCTCCAGGAGCCCATTGATGTAGGCGCTCTGCTCCTTCGCCGCGCTCGCCTCCCACCGGGCCTCCTCCAACTGGCGCTCCAGCGACTGGGACTGGGCTCGGAGACGAGCCCTCTCTGCCGCGTCCTCCTCTATGCGCCGCTGGTTGGAGATCCTCTCCTCGGATAGAGAGGACTCCAGTTCCTTGACGCGCCCCTCGGCGCGTGCCAGGTCCGATTGAAGGGCCTGGTTGCTCCCCCGCAGCTCGACCCCCTTCTCCATGAGGTCCTTCACGTCAGCTGCGAGCTTGCCGAGCTTCTTCTCCTTCTCGGCATCTTTCTTAGCGTACCCTACGAGGAAGTTCCTCAACAGGAGCATGTCGGTCCCGATCTGCACGAAAAGGATAATTGGTTAGTGAAGAGTTAACTGGAATTGTAAAGGAGAGGGATCCGAGCTCGGACTTATCGTGAATAGCTGCGGGAGGATCCCGAGCAGAGCATCGGTATAGTCCCGGCCGTCCCGAAGTCGGCGATCCCGGGAAGTGCAGGCGAACTCCATCACCCGCTCCGTGAGCCCCTGGTCGCGGATCATAGAACACCAGCTGGTGATGGTCGACGGTGGAGCGGACAGATCGGCGGCAGGGGCAACTGACCCCCCGGGTGGGACTGCCACCGGCGGGGTAGCTGAAGTCGCGGGCGGTGCCGTCAAAGCTGCAGTGATGACGGGCCCTGCCCCAAAGGGAACCGCTGCCGATGGGCCTCCCTCTTCGGCGGCCCCGTCAGGGCGGACGACTGGAACATCGGTGGCCCGGGCCCGAGGTGGCCTGGGCGCAGTAGCTGCTGGACCAGGGGCGGGCACCGGCACGGCCTCCTGGCTCGCCTCGGTGCGAGCCCTTTTCGCCGCGGGCTCATCTCCCTCGGTGATGTCCCTCTGAGCCGCCCCTCTAGGAGATTCTCCACCGAGAACTTCATACCTGCAAAGGAAAGGAGGTCGGTCAGCCCAGTCAAAGCAAGAAGGGGAGAAAGTGGGGAAGTGCAGAGTAAAAGAAAAGCTGAGCCTCACCCGGCTCTCGGATGGGACTGATCCCCGCCTCAAACAAGTTCTGCTCCGATAGCAGAACATCGAGCGGGGGGATCACGTCGCTCAACAACTAGGAGTAAGCCTCCTGGTCCACCGGCTCGATTTGGGAATTCCGGTTCGGGGATCGATTCGGCTCGCTCCAGGCCCAATCGACGTCCTCGACCGAGGCGAAAAAGAACCGGTTCTTCCAACCCTTGATTGAGGAAGGGAGGTCGAACCGGAGACACCTAGGCCGGGGCGAGATGTACCACCAGCCATCATCAGTGGAGTACCGCTTCAGGGTGAAAAGAGCCCTGAAGAGGGAGAAGCGGGCAACAAACCCGTGGAAGTGGTAGAAAACGACGAAGGAGAAGATGACCCGGATGGCATTGGGAGCCAACTGGGCCGGGACCAGACGGAAATGACTGAGGAAAGAAAGGAAGAAGGGGTGCAGAGGAAACCGAAGACCCCCAAGGAGGAAGTCCTCGTAGAAAGCTATGCGGCCGGGGCCACTCAAGGTGACGCGATCCCCAGGCCACGGAAGAGAAAGGTGGATTGACCCCGGGATGCCGTAGACTTCCCGGAGCAAGGAAAGGTCACCTTCGGTCATCGTTGAAACGTGACCGGAGGGACCGACAGAAGGAAGGGCCGGAGAAGGAAGAGAAGAGATTGGACGGACAGACAAGACAGGGGGAGACCTAAGACCCCTAGGGATGCCTATGGTGATACCCCCAGGCTGGAGTCGTCTGCGGATCTCCTCCGGAATCACTTCCTCTTCCGAAGAGGAAGACGATGGAGTCCTCGGTCGGGACGGATCGGCCTCGTTCGGGTTAGACGAAACATGGCAGCGGCGCGCCATGGAAAAGAAGGTGGTGAGGAAAAGATGCTAAAGGAAGGGGACGAAGCGAGAGAGAAAGCGGAAACACTCACCGAAATGCACTGTGCAAAAGAGGCGGCAACCCGAGGGAGTGGGAGATAGCCTGCTGCGACCGCCGACGGAGCATGAGAAAGGGAAAGGGCCTCATTCCGGAAAGTCCCTTCCTTTTCAAATTTGATCGGCAGCGACCGTACCCGTCATTCCATTCTGGACCATCGGATGGATGCCGCGTGGATGCACGCCCGACACCGATGCCTTGGTTCCAGGGAAACGACCTCTGTTTCGAAGCGACGCATTAATTGCGGCCGAATAAGCAACACGTGGCAGCCTCTTATAGGGCTTTGGGCGCATCGAGGAACGGCGACGATGATCGTGGCAATCATGGCGCGAGATCTTTGCCTTCCCCACGTCATCTCCGCATTAAATCCCCACGTTCCGTGCCATGACGCCTCAACGGAACGGGGGGATGGGGGGCAACTGTTACGGCCGTTACGATGATGTGGCATATCTCAGATTTTGCTGGGCGTGATTCGAGCCACGTGGAGTTTTTTCGGTAAAGTCAGATGTGGATCCGCCTTGGCCGAGGTCGAGGTCGGTCCAGGCCTTCTGCCGCTCCGCCAGGTGTCTGCCCAAGAGGGGTCCACCTCGGCCGAAGCCGGCGGCCCCCCTGCTCCCTCGCTGGGTGGCACCCTGAGACGGTCCCACCTTGGCTGAGGTCGAGCCGGGCTCCTTCACTCCTTCGCCAGGTGGCGCCCGGAGACGGGACCACCTTGGCCGAAGTCGAGCAACCTTTTGCCGCTCCGCCAGGTGTCCACCTAGGAGGGGTCCACCTCGGCCGAAGCCGGCGGCCCCCCTGCTCCCTCGCCAGGTGGCCCCCTAAGATGGTCCCACCTCAGCCGAGGCCGAGCCGGGCTCCTTCGCTCCTTCGCCAGGTGGCGCCGGAGACGGGACCACCTCGGCCGAAGTCGAGCGACCTTCTGCCGCTCCGCCAGGTGTCCACCCAGGAGGGGTCCACCTCGGTCGAAGACGGTGGCCCCCCCTGCTCCCTCACCAGGTGGCACCCTGAGACGATCCCACCTCGGCCGAGGTCGAGCCGGGCTCCTTCGCTCCTTCGCCAGGTGGCGCCCGGAGATGGGACCACCTCGGCCGAAGTCGAGCGACCTTCTGCCGCTCCGCCAGGTGTCCACCCAGGAGGGGTCCACCTCGACCGAAGCTGGCGACCCCCCCTGCTCCCTCGCCAAGTGGCACCCTAAGACGGTCCCACCTCGGCCGAGGTCGAGCCGGGCTCCTTCGCTCCTTCGCTAGGTGGCGCCCGGAGACGGGACCACCTCGGCCGAAGTCGAGCGACCTTCAGCCGCTTCGCCAGGTGTCCACCCAGGAGGGGTCCACCTCGGCCGAAGCCGGTGGCCCCCCTGCTCCCTCGTCAGGTGGTTCCCTGAGACGGTCCCACCTCAACCGAGGTCGAGCCGGGCTCCTTCGCTCCTTTGCCAGGTAGCGCCCGGAGACGGGGCCACCTCGGTCGAAGTCGAGCGACCTTCTGCCGCTCTGCTAGGTGTCCACCTCGATCGAAGCTGGTGGCCCCCCTGCTCCCTCGCCAGGTGGCACCCTGAGACGGTCCCACCTCGGCCAAGGTCGAGCCGGGCCCCTTCGCTCCTTCGCCAGGTGGCGCCCGGAGACGAGACCACCTCGGCCGAAGTCGAGCGCCCCTCTGCCGCATTTGCCAGGTGTCCACCCAGGAGGGGTCCACTCAGTCGAGGCAGGCCAGCCTGCGTAGAGAAGTTTCCGAAGAGCGGGAGCGCGAGCTCCGAGATTACCCCTCGAGCCGTGCGCGCCGCACCCCAAGAAAAGCGCCCCGTACGGTCGGCGACGACACGCGAAACATACTTACATCGGCCCGACAGGTTCCGCAGTCGAGAGGCGAGGCCCTAACAAAGCAGGACCCGATAACGGACATTGTCGGCGCCTGGGAAGGAGAGCGCTCACGCTCGGCCCAAGGTCTGGTCGGCGGTCTGACCAGCGCCCTCCCTTTACTCTTTCCTCGCTAGACTCGGCAAGCAAGGCCGGGAAGCCGCCTGGTTCCTTGATCCATAAGGGAAAAGGGAAAGAAATGGAGGGGAGGAGGTGAAAGCGACGAAGGAGCCTCCCAGGGGCGGAAAACGAAAAGGCAACATGAAGAGTTAAAAGGAAGGGGAGAATAGACGACAAGGTAAGCAAAAAACAAAGGCTGGGGGAGGAGATTCCGTTCCAAGAGCAGGATCCAAGATCCCGAGAGGGGACCTTTGGCGTGAGCTCGGTGAAGGAACCTGGCCGGGTTTCTATTCTTTCTGGGACCTTTCTTGCTAGCATGATCTCTAAGTCTGAGACTCCTTCGGAGGCCCGTCTCAGAGACTCTGTTCCCTCTCGCCGTCTACTAACTTGACCGTCGGAGCTCCCTCGCCGGTATCCCCGGCCAGGGTTTCTGATATTGCCTTGCAGGTTCGAACAAGCCAGGAGACCCCAGGGGCGAGACGGTCTAGTCGGATCGGTGGCTTCGAAGCCACGGGCGCAGTGGTGAGATCGGCAACAGATAATATAGTATATAAATTTGATATATTATTTAATATATTTAAAATATTATGTTAAATATTATTTATTTAATACATAATTTTTATATTTAAATTTATTTAGTATAAAAAAATTTTTAATTTTAATATTTAAAAAATTATATTTAATATGTTTATAATATAAAATATTTAAAAACTATATTTTTAATAAATAATAAAATATTTTTTTAATAAATAAAATATATATTTCATTTAGAAATATTTTAAAAAATTAATTTTATACTATGTAACATTACCTACACATATTAAATATAATAATCTATATTGTAATTTACATTGCTAGCAATCCATATTATTGATAATCCATATTACCATTCGGGATTGCTCAACAATGCATCAAATGCAATCTAAGGATAATGGACATGGATTAGATATATGACCAGGACTTTTCGAGCTAGTTATGTTATTTTCGATAGGGACTTAAGCACTGCTGTGAGATGGTTGAGGATGGGCGATCGCTTTCTAGGTCCGCGCACTCGATCTTATTGTACTTTCATTCCTCTTCAATTTTAAGATATTTTTTTGTGGATTGCTTGGGATTGCATACATTTTAGGATTATTTAAGCCTCCCATCTCATCAAAAAAAGTATATATCTAGAATTCAATTTAAAAGAGCCAACCAAACAAAAATAGGGAGCCTAATCAGTTTCAATTTCTGTTTAAAATTTAGAAATAATGACAACTTTTTTTGTTTTTTGTTTTTAAAAAACCGAGCTAATTCGTTCAGAAAAAATAATAAAAAAATGGGGGCGAGGATAAATTCTTTCTGAATCGCGATCAAGTTCGCCGGCAGGTCCAAGCTTCACTTCGTAGGGCAGCATCCAGTGCAGCCTTCCGTTGGTGTGGGTAACTGACCCGTCGCTCCCAGGTCCAAGTTCCCCGGTTCCATCGCGGCGCAGCGGGCTTTGGCAGTCAGTGAGGAGGGCGAAGGGGATCCCAATCCCAATTCGCATGATGGCACTGGTCAGGCCGCAGTTCGTGCTGTTCGGGGACTCCATCACCGAGCAGTCACTCAGGCCCGGCGGATGGGGCGCCGCTCTCGCCGACACCTACTCTCGAAAGGTCTCTCTCATACACTCATTTCCCTTAGCACTATCGTCTATCCTCTCACATGATGGATGTATTGTGTGATTGGAACGAGGGATGCAAATCGTTTCTTCTTATCATTATTCTTTGGTTCGTCTTTCATCCTCTCCCCGCTTCTCTACATCCTTGCATTAATAACTTGAAAATCAGTTACAGACTTCCATCCAAATCAAGGAATTTTCTCGCTAGGTATTCTTTATCTCCATGTACTATCTATTTTTTTGATTTTGTCCACACTTCTTCCTCTGTTCAATGTTTTCTTCATGTCTGTAGCGTACTGTTTCAATGCATATATTGCTGACGAAACTGCAAGAACATGGAAATTATTCTGTGGAATCACAAGACCCTTTCAGATGCCTTCAGCATCTAAGAAGTTGATATGATGATGTTGGGGTTAAATTTGTTGCTTGCTTTAAGCTAAGCAAGGGGAGATGATCTGCCATTGGTCTCGGAGAAGAGAGGTTTTGATGGAGACAAGAGAATGTAACAAAATTCTTAGTGGCCAAAATATAGCCTTGATGTCTGTAGGACTTCCACAGTCGATATCACAACCATTATATCTTTTAAAATTTCATAAGAATCAAAGCAGTACGCTTTTGAAGAGTCAATTTATCTGCTTTATTTTTAATAAAAGTGCTAGTTTTACCACTGAAAAAAGAAGGATTATGTTTTAACATGAGCCCTTCAAAACTGGCTATCTGTTTTCATAGTTTCCAAATACCCTCATATTTTCTCCTCATGCTCAGAAACATAATAAGTGTTCACTTCATAGTATTTTTACAATTGTACAATCTCTGACAAAAATCCACTTTGTTCTCCATTTGGGTCAACTGCTAAACTTGCCCCATGATGGTCGCTCTTTGAGAGTTTTTTTTAATAATGTTTTTTATTAAATATTTACAAAATTAGTGCCATCCTCAACTTATTTACCGGTATAGGTATTTTTGAATACATGGAAGGTAGGGGGTTTGGAAAATTACCTGTGATTTCTCATTGATATGCAATTTCTCATTTCAGAATTTTTAATAAAAAAATTAAAATCTTTTTCAAAAAAGATTAAAAATTAAAAAATCTTTAAAAAATAATAAAATTAAAAAAAAGTAAAAAATATAAACATGATATTATAATAATATAATTTAATATATTTTATATTATAATAAATATTTTATTTTCTAAAATATAATAAATATTTTATATATATTATATATTATATTATATTATATTATATTTGTTGATGTGAGCGTATTGGTCGTGGTGGTGGTAGTGTTGTGCCGAGTGCTGTCGGTGCAGCACAATGGGAAGCCGATGGCACACCATCAGGGAGACAATGCTAAAGATTTTGGGCATATCATTGGTTTTAGTGGTTTACTAAGCATACCAATTATCATCGCTTGGTGGAACCGATCACTTGCATATTATTGATGAGCTAGTTCTTCCATGCGGCATGGTGGTCTCTCTGAGCAAACTCAAATCTCCTTATCAAGGTGGGGTTTCATCTATCTTTGTTTCATTCTTCATAGACATTTGTGCCAACATGGTGATATTTTAACCTTTTAATCTCTGCTTTCGTTTGAACTTTCTGTCTATTGGTATGATATTGTTGGTGAGCATCCCAATCACATAATGCATAAGGGAAGTACCATGACCATATAACTGTTAGAAGTTGTTACTCACACATGATCTTGACTTGTGTAGTTTTAATTTCCTGAATGTGCATCGAGAAAGTGATGTCTTTGTGCGGTCTTATGAAAACATATCAATTATTAGCATGGGGGAGAACAAGGGAAGAAGGATGGTGGAGAGCAAAAGAAGATGGAGTAAATATGAGATTTAGGATTTGCCATTTTGGAGAAGGGCATACCTTGAGAGTTGAGGTGAAACATTAACCACGGCAAAGTCTTCTCCTCTCTGGCTACCAAGTTGTCACCGTTCACCGGTCATTTGTAAGGGAGATGGGAGATCAATCAGGATGAAAGAGAGATGGGAGCTCAAGGGAGATGGAGAGGATGATTTGGGATGGAGAAAATTAGAAGAGTCGACTTGAGAAGCTCGAGGATTTGGGAGATTTTGAGTCTTTGACAGGTTGGAAAAGGTTTGGCCCAAGTCTAAACCATTTACCAATTTGGGTGAGCTATATGTACTAATTAATTAATCACAAAATAGATTCAGGTCCTATATTTGGTTTCGAGTTAAGTCGGGTTAGGTCAGGTCATGCATCTTAAGATTTAAATTAATTCAAAAATCTCTACGGATCAGGTCGGGTCGGGTCAAAATTCATTAAATCCAGATTTGATTCGATAAAAGGAACGAGTCCAATTTTTGAACCCAACCAGGCTCCATGGTTCTTTTAAATGGGTTCGGTCAGGTCTAACTGGGTCGGATCATGGGTCAACCTGATCCATTTATAGCCTTAGTTATGAAGCACCATCCTATGATATAAATATAATATATTTGTAAATCTTAGCCCTATTATCTCAGCAGCTATATAATAAGAAAATTTGGGATATTAACTAATGCAATATATCATGATTTTTTAATTATTATTTTTCAACTAATTTTTTAATTAATAAATCTTATAATTAAATTTTAAAAATAATATAATCTTGGTGTTACTATATTAGTTGACATACATATTAATATCTTAATATTAAAATATTATTCAAGCTTGATTAATGAATGGATTTTTTAAAATTCAAAATTTGCCTACATAAAAGAAAAAAGAAAAATCTAAGCATGATGGCCAGTGAAGCCAGGCCCTTACTAGCAGATGCTTCGAATTTGTGCCCAATAATTAAAAAAACATAGAGGTCTTGATGCACCATGCATTTAAATATGTTTTTCAATGCACATTTAATGTCTATGTTTTTAATTTTTTGTTAAAAATTTTGAATGACGAAAATGTATCTTCTTTAAAAAAATTTATGATATCCCGTGACTTACATTATAACATTTTATGGCTTAAGTTATGATATCCATCTATCATAAGACCGAGAGATATTTTGTTATGATATCCATCTATCATATTTGATCATAAAAATACTCTCGATCTTATGGTATCATGTAAAAAGATGGTGCGATAAAAAATTGAGGAACACAAGATCAAAAAAAAAAATCAAAAAAATATTTTTTTGATCTTTTGTTACATTGATATCATAATAATGTAACAATCCAAATCAATTAATATCAAGTTTTTTTTAATAATAATAATAATATTATTATTATTTTAAAAAAATGAAGTTGAAAAATAAGGTTGCAGGCCGTGGCCAATTCCTCCACAGAGAATTACTTAAAAATGGCCAATTCCTCGAGGCCGCTGATTTCTTCCTTGCTCAACGAGAAGAGGGAGAGGGAGGGGGAGAGAAGGGTTGGGGAAGGGAGCGATCGAGCATTCTAGGGGTGGAACGAGAGAGAAGTCGATCGAACATAAAGTTATCCGACCCACTCGCAATCCATTTCATTCCCATAATCCGATCACATCCGTTCCTCCTCGCACCCCTTGCGCTCCTAGGGTTTGAGTTCTCCATCTGATTTGGTCGGGAAACCCCTAGGTTCCTTTCTCTGTTCCCTCTCCGTCTCTCTTCCTTGTTTCCCTAGAGGGCTTCCTCGGGTCTCCAGGCGGCGCTCCCTGCTCTCCCTCTTGCTAACTAGGGTTTCTCGTCATCTGATATCTCTAAGGTCCCCGTCTACTCTCTAGCCTAAGAAACGGATCGGCGATCTTTCGATCATATCCAGCTTCTTCGGTTCCTTTCTGGGGTGTTATCAAGGAGTGGGGGAAGGGTCTTGCAAGTTTTGTTGTCAGACTCTCATCCCCCATCTTAGACATGACTGCAGCAACGTCCAAGACGACCTCCAAGGGCAGAAAACATATAATAAAGCAATAGCCCAAGCAAATCAAAGTAACATCGACTGATGAGATAGCCGTAGCACCATACTTTAACACAAGGTTTGATAGCCACTAAAGCAATAGCTAAGAAGTCCCCCACCCATCTCACACAATGGTGGTCGCATGATGGCACTAGTTAGGCCGCAGTTCGTGCTATTCAGGGACTCCATCACCGAGAAGTCTCTCAAGCCTGGCGAATGCGACGCCTCTCTCGCCGACATGTACTCTCGAAAGGTCTCTCTCATACACTCATTTCCCTTAGCACTATCCCCTATCCGCTCACATGGTGGATGTATTGTGTGACTGCAACGAGGGATGCAAATCATTTATTCTTATCATTATTCTTATGTTCGTCTTTCGTTTTCTCTCCGCTTGTCGTTGTGATTTGTTCCATCTCATGGTTCTTTACTGTGGATCTTGTAGATATTAGAACAGTGCTTTAAAAAATCATAGATTTGATTAAAAAAACAAGAAAAGATTTAATATTAAAAAATGATAAATATTTACAAGAAATCGAAGAACATAATTCATATTCGAAAGCATGTAAGACACTGTCCTAAGACATATTTCTGTCCTTGTGCAGGAATTGTATCCAATAAAATAAATTTAAAATAAGAAAAGAAATTTGGAGGAGAAAATATTAGAGGGAAAAAGAGTATGGAAACATGAAACAAAACTTATATCTTTAGGCTTCCAAATGGTCTTTTTATAGCCATCCAAAATCTGACCGTTTAGATTTTTGTTGGCCAATTAAAGTTCAATTAGAAGTCCAATGGTCAGAAAATTAAAAGTCTAATAATGAAAAGTATAACAGTCAAATAATTAAAACTCCAACGGTCAAATCATTAAAAACTATAATGGTCAAATTATTAAAAGCAAAAATGGTCAAATAATAAAAATAAAACGATCAAATAATTAAAATGATTATGGAAAAAATTTTGGATTTTTTCAGCAATTCCTCTCAAAACTTAAAATTTCTGAAAATTATTAGTAAATATAAGTTTCTGAGTACTTATACTATGCAATCGGTAAGGTGACTTTAACCTTAGTGTAAATAGTTTCCATATGAAGGAATCGGAGTGAACTAAGTCTTGAACCATGTTCCTTTAATCTAGACTTCAACTACTACACATAGTATAGAATTCTCCATCGCTAGTCTGTGCATTAATGGTCCTGCACATATATCTTGATTTTTCATGAAAGTTTCTAAAGATTGTCAATGTCTCTAGTCGTGGCCATATACGGATACTCTCATATATGTGAGCCTCTTCAAAGATGTGTGTAGTGTCACATCTCGAGAAATATCTCTCGGATCTCATTTAGAGTTAAACTCTTCCTAACCACTACACAGGAGCACTAATCATCATAGGGATGGGATGGGGTCTATATCACTCCTATATCAAATAAGTCATATATGCTCCCTGACTAACCAATCAGTTTGTTGTTACCATATAAACTTTCTTCAAGAAATCTCTTATCACAGAGGTTGGGTTCCCATTGCTGGAAGGTCTTTTATAGGCTAAGTCCCATCCCCTCGATGACATTAGGATCTTAGTCCTATTTAAGCCTTTAATAAGGCAAATTGATATAAAAATTTTTCATCACAAATTGTGAGATATATTAGAATTTATAGTTATGGCAATGGAGATATGCAAAACTAGATCTAACCAACTTGATGATCAATTTCATATTAGAATTCAAAAAACTCAAATAACAAATATTGTGATGATCATCATACATTCATACCTCTCTTATGACTGTATAATTATGTACTAGCAATCTTTAGAAACAATTGATGTTAAATGAATTAGCATTAAGCAAATCCAAATTATGCAATTATATATATCACCATGATACCAAGAATATCCATAGTAAAATTTTTAAAATAAAAATTTAGATATATCATGAATAATAGATAAGATACAACATGTTTCATAAAGAACTTGGCAAAAACTTTGAATATCAAATATTATTATTTCATATTTATTGCTATGTAAAATTTTGTATCTTAAAATAATTTTGCTTTGTTAAATGTGAAGATATTTTATCTTCTTACATTATTATTGGTGAGCTATGTAGCAACACTATCATTGAGTAATTTATGTGGACCAAAAGAGAGTTCTCATGATGAGCAAAGGTTGTAGAAGATCTTTAAAAATCTATAGACTGATCTTGGTGACAAAGTTACCATAATAGTTATTCAACAATATCCATGGACTGACAATTTATCTGAATATCTACACTAACTCATGGATTTTTTATGAATATTTATATGGATCCTAAACGCTATGAAGTCACCATATGGGAAACATTAGTATATCAACAAAGCAACTTCAAGCAACATCGACAAAATGTCCTATTTCTGCTTTGAAATATGATTTCCCAGGAGGTCACCCATCCTAGTACTACTCTCGTCCAAGCACACTTAATTGCAGAGTTTTGATGGGATCCGATGCATTAGTGCTAGTATGATAACACCCATCAAAATGCATTGGTCTGCAGATAGAGACAGCAAATACCATACTAATGTTCTCTGGCTACTCATTGTGATACCAATGCACTGGAAACGGTTCCTCAAGAAAAATTGAAAAAGTAATATCTAATTATGCATGATGGTCTAGAAGCCTCATTTACATGCCAATATATGCTACTAATATGCATATATCAACAACTAATGAAAAATTAAAGTTGCATCATAATATCATATCAGAAATTATGTCAAGATATGTGCATCATGCCTCGCACATCATATCCAAGGATAAATGCTCCATTAAAAAAAAAAACAGCCATCTAGACAAATTTTTATAAAGGAGAGATTTTTTTTTTCAGACACAGGTTATGCACCAGAATAATTATCTAATATCTAAGAAGAGAAGTTTTAAGTTTAAGATATATATATGTCGGTTATGCTCAGGTATCTTCTACAGGATTTTCTTAGTGATAGTATTAAAACTAATGACAGGATTCATCATAATTTATTAAAAACACTCATGAAATCTTCGGTGATGTCCACGTATTCAACAGCACATCCAATAATTATCCATGGAAACTATCATTTCATATTGGCTTTATGGATACTACACATTGCTTCATAGAACTTAAAATAAATCGTTTAACATGAAGCCATCAAAATACCACTACATCAAAAACACCAAGTCAAGAGAACATGGAAATGCCAACTAATTAATGTTACTGAATGTGAGAGAATTGAATGTAACAACCATATATATATAAGCTAATTGGCAAGAGACAGTCATGAAATTATTTTAAGACCTAGTAAGATCATTTGAAGTCCAAATAAATTAAATTTGAGTAGTGTTGGAAAGAAAGAGTATTTTTATTCATGATTTGACAGTACCATGAATAGGAGAAAGCATATCCACTGGGAAGAAAACAAAAGGCCAAGGAACAGTTAAGACAGAGCATCCCATTGGATAAACATAAAAAATAAAACTCCTTTGATTCCATGGATGTTACCAATTCAAGAAAAGGATCTTAAATGATAGAAATTTTGACATATAGGGCTTCCAAATTTGCTTGTTTGAGAATTAAAAATACAACCAACATAGAGTATTGGAAAGGAGAAATTTACTGGAGGCTTGTAAAGGGCATGAGGATACATTAGCAGCTTAAAAAAAATGTCAAAACTGAATTACAGAAGTAGAAGAATAATGAGTCACAATACTTGTCATTCACTGAGAGGCTTGTAAAGAACAATAGGATACATTGATGGTTTACAAAATTTCAAGGATCATAACATACTACAGAAATGGGGACCAGATGCTAGGAGACACTTAGTGTCAAACAAATAAAATGGACTTAAAGAAAATAATGTCAAATGATACAAAATTCAGGCCAAAAGGAGTGGCAATCCTGCAGTTTAGTTGACTTGCATCCAGAAAGATGGACTAATGTAGCATTTTTTTTTATAAATATAAATCAACAGATATTAAATAGATTAGGCCTTTCAACAGCCAAAAATTGTTATATGAGATGCCAGCCATTTTACAGTCGCGCTGACAAACAACTTGCAGTACTTTCTTTGATTAACATCCTCATATTGTCTTTTCAAATGATCTAGCAAGACCGGTCTTGGATGAATAACATACACCATATATTCCGACTTTGAGTTGCACCAATAACATTTGATATTTAACTCAGCAATTTCATCAGATATTTTACTTGATGAGTTGCAAGAAAGCATCAGTAATATCCTAAGCATTGTCATTTTTCAAAGTGCAAGAAATCAACATGCAACAGCAGACACCCAAATTCAGTGGTGCATACCAAAGTTTGTGCAATTAAACCCATCCAAAAAACATACAATTCAACAAAAGAAATTGGACTAATTGTTCAAAAGAGATGCAGATGACATCATTAAAACTTCTACAAAAAATTAAAAGATAACCATAGAGTTACATAAACCTGGCTCTATATGAATCAATTTTAACAAACAACAGAAAAGATCTGACCTAATTTTCAGGCTTTGTGATTTCTGTTCTTTGATTTTTCAAATTAAGTTTTGTGAGAAGCAAATAAACAGACATTTTGATAAGAATTGGTCATGCATTTAGATCTGGTGTAATTTATAAACCTGGAATTTCAGCAGCCTAAATCCTGTTTCATGTGAATCTCTTTGTGATGTTACTAATAAATTCAGCACTGCTCTTTATTTTTGCTTGAAATATGCCTTAGAACAGTGTCTTACATGCTTCCGGATAAGAATTATGTTCTTCGATTTCCTGTAAGTATTTTACCGTTTTTCTATAATTAAATCTTTTACTATTTCTTTAATCACATCCATGATTTTTTAAAGCCCTGTTCTAACAGTAGAAACCCGGTTCTTGTTTCTTGGATTTTTTTTTCGGGTTTGATCTATCCATATCTTTCATCTGATTCCTGCTTGAAACCCAAATTACAATATCAAAGAATTACATCCTTGCATTAATAACTTGAAAATCAATTACAGATTTCCATCCAAATCAAGGAATTTTCTTGTTAGATATTCTTTATCGCCATGTACTATCTTCTTTTCTTGATTTTGTCCACACTTCTTCCTTTGCTTAATGTTTTCTTCATGTCTGTAGCATACTGTTTCAATACATATATTGCAGATGAAACTCCTAGAACATGGAAATTATTCTGTGGAATCACAAGACCCTTTCATATGCCTTCAGCATCTAAGAAGTTGATATGATGGTGTTGGGATTAAATTTGTTGCTTGCTTTAAGTTAAACAAGAGGAGATGATCTGCCATGGATCTTGGAGAAAAGAAGTAAGTTTTGTCGGAAGAGAGGTTTTGACGGAGACGAGAATGTAACTAAATTCCTGGTGGCCATAATATAGCCTTGATGTCTATAGGACTTCTACAGATGAGATCACAACGATTATATCTTTTAAAATTTCACAAGAATCAAAGCAGGATGTTTTTGGAGAGTCAATTTATCTGCTTTACTCATAATAAAAAAAGTGCTAGTTTTACCACTGAAAGGAAGGATTATGTTTTAACATGAGCCCTTCGAAACTGGCTATTTGTTTTCAGAGTTTCCAAATACCCTCATCTTTTCTCCTTATGCTCACAAACATAATAAGTATTCCCTTCATAGTATTTTTACAATTGTACAATCTCAGACAACAATCCACTTTGTTCTCCATTTGTGTCAACTGCTAAACATGCCCCATGATGGTCGCTCCTTGGTTTTATCCTTCTTGAATGTATTGGCTATGACTAGATCCTTATCTGTTCAACATTTCAACTCTCTATGATGCTTCATCTTTGTTTGAACTCTCACTCAGACCTTCATGTTTCTGGAGTTGGCACAATATTTAGAAGCACATATTTACCTGGCTATTTCAATTGATGCCTAACTATGAAGCTATATGTATATATATATACACACATATATATGCTGATATATGTATTTGTACATACATACATACATATATATGCTGATATATGTATTTGTACACACACGTAATATAAGATGGATTATGCTCTTCTAAAGAGGTGGGGATAAAAAAAGAGCTGAGGGTATCCACTTCTCTCAATTCCAAATGCAATAAAAGGGCATCTAAATCGATGATCCACATTACTAATCATGATTTGTAATGGTATGCATCATGGCCAACATTGTAGATCTTTAAGTTGGATTCTCCATTATTGATTTTGGAGTTGAGAGTTATTAACGTCCTGTCCCTCCAGAATAGCATAGTCATCTCTCTTGAAATATATCTATTATTATGCATACATATATGCACACATGTATACGTATATGTATTCATACACATGTTATATGTGTACATACACCCACACGTCCATGCATGTATTATTGTTGTACCAACTATACTGATACCACTTGTTAGAGAATTTCTTGTATGGAATACAAATCCTCGTGCCTCAGATCATGTTATCATTATTAATATTGCAAGAGAAGAAATAAAATAAAATAAAATAAAAGATAATTTAATAGGGCATGCAAGACTATACTACGAAAAATATAATCATTTATAATATAAGAACTTGCACTCTCAATAATTTATAAGCTTTCAACTTTCAAGAAGACTCTTTAGTCCTCACAGGCTTTTTCTGCAGCTACCACCTTGTCTGGAAGTCCTCTGGATCGTCGTACTTAGTCCTTGGCTATCTGTCCCTCTTTTTATAGCCTGTGTTGAAGAGTAGTTTGACAGGAATCCAGAGGTTCAAACTTTGTTGAAAAAGGACTCCAAAACTTTATACAACTCTTGTTTGACCCCTTGGAAGCTCCTGACCATCCGATTGGCATTACATGCACTTCAAATCCCTCGCATCATGCTTAAATCGAAGTCGGACTCATCCTAGACCGTCAAATCTTCGCAAGATCATTGTGGAGTGGGCTTCATCAGACCGACATCTCTTCTCTACCGTTGGATCTTGCTGAGGATTGCATGCCATTGTTCGATCACCCAAAGAACCAAAGAACCCTGTGAGCTGCGATGAAACACCACAGCATTAAAAATTGTGAATTGCACCATTTCGCCCTGGTGGATCGTGCAGTGGTCCGCACATGCTATGGGCCTAGTTTCTTCCTGGGTTGGGTCTCGTGGGTTTTGTTCTAATGGGCCGAGTCGATGCATTTTTTCTTAATAATCTTCATCTTGACTTGACATTTGGCCTCTATTTGATTTTGAGAGCTTGTAGATTTTGTCCCCAAGTCTTAGGATAAATATCTGCTACTTATAGATGGGCAAACATGAAAGTCAAGCTAGGTTATCCGATCCCGTCTCCGTCTTATACTGGTTTACCTTGACTTGAGATCTGCTTGGAAAAGCTTCTTGTGGTAATAGAAACTTTACCGTGTGATATCGTCTATCATGCCTGATTCACTTGCTCTTGGAGCTTCATCTCATACTAGGTTTCCATCTGTATCAGGGATTTCACCACATACTTGACTTTTTATCAAGAGATAATATTCTTTACACTTCTTTTCCTGCAAGACAACCTTACTGCTATAAATTTTATAACCGACTCTTCATGTATAGCAGTTTGAATTCAGTAACTTAGTGAGATTAGATTCTTGTTGAAGCTGGGTACATATCGGATCTTATCCAATTTTTTTGATATTCCATCATGAAGTTTTAAGCTGACTTTTTCTTCGTTCTTGATACACCTTGATCCGTTTAGTAGGTGGACAACATTCTCTCTATTTTAGAGAGTCGAAGAGCTCCTCTCTGTAATACACATGATGAAAATATGCAGAATTTAGAATCTACTACTGGAAACGAGATACCTCGTCGGATATCATAATTCATAAGCACTTCACCGTATTCGTCACTGTAGCTATCATCGGTTCATCATAATAGTCTTCATTCAATCTGAGTTATGGGCAATCTCTGATACAATACTCCTTGTTGTATCGGTAGCACTTGATCTTGTTAGTTTCTTCGATTTGGACCTGGATTGCTTGCCATGCGATCCTCTGCCATTCTATCCTTTTTCATTATATCCGTTACCACTAGCCTCGCTATGCGATCCTCTGCCACTCCGTCTTTTGCCACCAGTTCCTCCAGAGACTGCTAATGCTGAATTTCCATCTGAATTCGAAGCTTGGTTTTTTTGCTTAAAAATCTCGTTTTGAAGAAGTGCTGAAGTGACCTTCTTCATCTTGATGATATTCTCCATACTAGAAGAGCAATCACTGAGGACTCAAAGAAGTGTAAAAATGATAATAGCAAGATTAACATCCTGGTCTTCTCTACAACCTTCTCACATACATCGAAAAGATCGATGAGGATCCTTTAAAAATTGCTCAGATGTTCCTGCACGCTTTATCCTTCACTCATCCATAGTTGATTAAGGTACTTTCAAAAATGAGTACGTTGGTAAGAGACTTTGCCATATACAACTTCTCGAGCTTCGTCCATAGCGCTACTAGAAAAGTTTCACTCAGCTCATGGATCATCACGTCAGCTGCCAGGTACAAGTGAATTGTGCTTATTACTGCATTTGAAGTTGTCTCCAATTTTTCTCTTTCATGGTGGCCGGTCTCTCCTCATATATGAGAGCATCGATCAATCCCTACTGGATGAGCACGCCTTTCATCTTTGCTTGTCAAAGAAAAAATTGTCCTTTCCATCGAACTGGTTGATGTCGACTTTGATTGCATCTGTCTTCATCTTCTTCAATCTCGATCAACATGCACAATATGTGACTCTAATATTAGTTGTCGTGGTACCAACTGCATTGATACTACTTGTTGGGGAATCCCTCGTGCAGTATATAGATTTGTGTTCAAAATTATGATGTCATTGTTGATGCCGCAAAAGAAGGAAGAAAAAAAAATAAAAAAAGATAATTTAAGAGGGCATGTAAGACTTCACTATGAAAAAATAATCACTTACAAGATAAGAACTCACACTCTCAATTCCGTACAATTTCTTTCAACAAGAAGTCCTAAATTTTTCACAAAGCTCTCAACTTTCAAAAAGACCCTTTAGCTCCTACAAGCTTTCTCTACCACTGCCATCCTTCCTGGAAGTCCTTTAGATCTTTACACTTAGTTTCTGGCCATTTGCCCCCTTTTTATAATGTGTCGAAAAGTAGTTCGATAGGAAATCCAGAGGTTCAAACCATGTTGGAAAAGGACTCCAAAATCTCGTACAATTCTTGTTTAACCCCTTGGAAGCTCTTGGCCATCCGATCGGCATCAGATGTGCCTAAAATCTCATGCATCATGTTTGAATCAAAGTTGGACTTATCCTTGACAATCGGATCTTCGCAAGATCGTTGTGGAGTGGGCTTCATCAGACTAGCATCTTTTCTCTACCGTTGGATCTCGTCGAAGATTGCGTGCCATTGTTCGATCACACAAAGAAGAACCAAAGAAGCTTGTGAGCTATGGTGAAACACCACAGTATTTAATGCTGTGGACTACACCCTCCCGTCCTAGTGGATCGTGCGGTGGTTTGCATGCATGAACTGCGCGGTCGTTGGGCCGTGCTTGCATGTCCGCATGCATGGGTTGGGCCGTGCGCTGCAAGCTTGGGTTGGGCCTGGTTTATTCCTAGGCTAGGTCTTCTCGTGGGTTTTATTCCAGTGAATTGAATCGAGGTATTTTTCCTTAACATGTATATACGTAAAATGAGTAGTTTAGAATGTCAAAACAACATAGTCCATACTTCATACATCAACTTCTACATGATCGTCATTTAGTTATCATTCAAATCCATAGATTTTAATCCATATTTCATATTTCAATATTAATGTCATAGACTTTAAAAAAAAAGAAAGCATGCTCCACCTCATATTTGAATGTGTCATAGAAGTATCTGGATTGTAGAGTTTATCCAGGAAGTCTCTGGACTGGTTTTTTTAATTTTTGAAAACAAGAAACTTAACACAAGTATCAAATGCATATCCAAGAAGTATATACATGTGATGCATGTCCAGTGCGGTTATGCATGTGATTTGACACATCTATGCTTCTTAGGTGCTGGACATTCTTTTATCTTCTAGTTGAAGTTAAATTTGACATAGTCTTTCATTGGTGCCAGTCCCTTTAATCAAATTCACTACACCAAAGAAATGTGAATGATGTAAGTCACTTTTTCTATGTTTGAATGGTGTAAGTCACAAATTGGTTTTCACCTTCTTTTCATTTGGAAAGGGGGGGAGGGGGGGTAATGTTTTCTTTTGTTTTTTATATGTCAATGTTGCTTTCTTGAGAGACACAATTTAAGCCTATACACCATTACTATTTGTTGTTTTTTCCTCTCTCCTTGTCATTACTTATGTGGCTTTATTTTTCTTAATTCTAGGCAGATATAATTGTTAGAGGTTATGGTGGGTATAACACGAGATGGGCCTTGTTTTTACTTAATCATCTCTTTCCTCTGGTAAGATTCGAGCCAATTTACGGTAGATCTATTACCATTATGCCTATTTTTTTTATTTACATACATATATATACTTAAATACAAACTTTTATATGTATATATGTGTGTGTATACATATATTTGTGTATGTGTGTTTATGTCTATATATATGCATATATATGTGTAGATACACATATATGCAGATGATTTGTACTCTTTTACTTTCTTTCTTGACGTGTCAAACATTTCTATGCTATTATATCATGCGAGTGCTGAAAATAAACAGTTTCCACAACTCGTCAAACTTATTTTAATTGGGGCTAGATTTAGCCTCTTTTATGCCATAGATGGAAACTTTCCTTGCATGTTACTGTTCTTTTACCTATTTGATCATCAAATTTAAATCTTTTTTGTCCATGCACCATGTGCATCATTTAGTTGAGCTTCTAGGGTACCTTTTTATGTCTATATTGTATTGATGATCCATATCTACAATCACATACTTGCATTCCCAAATTGATAAACATTATCTTGATATTTATGTAACTTTCTCAAATTTAAGTCTTTTTTGTCCATACACCAGGTGCGTCATTTTAGTTGAGCTTCTAGGCTATCCTCTTATATCTATATTGTATTGATGATCCATATATACAATCACATACTTGCATTCCCAAATTGATAAACATTATCTTGATATTTGTGTAACTTTCTTTTTCAATATCTCTTATACCATTGTTCCTTTTGTGTATCATCATTATTATTATAAAGAAATTCTGATTGATTTTTCTTGCTGATTTATTAATTCATCTTAAAGGACAATGCAAAGTTCACCCTTTTTTTCTCTTCAGAGCTGCCCAACAGCTCCTGTTGCTGCAATTATATTTTTTGGCGCTAATGATGCAGCCCTCCTGGGAAGATCAAGTCAAAGACAACATGTGCCTGTTGAAGAGTACAAAGAGAATCTTAGAAAAATTGTTGATCATCTAAAGGTTACAAGTTATAGGTTTTTTAAATTAATTGTCTATAGGCTATGTATTAGAGTTTAACTCTTGGACTTTTCTGGTTCATCTCAGGCCAGTATTGGCATGCAGCAATAGGTTGGTATGGGTTAGTGTCAATAGAGTGGCACAGCTTGTGTGTTCCAGGACAACTTGTGCTGTGTGTCAGCATGGCATGGCATGCATATTCATGCTACCACTGGCTAGCACACCCCATGATAGAGACATTTAAATCCTTTATGTACATGCATTTATATGAATATAAGTATGTATGTGTTTATCAATGTATACATATACATATACATGTAAGTGTATGTATATATGTACAGAGAGGGTCTATGCTTTTTTTTGTAGGATCAATCCTTTGAAAGTAACATCAAAGGTAGACTTCTAAATGAATGATCCACTCTGTTAACCATGATCTAGATCATAAAGAATATGTATGAAGTAGAAATCATGTGTTGAAGATGATTTGCCCATGTATTAACTGGGTAGGAATAAACTATTCTATTGGTTTGATGTAATGGTTTTGTCCAGCCATTGGAGATATTTTGTCACCCTTCAAGAATTGATATTCAACACTTTATAAGCTTCTCTGGGGCTTCTGGCTCTCCATTTGTAAAAAGATCAATTAATCAATTAAAGCTGATGATACAGCTTCTCTGATTCTTTTCTGGTCTCTTCCACTATCTTGTTGCCTTCACTGTCTTTCCATCAAGCTTTGATGATTTGGCAGCATATCAGTATTAAAAATGACCAACAAGCCAAATATTATATTCTTGAGTTTGGCATTATAAATTCTCTTTCGTTATTTATCCTGATCAAGGCTCAGTTTAAGTTCTTTGACATGCCTCTACTTACCATTCATGTTTTTATTGAGGAAAATCAATGTCAAGGGGCCTTAATTTGCTTTATGATTTGGATTAAAGAATGCCACTTTACATCAATTAACTGTATCCTGATAGATAGTAAGCTACACTCATCTCAAGCTACTCAGGTACAAAACTTCCATGATTTGTGTGCAGGATATGGATGCTCTAGTATCTTCAAACAGGTTTCACAACAAAGGATGGCTACATTAGCTGTTTTGCAAAATTGCTAGTCATTGTTAGTATTATCTCATCTTGCATGAAGAATCCTAAGAAGATGTTACGTAAGTGGATAAGGGACATGTTTGACCTAAAAAAAATGCTGGCCTCTTTTTTCTTAAAAAAATTATGTCGAAGCCTTGAAGACATTTGCATATTCTAGAATAAGTTGTCGCTGTTATTGCAGTCTACATATTCCTTTCTAATTCTAGAAGTACTTTGGAATGCTGCATTCTCAATTTGTAGAGCCCAGCTGTAACCAGTATTATTCTGGAGATCATATCCTGTTAAATTTAAGAGGGATTTTTTTCCTCTTTTTTCTTCAGCTAAGATATAATCAAGAAATTTTGCCATTTTTTCTGCTATTAAACTCTCAGGCTTCAACATGATCGCCCTCTTAATTGCCTAATTTAGATGCTTTTGCATGCTTTTTTAAACTCTTAATTATATTTGCACTCTTTTGATCTTCCAGGAATGTTTATCCAACATGCTGGTGGTATTAATCAGTCCACCTCCTGTTGATGAGGATGGGCGGAAAGAATATGCACGGTTTGATGTCTTCCCCTTCCATTTTTGCACAATAGGGATTTGTGATCTTTCTCATATTAGATTTGGCCTCTGTTAACTGATTGACTAAACACTTTACTGTAATTTAATTTCCCCTGCAAGGACTAGTATTGAAATGAGTATGACCTAGAAATTATAACAATATTTTCCAGACTGCAATTAGATTTTGTGAAATTGAAATACAAACTTCAAATGGTTAATTAACTATTTGTAAAGCATTAAAGTATCCTAAATTTTAGGTTTAAAACTATAATGTTGAAATGTCTTCGTGTAAAACCTCCATTTATTTTTCATCAAAGTTAGGTAACAAAGGCTTATGAAATGCTTGTTTGGGTTTAAAAAAAAATGCTGTTGAACATTTGAACATCTATTCTAGTCAGCTCATGACACATTATTTGGTTAGTTATCTCCTGAAATAAAGCTGGCTTTTTTTCTCAAGAACTGTATATGGTGAGAAGGCTGCAATGCTACCAGAAAGGACAAACGAGATGACTGGTGTCTATGCAAGGCAGTGTGTTCAGTTAGCTGAAGAGTTGCATATTCCTTGCATTAACTTATGGTCGCAGATGCAAGAAACTCCAGGATGGCAGAAAAAGTTCCTCAGGTGAGTTGGTCTTACAGACTGACTTTGAAAGTTTTGACTAGCAAGGTGGTTAGGCTGGCTCATGATTTGTAGTAGGTTGGTCTGCAATATGATAGCATATGCGTTAAAACTAGCATGTCTGAAATAGCATTACCTTTTATTTGTACCAATTGCTTCTACAAAAGGAACTTCTTTTTGTTTTATGTATGATGAAAGGATCATGGTACTTTGTTTTGGTGCCTATGTATGCATGTTTTATGATTTTTTCAGTGTGTGGTGTATTTATACTTTATTCCTAGGTTTATATCTTGTTTATTGCAATATGTCTTCATATATTCTTTAAATGAAAGTCCTGGTAGAATTTGAACCACATTCCTATTAATGCAAGACACGTTGGGACCATCTAATTTAGAAAAACATACCTGTTAATTTTTACAATCTAAAGTACTTAGATGACTGCCTAGAACTCTAATGAAAACTTATGCTTCAAAAGTGACCAAAAAATTGGAAAGTTTTGGATGCTCAGAAAGCACCCACATTTTAAATGCTAAAGTATAAAGTTTTAGGATGTCTAGATTATTATAGCAGCTTGAATTTTTGTTAAGAAAATGCCTTTATTCTTAACAACCTATGCTACACAATGCATAGGTTTGCTCTTATCCATTTTTGCGTGGAGCTAATTACTTATGTTCTACCAAAGCACTATGGCACTACCATTCAATATATGCATGCCTGCATGCATGAAAATACCTGCATAGGTATTGTGCATGTGCAAATTGTGTATGCATGTATCATTCCTTTTGTATATAATGCCAATGCCCAAGTTGAGGCTTTCTACACCATTAGTCAAATACGTAGGTTAAAGAAAAGAGTTACATACACTCCTTACAGGATAGATATACTCTTTGTTCTCCCTCTTGCACCGGCATGCACACGAGCGAGGAACAAGATATGCAGATCAAACTAAAAGTTCGAGTATTTTCATTAATAGACATGAATGAAAAAACAAAAAGCATATTATTAATTGATGGGACGATGTGTCACATGCCATGCTGAGTATGTGTCTGCACAGCTTTTTTTTTTTTTTTCAAGGGGGTTTTGGCATGTGCTGCAATCCTTTTGGGGGTCAGGCTCAAATCCCATCAGTGCAACTTCAGCAGCATGCCATTCAATCTTTTACTTGACACCATTAGTCATGATCAGCAATATTTTAATGCCAAAGATCCTAAATCAGAAGTTTTGAATTTTTTTTAAGATTTGCATTAAGCCATAAGAGATTTGACAGTTCTTGGTACCAAGTCTAATAGATAGTCTTTCGTCTATGCGCCATGTGTGCAGACGTAAACTTTTTGGTCCCTGCAGCATTCCTATGGTTCAATAGACATTTCATATATTTCAGTGCAAGTAAAACAGATCTTAAGATCAAGATCTTTAACTTTATTCTTCCTTATGAGAAAACAAAACATATTTTGCATCAAACATATTTTATGTACCTTCATTTTCCCTGTGATGGCTTACATCTGCCAGCAGAAGACTATTGTGCTGTTAGATATACAAGGAAAGGATGGCTTCTTTCTTTTGGTGTTGGTTTGATTAATTTAACTTGTGTTATACGTACGTTCATGCATACGTACATTTGTGTATACAAATGCATTATCCATGTTTTTCAGTGTCTTTCGTGTGTTCATACTTTATTGCAAGCTTTATATATCTTTTATTGCATTGTATTTTCATATACTATTTTCATTGGATTTAAATACTTGGGGGATGTCTAAATTTATAAAGGCACATTGTTAAGTACAATCTCCGGTATTCAAGCTTCCTATAACTTAAATGCAAATTTTTGCATTTTTTGATGCTAAAAACACATTTTGAATACTAGCATATTCGAGTTTATGATGTCTAGGTTATAATTGACAGCTCAAATTTTTGTTAAGAGAATGCCTTTAGTTGTAACAACCTAGGGTTTAGGTTGTATCTTTCGTGCGAAAGAATGATTGATCTTCTTTCACGGTATCAATTGTTGGATGGTGTGATAGCTACTTTGAGAGTTATGCAAGAGAAGGGAGGGAAGATGTTAGGGATGCTTTGAGAGCTGTGTGAGGTGTAATCCAACAGTTGATGTTGCGAAAGAAGATCAATCACTCTTTTGTGTGAAAGATACAACCGGAACCCAACAACGTATGCCTATATGAAATATAAGTTTGCTATAATACATTTTTGCCTGGAGCTAATTACTTGTGTTCTTTAACCAAAGGATTATAACTCTATGCTATAATAGACATAACACATGCTTGCCAAGTGCATGCTTAGAAATGTATGTAGATGTGTAATGATGTATGTGTATATTTATCTTTCTGTATATAATGCCAATGCTTTAGTTGAGGCTGCTGCATTGATCGTCTGTCAAATTTTTAGTTTGAAGAAAAAAAGTTAAAATATACTCTTATACAAGGGTTGCTGACTCGAGATCGGATCCTATATCAGCTAGCTGGTAGTATGAGTTGGTACACCTTTGTACTAGATTGTGTTGGGCCCGATCTAATATGAAAACGAGAAAGAACTGGAGAGGAAAAGAAAGAGGGGGGAGGGAGGGAGAGGAAAGGAAGGAAAGGAACATCAGCGAAGATGTTGGCGGTGTCCACCAGAGGGCTGTGAATGTCCTCGAAGAGCCGCTAAGGCCTCTAGGTCTTTGCCCTTCGCAAGAGAGGAATAGAGAGGGGAGGATTTATTTAAATCCTCCCATCTCTGATCTGGAACATAAAAATAATTTTGTTAAGGATTTATTTAAATAATCTAAGCATTTTTTGGTATATGTTTCTAAAAGTGTGTTCTAATTTTTTTTAAAAATTAAGGTTTTATTAAAATGATCACCAGTGTGATCGGAGGCACTGGAGGGCTATTGAGGCCACCGACTGACAAAAATCGAAGGCATCCGCGGGATCGAAATAGGGGCAACTTGCGACATCTTTTTTTATTTTGTCATTTCACAATGAAGTCAGCAATCTCATTGCCAAGATAAAAATAATGTTGTGAAATAGGGGTGTTCGGCCACATAGATGCCAGGGGATCAATTTTTGCTGGCCGAGAGCCTCAATGGTCCTCTGGTGGTTACCCTGCTGCCTTCTCCATTTGATCCTACCTCCCCCTTCTCTCTCTCTCTCTCTCTCTCTCTCTCTCTCTCTCTCTCTCTCTCTCTCTCTCTCTCTCTCTCTCTCTCGTGAAGGAGGACGAGGCCTCGACGGCCCTCCGATGGTCTCAGCAATCTACCACCAGTCTTTCTCTCTCCTTCTCTCCCCCATTTCTCTCTCTTCCTCTGTTTGCTTCTTGTTCTTTTACAGGTGTTCTGAATCGAACAACCGAGCTGCACCAATAGGCCACAGGTACAATTTGGCATGTCTTGAATCCACTCGATTTGGAATGGTTTAGTAGACCATGCTCTTATAGGTTTGATGTACTCTCTCTTAACACCCATGCATGCACATACATACATGGCATATGTGAGAAATAAGAAATGTGAATCCACTAAAGATGAGAGCATTTTTATTGATATACAAAAACAGAAACAAGAAAGGCATATTATTGGTTGATGGAAATATCAGTCTCAAATGCCATGCTTTCATGTACGTGTGCACATGTATGTGTGCGATCACACGGTTAAACTGCGATCCTCTTGGGTAGGGGGGTTAGGTCCCAAAATCAATGTGCCATTTAATCTTTACTCTACACAGTCATGATTAACAATATCCTAATGCCTAAAATCCAGAATCAGATGTTTTGATTTTTTACTTTTTATTTTTGATTATGCTATTAGAGAATTGCTAGTTTTTGATACCAAGACATGCATAGTTTTTCATCCATGCATCGTGCATCTAGACCTGGTAAAGCTTCAGTCTTGCATCATTATATGGTTCATGAGACTAAGGTTTGCCATAGCGTCCTGTGCGACCAAGTACAGGATGTACCATATTGGTACTATACCAGTATGGTATACTATCATGTACTGACATTGCTGTACCTTACCGAATCATACATCGATATTGTAATAGCATGGTATTAGCATAGGGTTCGGTATTAAGATGGCCAAACCTTCACTAGACTTTTCATGTTTTTTAGTGCAAGCAAAATATATCTCGAGATCATGATCACTAGTTCGTGCTTTTTTTGTGATAAAACAAACTATGATTGGCATCTCAAGTATTTTATGCATCTTCATTTTGGCAGTGATGGTTTGCATCTGACAGCAGAGGGCAATAATGTTGTTTACAAAGGAGTCTTGCAAGTATTCAACAATGCTAATCTCTGTGCTGATGAGATGCCTTATGATTTTCCTCATCATTCTGAGATTAATGGGGATCAACCAGAAAAGGTGTTCCAGCCGAAAATCTAAATGTGCGCTCGCCTTTCCATTATGTGAACTTCCTTGGCTGCTTTGAACTTCCTCAATTCCTTTAGACAGACCATTACTGCGAGATATTATTGCCTAAATTGCTTGATTCCAATGTTCTTGGTCATTATATTTCTTGGAAGTACATGATAATATGTTTGACATGCCTTTGGTCTTTGTGCCCCCATCTTCTCCATCAGATGCTCTTACTTTCTCTGGTGATAGAATAGGTATTCATGATTTGCAGCTATATCATGCTAAATTACTGCCCCTGCTTTTCTGGACTTGATATTTTGTTTTTTCCTTGTATAAAGATAAAGCTAACAAGTCCAGTGAATTGCAGAGTTTAAACTCACTCAGCGTGAACCAGTATTATTTAAACCCATCACCAAAATTGTTAGTCATATTTGAAGACATCTGAGGTTATTGGCTGTCCAGACCATTTGTTTTTTCAAAAAGAGGCTTTTATTCAATTTTAAAAAGATGTTTCTATCGGTCGATGGTAAGCGGAAATGCTAGGTTGACAAGTATTCATAAAACCAACCACAATATTCGAGACAAAACTTAATAATGGCTACTGCCATTATCAGAACTTTTGCTCTGTCGTTTGTTTTGTCCACAGGAATGCATTCAAGCATGCAAGCACACGTTCACATGCAGTCTATTAAGAGGTCTGGTTGTTTTTTTTTTTTTTTTGATATAGATAGGTGGTTATATAACTCTAATATGAGAGCAGCTCAGAAGGTAAAGAGAAAATAAGTCTCGAAAAGATAGAGGAATATGATCATTCTATTGCTAAGACCAGTCTTTAGAATGCTCAGTAATGAAAAAGGTAATTTAGTTAGTCGCACTGTTTATCTTCTAGAAGACATGGTGAATCGATATTGTTGTTGACGACCTGAGGGGTCGCTAAATATTGCGAAGGATGGATCTCATGCTATTTTGACCTTTTCTGAATCTAGCAAATGATAATGATAAATTTTTTCTTAATGAGAATTTTCTTGGCATGCAATTTCTACGTGGCCTAGGTGGTGCCGGTCAAAGTAGCTTTGAGCTCAGCTTTAGGATCGAAGGCTTAAGAAGAAAGGAGTCTCCAGTCATCAACAACCTATAATTAGCATTTCGGTTAACATACCCAGCATCACCTGAAGCACTACAAATGCTGCCATCAAAATTTACCTTGACAAATTCCAAGGAAGGGGACTTTCAGGAACCGAAAATAATCCTTTCGATCGTTGTTGTGACAGTATGGAAGTTCTAAGATTTCAGAGCCACAGGGAATGTAGTGTTAAAGTGGTGATACTCCATAACTATGAATATAGCTCTTTGAAATATCCGATGTACAGGTGTGACCATTGTCTCGAACATGATGTTATTCTTGGATAACTAAATTTGATAGGTGATGTAGGCAAATTGGTCACCAGCCTCAATCGAACTCTGTTGTATCATGTTGAGAAAAGAACATAGCCAGGACCTATCACCCTCCTCCCATGGCCATCTCCTTGCCATCCTCCAAATCAACCTCATCCTAGGGCAATGCAAGATGGCATGCTCAATGGACTAATTCTCTATTCTGCAAATCGAGCAAAGCATTAGCAGGTCTATGTCTCTATGCTTGAGCAAAATCCTCGTGGGAAAACGATCCCAACCCACTTTCCAAAGGAAGAGATGCACTCTCGCTTAAGCAGACAATCTCCAGATCCAGGCTGTCGCGATCCTCTTATCAGAAAGGATCTTGTAAATATCAGAGGGGGTACTAGAAAGAACCTTGGGATAGCAAGAGTGGTCCCATACCCTCAGATCATGACTGTAGTGAACTGGAATAGGATGACGAGGATTTGATTAGCTAGCTGGCTTCTAACAAGCCGGGTGACCTCCAAATCCTATTGTCATCTACTAACAAGTTGCAAACCCAAAGATGGTTGTCCATCTCCATTCTAACATAAGGTGGCCACCGGGACAAGGGTATGCTAGAGATTTAAGCATCCTGACTTATATCAACCGTGGTCCCATCCCCAATTAAACATCTGACTTGGGCCAGCATAACAAGATCGTGAGTACAAGTCTCCCTCCAAATAGAAGAGCAGTTATGAGAAGTCTGAATTTGGGATCCCTGGCTTCAAGCTCCATAACGGGCCCTCATTATCCTGCTCTACAAACAGTCAAGTTGAAGAAGATATCTCACGGTATGTCTGACAATCAACGCCTCCCTTCTAACCAAAGAGACTGAATCTTAAGGTCTCTATCCCTCATTGGCTGGTATACTATATCCCAGGACACCAATATAGCTTATGATTGTCATGTCTTGAGCTCTATAAGAAATTATGGAAGAGCTACTCCATATCCCTGATATAACAGCTGGGCAGCATAGTATTCGCTAGGAGGTAGATGGGGATGGAGCTCAAGATAGATCTAACAAGAGTAAGCCTGTCCATCATAGAAAGGGTAGTAACCTGCCAACCTTTGAGACGATCACATACTTGCTGCTCTATAGGCTTGCACTCCATCCTCTGAAGCCTCCCACCAATCATAGGAATATCTAGGTAGGTAAAGGTCTTGGTTTGCTTAGAGATCCCTGGTCTGGCTTGGATAGCCTGCTTTGTCTGGGCCTTTATTCTAGGGTTGAAAATAATAGTAGACTTCTACAGGTTCACCAGCTAGCCAGATACATGGCAATAAGTCTCGATAATGGTGGTGAAGCATCTCGCATTTCGGAGTGAAGCCATACCGATAAGAAGGCAATCTTCTACAAAGAGAAAATGAGAGAGAACAGGCTCTAGAGGCAGGCCAATAGGGCTCCAACAATGATTTTTGAACCGCATCTCTCAGAGCATAGGAGAGAGCATCAGTGCACAAATTGAGCAAGGAAACAAAGAACAACCTTAGCGAAGATCGATCGTTGAGCGAAAGTACTCAGTCGGTGCACTATTAACCAGCATGATGATGCTAGGGACCTCTACATAGTCCATAACCTAATTGATCCACCTGTGCTAGAATATGAAGTCATGAAGAGTCCTTCAAAAGGAAGTACCACTTCATTCGATTATGAGCTTGCTCCATATCCAACTTGATCACCATGAGCTTCCGTCGGGTGAGGGCACACTGAAGGTCATGCATAAACTCCAGGAAAAGCAGGACATTATCATTGATGCACTATCCATTGACAAATATACCTTGCTTCAGACTGATGAGACGAGGCATAATTAGTTGTAGTCGCCTAAATAGGACCCTAGCACAAACCTTGTAGAGGGTGGTGGTCTAAAGTCGCTGGGAACAGAAGTATTAGGTCTCTTAGAAATAAGAGTAATCAAAGTTTTCTTTGACTCAGCAGGGATGCTAGAGTGAAAGACCGCCTGCATCGCCTCGATCACCTCTCTCCCAATAATGGACCGGTACAGGTGGAAGAAAAGAGGAGGGAACCCATCCGAGCTCGGGGATTTGTCCTCCTTGAGGGACCAAAGAGCTTTCCGCACCTTCATGGAAGACAGGATGAGTCAGGTCCGAGTTCTCTTGGTTAGAAATGCAATCCACTTGATGGGATCCCTAGAAGGGAATATCCTTCCCAAGAGGGATGGTCCACCTTGACCTAAACAACTGAAGAATCTACTTCCTGATCATTATTAGTTACCATAGTACAGTTATCCTCCCTCAGCTCCCTAATTCGGTTGGCCGACCTCCGAATCATGGTAGACTGGTGGAAGAATTTGGTATTTCAGTCACCTTCTTTGATCCATTGAACCCTAGACTTTTGTCTCCACATAGTCTCCTACTGTCTTAGTAAAGAGTAGGGGAACGAGAGGCTAAGGCATAGCATCCTCAGGTCGACCTCCTGGAGACCTCCTTCCTGATCCTCAATCCATCTAAAGATATCATCGACCTCAGTCCGACTCTACCGGAGGAGCCTATGCCTAGCCAGCTTTAATCATCGAGTCATTCGGTACCTTGCATCCCCACGGATCAGCATCCTCCAAACTATCCTAATTAGATCCCACAATCTTTGGTAGAAAGTCTAGAACTTCTCAAAATGGAATGGTGGTTTGGGCATACGTGGACCGTCAATGATAATGAGAAGCGAGCAGTGATCCGACACAATTATCAGAAGGTGTTGCACATGGTACTTAGGAAATTGCTAAATCCAATTGGCAGTGCCAAAGACCTGGTCAATCCTTTGCCAAACTCTGGTAGTTCCGAATCAGTTGTTACACCAAGTGAAATGAGATCCGGAATAACCAAGATTAATCAAACCTGCATTATCCATGAACTCCTTGAACTCTTTGGAATCAATGCTGTCTACAATCTATCTGTCTCCCATCTTCTCATGGGATCCTATAATGCAATTGAAGTCTCCAGCAATAAGGGATGGAAGGCCTTGGGACACCAACTTGAAAATCTCAGACCAAAGCTTCCTCCTCTCCCTATAGTCGATGCTTGCATACATGCTAGATAGGAGTCAAGGGCACCAGTTTGCTCATAGATGACCATGACAACTTGCTGCTCACACTTGTGAAAAGCATTCACCGTCATAGAGCCTTGCCTCCACATCACCAAAATCTCTTTTGACAAGCTTCTGGACTCCATAACGTAGGTGCTCCACATCAGCTGTATCCATCGTTTAACATGATCAAGACTCCTTCCAGATAGTCGGGTCTTAAGCAGTACACAAAATCAAGACAGTGCTGTTTGATCATTCTGTCAAAGGAAGTCCAGAATGCAGGTTTTCCTATCCTCGGGAATTTCAAATTGGTAGCCTCATAATGACACTGGTGTGGTAGGGGTCCACTCCAGTACTCCTCTCATCTTGATTCACCTCGATTCCATCTGGTGATGCGACCATTACTGCACGCCTAATCCCTGGCCCCTAGATGGCCTATCTTAGCCGATCTAGGATCCTCGTGACTCATATCCTAAGGCTCCACCACCATCTCTAACTCATGTATAGACGATCCCACCTCTTCTAGGACACTGATGTTCGGAGATGACTTCCAAATCGGTGCAACTACCTCCTCCCCTAGATCACCTGCCAAGAAGATGAAGGTTCCATCGTCACCCTTGCCAGCCAACAGCATCTCCTGGGTTGTGAAAGGGTTAGATTCCTTTTCCAAGGCTTTGATTTTTCTCCCCAGCCCCTTATTGGCCCAGCAGGCTCCGATCTATTTGAACCAGGCCTCATTCCCACTCGGCCCAAATGAAGATTAAGAGACTGAGCACGCTTAGGCTGGCTGAAGCCCACGCCCACCTCCCTTCTTGTCCAAGTCTAGACTCACATCACCCCCTCCATTGTGTCTCGTCCTAACTCCAATGGCCCAAAATGGCCAGATTCCCTAGGTTCACCGACATCACTTCCCCCACTAGAAAATATTGAAGGATGGAGGGGTGACCGTCGCTGAGCGATCTTCGCCGGCTTGGACCATCCATCGACATTCAGCATAGTGTCAGGTCGGCCCCCGTCTGAGCGCACCGGCTCCTTACCAGGCCGCCTTAAGCTAGAACCCAAGCCCCCCTATTCAGCCTCCTTCCTCCCAAAATCGCCCGACTTCTCCACTTGTGGCAGCCATTGCTGGACTGCCACAAGCTAAGGCTTAAGGCGGCTCCCGCCCATGCCATCTGCCATTGCCTCCTCTTTAGCTTGACCACATTTGTCACTTGAAGCCCCACCGGTCCACCGTCCCCACTTCCTGGATATCTCTCCTCTGAACCATGGAAGAAACCATAATAGAAGCACATGCCATCGAGGTTCTTACAGACAAACCTCTGCCACTGATTGCCCTCCAACCATTGATTAAGATCCTGGGGCACAGCGGCCAAGAGAGATCAATCCGTACACAAATTCTGGCAAAACCAACCCATCTCCGCTCCGCTGTGTAGTCGTCCATCGCCACTAACTCTCTAGGTAAATGGATGATGCTCTAGAGCGTTGCCGACCCCCAAAGCTCTACCGGAAGCTACAGTAGCTGCACCTAAATAACAGTAGACCGGATTGCAACAGTTGATGGATAGAACCATGGCCGTTAAGGATCTATCACCAATTCTTGGCCGGCGACCACCCAAGGCCGGTCCAAGACCAAGGTGTTGGGAATTGTATCCCAAAACCAATCGTCTAGGCTATAGACGGTTGTGCTAATTTTGTAATTGTATATTAATTTTTTAATAAAAGTTATTCTTTTGGATGTTCATCACATGTGCATTTTCTTGAAAAGAATACTTATGTGATGGAGTCCTTAGAACTACATTATATTTGATATAGAGAGGATATATCAAGTAGTTCTTAAACTAGTTCACAACCAAATGATACATTATTATAGGACGACAATGTATCAAGTGTAGGTTGTTGTATGTCTCATTTGTTGGTTGTCTTCTTAACCAAGGAGTGTGAAGACACTGGTGTGACATGCAAGTGAAATGTGTGACATCTCACTGAACATGACCATCTACGGAGCTCCCTTCTGCCAAAGGGTTGCTCGCGAAGGGATATGGATATATGTGTCCCTTAGACCTGAGGTCACCATGGTAGCTTGCAAGCAACTCACTATGCTTTGGAGCCGGACTACCTGGATTTCTAATCCAGTGATAGAAGGTTTCTAGGTGCAGTCAAGTACTTGTGGAGCGGTGGTGGATCAAGATGGAATTAACCTCTCCAAATAGTTTGGAGTGAATGACTTACCGTGTCTTAATTTAGCAAAACATTGGCTATGGTAGTTCTTGTGAGGAGTCACGGAACTTGTAAAGTTGAGACATGATCTGGATGAGCCGAATTAGGGTTGGCAGTCAAATCCTAGGTCATCCTGAGCATTATGAGGTTAAAGGTATGAATTATGCGGTAACCATATACTAGAGGTTCTTGAAAGTTGCTTTGCAATCTTCGACCTATCCGGACATCGGGTATCATTGCTGGATGACGACTTTGACTGGTACTGGAAGTGTTCCAGTGCTACTGGCTTAGTGTTCGAACTTATGGGGTCACACACCATAGGAGTTTCTATCCGATCTAAAGGTTGATCGACGATTAAGAATCGTTTGCTATCACTGGTGGTCAATATGATTGATCATGTATCGACACTCAAGGGTCGACACTTGGCTGTGACAAGAAGTATTTTTGGAAGTCTTTTCTAAACGAGCCAACTCGTTCTGTATTTTGGACGAGCCGACTCGAGCTGACTCGTTCTGTATTCTGGACGAGTCGACTCGACCCCTACTCGAGCTAACTCATTCCTACTGAAAGAACAATCCGACTGTTCTGTGTTCTGGACGAGCCGACTTGATCCCTGCTTGAGTCGACTCGTCTCTGCTCGACCAGAAAATCCTGAACGGATTTTCTAGAAAACTTTTTGAGAAGGTTTTGACTTGGTTTGAATTTCGAATTCAAGCTATTTTAGCTCCAAACTTTCATGGAATGATTGGCGTTCCTTCCTAATGTGGTTAGAGCCAAATTAGTATGCCCTTGACCTTCTTCCCCAATCACTCCTCCTTCCTCTTTCTCCTTCTCATGGTTGCCTCTATAAATAAAGGTTGTTTTAGGGGCTGCTGGTTGAAGAAAGAAAAAAAGAACTAGAAGAGAAAAGGAGTTTTGTGAGGACTTGGGATTGGGTGTGAGAATACCTAGCATTCAAGCTAGGTCTTGGGAAGAGAGAAAGTTGGGAAGGGTTCCACCTTTCTTCCTTGTCTTCCGAGAAGAAGAAGATCGGCCCGAAGGATCTCAAGGAGCTAGCACTCCGAGGGAGTTGATTAAAGTCGAGCCCCAGTGTAAATTACTTGTAGAGGCCAGACACGTGTGTGCTCGAGTGCTTTACCCTTTTCCACAACATTTTCAAAGGTATAACAGTAAGGTACTTTTATATCTTTGATTATTTTTCTTGCTCTTGATGTATATTGCATGCTGCATTATCTTACTATATCCTGTTGTTGGCAGATTGATAAATCATTTTGATTGATATGCCAAGTCTTCCACTGTTCATTTTAAAATTATTTTAAAATGCTTTTCTTTCTGCCTAGCATGTTTTCCCTTCAAATGGTATCAGAGCACAAATCTTCTTTGTAGTATTATAATGCTAGCATGCTTTAACATCATTGTTTTCTTTTAAGTACTTGGATTGAGTGCTTCACCATGGCCATCCGGTCATAGAAGAAAAGTAGGGTTGCAAGACCCTCTCTTCCAATTCAATGAGGTCTCCTATAGTGTGTAGGGGTGCCGCTTGTGATTACTCATGAAAAAGAAAATAAGAGAAAATGTAGATTAAAAAAATGTTTTAATTTAATGTTATGATCATAAAACAAATTTAGATGAAATCTAAGAGTTTTGTTTTGATCGTGTTTAATATCTAACTTTGAATAGTTCAAGTAAGATGCATGAATTTAAAATCACTGTTTTTTGTCCCCGTAGACGAGCTGACTCGAATCTTGCTCGAGCTGACTCGTTTATGTAGGCAGAACAGTCTGTCTGTTCTGGTTCTGGATGAGCCGACTCGATCCCTGCTCGAGCCAACTCTCTATGCTAATAGATGAATCTGTCAGTTTTTTGTTCTAGTCGAGTCGACTCATGTTCTACATGAGTCGACTCGACCAGAAAGTCCTGAAACAGTGAATTCAAATTTGCTTGTAAAATTATTTTACATTCTTAATTGTAACTATTTCATTAATTAAGGCTATTGGACTTAATTGAGACTTAAGTTACATTGAATGACAAAAACTCTAGGAATGTGATTCAAAAATTTTAAGTCATTTCAATAAGCCTTAAGGGTCATGGGTTAGCTTCTTTTGGGTCCTTAATTGGGTTAGATCTAAGTTTAGATACATTGGACTAAATAGAGAACTAATTTAATCAAATATTGAGTTAGGATTTATTCTCTATAGATCTCTCTAATAGTTAGATTGATTAGTCCATAAATCTAAATGGACCTAATTTTGTGGCTCAATGGTCAGCCCGAGTCTTTAGGCTAGTCTAATTGACTTTGATGAACCAATTGATGTCTAGGTAAGTTTGGTAGTTTGATCATGGTTCTTTAGGGCTATCTCTTACCTGGCCAACTCAATTAGTATCTAAGGCAAGACGGTTAATGGCATAACCCAACCCATGATCTCACTTATCTGGCCAATGTGGTCGATCAGAATTGATTATATAGCTCATTGACTCATGTTAACCCATGTTACCCAAGGTTAATCAGTCCTGACTGATTTTAAGTGTCCATGGATCATTAGTTATATGTAACCCTCCTTGATTGCTGATGTGGTCAGTGGGAGGTTGATCCATGTCTTCTCATCTCTTCTTCTGTCACATGAAAATCAAATCCTCTAAATTATTAGGTCCATAAAATGACGAAGTTATAGGGATAACCAAGTCCTAGCCTCCTATTAAGTGGGATGGTAATAGGTCCAATAGTTGGGTGTTCATTGACAGATCCAAAGATCGTGTATTCATTGGGCTATTGGAATTGCTATTCCTAATAGATGGCTCAGTGCGACTCTTTTAACGGTAGTCAGGTGGGCCGGCCAAAGTTGGGCTTGACTATTCGTTAGCTAGAAGCATTGAATTTTGTCATGTTAATGGTTAGACCTAACCGGGACCTTCAATAGGAGGCCCAAAAGTCGATTGAAGTGCATCTTTGGGCAAAAACCTAAATACTAGAGGTTACTTGGAGAATTAATCGATTAAAGAACCACCTTTAGACGCGCATGGGTGGGCCGACCAAAGTCGGGCTCATGTGTTGTCTATTGGACTCTAGTACTCACTTAGGAGTCAAAATGATTCCTCGGATTGGAGGTAGAGGCTACCAGTCTAAATAAAATAGTGGGAGGGCCTTTAGACTAAAGTCCATGTCTATAGGATAATAATTCATATACACTAATTAGCTTTGGTTTTCCTTTCAAATGTCTTCCAACCTGTCGCTCTGGTCTCTTCTCGATAATGAGAAGCTTAAGGGTCCCAACTTCGATAGATGGTATCGAAGACTCAGGATTGTCCTAGGGTATGAATGGATCTTGTATGTGATATTTGATCCGGCACCTGAAACCCCTACTTCTAATGCTCGGGGTTCAGTCAGAGACACTTATCAGAAGTGGCTCTCTGATAGGATCACTGTCCGATGCATAATGTTGGAGTGATAAACGATGAGTTCAGTCGCAAATTCGAAGAAGTCCAGCCAGAAGAAATCCTTCAAAGGTTGAAGGAGTCTTTCGGGACACCAGACGATGTTGAGAGGTACAAGGTCTCATGTGCTATCTATAACACGTGGATGCATGATGGGGCCTCAGTCATTGATCATGTATTGTACATGATCGAGATGATTGAGTGCTTAGGCAAGCTCGGATGTCCCTTGCATGAACAGCTTGGGAAGGATGCGATTCTGAATTCCCTCCCCTCTTCCTATCTAGATTTTCTTGATCATTATAGAATGAATAAGCCTGCAGTTAACTACAACAGTCTATTGGGATTGCTGCAGACTTATGAGAAAGACCACCATCTGAACAAAAGGATGGTAAATCTAGTGGAGGATCTTCGGCAGGGTGTCGTCGCTTTAAGAAAGGGAAAAAGAAAAATAAAGGGAAACAGGCGCAAAGTGCTTATGGGCCCAGTCAGGCCAAGAAGGATAAGGCTGATAAGAGCCAAGCGGAGTGCTTCTGCAAGAAGCGGGGACATTAGAAGAAGAACTGTCCTCTTTACATTGCATCCCTTGACCCAAACAGGTCCAAAAAAAGGAAGCAGCCAGAAGGTGTTGGACAATGTATTTATATGATAACACATTGTAGTTTCTCTATTTGCGATACTACTAATTGGGTATTGGATACTGGAAGTCCAATTCACATTTGCAATTCTTTGCAGGAACTTCAAGTTAGTAGAAGATTTGAGGATGGCGAGAAATTCTTGAACGTGGAAAATGGAAGCCAAGTTTCAGTCCTGGCGTTGGGAGTCCTCAAACTAGTTTTCGAATCTTGTACAATCATTTTGAATGAGTGTCATTATTGTTCATCTTTTATTTTAAATATCATTCTGTAGGTCAATTGGTCATGTATGGTTATGAACTATCAATAAATAATGACATTTGCAAAATCATTTGGAATGGTTCTGTTATAATAAATGGATATATGAATAATGGCATTTATGTACTGTTGCCGCCCAGATCGTCGTGGCTCGTAGCTGCTGATGGCATCGAGGGTCGCGCATCCGCCTACTCGGGATGCCTCCAGTGCCTCGGGACCTGCAAAAAACAACGTCAGTGACCCGGGCCGGGAATTCGGTGGGGGCGCTCCGACGGTCAAGTCAATGACGATCCAGGGGAACAAATCCTCCTGGTCAAGCCCCTCTGGATGAGCTCCATGCTAGGAAGAGTAAGTGTAGTGTGTATGAAAGTGAGAGTGAGCTGGGAGAGGTGGTGGCCGAGGTGGTCCAATCTTCCTGTCTGGCTCTCTCCCTTGTTTCTTTGTTTTGCTTACTTTTGGCTTACCCTGGCCGGGTTTTTACTTTGGCTTGTCTCGGGATCTCCCCGTGCTGCCGGACGTGTGCGACGAGGTATCGTGCCGTAGACGGGATGCTTCTCCTGTCAGATAGCTGGGGAAGCTTCCATGCGCTCTGACATTCCCTCTGCCTGCCCCCCTCCTGGAAGCCTGGCAGGACCTCGGTTGGCGGGTCGCCGCCCTCGGGACTCGTGCTTTCTGGTCGGGTCTTTATCCTGGTGGTACGGCAGGTTGGTGGAGGGAATGACGCCTTGATATGAGTTTCCTTTCTTTCTGGCGTGAGTGACGGCTGTGGATATTAATGGCGGCATGGCGGGTGCTGCTGTACGACCCTCGGGGGACCCGCCGTCGTCCTTAGAGAGAAGGCGCCGCACTCTTGGTGGTTGGTGCCTCTGCCTGAGTTGGGGACTGAGCTGGAAAGGTGGGGCCCGCTTCTGATGGGCTCGCTTCGAGGTGGCTCAGCTGGGCGGAGGAGGGCTGAGCTCGACTCCAGGCCAACGAAACTCGACTTCGGACGAGCTCGACCTGACGGAGGTCGGCGGGTGCCGCCCAGCCCAGGGGATCCGACCTCGGAGGGGCTCCTCGTGGCGGAGGAGACTTGAGCTCGACTCCTGAACACGGGGCCCGACCTCGAGGGGTCCGTCTCGGGTGGGGATTTGTACTCGGCTCCAACCTAGGCGTCCCGACCCGACGGGGACCGACCTGGCAGAGGACGGAGCTCAGCTTCGACGGGCAACCCCGTTGCTCCAGGAAAGCTCAGCCCAGCGAAGGGGCTCATGTTGGAAATCTAGTGTGGCATCTGATGGGGACTCTACGTCAGTCTGTCTGCACCACGTCAGCGATCTAGCCATATCATTTGCCCCCCACTCCCGAGGCTCATTGGCGCGCGGTGCTCGAGGCGAAGGGAGTAATTGCGGTGCTGACATGGAAAGGCGAAGAAATCTAGTATAATAATGACCGATATCCGCAACGCTTCGCATGGCGGTCCTTCGAGCCTGTGTGGGGGTGCCATGCGACCACGTCTAAGGAGCAGTTATGGCGGGCACGGAAGTCAGAGCGGTCATGGTCGGATTGAGGCATTGGCCCCGTCGATCGATGATACGTGGCGAGCGTCTCTTAGGGGAGCCATAACGGTACGGTCGGGCATAGGTTGCCTCGAAAAGAAGGGTAAGTCTTTCGAAACTTACTTTCTTTCAAATCTTTCGTGCCCGGTGTCGTACAGAGGCCCTCTCCTCCTCCTCTAGCCGTCATCGTCCTCCTAGAGCCTTAGCAGGTTAGCTCCTTCTTCCTCTCCCTTCTCGTCGACTAGAAGTCGTCGTAGGTCTTCCTCGGTCATTCTCTTCTTCTTCAATGGACCGTTTTGGTCCGAACTTCCATCCCTCCTGCCAAGCTGAGGCCGGACCTTCCCGGCCGAGGACTCCTTCCTCCTCCGACGAGGAGAGGGAGGCAGCACGTTACGAGTTCAGTAGGAGACCTTCCTATGGTCCTGTAGCTATTAGGGAACCTGGGTCTGCTCCCCCACCTCGCTTGGCTCTCCTTCACGCTCCTCCTCCTGCTTTTGTTTCTGAACCCGAGTCTTCTCGGTCGACAGGTCCCGGAGGGATTGCTTCGGTGATCACCGCCGAGGATCTCGTGACCATCCGGGGTGCCTATGACATCCCCAAGTCCATTCACCTTTCTGTTCCTCGTCCGGGGGAGCAGGTCACATCTAGTGGCCCTCGACGGATTGCTTTCTATGAGGAGGCCTTCGCTGGGGGCCTCCGATTTCCTGTCCATCATTTCTTTCTTTCCTTCTTGGCCAACTACCATCTTGTTCCCGCTCAGTTGGTCCCCAATGCCATCAGAACGATCTTCTGCTTCATCGTTCTGTGCCACTTCCACGGGATCATCGCCCATTTCTCCCTGTTCAGGCCTTTTTCACCTTGAAACGCCACCCCACCGAGGAGGGGTGGTGGTCCCTTTCTTCTCGCCCTCGGGGCATTAGGTTCGAGATCTCCTCTTCCATCAAGGGATGGAAGAGTAGGTACTTCTTTGCCTTGGTCGAAGGGATCGACTGGGTTTGGAGCGACCCAGATCGGTCTCCCAATAGGAACTCCTTCGTCAAAGTAGCCGACCTCGACCTGTATGAGCTGCTCAGATCGGTCGAGATCCCCTCGCTTGAGGTCCTGCTATTGGAGCGAAATCTTCACGAGGCCGGGGTCGGCTCGATGCAGGAGTCGGGTGAGTTCGACTTGTCCACCCCTTCTCTTTTTCTTTCTTTCTTTTTTTTTTTTTTTTACTTGGGATTGACCATGTCTTCTCTAGTGCAGCGATGAAATTCTCCATGGATGAGCTACTCTCGTTTTCCGAGGAACGGGAACAGGCAGCTGAGGCCGGCGAGCCTGCGCCAATGATGGTGCGAGGCCGGTGCAGGCTGGGCCAGACGCACTGGTTCCATAACGAAGGTGGAAGAGGGCGGCCAAGTCTGTCCCCGAGCCTTCAGGGCAAAGCGACCCGGTCCCGGTGCCCAAGCCCGAGGTGGTCGTCCGTGCCAGGTCGGTCGCCGCTGTCGCTAGGGTAGGAGCCCCCACTCTGGAAGTCATCGACATCAAGGAGGACGGGGAGCTGAAAGAAACAAGGCCGGTGCCCCAAGCATGGCCCGAAGCGGCGCCGAGCTCGCAACTAGCGTTGAAGACGCCTTCCGCCGCTGAGGGGTCCGAGCTAGCGGAAAAGAGGGACAAGGACTACTATCGAGTCCCCTTCCGGCTAGGGCCCAACGTCTCCTTGATGAAGGACCCGAGCCTCACTGAGCGGATGATGGACTTCTTAGTCCAGTCCTGCGACTGGCGGGAAGGGAGCGGGAGACTTCTGGGCGACGTCGTTAGCTCGTCCTTCGCCAATCTTTACGTCGTAAGTTCTTCTTCGCTCGTCTTGACTTCTTCTGACATTTTTCAGCTCTGTAGCTAACGTGCCTTCTCTGATGTAGCAAGGCCAAGAACTGATCCTCATCTGAGACTACTGCCACAACTGGGCCAAAAGGGATAAGGAGCGGCAGGCGGAGCTCGAGTCCCTGAGGATCGAGGCGGGTCGGAAGGATGAGGAGACCCGGGAGGCCAACCTGAAGGTCAAGAGCCTCATGGTCGAGGTCGCCGACGCTGCCCGGATCAGGAAGGAGCTCGAGTCGAAGAGGACCCGGTTAAGGGAGCTCCGGGTCGAGTCGGATGCGGCAAGGGACAGGGTCGCCTTTGCTGAGAAGAGGGCAGCGGCCACGGAGAAGAGGGCTACGAAGGCGGAGGAGAAGGCTACCGCCGCCACCCACTCCACTAAGACCGTCGAGAAGGGGATGGCAGTGGTGATCCGACAGGCTGAGCGCGCCGGGGAGCAGCTGGAGGAGGTGAGGCACCGGGCGGAGGGCGCAAGGAAGGAGGCCGCTGACACGGTGGCCACTTTCAAGGCCTCCCCCGAATATATAAAGGACTTCAAGGAGGCAGCAACGGACTCCTTGTCCAAGGGGTTCGCCTACTGCCGCACTCAGCTACAGGGGAATCCTCTCCGAGGAGCGATTGGCTGCACTCCGGGCCCCCGGCAAGAAGGCTCCAGCTCCAGCAATGGCTGCAGCAAGGCAGAGAGCCACTCCAGCCAGGCCTCTCCCAGAGATGGCCCCAGAGGCACCTGGCCGTGTTGAGCCGACCTTGGTGGCGATGACAGCCGAACTAATGCCGCAGGCGGAGACGGCCGAGTCAGCCCCGGCGGTGGCAGTAGCTGAACTAGCCCCTCCGGCGAAGGCCACTCAAAAAGGTGCCCCCGCAATGGAGGTGGAGGAAGGGGAAGTCCCAGCCGTGCACCGCCCAGGGAAGGAGCCGGCTCAGTAAGATAGGACTTCTTGTAATAATTTTTTCTTTTCTTTTTGTTGGATCGGGCTACCTGGCTTGTCAGGGCTCGGGAGATAATGTAAGGTATTTTTGTTTCAAGTAATGAAAAGTATTTCAGCCAATACGGCTTCTTATCTCTTCTATGGTGTGAATGTCTTCTCTCCTCCCCCTTTCTCCTCCCTTTTCTTTTCTTCTATTTTCTCTTTCAGTGCGGAGAGGTCGGAGAGGGGAGCTCCATCTTGTATGGGCTCGGGCCTCACCGTCTTGGAGCTGGGCTCGGAGACGTGCTGGTCGGAGAGCTGGGCTCCGGAACTTGGTCGCCTGAGGATATGGCTCAGGAGTTTCCATCTTGGAGCTAGGCTCGGAGACGTTCCGGGACTTGGTGCGAAGGACTTTTCTCCGGGCTTGGAGTGCCTGAGGGCTTCTCAGGTCTTGGTGCCGAGGACTTTTCTCCGGGCTTGGATGCCGAGGAGCTGGGCTCGAGATTTGAGTGCTTGAGGGCTTCTCAGGTCTTGGTGCCGGAGGACTTTTCTTCGGGCTTGGATGCCGAGGAGCTAGGCTCGAGGCTTGAGTGCCTGAGGGCTTCTCAGATCTTGGTACCGGAGGACTTTTCTCCGAGCTTGGATGCCGAGGAGCTGAGCTCGAGGCTTGAATGCCTGAGGGCTTCTCAGGTCTTGGTGCCGGAGGACTTTTCTCCGGGCATGGATGCCGAGGAGCTGGGCTCGAGGCTTGAGTGCCTGAGGGCTTCTCAGGTCTTGGTGCCGAAGGACTTTTCTCTGGGCTTGGATGCCGAGAGCTAGCTCGAGGCTTGAGTGCCTGAGGGCTTCTCAGGTCTTGGTGCCGGAGAACTTTTCTCCGGGCTTGGATGCCGAGGAGCTGGGCTCGAGGCTTGAGTGCCTGAGGGCTTCTCAGGTTTTGGTGCTGGAGGACTTTTCTCCGGGCTTGGATGCCGAGGAGCTGGACTCGAGGCTTGAGTGCCTGAGGGCTCGAGGCAGGCCTCCCAGAGAGCTGGGCCCCGGGCAGCGACATTCCTGTAAGGCAAACAACCCGTTGTGCAAAGGAAAGTCTTTATTTCTAGTGGAGGAAAAACTTACATTACTTGTAGTATCTCCTCAAATTACAAGCATTCCATGTCCGGGGAAACCTGGCACCGTCCAGGTCCTCGAGATAGTAGACCGCATGTGAGAGGGCCTCGGCCACTTTATAAGGGCATTCCCAGTTCGGCGAGAGCTTACCGCACTCCTTGGGTTGAGACGCCTTGGCCCGGCATAGTACCAGGTCGCCAGGTCGGAAAGTCTTCAGCTTCACCCGTGCATTGTAATATCGGGCGACCCGTTGTCGGTATGCTGCCATCCGAAGTCGGGCTTTGTCCTTTGTTTCTTCTTGGAGGTCTAGATTGAGCAAGAGGTGCGTCGAGTTCTACGTCTCGTCATACTGCTGCACCCACAATGTGGGCACGCCGAGCTCAATTGGGATTACTGCTTCAGCACCGAAGACGAGGTTGAAGGGTGTTTCACCCGTCACCGTTCTGGACATGGTGTGGTAGGCCCATAAGACGCTTGGAAGTTCCTCTGCCCTTCGCCTGGTCCAACCTGGTGCGAAGTCCTTGAAGGATGGTCCGATTGGTCACCTCGGCTTCCCCATTTATTTGGGGATGAGCAACCGAGGTGAACCGGTGTTGGATGCCGTATTCAGTGCAGAACCCTTCGAACTCCCGATTGTCAAACTGCCGTCCGTTGTCGGTGATGACGCAATTGGGAAGTCCGAAGCGGCAGATGATAGACTTCCAGAAGAATTGCCGAACATTGGCCTCTATAATCCGAGCTAGCGGCTCTGTCTCGACCCACTTGGTGAAGTAGTCGATCGTCACTAGCAGGAACTTCCGCTGCCCTAGCACGGTCGGGAACGGTCCCAGAATGTCCATCCCCCACTGTGCAAAAGGCCAGGGGGATGACAGTTGGGAGATCGGTGCAGCCGGTAGGCGCTGTATGTGGGAATGGCGCTGGTATTTGACATATTTCTTTACGAAGTCGGCGGTGTCTTCCCTCATCATCTCCCAAAAGTATCCCTGGTGAAGAGCCTTGTACGCCAGGGTCCTCCCCCCCACATGGTTCCCACAGAGGTCCTCGTGTATCTCCTGGAGCACAAAGGTTGCCTCCGTGGGTCTGAGGCACTTCAAAAGCGGGTAAAAGTAAGATCGGCGGTAGAGATGACCGTTCATCTAGTGGCCCTCGTGTATCTCCTACCGGCTTCTCTGCGATCCTCCGGTAGGAGGCCGTCCTAGATGTACTTGATGTACTTGTCCATCCAGCTCGGCTCGCCGGCTACTTGTTGCACCTCCTCTGGGCTTTCGTAGCTTGGATTCTCGAGATACTCGACATAGGTGCGCCCCAGGGATGAGTCCGGCAGGGTTGCAAGCCTCGACAGTGCATCCGCACGAGCATTTTCTCCATGAGGGATATGGAAAATGCGGAAGTAACGGAAGCCCGCCATGCTCAAACGAACCTTCTCCATATACTTCACCATCTGGGGATCTCGGGCCTCGTATTCTCCGGAGACTTGCCCGGCAACCAGTTAAGAGTCGGTGAAAACCTTTAGGCTTCCGACGCCCAGCTCACGGGATATCTTTATGCCCGCGAGGAGCGCTTCGTACTCCACCTGGTTGTTCGTGGCGGCGAACTTGAAGCGGAGAGCGCATTCCGTCACTACTCCGTCGGAATTGGCGAGGATAAGGCTCGCTCCGCTTCCGCCGGAGTTGGAGGCACCGTCCATGTGGAGGATCCATGGGTCCTCTCGCGGTCCGGGCTCAGCTTGGTTCTCCGGGGCCGTCCGCTCTGGCTCCTCGGGGGCCCCTATATATTCGACCATGAAGTCGGCTAGGACTTGGACCTTCTGCGATGACCTCGGTCGATATGTGATGTCGAACTCGCTCAGCGTCAGGGACCATTTAGCCAGTCTCCCAGAAGTCTTGAGGTTTCTCAGTATGGTCCTCAACGGTTGATCGGTCACAACCGCGATGGGATGCGCTTGGAAGTAGGGCATAAGGCACTTAGCAGACATGATTAGTACAAAAATGAGTTTTTCGGAGCGAGTATACCTGATCTCCGCATCACGGAGGATTTTGTTAGTGTAGTACATCAGCTTTTGAGATCCGTCCTGATCTGTGCGGATGAGGACCGAGCTGATGGCCCCGGGTGTAACCGCCAGGTAAAGTAGGAGCTCTTCCCCCTCTTCCGGTCTGGTTAGCAGAGGTGGAGAGGCTAGGAACTCCTTCAACTCTTCAAAGGCCGTCTTGCACTTCTCAGTCCAGGTGAAGTCATGCATTTTGTGCAACGCCTTGAAGAAAGGGAGGCAGCGGTCAGCTGACCTCGAGATGAACCGGCTTAAGGCTGCGACCCTCCCTGTCAGACGTTGAACTTGCTTCTTGGATGTCGGGTGCTCCATATCAAGGATCGCCTGAACCTTTTCCGGGTTCGCTTCGATGCCTCTCTGGGTGACCATAAAGCCAAGGAACTTTCCGGCCGCCACCCCGAAAGCGCACTTTGCTGGATTGAGCTTCATTTGGTGCTTCCGGAGATTGCGAAAGGTTTCGTCGAGGTCGGCGATGTGGTCTGAGCTCGGCTTGCTCATGACAAGCATGTTATCCACGTACACCTGCACGTTTCGGCCAATCTGGTCCTTGAAGACCTTGTTGACCAAACGTTAGTACGTAGCTCCAGCATTCTTCAGGCCAAAGGGCATCATCCTGTAGTAGTATGTCCCTCGGTCGGTAATGAAGGCAGTGTGCTCCTCGTCCCCCGGGTGCATTCGGATCTGATTGTACCCGGAGAATGCATCCATGAAGGAGAGCAGCCTGTGCCCTGAGGTGGCGTCCACCAACTGATCTATCCTCGGTAGAGGGAAGCTATCCTTTGAGCACGCCTTATTGAGGTCGGTGTAGTCTACATAGATCCTCCACTTTCCATTGTTCTTCTTCACCATCACCACGTTCGCCAGCTAGCTCGGGTATTGCACCTCTCGAACAAAGCTGGCGGCCAAGAGCTTCTCCACTTCCCCGTTGATGGTCGCCTGTCTTTCTGGGGCGAAGCTCCTCTTCTTCTGTCGAATCGGTCTGTGCTTCGGATCGACGTTGAGCTTGTGGGTGATGACTTCTGGGAGAATACCTGGCATGTACGCCGCTGTCTAGGCGAACACATCTGCATTTGCCAGCAGGAATTCCAACAGCGGAGCCTTCTCCTCGGGCAGCTGGGCTCCGATCTGCACGGTCTTCGTCTGGTCGATTCCGAGTTGGTAAGAAAGTAGGCGCTCGGTCGGGCCTCCCCTAGGGTCCTGAGCCCTCTGGTCGAGCTCGTCTGCCTTGGAGTCCTCCTCGAGCACCCGGGCCGCGGGGAGGGTTTGGAAGCAGTGCTGCACCGGCTGGGGTGTACCCCTCATCTCCTCCATACCGTGAGGGGTTGGGAATTGTACAAGCAATCTCTTGGTAGAGACAACAATGTCGAGGAGATTGAGCCAAGGTCAGCCCAAAATCACATTGTAAGGCGAAGGAAGCCTGACGACCGTGAACGTCATCATGACGGTACTCTGTCGAGGTGGGGTCCCGGCAGTGACCGGGAGAGTGATTTCTCCCTCCACCCTTACGGAGTCCCCCGTGAAACCAACAAGGGGGGTATGTACAGGCTTGAGTTGAGCAGAGGAAAGATTCATCCTGGAGAAGCATCGTAGAAAAGCACATCCGTGGAGCTTCCACTATCTACCATGATGCGTTTTACATGGTGCTTTGCGATTGTCATCTCGATGACCACAGCATCATTATTTACATTTCTCTCCCCATCTTCCCTCTCCCTCATAAAGGGGAGTACAACCTCAGGATGCACTGCCCTCGGGCCCTCTTGGGAGCGCGCTCGGCTCCCCAGCATATCATCCCCACCGGCTTCTCGGTAGGGTGATTGTCGGCCACCGGGACAGATGGGAGGGCGACGAGCACCTGAGATTTCGATTGAGATCTGCCCCCCACATACCTTCCGAGGTAGCCCCTCTTGATGAGCTCTTCGATCTCCCATTTAAGATTGCAGCACTCCTCGATGTCATGGCTGTGGTCACGGTGGAAACAACAATATTTTATCCTATCCCAACTAGAGGATGGTTTCAACGGCGGTGGGCGCCTCAGATAGGTCTTGCCCTCGATTTCCATGAGGATCTTCGTTCTCGAAACGAGGAGGGGGGTGAAATTTCCTCAGAGACGGGAGCGCTTCTTGGCCTTAGTCCCGGCCGGGAGCTCTGAGCTGGCGGTCCTGGCCTCCGTGTCCCTGACGCCTCGGTGGGTGCTGGCCTCTTCGGCGGCCTCCCGTCGAGCTCCCGCCTTGTACGATCCGCCTCCTCGGCGCGGATGTACTTCTGAGCTCAGAAGAGGAGCTCGAAGTAAGTCTTCGGGGGCTTCTTGTCGAGCGAGTAGGCCAGGCAAGAAGTCCTGAGCCCTCGCTTCAGAGCTAGCATTGCGACCGACTCCTCCAGATTGTAGATCTCCAGCGCGGCAGCCTTGAAGCGAGCCACGTAGTCCCGTAGCAGCTCGTGGTCTTGCTGCCTGATGGAGAAGAGGCTGTCTGCCTCCCGTGGCATCTTCTGACAGGCATCAAAGTGAGTCATGAACCTCTGCTCCAGCTGGGCAAAGGAGTTGATGCTTTCCGGCTCAAGGCGGGCGAACCATACCCGAGCCGCCTTCCGGAGAGTAGCGGGAAAGGCGACGCATAGGAGAGCATCATTGGCCCCCTGGACCCTCATGAGGGCCCGGTAGCTTTCTAGGTGGTCCATGGGGTCGGTGGTCCCGTCGTATGGATCTACTTGTGGCATGCAGAACCGGTAAGGAATCGGCTCAGCTTGGATCTCCTAGGAGAACGGAGGGCAGACGTCGTAGCCTGTTGGCTCACTAGTGGAGCCGGGCAAGTTAGCAAACCGGTGGGACAACTCTGCCAGCTTGCGGTCATGCCCCTCCAGGCGCTTCTCCGCCATGCGCCTGATGGCTTCATCCGTCGACCCCTCTACTGAGAGAGGCGAGGAGGGTAGCACGGGTGTGCGGTGCCCGTGACGAGGGTCTTTGCCCTTTCTGCCTTGGCCAGGTTTAGATGCCCCCTGGTCAAGGTGTGGCGAACAGCTCTTTTCATCAACGAACCCGGCCCACCGTCGCTTCACCAGTTTGATGAGTACCCCGGGGGTCTATAACGGCCCGCGGCTGTGAAGGCCCCCCATCAAAGGAACGTAGGCTGTTGCAGGGTGCTGCGACGTGGGCCGCGGGGGTCTCTGGCTACTGGTGAGTAGCCAGGGATCGATGCTGATGTTGGAGCTGGCGCACTGCTGCAATGAGACTGTGCATCTGCTGAGCAAGTGCGGTCAGTTGAACTTCTAGCGGAGGCGGTTGAACCGGGGTGGGTGTCTCCGTCTCCGGACCGTGCAGGTTCCCGTGAGAAGGGGACGCTTCTGTATGGCTGGGAGAGGCTCCCCTCGCCCGAGTGGTCACCATCCTCTCGACAAACTATCCGAGCGGGGCCTGAACTGGATCGGAAGTCGTTATACCCCCTACCTGGCGCGCCAATCTATTGCCGCTCGAATCGTCGTGGCCCGTAGCTGCTGATGGCATCGAGGGTCTCGCGTCCGCCTACTCGGGATGCCTCTGGTGCCTCGGGACCTACAAAAAACGTCAATGATCCGGCCGGGGATTCCGGCGGGGGCACTCCAATGGTCAAGTCAGTGACGATCCAGGGGAACAGATCCTTCTGGTCGAGCCCCTCTAGATGAGCTCCATGCTAGGAGTGAGTGTAGTGTGTATGAAAGTGAGAGTGAGCTGGAGAGGTGGTGGCCGAGGTGGTCCAATCCTCTTGTCTGGCTCTCTCCCTTGTTTCTTTGCTTTGCTTACTTTTGGCTTACCCTGGCCGGGTTTTTACTTTGGCTTGCCTCGGGATCTCTCCATGCCGCCGGACGTGTGCGACGAGGTATCGTGCCATAGACGGAATGCTTCTTTGTCAGATAGCCAGGAAAGCTTCCATGCACTCTGACATTCCCTCTGCCTGCCCCCCTCTTGGAAGCCTGGCAGGATCTCAGTTGGCGGGTCGTCGCCCTTGGGACTCGCGCTCTCCGGTCGGGTCTTTTTCCTGATGGTACGGCAAGTTGGTGGAGGGCATGGCACCTTGATATAAGTTTCCTTTCTTTCTGGCATGAGTGACGGCCGTGGGCATTAAAGGCGGCATGACGGGTGCTGCTGTATGACCCTCGGGGGACCCGCCGTCGTCCTTGGAGAGGAGGCACCGCACTCTTGGTGGTTGGTGCCTCTGTCTAAGTTGGGGACCGAGCTGGAAAGGTGGGGCCCGCCTCCGATGGGCTCGCTTCGAGGTGGCTCGGCTGAGCGGAGAGGGCTGAGCTCGACTCCAGGCTAGCGGAACTTGGCTTCGGATGAGCTTGACCTGACAGAGGTGGGCGGTGTGCCGCCCAGCCCAGGGATCTGACCTCGGAGGGGCTCCTCATGGCGGAGGAGACTTGAGCTCGACTCCTGACCACGGGACCCGACCTCGAGGGGTCCATCTCGGGTGAGGACTTGTACTCGGTTCTGGCCTAGGCGTCTCGACCCGGCGGGGACTGACCTGGCAGAGGATGGAGCTCAGCTTCGGCGGGCGGCCCCGTTGCTCTGGGGGAGCTCAGCCCGGCGAAGAGGCTCATGTTGAAAATCCAACGTGGCGTCTGATGGGGACTCCATGTCAGTCTGTCCGCACCACATCAGCGATCTAGCCACATCATGTACTATTGCGACCTGTTAGTATAGTATGCACATCTAGCAAACGCCTTAGGATAGATAATGTCAGTGATGCATACGTATGGCATTGTAAGCTAGGTCATATTAACAAGAGCAGAATAAACAGGTTGAAGTGCGAGGGTTTCCTCAACTTTAGTGAAAGTGGTTCACTTCCAACTTGTGAGTCCTGTTTCTTAGAAAGATTACAAAATCATCTTTTACTGGAAAAGGTAAACGAGCCAAAGAAATTCTAAGTCTGGTACGTACTGACGTATGCGGACTCATGAATATTAGTGCTAGAGGTGGGTACATTTATTTCATTACATTTTTAGACGACCTTTCGAGGTACGGTTTTGTCTTCTTGATGAGACATAAATCTGAGTCGTTTGAAATGTTCAAACGATATCATAATGAAGTAGAAAAATAAACTGGAAGATGTTCAAAACCTTCGATCAGATCGAGGCGGTGAATATTTTTCCAGGGAGTTTCTGACATATCTCGAGAAGAATGGGATTCTCTCTCAGTGGACACCTCCAGGGACACCTCAGTTAAATGGAGTGTCTGAAAGGAGGAATCGAATTCTATTAGACATGCTTCGATCCATGATGGGCTTTGCTTCTCTATCGCTATCCTTTTGGGGATATGTTCTGGAATCAGCCTGTTACCTTTTGAATAAGGCTCCGAGTAAATCCGTTAACAAAACCTTATATGAGATATGGACTGGACGTGAGTCGACACTCTCACATCTTCGGGTCTAGGGTTGCCTGGCTTATATAAATTTAGAAATGGATAAAGTTGGACCTAGGTCTGACTGATGCCTATTTGTTGGTATCCAAAAGAGTCTAAGGGATATTACTTCTACTTGGCTGAGGAACAAAAATTGTTCGTCAGTATTAGGGCTATCTTTTTAGAAAAGAAGTTCCTTGGTGAAGAAACTGTAGCCGCTAAGATTGAACTTAGTGAAGTTTAACAAGTAGAGAACCAACACACTTTAGGGACAACATTGAACCGTTGTGATTAGATCACATCCAGAGCCCACACAGGAACCATTAAGGAGATCTGGTAGGGTACCGAGTCAACCGGACAGATACTACGGTTTCTTGGTTTGGGACGGTGATCCCATTGAACTCGATGAGAACAATGAGGATTCGATCATCTATATGGATGCAATGCAGAGGTCCGACTCTAGAAATGGCTAGGGCCATGCAATCTGAAATGGAATCCATGGAAATCAACAATGTATGGACATTGGTTAATCCGCTTGAAGGGATAAAATCTATTAGGTGTAAATGGATTTTCAAGAGAAAAAGGGGTGCAGACGGGCAGATGGAGACTATAAAGCCGTCTGGTTGCCAAAGGATATCGTCAATGCTATGGTATTGACTATGATGAGACGTTCTCTCTTGTGGCAATGCTTAAGTCCATTCGGATCATGCTTGCTTTAGCGGCACACTTTGACTATGAAATCTGACAAATGGATGTCCGAACAGCTTTTCTGAATGGTGAGCTAGAGGAGGTGTATATGATACAACCTGAAGGGTTTACATCCACAGACGAGTCAAAGGTGTGCAAGCTTCAAAAGTCCATCTATGGACTGAAGCAAGCATCAAGAAGTTGGAACATGCGATTTGATAAGTGTATCAAGTCGTATGGCTTCATTAGGAATGAAGAAAAACCTTGCATTTACAAATGGGTTAATGGTTCTGTGATTGTATTTCTTGTGTTGTATGTGGATGACATTCTTTTAATCGGGAATGACATCCCAGTACTGCAAGGAATAAAAGTCTGTTTGTCATCTCAGTTCCCTATGAAGGACTTGGGTGAAGCCTCTTACATACTGGGTATGAAGATCTATAGAGATAGGTCTAAGAGGCTTCTGGGATTGTCCCAGTCTACGTACATCGATACTGTGTTGAAGCAGTTCGACATGAAAAATTTCAAGGGTATCTCCCGATAGGTACTGGAATTGCTCTCTCCAAGAAAGATGGTGCAACAACTCCTGAGGAAAGAACGTATGAGTAGAATCCCGTATGCTTCGATAGTGGGTTCTATCATGTACACTATGACATGTACTAGACCAGACGTGGCATACTCATTAGGCATAGTGAGCAGATACCAGTCTGATCCAGGTGAAGCTCATTGGAAGGAGGTAAAAACCATCCTTAAGTATTTGTGAAATACCAAGGACCAATGGCTGATTTATGGAGAACCTAACTTGAAACTTATGGGATATACTGACTCCTATTTCCAGTCAAATAAGGATGACAACAAGAGTGTGTCAGGATTTATCTTTACCTTAAATGGAGGAGCGATCTGCTAAAAAGTTCCAGGCAGCCTACTATAGTGGACTCAGTATGTGAAGCAGAATACATTACAGCATCAGATGCAGCGAAGGAAGCTGTGTGGTTGCGGAAGTTCCTTGGCGAACTGGGAGTGGCACCTTCCCTGGATGGTCCTGTTTCGGTGTATTATGACAGCACTGGAGCCATTGCTCAAGCCAAAGAGCCGAAGTCTCATCACCGTACAAAGCACATCTGCGGCGCTATCATCTTGTACGAGAGATCGTGGAATGAGATGACATTGACCTTCAGAATATCGATGGAAAGGAAAACCTAGCTGACCCATTCATTAAAGTTATCGGAGTTGAAGAGTTCGACAGTTGTAAATGAAAAATGGGAATAAGATTCTGTACCGATTGGCTTTAGTCCAAGTAGGAGTTGTTGGGATTTGTGTCCCAAAGCCAATCGTCTAGGCTATAGGCGGTTGTGCTAATTTTCTAATTGTATATGAATTTTTTAATAAAAGTTATTCTTTTGGCTGTTCATCAAATGTATATTTTCTTGAAAAGAACTCCTGTGTGATGGAGTCCTTAGAACTACATTATATTTGATATAGAGAGGATATATCAAGTAGTTCTTAAACTGGTTCACAACCAAATGATACATTGTTAGGACGACAATGTATCAAGTGTAGGTTGTATGTCATATTTGTTGGTTGTCCTCTTAATCAAGGAGTGTGGAGACACTGGTGTGATATGCAAGTGAAATATGTGACATCTCACTGAACGTGACCATCTATGGAGCTCCCTTCTGCCAAAGGGTTGCTCGCGAAGGAATATGGATATATGTGTCCCTCAGATCTAAGGTCACCATGGTAGCTTACAAGGAACTCACTGTACTTTGGTACCGGACTATCTGGATTTCTAATCCAGTGATAGAAAGTTTTGGGTGCAGTCAAGTACTTGTGGAACGGTAGTGGATCAAGATGGAATTGACCCCTCCAAATAGTTTGGAGTGAATAACTCGCGTGTCTCAATTTAGCAAAACCTTGGTCAGGATAGTTCTTGTGAGTCACAGAACTTGTAAAGTTGAGACATGATCTGGATGAACCGAATTAGGGTTTGCAGTCAAATCCTAGGTCATCCTGAGCATTATGAGATCAAAGAGATGAATTATGCTGTAACCATATGCCAAAGGTTCTGAAAGTTGCTCTGCAATCTTCAACCTATCCGGATGTCGAGTATCATTGCTAGATGAAGACTTTGACTGGTACTGAAAGTTTTCCAGTGTTACCGGCTTAGTGTTCGAACCTATGGGATCACACACCATAGGGATTTCTATCTGATCTAAAGGCTGATCGACGATTAAGAATCGTTTGCTGTCACTAGCGGTCAATATGATTGACCATGTATCGACACTTGAGGGGTCGATACTTGGTTGTGACAAGAAGTATTTTTAGAAGTCTTTTCTGAACAAGTCGACTCGACCCCTGCTCGAGTTGACTCGTTTTGTATTCTGGATGAGCCGACTCGACCCCTGCTCGAGCCGACTCGTTCCTACTGAAAGAACTATTCAACTGTTCTGTGTTCTGAACGAGCTGACTCGATCCTGCTCGAGTCGACTCGTATTTGCTCGACCAGAAAAACCTGAACGGATTTTTTGGGAAGCTTTTTGAGAAGGTTTTGACCTGGTTTGAATTTCGAATTCAAACTGTTTTAGCTCCAAACTTTCATGGAATGATTGTCATTCCTTCATAATATTGTTAGAGCCAAATTGGTATGCCCTTGACCTTCTTCCCCAATCACTCCTCCTTCCTCTTTCTCCCTCTCATGGTTGCCTCTATAAATAAAGATTGTTTTAGAGGCTGCTGGTTGAGGAAAGAAAAAAAAAAAACTAAACGAGAAAAGGGGTTTTGTGAGGACTTGGGATTGGGTGTGAGAATACCTGTGTTACGGCCGTATCGATGACGTGGCCGGCTCAGATACCGTCAGATATGATCGAGCCATGTGGAGGTTTCTTCGGCCTAGTCAGTGTCACATTGCCGAGATCGAGCTCGGCCCGGCTACCTCGCCAGATGACTTCCAGAAGACATTCTCGCCCTTGCCGAAGTCGAGCTCGGTTCGGGGCCCCTCCTGCCACCTCGCCAAGTGTCCACCTGGGAGGGGTCCACCTAGGCCGAGGTCGGCCGATCCTTCGCTCCTTCGCCAGGTGACCCCCGGAGACGGGTCCACCTCGGCCGAAACCAGGCGACCTCCTGCCACCTCGCCAGGTGTCCACCCGGGAGGGGTCCACCTAGGCCGAGGTCGGTCGATCCGTCGCTCCTTCGCCAGGTGGCCTCCGGAGACGGGTCCACCTCGGTCGAAGCCAGGCGACCTCCTGCCACCTCGCCAGGTGTCCACCCGGGAGGGGTCCACCTAGGCCGAGGTCGGCCGATCCGTCGCTCCTTCGCCAGGTGGCCTCCGGAGACGGGTCCACCTCGGTCGAAGCCAGGCGACCTCCTGCCACCTTACCAGGTGTCCACCCGGGAGGGGTCCACCTAGGCCGAGGTCGGCCGATCCTTCACTCCTTCGCCAGGTGGCCTCCGGAGGCGGGTCCACCTCGGTCGAAGCCAGGCGACCTCCTGCCACCTCGCCAGGTGTCCACCCAGGAGGGGTCCACCTCGGCCGAGGTCAGGCCGCCCGTACAGAGAAGATCCCAAAGAAAGAGGCGCAGGTTCCGAGGTCGCCCCTCGAGCCGTGCGCATCACAGGCGGCGCCCCGTACGGATGGCGGCGGCACGCGAAACACCACTTACATCGGCCCGACAGGTCCCGCAATCGAGAGGCGCGGTTCTGACAAAACAGGGCCCGTAAACGGACGGCGCCAACACTTGGGAAGGAAAGCGCTCTCACTGGGCCCGAGGTCTGACCGGCCGCCTTACCGGCGCCCCCCCTTTCTATCTTTGCCCTTTCCCCGCTGGGCTCGGCGAACGAGGTCGGAAAGCCGCCTGGCCCTCAACACCGAAAGGGGAAAGAGAAAAGGATGGGAAGGGGAGCCTCCTAGGAGGAGAAGACAGGCGAACAGCGAGAGGAGATAAAAGGAAGGAAGCTGGGGACGACAAGGTAAGCTGATCGGGCTGGGGACAAGTAAGAAACAGTGGCCAAAAGCCTCGTTCCGAGAGTGAGATCCAGGTCCCGAGAGGGGATCGCTTGGCGTGAGCTCGGCAAGGAGGCCTGGCCGAATTTCTGGTCCCCATAGCACCTTTCTTGCTAGTAAATTCTCTGAGTCTGGGACTCCTTCGGGGGCCCGCCTTGGAGAATCTGTTCCTTCTCGTCGTCTACTGACTTGACCGTCGGAGCTCCCTCGCCGGGATCCCCGGCCAGGGTCTTCTGACCCTCTCTTGCAGGTCCGCTCCAGCCAGGAGGCTCCGGGAGCCAGGCGGTCCGGTAGGATCGACGGATCCGAGGCACGGGCGCGGCGACGAGATCGGCAACAGATTGGCATGCCAGGTAGGGGGGCAGGACAACACCCCCTAGCGGGAGCCAGCTTTCTGCAGGTATCGCGCTCTCCGACAATGGTGGTCACTCGTGGGCGCGAGGCGTCCACCAGCCGTGCGGGGAGGTTCCCTCCCCTCAAGGGGCCCACAGCCCGGAGAGGGAGCTTCCAGCTCCCCTCCTCTTCCACCACAGCCGACCTCAGCAGACGGGCCCCTCGCGGCCGTCATCCAACAGCTGCAGACCTTGACCTCGGCGGTCCGGCAGCTCCAAAATCAGCAGCGGTCCCTGGCCACGCAGCCGCAGCCAGGGACCCCCGCGGCCCGAGCCGCGGGACAGCATGGGAGCCTGCGCTCCATTCAGGGCAGGCCATCCCACCCGAGGGCAGTCTCCAACCCCCGCGGGAGCCACCAAGCTCCCGCAAAAAGAAATTACTCCAGTTCGGCAGATCACGAGAGTCGATCCCCGGTCGATGAAGCCGAGACGGCGCATCGCAGCAAGCGATGCCGAGGCCTGACTTCGCGCCGAGACCGATCGGCGCCCCCTTCACCAGCGGCCTCGGTGGAAGACTCCACCGACGAGGCCATCAGGCGCCAGGCTGAGAGGCGCCTGGAGGAGCATGAGCGCAAGTTAGCGGAGTTCGCCCGCCGATTTGCCGACCTGCAGAACTCATCGGCGGACCCGGCGGGCTACGACTCCCGTCCCCCCTTCTCTGAAGAAATCCAGGCGGAGCCGATCCCAAAACGGTTCGCATGCCGCAGGTGGATCCCTACGACGGGACCACCGACCCTCTGGACCATCTGGAGAGCTACAAAGCTCTCATGAGGGTCCAGGGGCCACCGACGCTCTTTTGTGCATCGCCTTCCCGGCCACCCTCCGGAAGGCCGCTCGAGTCTGGTTCACCCGCCTCGAGCCCGGATCCATTTGCTCCTTCCACCAGCTGGAAGGAAAGTTTGTGGCGCACTTCGACGCTTGTCGAAAGGTGCCGAGAGAGGTGGACAGCCTCTTCTCCATCCGCCAGCAGGACCAGGAGCTGCTCCGGGACTACATCACCCGGTTCAAGACCGCAGCCCTGGAAATCTACAGCCTGGACGAGCCCATCGCCATGCTGGCTTTGAAGCGCGGGCTCAAGACGTCCCGCCTGACCTACTCCCTGGACAAGAAGCCGCCCAGGACGTACTCCGAGCTCCTCCTCCGCGCCCATAAGTACATCCGGGCGGAGAAGGCCGACCGCACCCGTCGAGAGTTGGATGGGAAGACTCTGAAGAGGCCGCCAACGAGAGATATCCCGGGAGCTCGAAAGCCCGGGCCATCTGTCGACCCTCGCCCGAATCCAAGGCCGAGGGGCGAGGCCACTCCGGAGCAGAGGTTCACCCCTCTCCTCGCACCTCGGACGAAGATCCTCATGGAAATCGAGGGCGAGCGCTACCTCCGCGACCTCCTCCTCAGAACCCGAGGGCTATCCGGGACAAATCGAAGTACTGCCAGTTCCACCGCGAGCACGGTCACGACATAGAGGAGTGTCGCAACCTAAAGCGGGAGATCGAGGAGCTGATCAGGAGGGGCTACCTCAGGAAGTTCGTCAGGAACGAGGTCACCCCGGAGGGGCAGCCGCTCGCGGCTTTACCGCCAGCCCCTGCAATCGACAACCGCCCGACGGAGAAGCCCGTGGGCATGATCTCACGCGGGGTCGGGCGAGCGGCGAAGAGAGCCCGGGAAGTCGGGAACCCGGAGAATGTAATCCCTCCCGAGGAGGGGAAGGATAATGAAAATGTAAACAACGATGCCGTGGTGGTCGAGATGACCATCGCGAAGCATCCTGTACATCGAATCATGGTGGATAGTGGAAGCTCGGCTGACGTACTTTTTTACGATGCCTTCTCTCGGATGAATTTGTTCCACGGTCAGCTGAGACCGGTACATACCCCCTGGTAGGTTTTACAGGGGATTCCGTGAGGGTCGAAGGGGAGATCACTCTCCCGGTCACCGCCGGATCCCCACCTCGGCAGACGACCGTCCTGATAACGTTCACCGTCGTCAGGCTCCCTTCGCCTTACAACGCCATTCTTGGGCATCCCGGCTCAACCAACTGGACGCCATGATTTCACGAAGAGGTTGTTGGTGCAGTTCCCCATGCCTTCCGGGCTCGGGGAGATGAAGGGGACGACCCAGCCGGTCCCGTATTGCCTTCAAGCAGTCCCGGGCGCCCGGGGCGCGGAGCCCGCCCCCGATGTTGACGACCTCGACCTAAGAGAGAAGGAACCCAGGGGAGGGCCCGTAGAGCGCCTGTTGACCTATCCCCTCGGTTCGACCCGTTGAAGACGGTGCAAGTCGGGGCCCAACTCCCTGAAGAAGAACGGACCCGCCTGCTGGAGTTCCTCCGCGCGAACGCAGACGTGTTCGCCTGGTCGGTGGCCGACATGCCGGGCATTCCGCCCGAGGTCATCACGCACAGGTTAAATGTGGACCCAAGCTGCCGCCCGGTCCGCCAGAAGAAGAGGAGCTTCGCCATGGAGAGACAGAAGGCCATCAATGAGGAGGTGGAGAAACTCCTCGCCGCCGGCTTTGTGCGGGAAGTCCAGTATCCCAGCTGGCTAGCAAACGTGGTCATGGTAAGGAAGAGCAGTGGTAAGTGGAGGATCTGTGTGGACTACACCGACCTCAACCGAGCTTGCCCAAAGGATAGCTTCCCTCTTCCAAAGATCGACCAGCTGGTCGACACCACCTCGGGACATCGCCTCCTGTCATTCATGGACGCCTTCTCTGGATACAACTAGATTCGAATGAGCCCGGAGGACGAAGAGCATACCGCCTTCATAACCAACTGCGGAACTTTTTGCTACAGAATGATGCCATTCGGCCTCAAGAACGCTGGAGCTACGTACCAGTGTCTGGTCAACAGGATCTTCAAGGACCAGATCGGCCGCAACATGCAGGTGTACGTGGACGACATGCTGGTAATGAGCAAACCCGATTCGGATCACGTAGCTGACTTGGCGGAGACATTCGGCAACCTCCGACGTCATCAGATGAAGCTGAACCCGGCGAAGTGCACCTTCGGGTCTCCGCCGGGAAGTTCCTAGGATTCATGGTGACCCAAAGAGGGATTGAAGCCAACCCGGAGAAGGTCCAGGCCATCCTGGACATGGAGCAGCCCGCCTCCAAGAAGCAAGTGCAGCAACTCACCGGCCGAGTTGCGGCCCTCAGCCGCTTTATCTCCAGGTCGGCAGATCGCTGCCGTCCCTTTTTCAAGGTGCTGAGAAAGATGAACGACTTCGCTTGGACCGAGGAATGCCAGGAGGCCTTTGAAGAGCTGAAGAAGATGCTCGCATCGCCACCGTTGCTGTCCAGGCCCGAGGAGGGGGAGGAACTCATCCTCTACCTGGCGGTCACCCCGGAAGCCGTCAGCTCGGTCCTGGTTCGGACCGATGACCAAGGAGTCCAGCGGCCGGTATACTATACCAGCAAACTTCTCCGCGACGCAGAGCTCAGGTATTCTCGGCCCGAGAAACTTGTTTTCGTGCTAATAGTGTCTGCCCAGCATCTCAGGCCCTATTTCCAAGCGCACCCCATCGCTGTCCTGACGGATCAACCGCAGAAAGCGGTGCTCAGCCGACCCGACACTTCGGGATGATTGGCGAAGTGGGCACTGAAGCTCAGCGAGTTCGACATCGCGTACAGGCCAAGGTCGGCCATGAAGGCGCAGGTGCTGGCCGACTTCTTGGTCGAATGCGCAGGCTTGGATAAGGAGCCCGAGGAAGGCCCCTCAGGCCAGCCGCTGAAGACGGGCCCCGATGAGCCCGGAGAAGATGCATGGATCCTCCATGTAGATGGAGCCTCGAACTCCGGCGGAAGCGGAGCCGGACTCATCCTTGCCAACAGCGACGGGGTCGTCGCCGAATGCGCGCTCCGTTTCCAATTCCCCGCGACCAATAATCAGGCGGAGTACGAGGCACTTCTTGCCGGGCTGAGGGTCTCCCGCGAGCTGGGCGTGACCAACCTCAAAGCTTTCACTGATTCCCAGCTCGTGGCGGGACAGGTCTCCAGGGAGTATAACGCGCATGACCCCCAAATGGCGAAGTACTTGGATCTCGTCAAAGCGGGCGCGTCCAGATTCCGGCGCTTCAACATCTTCCACATCCCCCGCAGGGAGAACGCCCGTGCGGATACTCTCTCCCGGCTGGCGACCCTGCCGGACTCGATGCTGGGCCGCGCTCATGTGGAGCGCCTTGAGGTCCCAAGCCTCGAGACCCCGGTGAGGTCCATCAGGTCAGCCATGAACCCAGCTGGATGGACAAGTACGCCGAATACATCACCAGTGGCACCCTGCCAGAGGACCGCGAGGCGGCTCGCCTTATCAGAAGGAAAGCTGTGCGATTTGTCCTGATGGATGGGCAATTATATCGAAGATCCTACTCCTACCCCCTCCTCAAGTGTGTAGGACCCGCGGAAGCCAAGCTCGTGCTCCAGGAGATTCACGAAGGCATCTACGGGAACCACGTGGGGGGCAGAGCATTGGCTTACAAGGCCCTCTGTCAGGGCTACTTCTGGGAGACGATGAAGGAAGACACCGCTGACTTCGTGAAGAAGTGCGATCGGTGCCAGCGTCACGCCACGGTGCAACGGCAGCCCTCCAACCCAATCTCCCAGCTTTCAGCTCCCTGGCCATTCGCCCAGTGGGGGATGGACCTTCTGGGCCCATTCCCGCCGGTGTCTGGACAGCGAAAGTTCTTGATAGTGGCCATCGACTACTTCACGAAGTGGGTCGAGGCCGAACCCTTGGCGCGGATCACTGAAGCAAACATCGCCAAGTTCTTTTGGAAGTCGATCGTTTGCCATTTCGGCCTCCCCCACACCGTGGTTACTGACAACGGGCGCCAGTTCGACTGCCAGGAGTTCGAAGAGTTCTGCGGCGACCTCGGCATCAGGCATCGCTTCACCTCGGTGGCGCATCCCCATACCAATGGAGAGGCCGAAGTCACGAACAGGACCATTTTGCAGGGCCTCCGCACGCGGCTGGACCAGGCCAAAGGCAAATGGGCCGAGGAACTCTCCAGCATCCTTTGGGCGTACCACACCACCCCAAGGACGGCTACCGACGAGACCCCGTTCAACCTCGTCTTCGGAGCCGAAGCGGTCATCCCGATCGAACTCAGCCTACCCACGCTGCGTGTGGAGCAATATGACGAGACAGAAAATCCGCTAGGATGATGCTCAACCTCGACCTTCTTGAGGAGACGAGGGACAAGGCCCGAGTTCGGATGGCGGCGTATAGGCAGCGTGTGGCCAGGTATTACAACTCCCGAGTGCGGCCGAAGTTTTTTCGTCCCGGAGATCTGGTCCTCCGGCGCGCTGAAGCTTCTCAGCCACGGGAATGCGGCAAGCTCTCACCCAACTGGGAGGGCTCGTACCGGGTAGCAGAAGCCCTCCCCCACGGCGCCTACTACTTGGAGGAATTGGGAGGTGCCAGGTTCCCTCGGACGTGGAACGCCTCGAACCTAAGAGTGTATTATCAATAATGTAAGGTTCCCTACTCATGCAATAAAGTTTCCTTGCTTCAAACGCTCTCTTCTCACTTTGTAGGGAAACCGGCGCATGGCCCTGAGTTCGGCACGCCCGATCATGGCCGACGGCCGAAGGAAGCGGGAGATGCTGGGCTTCGGCCTGGAAGGTGGCGCAGAACCCAGTTCGCCCACGTAAGCACGGAGAACAGCTCGGCAAGCCGCGCAAGGCTTGAGAAAGCCTGCGGCCCCGGGGTTCAGTTCGGAAGTCCTGGGCTTCGGCCTGGAAGGTGGCGCAGAACCCAGTTCGTCCATGCAAGCACGGAGAACAGCTCGGCAAGCCGCGCAAGGCTTGAGAAAGCCTGCGGCCCCGGGGTTCAGTCCGGAAGTCCTGGGCTTCGGCCTGGAAGGTGGCGCAGAACCCAGTTCGCCCATGCAAGCACGGAGAACAGCTCGGCAAGCCACGCAAGGCTTGAGAAAGCCTGCGGCCCTGGGGTTCAGTCCGGAAGTCCTGGGCTTCGGCCTGGAAGGTGGCGCAGAACCCAGTTTGCCCACGCAAGCACGGAGAACAGCTCGGCAAGCCGCGCAAGGCTTGAGAAAGCCTGCGGCCCCGGGGTTCAGTCCGGAAGTCCCGGGCTTCGGCTTGGAAGGCGGGGCAGAAACCACTTCGCCCACGCGAGCATGAAGGCAATCCCAAGGCCGGACCCGCTCAAGGCCTACTCTGATGCCACGCGGTCCGGGATGTCCCAACCTTCGATCTGAGCGATGGACGGGACCAGGTCCACACTCATCCCGGCACTCCACATCAACATCTCAAGAAAGAAAAAAGAGAAGATGGGAGAGTGGGAAAGAAAGTGAACTCAAGATTTAGAGAAATAGAGCTTTCATTGATTCAAGGAGGAGTACAAGCTGGGAATCCCGACAGGCCGGGAGTCCCCAAAAAAAAAAGAGAAGAAGAAAAGCACAACAACAACAACAAGAAAACGAAGAGATAGGAGGCTCAGTTCCGCGCAGGGTCGGAGCCCTCGGCCTGGGTCGCGCGCTCCGCGTCCTCGTCTTCGGCGGCTGCCGGCTCATGGGGCTGCTCCGGGGCCACGGCCTCGTCGATCGCCGGGGCCGCAGGCATGGCGTCGGCCGCACCGGAGGCCCTGCTCTCAGGTCCTTGCCTCCTACCTCTGAGCACCACCCCACTAAGGTCGAGCTCGGGGTAGAAGGCCCCTACCTTCTCCCGGCACATCCGGAACCCCTTCAGGAAGGAGTCCACGGCGGCCTCCCGGACTTCCGACGTGTACTCGTCGGAAGCTCAGAACTTCGGGACGGCCTCCTGCGCCTCCCGCTTCGCGGCCTCCAGGAGCCCGTTGACGTACGCGCTCCGCTCCTTCGCCGCGTTCACATCTCGCCTGGCCTCCTCCAGCGGCGCTCCAACCACTGGGAGTGGGCCTGAAGACGAGCCCTCTCAGCTGCGTCCTCCTCCGTGCGACGCTGGTGAGAGACCCTCTCCTCCGTCAGGGAAGACTCCAGCTCCTTGTTCCGCCCCTCGGCGCGCGCCAGGTCAATCTGGAGGGCCTGATTGTTTGCTCGCAGCTCGACTCCCTTTTCCATGAGGTCTTTGATGTCGGCCGTGAGCTTGCCGAGCTTCTTCTCCTTCTCGGCATCCCTCTTCGCGTTCCCTACGAGGAAGTTCATCAGTAGGAGAATGTCATTCCCAATCTGCACAAGTGAAGCAATCGGGTTAGAAGGAAGACCACCCGAGGTCACGGAAGACAAAAGAAAATGAGTTCGGGCTTACCGTAAAGAGCTGTGGGAGGATCCTGAGCAGAGCGTCAGCATAGTCCCGGCCACCCCGAGCTCGGCGGTCCCGGGCTGTGGAGGCGTACTCCATCACCTTCTCCGCGAGCCATTTGTCGCGGATGACTGAACACCGATGGGTGATCACCGGTGGCGGAGCCGTCAGGTCAGCTCCGGCGGCGACTATCCCTCCAGCAGGAATCTCAGCCGATGGACCGACAGAGGACACGGGCTGCGCCGTCGGAGCCGCGGCGATGATAGGGCTGGCGCTGGACGGAGCTGCGGGCGGTGGAGCCCCCTCGACGGCAGCACCACCGGGTCTGACAGCTGAGGAATCAACGGCCCCACCCCGAGGCAGCCTGGGCGGGGGAGCAGCGACCGCTGGACTAGGTACAGTCACCGGCGCAACCTCCTGGCTCGCCTCGATGCGAGCCCTCTTGGCCGCGGGCTCATCCGCCTCGTGGACGTCTCTCTGGGCCGCGCCCTCCAGGAGGCTCTCCAATGAGAACTTCATGCCTGCAATACAAAAGAGTAGAAGGTCAGCCAGCTCGGTTATAAAGGAAAGAGAATGCAAGAGTCAAGGGAGGACCGAATCTCACCCGACTCGCGGATGGGACTGATCCCGGCCTCAAAAAGATTCTGCTCCGAAAGCAGAATCTCGAGCGCCGGGACCACGTCGCTCAGCAGCAGGGAGTAGGCCTCCTGGTCCGCCGACTCAACCTGAGAGTTCCGGTTCGGAGACCGGTCCGGTTCACTCCAGGCCCAGTCGACATCTTCGATCGAGGCAAAGAAAAAATGGCTCTTCCACCCCTTGATAGAAGAAGGGAGGTCGAACCGGAGACACCTGGGCCGGGGCGAGATGTACCACCAGCCGTCATCGGTGGAGTACCTCTTCAGGGTGAACATAGCCCTGAAGAGGGAGAAACAGGCAACGAACCCGTGAAAATGACAAAAAACTATGAAAGAAAAGATGACCCGGATGGCATTGGGAGCCAACTGGGCCGGAGCAAGACGGAAGTGGCTAAGAAAGGAGAGGAAGAAGGGGTGCAGAGGGAATCGAAGACCTCCGAGGAAGAAGTCTTCATAGAAGGCTATGCGGCCGGGGCCACTCATAGTGACGCGTTCCCCGGGCCGCGGAACGAATAAACGGATTGATCCCGGGATGCCGTAGGCCTCCCGGAGCAGAGAAAGATCGCCCTCGGTCATGGTGGAAGCATGACCGGAGGGACCGGCGGGAAGAAGAGGCGGAGCAGGAAGAGAAAGAAGAGGAAGGGCGGAAGCAATCGGAGGAGACCGGACCCCCCTGGGGATGCCGATGGTGACACCCCCAGGTTGCAGACGCCTGCGGATCTCCTCCGGGATCGTTTCCTCCTCTGAAGAGGAAGAAGATGGAGTCCTCAGCCGGGATGGACCGGCCTCGTCCGGATTAGAAGAAACATAGCGACGACGCGCCATGACAAAGAAGGAAACAAAGATTCAGAGAAGAAGGAGGAGAGGGGAACTAGAAAGAAGGATGGAGGCACTCACTGAAAATACGCCAAGCAAACGCGGGGCAACGGAAGTTAGTCTGCAGCAAACCGCCCACGAAGCAAGGGAAAAGGCCTCATTCTGGAAAGTCCCCTCCTTTTCAAACTCAGTCGACAGCAGCCGTACCCGTCATTCCGCCACGAGCCACTGGATGATCGCCGCGTGGACACACGCTCGACACAGACGCCTCGTTAGCAGGGTAACGGCCTCTGCCTCAAAGCGACGCATTTATTGTGGGCAAGTGGACGACGCGTGGCGGCTTCCTATAGTGCTTCGGGCGCATCGAGAAGCAGCGACGAGGATCATGGCAATTATGATGCAAGATCTTCGCCTCCCCACGTCATATCCGCATTTAATCCCGACGTTCCGTTCTACGACGCCCCAACGGAACGGCGGGCTGGGGGGCAACTGTTACGGCCGTATCGATGACGTGGCCGGGCTCAGATACCGTCAGATATGATCGAGCCACGTGGAGGTTTCTTCGGCCTAGTCAGTGTCACATTGCCGAGATCGAGCTCGGCCCGGCTACCTCGCCAGACGACTTCCCGAAGACATTCTCGCCCTTGCCGAAGTCGAGCTCGGTTCGGGGCCCCTCCTACCACCTCGCCAAGTGTCCACCCGGGAGGGGTCCACCTAGGCCGAGGTCGGTCGATCCTTCGCTCCTTCGCCAGGTGACCCCCGGAGACGGGTCCACCTCGGCCGAAGCCAGGCGACCTCCTGCCACCTCGCCAGGTGTCCACCTGGGAGGGGTCCACCTAGGCCGAGGTCGGCCGATCCGTCGCTCCTTCGCCAGGTGGCCTCCGGAGACGGGTCCACCTCGGCCGAAACCAGGCGACCTCCTGCCACCTCGCCAGGTGTCCACCCGAGAGGGGTCCACCTAGGCCGAGGTCGGCCGATCCATCGCTCCTTCGCCAGGTGGCCTCCGGAGACGGGTCCACCTCGATCGAAGCCAGGCGACCTCCTGCCACCTCGCCAGGTGTCCACCCGGGAGGGGTCCACCTAGGCCGAGGTCGGCCGATCCTTCACTCCTTCGCCAGGTGGCCTCCGAAGGCGGGTCCACCTCGGCCGAAGCCAGGCGACCTCCTGTCACCTCGCCAGGTGTCCACCTAGGAGGGGTCCACCTCGGCCGAGGTCAGGCCGCCCGTACAGAGAAGATCCCAAAGAAAGAGGCGCGGGTTCCGAGGTCGCCCCTCGAGCCGTGCGCATCACAGGCGGCGCCCCATACGGATGGCGGCGGCACGCGAAACACCACTTACATCGGCCCGACAGGTCCCGCAGTCGAGAGGCGCGGTTCTGACAAAACAGGGCCCGTAAATGGACGGCGCCAACACTTGGGAAGGAAAGCGCTCTCACTGGGCCCGAGGTCTGACCGGCCGTCTTACCGGCGCCCCCCCTTTCTGTCTTTGCCCTTTCCCCGCTGGGCTCGACGAACGAGGTCGGAAAGCCGCCTGGCCCTCAACACCGAAAGGGGAAAGAGAAAAGGATGGGAAGGGGAGCCTCCCAGGAGGAGAAGACAGGCGAACAACGAGAGGAAATAAAAGGAAGGAAGCTGGGGACGACAAGGTAAGCTGATCGGGCTGGGGACAAGTAAGAAACAGTGGCCAAAAGCCTCGTTCCGAGAGTGAGATCCAAGGTCCCGAGAGGGGATCGCTTGGCGTGAGCTTGGCAAGGAGGCCCGGTCGAATTTCTGGTCCCCATAGCACCTTTCTTGCTAGTAAATTCTCTGAGTCTGGGACTCCTTCGGGGGCCTGCCTTGGAGAATCTGTTCCTTCTCGTCGTCTACTGACTTGACCGTCGGAGCTCCCTCGCCGGGATCCCCGGCCAGGGTCTTCTGACCCTCTCTTGCAGGTCCGCTCCAGCCAGGAGGCTCCGGGAGCCAAGCGGTCCGGTAGGATCGACGGATCCGAGGCACGGGCGCGGCGACGAGATCGGCAACACCTAGCATTCAAGCTAGGTCTTGGGAAGAGAGAAAGTTGGGAAGGGTTCCACCTCTCCTCCTTGTTTTCGAGAAGAAGAAGATCTGCCTGAAGGATTCCAAGGAGCTAGCACTCCGAAGGAGTTGATCATAGTCGAGCCCCGGTGTAGATTACATGTAGAGGCCAGACACGTGTGTAGCTCGAGCGCTTTATTCTTGCTCTTGATGTATATTGCATGCTGCATTATCTTACTAGATCCTATTGCTGACAGATTGGTAGATCATTTTGATTGATCTGCCAAGCCTTCCGCTATTCATTTTAAAATTATTTTAAAATGCTTTTCTTTCTGCCTAGCATATTTTCCCTTTACAAGGCCCGCTCCCTACTCCTAAAATCGGAACAAGAGGAACCCCTATTCCAAGTTAAAGGCCGTGACCTCGCCCTTCAGTCTAGTCCATTGTCGGAACTCACACGCCACCACCTTTGCTGAGACTCTCTAGTTAAGACTCCTTGTAACCAGCCCTTCGGCTATCCATATCTTAGTCTCAACTTTGACCTCCTCCTCTGGAAGCTTCGCCACCTCCGGAAAGCATTAAGTAATCGCAGCCACTCCTTCCGGTGACTGCTCCATCGAAACTCACACCACATGGCCATTCAAAACTTTTTTCTAGCTAGAGCTTGCCCGTTCTATCATATTTGAAGTCCCCTCTAGAATTTCAGCAGTGCTCACCATCATTATCGGCATGGCTGACCACAACACCCCGAGTAGTCTCCAGCGATTACGCAGAGAAGATGCTATGCATGAATCTTCAAATACTTCCAATGGAAAAAACTCCCAATGGTTACCTTTCACTATAAAATAAGCTAAATTTATTACCTTTCACTATAAAAATTCGGGTTGCTTTCGGAGCTATGCAAGGCAAATAAAAGAAATAAACTGATCTTTTAAAATAGCACCTGCTTTCTCGGCGCAGGCGCACACGTTGCATCTCATTAGATGCAATACCGTGTGTCAGGGTCAGGCGCGGGACATCTTAAGCTGTGTTGTATAAAAGAAAATTAGTTTTCCTTGTCTGGTCCGCATGGTCAACTCACATCAAATTTCTGATGGACCAACCCTTGTCTAAGTCAAATGGTTGTTTGAGAAAAATCTTCATTTTTTTAAATTGCTGGCATGTAAATGCAGTAACGAGATCTCTGCCATTACAGCAGCGCAAACTCTTTGCGAGGCCTAAGCCCACTTTGAGTCTTCACCGGCTTCCATGTTCACTTGAATTTCAAATTTTCTAGGTGGGATACCAATTTTGTGCTTCAACGTCGGTCCAACATAATTGCTCTCCGCACTAGAACTTGTTTGGAGGAGGATTTCTTCGCACAAGCCAATGCTTCGCAAATTCCTTCGTCTTTTTTTTTTTTTTTTCTCCTTTTTTTTTAAAGTAAACCTCCCTAAATCCTTCAGTACATCTGAGTCCCCTACAGTTACAACTTACGAGTTTCCTATGGGGCTGTGACCCGGGAACGAACTCCAACCTCTTAATTCCCCACCACGGCTGGCTCGTGTCATGAATAACGCGGTCGGTACCATGATAAACAGACCACCACCTTCCCCCTCAAATCCGTCCCTTCAGACCTTTTTGCTAATTGCGACGAGCTGGCACACGGCTTGTATTTGCTTCCCCTTTCACCAATTAGGCCTTCGACTCTACAAGTCTTCCCTGAATGGCTTCGGGAGGAAGAGAGAAATGAAGGCCGCATTTGGGAAATGCTTGTTCAATATCTACTGGTAGCAACCGTAATGGTCCGTCTGCTGTCTGATTATTTCGACATGGTTTCTCCACTAGCATTTATAACTAACACGATGAAACCATTAAGATTTTTATTCAGGAAAGGAAACAAAGAGGAGCCTAATAAACAAAGAACCCAGATATCGATAAAAAGACTAAAGGAAAAAACTCCCTGTATCGGTAATGACGTCTGGTATTTACCATTGTTTACTACAATTACAAGGATTAGCTCCGCTATTTTCCTGGCTGCGAACAAAGCACGATCGGCTGTCCCTCCTCCGCGGTAGAAAATATTAATACCTTTGCTTTCTAGAAGGCAAGGAAAACTTCAGAAGCGCCTCAACACAGCCCGCCGCTGTAGGCATAGGAATGTTCTCCTTTCGAAGGTAAGGATTACACCTCACTCCAAAGCTCAGACTCGCAAATTACCTTGATTACAAACATTATTACGATTGAAATGTTGAATTCTTTATATGTTACCTCAAGGCCCATTGGCAGGGCGGTACGTGTACCCATTTACCCCACGGAAAGTCTTTGTGCACCGCACGTGGTACAGTAAATTCAACGTCGCCTGCACTGCATTTTTTTATTGGTCCAAATATATCCATTATGATATAACAGGACGGGAACGGAGTGTGACTAGCATTAATTATTATTCAGCTTTTATTTGAGATTTTCGTACAGACCAAAATATCCTTCCATCCAGTCTTTTTTTTTCCGTCATGTTGCTTAAACTAAAATGTCGTAGTTTTTGAACTAGAGTGTCGTAGCTTTTAAATTAGGGTGTCGTAGTTTTTGAACTAGGACGTCATAATACTGTTTCATATTTTCTGCATTGTTGTTATTTTTGAACTAGAGTGTCGTAGGTTTTGAACTAGGATGTAGGTTTTGAACTAGGATGTCGTAATACTGTTCCAGATTATTTTTGAATTAGGGTGTCGTAGGTTTTGAACTAGGATGTCATAGGTTTTGAACTAAAATATCGTAATACTGTTTCATGTCATTTTTGAACTAGGATATCGTAGGTTTTGAACTAGGATGTCGTAGCTGTTAAACTAAGATGTCATAATACTGTTTCATATTTTCTGCATGATTGTCATTTTTAAACTAGGGTGTCGTAGGTTTTGAACTAAGATATCGTAGGTTTTGAACTAGAGTGTCGTAATACTGTTTCATGTCATTTTTTAACTGGGGTGTCGTAGGTTTTGAACTAGGATGTTGTAGGTTTTGAACTAGGATGTCGTAATACTGTTTCAGGTCATTTTTTAACTAGGGTGTCGTAGGTTTTAAACTAGGCTATCGTAGCTTTTGAATTAGGATGTCGTAATACCGTTTCAGGATATTTTGGTATGAACGAAAATTTTAAATAAAAATTGAATAGTAATTATTACTAGTCACGCTCAGCTCCGGTCCCATCATGCTACTACGAATACATTTGGATCAATAAAAATACGTGATACGTGCCACGTTGGATTTACTGTACCGAATGCGGTGCACAAAGAATTACTCTTCACCCCATTAGCTAAATTAGAAAATTCTGGGAGCTGGTATGGGCCCACATTGGCAAGGTTTTTTTTTTTAAATAATATTTTTAAAATTTTATTTTCGAAGTTGGGGTCGTCCCAACTATAATTATCAAAATAGGTATACGGAATGCAAAAAAAAAAAAAATCATGAAATTACAGGTTCTACCGGCGATTTCAAGAAAACGCAGGTAGAACCTGTATTTTCATATTAAAAAAAAAATTGATGAAATCGCATGTTATACCTGTGATTTTAAGAAAACACAGGTAGAACCTGCGATTTCTTGAAATGGCAGGTAGAACCTGCGATTTCTCCTCCATCTTTTTTTTATTTTAAATTTTAATAAAAAATAAAAAACAAAAAAATTAATAAAAGATTTAAAAAATTAATAAAAAATAGAAAAAATTTAAAAATAAAAAAATAAAAAATAATGATAAGATATTATAATATTTTTTTCTAATTATTATGACATGCGACTTCATAGTCCGGTCGCCAATCCGGCCACCGGTCTGATAGCCAGTCCGCTCCAGCTATCGGTTCGATAGCTAGTTCGGCTGCTAAGTTGATACCAGTCCGATCGTCGATTTGGCCGTAAGTCCGGCCATTGGTCTAACGGTCGATCACCAGTCTGACAGTCGATCCAGTCGCCAGGGTTCGACCATCGATTTGACAGTCAATCCGGTTGCCAGGATCTGACCATCGGTTTGGCCGAATAGGTGGCAGGATCGACGGCAGGACCGGTGGCCAGACCTTGGCTATCGGATCGGTGGCCGGATAGTGGCAGGATCGACGGCCGGACCCTAGCGATTTGATCGGTGGCCGAACAGGTGGCAGGACCGGCGGCCAGATCGATGGCCGGACCCTGGCGACCAGATCGACTGTCAAACCGGTGGCCGACCGTCAGACCAGTGACCTACCGTTAACCAATGGTCGGACTAGCGACCAAACCGGCGATCGGATTAGCATCGACCTAACAGCCGAATTGGCTGTCGGATCGATGGCTGGAGTCGGATTGACTGTCAGTCCGATGGCCGGTGGCCGGATCGACGACCGGATTGCGAAGTCACAGGTTATAATAATTAAAAAAATTATTATAATATCATATTATTATTTTTAATTTTTAATTTTTTTTAATTTTTTTTAATTTTTTTGTTTTTTAGTTGTTATTAAAATTTAAAATAAAAAAAATGAAAGAGAAACTACAGCTTCTACGTGCGATTTCATCAAAAAAAAAAAAAAATTAATATAAAATCACAAGCAGAACATATGATTTCATGATTTTTTTTTTTGCATTCCGTATATCTATTTTGATAATTGTAGTTAGGACGATCCAACTTCGAAATAAAGTTTTAAAAAAAAAAAAAATCCCGCATTGACATCTCCAGTCCCCAGATTCAGCATCGATAGTGCAGCCATAAAGCCATTGGTTCTGCATCACTCCATCAATCTGGCCATTCACATAGGCTGATAGGTCAACCTGTGAAAAACGCCCCTCCCTCAGCCCCCGAACAGAGCTATCTGAAGAGCCATAGACTCTGTGGAAACCCTCATCACCGTATTGCTCAGTTTGGTCAAACCGGCAAGAGCCACTTAACGAGCCAATGTCAGTTGCAGAAGCACTGCCAGGAAAGGAGTATTTGCCAGCTAAAAGAGTGGTGGTGGTGATGGTGGAGACCCTTTGCTGCCTTTCCATTGCTTTGTTCCTCATCAAGCAGGTCATTGATGATATCAAGATGGGGGAATTCATCTGCAACCACCCCTTGTGCCTGATATGAATTAGCACCAGAAGGAATCACGGCTGCAAAATGTTTTGCTCGCATTTCCCCGTGACTGTCAAGCCTCTCAATGTCACTTACAACCTTTGAGCTTGACCGCCCACCACAGCTGCTAGGTTCTGGACATGATCAGTCATCTTTCCATGGGGCCTGGCCATGGAGTACTTCCAGCTTAACTGACCCAAAATAGAATCCTGGTCTAGCTGAACTTTTCTCCTTCCTAGCAGAGTTCTGTGGTGGAAACACAGATGCAGATGGCACCAAAGCTGAAGGGGCTTGAGAGTGCCCAACACCTTGGCCAGAGGAAGTTGAGTGCTGAGCAAAAGCAGCCGGTGAATGGAAAGGAACTTTGGGTGGTGGATTCGTTGGTGGAGAGGAATGGGGGATTTGGGGGTTTAAATAGGTAGAGAGGTGCTGATGAGTGCCCAACACCTTGGCCAGAGGAAGTTGAGTGCTGAGCAAAAGCAGCCGGTGAATGGAAAGGAACTTTGGGTGGTGGATTCGTTGGTGGAGAGGAATGGGGGATTTGTGGGGTTTAAACAGGTAGAGAGGTGCTGATGGGGGATGTGGAAAGGGAATTTAATTGTGTAAACCGGCCTTTCAGTTTCCGTTGGTTTATTTTTTATTTTTTATATTTTATATTTATTAATATTTTTATTTTTATTTTTTCTGGTGACTGCTTAAAACTAGTGGCAGAAAGCTTTTAATAACGCTCCCTCGTTGGTATCGCCGGGAACCTTGTTGGATTTTTGCGGCTTATGGGGCCCGCGGGGGGAGGGGTTTGTTGGATGCGATGCGAGGAGGGTATTATCGGGTCTGTTGCGTTCAAACTTGGCAAGGTACAGCTGGGATGGAAGAGGATTCTGAAAATGCATTTAGTCCACCTTTTGCGCTTGGTACCACGCTCTTTGCCTGCAGGGGCCCAACAATGGTCCATGTTGACATCATAACACCCATGGTGGTTTTACCCATTGTGGCATTTCGCTATGAGTGAGGAATGTGACTTGGGCCAGAAGGAGATGGATCAGCACCCAACCGACCTGCTGCACTTACAGAGCTCAAACTTGGCGAGGTACAGCTGGGATGGAAGAGCTCAAACTTGGCGAGGTACAGCTGGGATGGAAGAGGATTCTGAAAATGCATTTAGTCCACCTTTTGCGCTTGGTACCACGCTCTTTGCCTGCATGGGCCCAACAATGGTCCATGTTGAAATCATAACACCAATGGTGGTTTTACCCATTGTGGCATTTCGGTATGATTCAGGAATGTGACTTGGGCCAGAAGGAGATGGATCAGCACCCAACCGACCTGCTGCACTTACAGAGCGTGAAAGTAAAGGCACTCTTTGAATTGTAGAAACGATGGGGGCAGTTGGTCTTGGTGCTGGAATGAGAGGGGCACTGGAAGGCCTTGAGGTTGCAGTTACTTGGTTGGTACTATTAGTGCCCTTTGCTTGAATAGTGTGTATGGAAGCTTCAGATTTGGAGGTGGAGGAAATTTTTGGTGATCTTGATGCCGGAGGAACTGATTTATCATTTTGGGGGGTGCTACTTGATGGCAGTTCTTTGCAACAAACTGGCTCAGCCACGGTCATGGTGGAAGAAGTGGTGGCAGATGCCATGGCTGTTGTTTCAGAGGATTGCTTTTGCTACCGTAGAATGTAAGGTGGCTTTTTCCCAGGACTCGATGAAGAAGAGGATGATCCTGCTGTCCTTGTCTTAGAAGGCCTCTCCACATCAACTTAATCTTTGACATTTAATTTCTTTTGTTCGGTCACAACCTCCTCCTGGAATAAGTTCATGAAAGATCACGACATTAAGTAGGGTACAATGACAATTGCCAACCACATAACTGCACTTTTAAGTGCTAAAAGCTTCATTTATGTGCCAGATAAAAGACAGATGAATGTTGCAAAAGTAATCAAGATTAAAATTATCTTCCTTGATTAGGGAACTATACAAAGGCTTATAGAATCTGAAATTTCTAACAAAAATAGGTACACATGAAACCTGCCTTCAAGTACAGGAAGCATCTAGTAGAGATAGGGAGTAAGCATATACAAGGATTTAAGTACAGCATGCCAGTAATGTGCGAGGCATGGCATTGGCATGATATATACAATGCTACCAATGCTTGGCATTCTCCAACAATATAGTACGTAAAACAAGGTTCATCATTTTAGTACAATGATGATTGGTTCGGCATACCAAGGCTTGATATGCCCGCATATAGAGTCTTGGTTTGGTACAGACGATACAAAGCAGCATGTGTTGGCACGGCAAACCATGATGCAAAGATCTGAAACATAATATGTCATGCATCATGCTATGCCATGCCACTCAGCACTTAATGTATAATATGTCATGCATGAGATTTAGATGAACCAATAACATATTTCAGATAAAATAGGTCCTACAAGACACGGCAACTCAAAAAAGGCATTGAGGGGTAGTTTCCGATTAAAACAACCCATGTATCATAATCTTTAAAAACAAAGAATGGTCAGGAACAACCATTTAACAATGTAAAATGAAATGGATAAATATCCATTATATACAAAAACATTTAGAAGGCAAGTTATTGAATATTGAAGAAAAATTAATAAAATTCTAGGAGTGATTACTCGCTCCTTAAATTAATATTTTTATATTTGTCTTCCAAAGCGTCCATCAGAAAAAGATAGACATGCAAAATCTTTGGGAAAAGAACATGAAACTCTGGAGCCATTGGTAAAATTTGAAGCAACATGATTACCTGTAAATTAGAATAATCCTTGCTAAAAAATAGTGGAGAATATAAGTAGCTGCAGAAAACTACAAATTTGAAGTCTACAAAGGTATTTGAACAGTCTTGCAAACAACGTAATAGACAGGGAATACTCCATGTACATATTTGATATACTAGGTACTTTCATAGTTCGTATTATGTTGACAACCTAGCCTGGCCTAATTTCCTATTATGATCCTTCCTTGTTAAGTCATTCCTTATTGAACTATTTCTTGTTGAGATTATGACCAAAATAGGTTATCACCTTCCTTTGAAGGAGGATATGAATCATGTATAAAATGAGAATGAGCCACATCTTATTATGTATGAAAAATTAATAAAAATCTTCATTATTTTCTCCTTTGATTCAACTTGGTATCAGAGCCACCGACCTATTCCCTCTTATTCTCACATATTCCAATCTTATCCCTAACTTATTCCCATATTATACCCATCCTATTCCCCTCTTCTTTCCTAAGAATCGCCGTTTCCATCAACAACGCCCGCTGCCACCGCCGTCGCCTCCCGTTGCATCAACAATGCCCGCTGCCTGCTGCCACCGTCTTCTCCGGCTCCTCCAATGAACCCAGCGCCCACGCCGCCGCCCTGCGCCCAACACCCACACCGCCGCCCCGCGACCAGCGCCGCCCATATCCGTCGCCCTCGCCCAGTGCCGCCCAGATCCGTCACCCTCGCTCAGTGCCACCCAGATCCATCGCCCGACGCCGCCCAGATCCGTTGCTCGGCACTGCCCACGCCCAGCATCGCCACCCTACGCCCAGTGCCCACGCAGCCGCCTTGCGCCCTCTGCTGTTGCGTCCTCCGACGAGCCCAAGCCCGTGACGAGCCTGCACTGTACCCCGCGACAAGGACGAGGACAAGGCCGAGATCGAGCCCTGTGCCCTACGCCGTGCACCGTGAGACTGCATCTTGTCCCCTGCACCCTGCGCTGCCTCCCTAATTCTCCATGGCTGAAGACAGAAGGCCACAGGCACTTTCCATAGCTTGTTTTTTAGGTACACCTCATGTTGAACATATTTAGAAGCCTTTTTTTTTCTTTGAGCAACTTTGAGCAGCTATTTTTCTGTGGTGATCTATACCAGGCTCTCGGACGATGATGGATAATCCATCTCTTCTGTTTTCTTCAGTCTGGTTAAATGGACCTCTCACTTATCTTATGTGATCTCGAAATGTGCGGTTGTATATTAAAGCTCGTAGATTTGAGGGATTTCTCACTAAAGCTACTAAAAAGCTGCAATTAGAAGACAATGCATTATCAAAATGGGAATCAGAGAACTCTCTTATGATGGCTTGGCTTCTTAACTCTATGGTATCTTCAGTTGCTCAAGGTATGTCCTTCCTTGACACCGCTCGAGAAATTTGGGAAGCTGCTGCTCGAACTTATTCTCAACAGGGCAACACTGCTTAAGCTTTTGAGATCAAACACCGGGTACGTGCACTACGACAGGGCGAACTCTCTATTACTGCCTATATGGCCGAACTCCAATGGATATGGTATGAGCTGGATTGTTATCGTCCCTTCAAGGCTTGTTGCCCACAAGATGCCCTTGAGTTCAAGAAATACACTGATAAAGAATGAATCTTTGATTTTCTTGCTGGACTCAATGATGATTTTGACCTAATCAGAGTTCAAGTTTTGGGTCGAAGTACGAATCTGCCCTTTCTTGAACAGGTCTTCTCCCTTGTTTTGAGTGAGGAAACTCGTCGCCGGGTGATGATTACTCCTATAGATATAGTCCGATATGCACTGGTGGTTCAGTCTCTGTCAAATTCTCGTGGTAGCCGAGATATGCGAGTATGCTCATATTGTCACAAAACAGGACATGTACGTGATGCCTGTTGGCAGCTGCATGGTCGTCCCTCCGGACGTGGTCGGGGTGGCCGTCGAGTAGGATGTTCTGGTAGATCCACTAGTCATCCTCGGGAACATCTTTCTGAGCACCCAGAAGGGGGTGTCTCATTTGCCAAGACCTTGCCTCCTGCTTCCTTATCTATTGATACCGGACGCTCACTCTCTACTGATGAAATGCTCCGCCACATTATGCACCGGCTCAATGTTTCCTCCAGCAATGCTCCATGTTCTGCTAACAGTTTGCCAAGCAGTTCTTCCAGTTCTCCTCCTTCCAGTTTTCATTCTCATTTTACACAATCCCATATCTCTCGTATCCAGTCTAGTACAGTAAATATTGCTAACTTTGACTCTTCCTTTAATATCTCTAAGACATGGATCATTGATTCTAGTGTCACTATACATATGACGGGTAATTCTGATATTTTTCAGTCTTACTCATTATGTTTAGACAAAGTACGTATAGCTGATGGCTCTTTTCGACCTATGTCTAGGAAAAGTTCCATCAACTGTACACCAACCATACAACTCTCAGCGGCTTTACATGTCCCTAGTTTTCCTATTAATCTTTTCTCCATCCATTCAATTATCAATGATCTGAATTGTACAGTCACATTTTTTCCTACTTATTGTGTTTTCCAGAAGCTGACAAAGGGGAAGACAATTGGGTATGGTAAAATGCACAACGAGCTCTACTAGGATGAAGGAGAACTAAAGACTCATTCTCAGTAAGCTGGTATGGTTGCTTCATCATCTAATAATGCCTTGCAGGACCTTCAGCTACAGCACCGTAGGCTCGGCCATATCTCCTTTTCTATGTTATCATGCTCATTTCCAGTTTATATCATTTGTGTGCTAAAGAACAGTTAGTTTGTGATGCATGTGAGTATGCTAAGCACACGCGCACTACTTATCCAGTTTCAAGAACTCGTAGTAAGAATCTTTTTGAAATTGTTCATTCTGATGTGTGGGGACCCTGTCGTCCTATTTCTAATTCAGGGCATCATTATTTTGTTACTTTTATTGATTGTTACAGTAGAGTAACCTGGATATATCTTCTACGGTCTAAAGATGAAGTGATTAGTTGCTTTAAAAAATTTTATAAGTACGTGGATATCTAATTCGGTGCTAAGATTAAAATACTGAGATCTGATAATGGCACCGAATATATGCATAAGGAGTTTCATGAATACCTTACTACTCATGGCATTGTCTACCAGACCACTTGTGTTGATATCCCTGCCCAGAACGGTATTGCTGAACAAAAGAATCGACACCTTTTAGAAGTTGCTCGATCCTTATTATTTGCTATACGGGTTCCAAAAACTTTATGGAATGAAGCAGTTCTCACTGCAGCTTATCTGATCAACCGAATGCCTCTTTGCATTCTGGAGTACCAGGCACCACTTGCATATCTTCAAGGGGAGTCTTCTTTTATTCTACCCCCTCGAGTCTTCGGATGTACATGTTTTGTCCAGGACCATCGTCCTACCGTTAGCAAGCTTGATCCTAAATCTCTGAAATATGTCTTTGTGGAATATTCTGCTACAAAAAAGGGCTATAAGTGCTATTCCCTCCTGAGAAGCGAATCTTTGTCTGTATGGATGTGACCTTTCGAGAGACTGAACCTTATTATGATGTTGTTCCAATACCTCAGCCCCTACTCTATCCTTAGCACAACAATTTATTTGCTCTCCCGGTATCCCTTTTAGAGCTACTGGTCGAGAGGAGGAGATTATAGTGTCTGAGGAGCAAGAATACACTGGTGAGCAGTCAGACAATGACTCTAATCGACAAGGAGAGTCTGCATCGAAGCCCATTGTGCATTTTATTACTACCCTACAATCTTCTTCTGACTCAGCTCCAGCATCTCCATTTGACAATAGTAATATTTTCTCTGACCCTACTTTGAATCTACCTATTGCTCACAGAAAAGCTTCTCGTCCTCATATTATTCCTTCTTGATATCGTTATGATATTGCTAATTTTATTTTCTATGAGTCTATTTCACCTACATATATGTCATTTATTGCATCTTTAGAATCTACCTCTATATCATCACACTGGAAGGATGCTATGTCAGATCCTAAGTGGAAAGGAGCGATGCTTGAAGAAATGCAAGCCTTGAAAAAAAGTCAGACTTGGGAACTGGTTTCCTTACCTGCTGGAAAACATGTAGTAGGTTGCAAATGAATTTATATTGTGAAGCAGACCCCCGAAGGCAAAGTTGATCGCTAAAAAGCATGTCTTGTTGCCAAAGGTTATGCACAAACATACGGCATTGACTACGAAGAGACCTTCACCCCTATAGCAAAGATCAACACCATTCGGACCATCATATCTTGTGCAGCAAATCTTAACATGAGTTTATTCCAACTAGATGTAAAAAATGTTTTCTTACATGGTGATCTTCAAGAGGAGATGTATATGGAAATTCCTCCTGGATTTACTAGTGCAGAAACTGTTGGCAAGGTCTACCGTCTGCGCCGGTCACTCTATGGATTAAAGCAGTCACCCAAGGCATGGTTTGATCGCTTTCGTCATGCCATGCTCGAAATAGGTTACCACCAAAGTAATGCTAATCATATCATGTTCTTCTGTCATAATAAAGGCATTGTTGCTATCCTAATTGTCTAGGTAGATGATATCATCCTTACTGGAAATGATCTCCCAGAGCTGGCTTGTTTGAAGACTCAATTGGCACAATCTTTCGAATCAAGGATTTGGAAAATTTACAATACTTCCTTGGAATCGAAGTAGCCAGGTCATCCCATGGCATATTTCTTTCATAGTGAAAATACATCTTGGATTTATTGACTGAGACAGGAATGTTGGGATGTCGACCTACTACAATCCCTATTAAGCAGAATCATCGTCTTAGTGTTGACGGTGGTAAGCCAGTAGATCATGAACGATATCAGTGTCTTGTTGGCAGATTGATCTATCTCTCCCATACAAGACTTGATATAGCTTTTGCAGTCAGTGTTGTAAGACAGTACATGCATGATCCCCGTGAGCACCATCAGGAAGTTGTGTACAGGATCCTTCGGTATCTTAAGAACTGCCCAGGGTGAGGTCTTCTTTTCTCTCATCATGAACATCTTAAAGTTGAAGCCTATTCAGATACTGACTAGACAGGTTCTATAGATGATCAGCGATCCACTTCGAACCATTGTACTTTTGTTGGTGGAAATCTTGTAACTTGGCACAGTAAAAAACAAGATGTTGTCGCTCGATCAAGTGCAGAAGCTAAATATCGAGCTATGGCTCAAGGCATTTATGAGATTTTATGGTTGAAAAGGTTGCTGGTTGAATTACACCTTCTTCAATCTTCTCCCCTCACTCTGTTCTGTGACAACCATGCGGCCATTAATATTGCAAATAATCCTGTTCAACATGACAGAACTAAGCACGTAGAGATTGACCGTTATTTCATCAAGGAGAAACTTGATCAGAAAGTTATACATCTATCATTTATTAAATCTACAGAACAATTGGCAGACATATTGACCAAGGGTCTTGGTGGTTCTATGTTTTCTTCAATTTGTAGCAAGATGAAGCTTCGTGATATCTTCGCCTCATCTTGAGGGGGAGTGTTGACAGCCTGGCCTGGCCTAATTTCCTGTTATGATCCTTCCTTGTTAAGCCATTCCTTGTTGAACTATTTCTTGTTGAGATTATGACCAAAATGGTCATCACCTTCCTTTGAAGGAGGATATGAATCCTGTATAAAATGGAAATGACCCCCATCTTATTATGTATGAAAAATTAATAAAAATCTTCATTCTTTTCTCCTCCAATTCAACTTATTATATACCAGTTACTTTCATAGTTGAGAACTATGAAGCCCTCAATTTGCAAAACGATGATAAGTAGGAATATCAAAAAATGCAACAAGCACATAACAAGATACCAGATTACACGTCATCCCCATATAACTACAACAAGAACATATACACACAAGCTTAATTGAATTCAAAGTTCACCTTGCACAAAGACCAGAAACACATGAAATTTAGATATTACCAGCTGATATGGCAACATCGCTGACATGGAGTATATGTCATATCCAGCTGGCCGCTAGCAGTGCCACGTGGATTTTTTTCCGAAACTCTCCCGCAGGATGGCTTGACCTGCGATCATTCTCACCCGAGACATGCTCGCTGCTTCTGCCACTTCGCCAGGTGTCGACCCAGAAGGGGTCCACCTCCACCGAAGTGGGCACTCCTGCTCCTATGCCAGGTGGCACCCCAAGACGGGTCCACCTCAATCGAAGTCGAGCCTTCCTCTACCACTTCGCCAGGTGTTGACCCAGGAGGGGTCCACCCGGCCGAAGTGGGCTGCCCCTACTCCTTCACCAGGTGGCACCCCAAGATGGGTCCACCTCGGTCGAAGTCGAGCCTTCCTCTGCCACTTTCCAGGTGTCGATCCAGGAGGGATCCACCTCGATCGAAGTTGGCGCTTCTGCTCCTTCGCAAGGTGGCACCCCAAGATGGGTCCACCTCGGCCGAAGTCGAGCTTTCCTCTGCCACTTCGCCGGGTGTCGACCCAGGAGGGGTCCACCTCCATCAAAGTGGGCTGCCCCTGCTCCTCTGCCAGGTGGCACCCCAAGATGGGTCCACCTTGGTCGAAGTTGAGCCTTCCTATGCCACTTCGCCAGGTGTTGACCCAGGAAGGGTCCACCTCGGTCGAAGTTAGCTGCCCCTACTCCTTTACCAGGTGGCGCCCCAAGATGGGTCCATCTCGGCGAGGTCGAGCCAGGCGCTCCTGCTCCTTCGCCAGGTGGCGCCCCAAGATAGGTCCACCTCGATCGAAGTTGGCGCTCCTGCTCTTTCGCCAGGTGGCACCCTAAGATGGGTCCACCTCAGCCAAAGTCGAGCCTTCCTCTGCCACTTCGCCAGGTGTCAACCCAGGAGGGGTCCACCTCGGCCAAAGTTGGCACTCCTGCTCCTTCGCCAGGTGGCGCCCCAAGATGGGTCCACCTCGGTCGAAGTCGAGCCTTCCTCTGCCACTTCGCCAGGTGTCGACCCAGGAGGGGTCCACCTCGGTCGAAGTGGGCTGCCCCTGCTCCTTCGCCAGGTGGCGCCCCTGATGGGCCTACCTCACCGAAGTCGAGCCAGGCGCTCCTGCCCCTTCGCTAGGTGGTGCCCCAAGACGGGTCCACCTCGATCGAAGTCGGCCCTACTCTGCAAAGCCTCGGGGAGATCAGAGGCGCGAGCCACGAGGTCACTGCTAGAGTCGGTGCGCGGCGCGTCCCGTACGACGCGCCCAGTACGGCCTGTAACGGTGTGCGGAACCTCGTTTACACTAGTTAAGAAAGGCCCCATGATTGAGGCATCAGGTCCTTATGATCGAGGGCCTGGAACTCCCTAGAAAAGAGGTCCGCAGTCAACGCCCCGAGATGAGGGCTCCCGCGCTTGGCTCAAGATCCCACCAGGTTTCTCTTTTCGTGACAGCATGACGGGCGAGGCAAGCTCGCCACTTAACTCCCAGCCTTGGGGGTACTCGAAAAAGGGAGGAATGGTAGAAAAGAGCCGTTGACCTCCGAGAGCATCCGGAGGGTGGAGGGAGAAAAGCTGGAGGTGATCCGGTGATATAAAAGGGACGACGAGAGCGGACGAAAAGGTAAGCCACTGAGAGGGAAAAACACGAACAGAGAAAGAAGAAACGACTCTGAGGCCCCCGGAAGTCCGCAGGAGCGAGTTCAGTGAGTCCAATGCAGGAAGTCGAGTGTCAACCCCTCTCATTCTCACACATCTTTCATCTAAATCTTCTCTAAGCACGGGAATCCAGCAGAGAACCGTCTTAGCGAATCTGTTCCATCTTGAAGTTCGCTAACTTGACCGTCGGAGTGCCCCGCCGGAACCCCCGGCTCGGGTCTCTGACCTTATTTTATAGGTCCAAAGACTTGAAGATCCCAAGATGAAGGAGACCAAGATCCGGTGCCAGCTCATAAGCTATAGGCCATAGTGGTAAGATCGGCAACAGATTGGCGCACCAGGTAGGGGGGCAGAACAGTAACCCCTGCAGAGCAAGCCTCCCGTGAGCAAGAGAATAGTTCAACCGTGAACATGGTGGTGACACACGGACATGAAGCTTCCACCAGCCGGGCAGGAGAGGTTCCCTCTCCTCCGGGCCTGCACAGCCCGGAAAGGGAACTTCCCGCTCCTCCTCCTCCTCCTCAGCTATCCTCGATGGACGGCCTTATTGCAACTATCGTCTAGCAGCTGCAGACGCTGACCGTAGCTGTTCGATAGTTGCAACATCAGCAGCGCTCCCTGGTGACTCAACCCCAGCCAGGGACTCCCGTGGCCTAAGCTACGGGTCCCCATGGAAGCTACACTCTATTCAAGACAAGCCATCCTGTCCGAGGGCGGTAACCAACCCCTGTGGGAGTCATCAGACTCCCAAAGAGGGACCACACTGGGTCGACGGATCATGAGAGTCGATCCCCGATCGATAACCTTGAAGTCGCCCGGCACAGCAGGCGCCACAAGGGCAACACCCCTCGCCGCGACCAGTTGGCACCTCCTTCTCCAGCGGCCTCGGTGGAAGGTTCCACTAATGAGGCTATTTGGCGCCTGGCTGAGAGACGCCTGGAGGAGCATGAGTGCAAGTTGGCGAAGTTCTCCTGTCGGTTCGCCAACATGCAGGGCTCCCCTAGCGAGCCAGTGGGCTACAACGCCTAACCACCCTTCTCCCAGGAAATCCAAGAGGAACCGATTTTGAGTCGATTTCGTATGCCTCAGGTGGATCCCTACGATGGGACCACCGACCCCCTAGACCACCTGGAGAGCTATAAGGCTCTCATGAGAGTCCAGGGGACGACGGACGCTTCCTATGCATTGCCTTCTCGGCCACCCTCCAGAAGGCTGTTCGAGTTTGGTTCACCCATGTTGAGCCTGAATCTATCAGCTCCTTCCGCCAGTTGGAAAGAAAATTTGTGGCACACTTCGATGCTTACCGGAAGGTGCCAAGAAAGGAGGACAGCCTCTTCTCTATCCACCAGCAAGACCAGGAGTTGCTGCGGGACTATGTCACCTGCTTCAAGATTGCTGCCACGGAAATATATGGCCTAGACGAGCCCGTCGCCATGTTGGCATTGAAACGGGGGCTCAAGACCTCCCGTCTGACGTATTCTTTAGACAAGAAGCCCTCCAAGACGTATTCCGAGCTCCTCCTCCACGTTCACAAGTACATCCGCATTGAGGAGGCCGACCGTACCAGACGAGAACTGGACGGGAAGCCTTCGAAGAAGCCTACCCCAAAGGATGTCCCTGGGACCCAGAGGCCCGGACCACCTGCAAACTTCCGGCCATGACCGAAGTCGAAGAATGGTCCCGTTCTGGAGCGAACCTTCACCCCCCTCCTTGCTCCAAGAACGAAGATCCTCATGGAGATCGAAGGCGAATGCTACCTTCGCCGACGTCCTCCTCAGAACCCAAGAAACAGTTACAACAAGATGAAGTATTGCCAATTTCATCATAACCACGGCCACGACACGGAAGAGTGCCGTAATCTAAAGCGGGAGATTGAGGAGCTGATCAAGAGGGGTTACCTCAGGAAGTTCATGAGGAGTGAAGCCCTGATGGAGGACCAGCCACTCGCGGCCCTTCCCCTCGTCCCTGCGGTTTACAACCGCCCTACGGAGAAACCTATGGGCATGATCTCTTGGGGGATAGGGCGCACGTTGAAGAGAGCCCAGGAGGGGGGAGACCTGAAAAATATACTCCCCTTTGAAAAGGGGAATGAAAATGAAAATGAAAATATAAACAACGATGCAGTGGTGGTCTAAATGACCATCGCTAAGCATCCTGTAGATCGCATTATGGTGGATAGTGGGAGCTCTACTGACATACTTTTTTATGATGCTTTCTTCCGGATGAATTTACCTTATAATCGGCTAAAGCCAGTGCATACCCCTCTCGTGGGCTTCACCAGAGATTCCGTGGGGTCGAAGGGGAGATCACTCTCCCTGTTACTGCCAGAACCCCACCCAGCAGAACACAGTCATGATGACCTTCACCATCGTCTGACTCCCATCACCTTACAATGTTATCCTGGACCGTCCAAGACTCAACCAACTTGATGCAGTCATTTTTATCAAAAGGTTATTGGTGCAGTTTCCTACCGTCTTCGGGATAGGAGTAATGAGGAGGGCGGCTCAACCTGTCTCGCATTGCTTACAGGCTATCCCGGGGGCCCAAAGTGCCGAACTCAGCTCTGAGATCGATGGCCTCGACCAGAGGGTGCAAGATCCCAGGAGAGGTCCCGTTTAGAATGGAGGCTTCAAAGACAGAAACAGTAAAAAGCTGAATCTCCTGCAACCAATGCAAAAAGGTTTCACCAGCACATTAAGGATTACTTACAAAAGACAAGACAATATGAGAACCAGAAGGGAATGGGATCATATAACAATTAGAGATTGTGCAGCACAATATTAAATTGTAGAAACAACAGCTGCACATTCTGCTACTTAAAGGTATCGGGAACAAGCTGTCAGAGTTTGTAAAGAAAACAGTGCCAACAAAATGAGAGCAAGCGTAAACGATGCAGTCATTAGAGGAATAAATCACATAACTATCTGCCAGGCAGCTTAATAGCAGAGAAATGAATTTCAATTAACCATTCAAAGTAACACCAGGAAGTACTCTGGCTCCCAAGAAAAACCTAACCCTTGAAATGACCTCGTGTTATCAGGGGAAAAAAAAAAGGGTGCAAACTAATTGCCAGCTAATTAAGATCGAACAATCAAGGTTTTAAATCTCGTAGAACGGAACTGTCCCAATTTTTTTATGGAACGGAATGCATTGGTATCCCGTTTCGTTCCAACACTCGAGATAGGAAATATCCCAAGAATATCTCGATTGGGATGCTGGAATGCTGGCGAGACATCCTGTCCTAATACATGGGATGGTATCCCGTCCCGATATCTCACAGAACGTTCCACTGAGACTTGAATCCTTGCAAACAATCAACTACCATAATCACATAATACAAAAAGACAAATGATTGATTACCGATCTTAACTATGCAATACATGCATAGAATATCATATAAATGCCAAATTATTATTGAAAAACAACCAAACATAAAAGTAGAAAGCAATAACTGTGATTGCAAAAGATGACTCCAATGCTAAGACAAGTGGAAATAAATACTTGAAAAATGCAATATCTAACTTTTGTCTAACATAGATGATGTATTAACTCCAGAATACAGGTGCACATAAACAGCAATATGCTATATAGTTATCACCCAGATCAAAGACGAAATACAGATATAAATTTGATAAAATATAGAAATAAACATATGTTGGTGGAGGAAAAACGTAAACTACTTGGTTGTGATTGATAGACTATCATCTTTATATAAAAAGCAGCTGAATGTTGAATGAATCACAAATAGGCAGCTATATCCATGAAAAATTAATCACGAATTTGCAGCTTTACCGGTAAATTAGAAATTAATCACAAATAAACAGATTTATCATTGAATTGGAAATTGTATTTAACCAGCAAAATTGAAAAAAATTGTATATCAACAGAGGTCATCTAGAGAAGGAAAAGTAAGCTACTTGTTAAAGATATACTAGCATATGCAATAAAATGGCTGAATGGATCACAAACAGACAGGCACAGCAATGAATTGGAGACTAAGAGTTCAAATTGCAACAAGTTGGCATGTCCTCTAAGATTAAGAGGGAAAGGCATGGTGTGATTAATCACGGTAATACTAAGAAGAGGGATAAAAAAGGACCCAGACAAAAGCAATAGCTAGAAGATAGATGTAATTATTTTTGTCATACAAGATTTATTGGATAAAAGGAGGGAGAAATATATTGAAATGGAGATGGCAACTTCTTTTATTTTTTTTTAATTTTATTATATTATTTTAAATATTATATATATTATAATTTTATTATGTTATTTTAAATATTTTTTAATTTTATTATATTTTTAAATATTTTATTATATTATTTTAAATTTTATTATATTTTTAATTTTATTATGTTAAAATTTAAAGGCATGAGTGTGGCTGCCATGTTTACCAGCTGCGGTAGTTTAATAAATTTGTTTTGACTCGCACTATTTTGGTAATTTTTTTTAAAAAAATATTATGAAAAAATATCTAAATGCAGGATCTATCCGGTCTTTAAGTATTTTTTTTAAAAAAGTTATTTATAAAAATTTATATTTTATTTTTTTTACTCTATCTATTTAGAAGATTCAAACTATTTTTTATTTTTTTGGTTGATTTAAAGATACAGATTCTACCTATATTTTTAAATTAGTTTTTTTTTGGAAAGACATAGGTACTAAAGATTATATTTTTGGATTGATTTAGTAGACCTGTTCTTCAAGGTTTTTTTATTTTTTTCCGGTGATTCTTCGAGCATTTTTTTTTTTTTCGGTCTATAAATGCACGTAGTTTCAAGGTTTTTGTTTCTGGTGATTATTCGAGTATTTTTTTCTGATCTAAAGATGCAAGCACACATCGGAATATATATATATATATATATATACCTGGGCAAAATACCGTAATTTGATAAAATTCTTTTAAATTATGGTACTTTGATAATTTTATTTTTAAAAATATTATTAAAAAAAATCCATCCAGAAACGGGCAGCAAGAAAAATATTTCAGACTCGAAAAATTTTTTTTTACCCAAAGGCTTATTTAAAAAAACTCTAAAAATATAAAAACAAAATCAACTGAAAGTACTCATGAATGTAACCTGGTCTTTGACATGAATATATGACTATGCAATTTTAAGTACGCATTCGTTACCAAAGATTTTGTGTTTAGAAACTTAGTATAGTTTACCACTAAGGTGGTAGTGCAGTTGGTGGGGGCTTTATTCCCGTCTTCCCGATCACGGGTTCAAAGTTTGAGTCTTGTGGGTTACTCGATTAAATCCAGAAATTTTTTCTGGAGCACGTGGGTGCAGGGCTTTAGTGGGATCAAACTGACGTACTCACCTTCGGATGGGGAGGGCGAGCGAAAAATATGCCCGGGATCAAACTGACGTACTCACCTTCGGATGGGGAGGGCGAGCAAAAAATATGCCCGCAGGGGAAGCGTTCCACTTGGCGCTTTAGTGGATCAGACTGACGTACTCACCTTCGGATGGGGAGGGCGAGCGAAAAATATGCCCGCAGGGGAAGCGTTCCACTTGGCGCTTTAGTGGGATCAGACTGACAAACTGACGTACTCACCTTCGGATGGGGAGGGCGAGCGAAAAATATGCCCGCAGGGGAAGCATTCCACTTGGCGCTTTAGTGGGACTGACAGACTGACGTACTCACCTTCGGATGGGGAGGGCGAGTGAAAAATATGCCCGCAGGGGAAGCGTTCCACTTGGCGCTTTAGTGGGATCAGACTGACGTACTCACCTTCGGATGGGGAGGGCGAGCGAAAAATATGCCCGCATCAAACATGATCTAGCGAGGAGGGGGTCCAGTCCTTCGGATGGGGAGGGCGAGCAAAAAATATGCCCGCATCAAACATGATCTGGCGATGAGGGGGTCCAGTGAAGATAGCTACGATGAGAATTTATTCCCCCCTTCCCTTTTTTTCCCTTTTTTCACCAAAAAAAAAAAAAAAACTTAGCACAGTTAGCATGCACCATGATGTAACTCTCTTGATCTATCTATTTGAGAAGTTGCAAGTAAAATCATGAAAATTTAATTACATCATCTTCTTGCTTTATTTTAAAGAAATGTCGGAAGAAATCTACCTGGAATCAAAAAAGTGATATGATGTATTTATATGAAATAACCAAGAAGGTATGAAGTAGTTTAAATAATTAGGAGGGGCATATTTGAGCAACAACAAGAACACACTCATTTGCATGCATAAATTTGGCTATAGTTATAATTCATTATAACATTATATATAATTCCTTTGCCTTTGACCTTGCTCTAAGTTTGAGTGTGAATTTATGTCATGTCCCAAATCGATGCCTGAGCCAGGTATACAGACGGTCGCATATCCTTAGGGTTCACTTTCATCAGACATGCAAGGTCATCCTTCAATTCAATATCTAAGCAATAGTAGAGAAAAAAATTTACTAAATACTATTTATTTCTAAAAAAATTCAATTTAATTTAATAAATGAACAAAATTTTACTAAAAATCTAAAATTAAGCAAGGTGTAACTAAAACTTAAACTAAAACATGTTCTAAGAAGCTAACTCCTGAACCCTAACTTCTCACAAACTGGTCTCAAAGCCCGATCGATCTTCTAGATTTGTAACAAAATATAGAAAATAGTGGATGAGCTTTACCGGCTCAGTAAGTTATCATCATCTCTAATATATGCATCAACAATAATTGACAAACATAAATAAATCATACATAATAAGATAACCAAAATAACAATCGGCAAACATAAATAAATCATACATAATAAATAACCAGCACCATGACAAAATAAACAGTAACATTATGCACTATACACATTAAATATTTAAATGACATGACTATGGATGGCCAATCATTTACTTTACTCTCATAATCCCTCTGACTATGGCCACGATCGACTCGTGGCTAGCATCGAAAGAGATTAGATCCTGACTATACATACCGACTACACATACTGACAACCGGTCATGTGCCAGTGGTGCCCCACTAAAGGTCCGGAAGGAAACTAGCTCTGATATCACATGAAAAAACATGCTTTCTCAACATGTGCCAGCAACTGCCATGCATGGCTTAAAAATAAAAAATTACTAGTTTCTGACTACACATACCGTACATCGATTATGTACCAGTGATCGCTTCACTAAAGGCTCGAAAGGAGACTAGATCTTCATGTGATCATAGTTAGACTAGAGAGCGATAACATTAACACACATGACAACTTATGCAAATCAAATTATGTTATAAATATACTTGATGCAGCACCACCATTACCATGATCGATATATATCAACAAATATACTATATTATAATATATATAATATATAATTTAATATATTATAATATATTAATTTTAGAATATAAAATATTTATTATAATATAAAATATATCATAATATATTATTATAATATCATTTTATTTTTTCTTATTTTTTTATTTTTTTATTTTTTAAAATCTTTTATTAATTTTTAAAGATTTTTATTAATTTTTATATTTTATTAAATATTGAAAGGAGTTTACATGGAGAAATCGTATGTTGTACCTATAATTTTAATGTAAAAATACCGATACAATCTACGATTTCTCACCCTCACTTCTTATCTCATTTAAAATATATATTTTAATAAATATATAAGAAATAGCATTACTTAAATAAATATTTAATAAAAAATATTATTTAAAAAAAAAAAAGGCTTATGAACCTTTCTCGAGCCCAACCACTCTTTTGTCCTTATCATTCACTCCGGCTTCGATGGACGGTGTTAGGTTGCATAGTAGACACTGACCTTTGCCACTTTTTCCCCCAACTTGACCTAGCCTCGAGCTCCCATGCATCTGGTCTAGTGATTTTCTCTACACCGAGGTATTAAAAGCGATAGATTTGTGATTTTTATATATTATATATATTTATATATTTATATATTTATATATTTATATAAATCCAGGGAGGTTTAAATAAAAAATGGTGACTCGCTGCCAGACGGCCCTAGGCACGGAGTGCCATCTCTCCCTCCCTGCCTCGACGGCTCCACCCCTCTCCACCCACCGGCTCCAAAAGACCGGCGTCTCCTCCCCGTCCTCCCCTCCCTTTTCCTGTCCCTGAATCTCTGTAAGAAAGACCAGTCGACTCCTTCACTGCTCCACTGCTCCCCACTGTCATCGCTTCAAAGAACCAGATTTACTCCACCGGAACCCTAGATCGCCATTGGCGAACTCGTCCCTGAGCATCCCACTACTCCACGGCCTCAACCCCCTACCATATTGCACCACCAACGACCTCAACTGCACCTACCAAAGGAAGCCCACGAGGAGCCTCCGACCACTGCACCACCCCCAACGGTCTCCCAGTCGGACCACCGCCATCTTTCTACACCGAGAAGGCAGTGCCGGCGGGGACGGGCGGCATGGGAGGCGGAATAGCGGGGGGCCCCGATGAGGGCAATCGTCCTCCAAGTTGGTGCCCATCTCCTTCTCCGGCCACTACACCCCCCGGATCTCCTTGAGTCTTTGTCCACTTCCACGAAAAAGCGATAGTTGTCGATGGACAATCTCGACGGGGAATGTTGGCATGGAGTCCCTGGATCGGCTGGTCGGAGCCGCTGCGTCGCAGGACCGCTCCCTGGTTCACCTGTAAAACAGGTCCCTTGTCGGAGTTGTTCCGGCGGGGGACACTCCGATGCCTAAGTCAGTGGCAGATTCCAGCCACAGAATGGGAAAGGTGTCAAGAGTGAGAGAGGAAGGCTCTTGGAGAATGTATCAATATATGTGAGCGAGGGTGTTAGTGTGTACCTCCCGGACCATCCTTCTTACCCTTATTTAAAAGAGGGCCTCCGGCCTGCATCCCGCTCCTTTTTCGGTAATCATGGAGAGCCAATCTCTTCCATGATTGGCGATCGTGGGTTGTCATTGAGCGGTTCCGGCCAGATCAGAGGCGTGGCAGCAGGAGTCGTGCGCCATGATCATGGCATGATGAGTGTCCATTGTAACCGTTGGTTACAGTTGCCTTTCTGGACCATATTGTGGTCCAAGCTTCGGGTTTCCCTTGCGTGGGTCGAAGACTTAGTATTTCCCCTGGGCCAGAGATCGTGTCTACGACGGGGACCGAAGTACGTGCCTTCAGAAGTCGATGAGAAGTTCGATATTCGATCAAGACCGAAGACGTTATCCAAAGGACCGGCCTCCGGATGTTGTGGTCCGGTGTGAAGCCTTGGGTTGCCTGCAGTTGGCCTGTCCCTTGCTTGGTCCGAAGTCCATAGTCCGGAGAGAGAGGACTTCGACCAGTCGAACTGGAGTCCAGTTTGTAGTTGAACCGGGATATCCTAATAGTTGCCCCCCTACTCTCAGTTTTCAAAGCGGAGATTTAAGAAGTGATAGTATTAAGGTCTTATCGTTTTCCTCCTGGGAGGCGGTGCAGTGGATGATTACGGGATCCCTGATAGGACTGCCCATCACGATCCAGGAATCAGATGGTGGACAGCCGTCGCTCCTGGATTGGAGAGGAAGGAGAAAATGGGTGGCCCTGGAGCCACCTTTTCTTTTCCCAATGCACGATGGTTGAGGCAATCTTTTGGTTGAGATTTGGATGGTTGTGGTGGCTCTCCCCCGTCCATTGGATGAAAGGTATACCTCATCCTGGCAGTTAGTTGCAGGTGGGTTACCTCCCAGGGTAACGTTGAGTCAATTTAACCCCGACGGGACTTTAGGGACCTTTACTTTTCTCCTGGGGAAGGGCGAAGGTCCGGTCAAGGAAGCTTCTTCAACCTCGTCTCATCCTTCGCCAAAACTGCTCTGGACTACTAGTCTATTCCACAGGTAGAATCTTCTTTCTGTTCCCTTACTTCATTCCTCTGTCATGGAAGGGACCGTAGAGAGTCAGGGAGAAAAGGTCGGGCCCTCGGGGGCCAGAGACATAGTAGGTCCGGAGTCGGTCCCCAGCTCGATTTCTCAGGATAAGGCAGCCTTCTTTGGGAACGCTACCGCATTCTTGAGGAGTTTCCCTTCGTCCTTCCCGCATCCGACGAGCGGGTGAACGAACCTCCCCCTGGGTGCCTGGCCGTATACGAAGATCATTTGAAAGCTGATCTTCGGTTTCCCCTATACCCCTTCTTCGTCAAGATCTTTCGCTTATACCAGGTGGTACCAGCGCAGTTGACCCCGAACAGCATCAGGAATATTTGCGGGTTCCTGGTTATGTGCAGCATTGCAAATATAGAACCTAGGACCAATCTGTTCACAGCTCTTTTCGTCCTCAAGAGGGATTTCCACATCAACGAATGGTGGGTGATTGGCCCTAGATCAGGCCGTAGGGTCATCAAGGATATGCCCAGCGCCATCCATGGGTGGAAACCCATTTTTGTATTTGTGTTGTCTCTTAATTCATGGGACTTCGATATGGTGTGGAAGAAGCCTCGCCTGACCGCCAATGACGGGAAGAAGGTCTTGGCGGCCGATCAGTCGGATTACGACCTCCTGGTCAACTCCGAAGTTGTCCCCATTCGGGAACTATTGGAGGAGAGAAATCTCCATCGGGTGGGAATTAGAAGATTTCCCTCATTAGGTATAGCGATAGGAATTTCTGCACTTCTTCCCTGAATTTATTGTAGCTCAATCAATTGAACTGAAATCCTCTGCTTGCAGGTGGCGGGATGAAGCCTGGTTTGACCTTGCTCTGCCAGACTTCAGAGAAAAGGGTTGCACAAGTCCCCCTAACCAGGTCTGCAGTCCGGAAGAAAGCTCGGAGGGATGGTCCAGAGGGGGACCAAAGTACTTCATCTTCCCGGGGGACCTCAGGGGAAGACGTAGCAGCCGCGGAAGGGGCTCCGTTAAGACCCCATCCAGTCGAAGCTCCACCGGCGGCCGTCTCCCCAGTCCGCACAATGGGGAGCCCGTTTCGGGGAGTTGATGTGTCACCGTTTTGCCCCTGCTGCTGACAGGGGCGAAGCGCGGCAAGTCGTAGGAGAGTTCGGCTACGGCGCTTCCTCAGCCGAAGTCCGTTCGACGACTTCTTAAAGCTTTCGCCTACGGGGGGACTGCTGGTCCCGACCATAGCAGGCAGGCATTGAAGGGTACGCTTCTGCCTCATGACGTGGTCGTTCTTCAAACCGGAGCCTTCCTAGGGTCTCCGATTCTGCCTTCTCCACCCTGCAACAGGTATGACCCTTGCCACTTCTCTTTATCTTGAAAATTGTTCGATTCATGACCCCTCCCTTTTGATGTAGTTGGTTTACGACCTCACCTTCATGGAGGAGGGCCTGGGGAATGTAGACAGCCTCATCCATGCCTTAAAGAGGAGCTTTAGACTGCAAGGGCTACCAAGGAAGTAGCTGAGGAGCTGAAGCAGTCCATGGAGGACCGTCTTGCCCGGATGAATGATGAAGTTTGCGAACTGAAGGGCGAACTGAAAAGTGCTCATCTAACCATGACGGGGCAAGAGGCATGGTGGAGGAGCAGGAAACAAGTTGAATCCCTGGAGCAGGTGCCAAGGAGGATCAGGAGAAGATAAAAAGCCTGGCCAAGGCGGTGGAGGAGGCTTCCAGGAGGGCCGAAGAGGCGATCCTGGAATCCGAAGCTGCTAAAGGGGAGTCCGCATCTTTGAAGAAGCGGGTGGACAACGCCGTGGCTGATTTCAAAACATCTCCGCAATTCCAGGTGGAGATCAATGAAGCAACTTTGTATGGCTACCAGCACAGCTTCAACGACGGACTCTCCAAGGTGAAGGAGGCCTTCCCCCTCCTTGACCTCTCCGGCATCCCCCCCTTTGATATAGCTGGAGAAGAAGAAGAGGAAGTGGAGGGGGCCGAAGCCACAATAGAGGCCGAGGAGGCACCATGTCTGGAGGAGGAGGCCACTGCCATAGTTGAAAATCCGGAGGTGACCCCAACTTCGATTCTGGCTCAGGAGGAGGCTCAGGCTGGAGGAGCTCAAGCTGAAGGTTCGCCGGTTTCGGCCCGGATTGACGAGGTCCTCTCAGAGCAAATTGATAGGTTGCTCCAGTCCTGTGGTGTGGAGCCTTCTCCTGCTGATGTTGAGTGACTTAGGTCACTCTGGATGTATTTTTCTTCTTTCCATTGTACTTATCAATGAATGATAGTTTTTCCAGACTCTGAAATGAATTCTTTCTTCTTTGGGTGTGTATTGTTATGCTTCATGTGACTCAAAACGGTTTTACCGTTCTTCTTCTGCTTAGTCGAACAGTCACGTCCGAAGGCCGTTTAGTCGATAAGAACTAGTTTTACCATTCTCTTTTATGTTCAGTTGAGCAGTCATGGCCGAAGGCCATTTAGTCGATGAAGACGAACTTTGGGATGGACGGGAACTCCATTACTGAAGGACGTCTCCTTCCTTCAGGTGTTAAGTTGGTCCGTTGGGGCGGACAAGAGTCATCTCCCCGCCAATCAGTGATTAGGGAGATTTGATTGCGATCCTTGTTGCCAGTACAGTCATGATTTCTTGCGCCTTATGAGCCGCCGGGTCTCCTTTTTCCAAAAAGAAACCATTAATGATATCGTCGCACGATGATGATTTCTCCGGATTCGAAGCGATGGCAGTTGTTGTCCTGGGGATGGCTCCCGAGCGACTTTCTGGTTCTCGAAGCATCGCCCGACACATGGTGCTTTCTGATGCGGCTGGGAAGGACGTGGGGCATGCCTCCCCACAGTCGGTCATGGGTGCAGGGTCTTTATAAATAGGACCTTGCCTTCTGCTGTCAAGGGCAATCGTTTCCATAGGCTCCTTTCCTCCATTAATAATGATGTTCAGCACTTCTGAGCTTCATCGTACGGTAAAGAGACGGGCTATCGATCCGAAGAGGAAGCAAAGTCCGGAGTCTCTTGGGCCGAGGGAAGACGAAGAGGAGCCGCTCGTGGATCGCCTCGAGAAGAAGGTCCGCCTGTTGGAGGCTTGGTTGAGGGAGGCTTAGGCCCAGGTCACGGTGGCGACGACGGCGGTGGAGGAAGCAAGGAGGGAGGCGGCGGACGCCATCTCAAACTTCAAGGCTTCCGCAACCTTCAAGGATGAGCTCGCCGGGGTGGCTCTGGATTCCTTCCACCAGGGGTTCCAGGAATGTCGGAGAAAGGCCTCCAAGTTTTATAACTTGAAGGGCCTGGACAACATTATGCCCTCCATTTCCTTTCCCAAGCATGAATTTGATTCCAACTCCGATGAGGGGTCGGATTCTGGTTCGGACAGGAACCCCAGGGGCCCTTCGTCATGCCTCCAGATCTCTCCCCACCGGTACGGAAAAAATCCGACGAGAAGTTATTGAAAATTTTCCACATCCTTCTGGTGCTACTCTTTTTTTTTTTTTTTTTATATATCTCTCTTTATGAGAGTTTCTTTTTCTTTTCTTGCTCTCTCTATGAGAGTTTTTGCTTTCTTCTTTTTTTTTTTTTGTAAAAAATTGAAAGGAATGAAAAGTCTTTTCGTTACCTCTTTCCATGTACTCTTTGTGATGTGTGTATGATGCTTTGTCTATAATGTAGACTCCGCGGACCATCTTTGATCTATAGGGAAGAAGTGAGGTCAGTTAGACCATTCTGAGAATGTCTGTTATCGACAGAAATGACGACAGTGGTCCTTTTAAGCACGTGTTCGGATTTACCGTAGGGTAGGGTGTTTACACCTTCCCTGTGCACTTTCTGTCATGATTAAGGTAGGCTGTTCACGCCCGCCTCGGCGTGTATTTGGATTCATCGTAGGGTAGGTTACAAAAACCATCCCTGCGCCTTTGATCTTTTTGTGGCCCGGTTAGACCATCTATTATGCTCGTCGGGCATACCAATAAGGTGAGTGGATCAGACTCTCCTTTGTGCAGTTGACCGATTTTTCAGATCAGGTCACTCAGGCTGTTATCGTTCAGTCGATGCAACTAGCCATTTTGAGTTGAGTAGGGTTGAGAAGCTTTGCACAGAAATTTCAGGAACTCTTTTATTGATAGTATTTGCGAAGGTTTTGTACATTCCATGGCTGAGATAGGGTCTTCCCCTCCAGGGTCTTGAGTCGATATGTTCCCGGTCGAATGATTTCCTCGACTTGATATGGGCCTTCCCAGTTGGGGGAGAGTTTACCCTGTTTCGTTGGCCTGAAAATTTCTGCTCTTCGCAACACCATGTCCCCCGTGCAGAAAGTTTGCTCCTTCACTCTTGAGTTGTAATATCTGGCAACCTTTTGCTGGTATGCCGCCATCCTTATCTGGGCATGTAGCCTGGTGCTTGATAGCAAGTCCAGAACAATCCTTCTATGATCGGAATTCTCAGGCTCTTCATAGTTGTCAATTCTCAGGGACTGTAGGGAGACTTCAATACGTAGTACGGCTTCGGTACCGTAGGCCAGGTTGAACGGAGATTCACCGGTGGCCGTTCTCGGGGTAGTTCGGTATGCCCAGAGAATGGAGGTCAGCTCGTCGGCCCAAAGTCCTTTGACGGCGTTCAACCTTGTCTTCAGACCATGGAGGATGGTCCGGTTGGTGACTTCGGCTTCTCCGGTGGACTGTGGATGAGCAACGGATGTCAGCCGATGCTGGATATGGTACCGAGCACAGAAGTCCTTGAACTTCGGATTGTCAAACTGTCTCCCGTTGTCCGTGATGATGACATGTAGGATGCCGAACCTGAATATGATGGAATCTTTTATAAAATTTTTCACCTTGCCTTTTGTGATCTGGGCTAATGGTTTGGCTTCTACCCACTTCGTGAAATAGTCGATGGCCACTAGGAGAAACTTTCTTTGTCCTGATGTTGGTGGGAATGGGCCAAGAATGTCCATCACCTACTGGGCAAAAGGCCATGGGGCTGCCAGTTGAGTCAGGTGACTCGCAGGTTGTCTCTGTACATTGGCATACCTCTGGCATTGGTCGCACTTCCGCACGAAATCAGCTAAGTCCTTCTAGATGGAAGGCCAGTAATATCCCTGTCGAATGATCTTGTACGCCAGAGATCTGCCTCCCAAGTGGTCACCGCATATGCCCTCATGGACCTCTCTCAAAGCATAATCTGCATCGGTGGGTCCTAAGCATTAGCAATGGCTGAGAGAAAGATCTCTTGTAGAGGGTCCCGTCTAAGATGACGTACTGGGATGCCATCCAACGGGTCTTCTTGGCCTCTGCCTTATCTTCCGGTGGCTCTCCTCATTAAGGAACCTGATGATGGGATCCATCCAGCTTGGCTCAGTGTTGATCTGGCGCACCTTTGCAGCCTCTTCGGCTATGCTTGGAGTTTCAAGATGTTCGACATAGGTGCGCCCGAGGGACTCCAGTGTCGTAGTCGCCAGTCAAGATAATGCATCCGCCCGGGAGTTCTCTGATTGTGGAACATGGATGATCTCAAAATATTACAGTTGGGAGGACAAAGCCCGTACCTTCTCCAGGTATTGTACCATGGTTGGATCTTTAGCTGCATACTCTCCGTTGACTTGATTCACAACCAGTTGGGAGTCTGAGAAGGCTCGAAGTTGCTGGACTCCTAAATCTTTGGCGATCCGTAGTCCGGTGAGCAGGGCTTCGTATTCAGCTTGATTATTTAAGGCATGGAAGGAGAAGCGGAGTGCGTACTCTATGGCATGGCCGTCAGGTTCGGCCAACATGAGTCCAACCCCGCATCTAGTTGCATTAAGCTCCGTCCACATGAAGCATCCAAATGGACTTCGTCTCCTTCGGAACTTCTTCTTCTATCGAAGAGGCTTCATCTTCGGACTTTCAGGTGCACTCAGCCAAAAAATCAGAGAGCACCTGGCCCTTCATAGCCGCTCGGGACTGGAAGCTGATATCGAATTCACTCAGCTTCACAGCCCACTTGGCTATCCTTCCAAAGGTATCCGGAGATCGGAGAACGGCCTTGAGAGGTTGATCAATTAGCACCACGATAGCGTGGACTTGAAAGTATGGCCATAGTCGCTTTGCCGCAATCACTAAAGAGTAGATTAGCTTCTGCATCCTTGCATATCGTGTTTTGGCATCATGTAGGACCTTGCTGATATAGTAGATGGGCTTGTGAGACCCGTCTTCCTCTTTTCGGACAAGAACCGAACTTACTGCTTCATCTGATGCAGAGAGGTACAGGTAGAGGACCTCGCCTTCTTTTGGCTTGGAGAGCAATGGCGGGGTCTCCAAATACTTCTTCAGTTCCTCAAAGGCAGCACGACAGTCATCGAACTATTCAAAGCCCTTTGATTGTCAGAGTATCTTGAAGAACGGAAGACATTTCTCGGCTAACCGAGAGATAAATCTGCCGAGGGAGGCAATCCTCCCCGTCAACTGCTGGACTTCCTTTTTGCGGGAGGGATGTCTCATATCTCTCAAGGCTTAAATCTTCTTAGGGTTTACCTCAATCCCTCGTTTGGTAACGAGGAAGCCTAGGAATTTGCCCGAAGTGACCCCAAAGGTACACTTTGCTGGGTTTAGCTTCATATGGTAGCACCGGAGAGCACTGAATGAATCCTCCAAGTCGCGGATGTGATCTCTCCGGAGGAGGCTCTTGACGATCATGTCGTCAACATAGGCCTCCATATTTCTTCCCAGTTGCTTTTCGAACACCTTGTTGATGAGTCTTTGAAATGTTGCTCCAACGTTCTTGAGGCCGAACGACATCATCTTGTAGCAGTAGAGACCTTTATCAGTGATGAAAGCTGTCTTCTCCTCATCTTGTGGACCCATTCTAATTTGATTGTAGCCGGAGAAGGCGTCCATAAAACTCAGCAATTGGTGGCCGGCGGTAGCGTCGACCAGTTGATCAATCTTTGGGAGAGGAAAGCTATCTTTTGGGCAAGCCTTATTAAGGTCTATATAATCGATGCAGATCCTCCACTTGCCACTAGCTTTCTTCACTATCACCACATTGACCAACCACTCGGGGTAGTGGGCCTCTTTGATGAATCCTGCTTTGAGGAGCTTGCCGACCTCTTCGTCCATAGCTTGCTGTTTTCAGGGGCGAAGCTCTTCTTCTGCTGCACCGACTTGTACCCAGGGGTTACTTCCAGTTGATGAGTAATCACTTCGATAGGAATCCTGGGCATATCCGAAGCTGATCAGGCGAAGACATCGGCATTGTTTCTGAGGAAACGGATCAACTCCGTTCTAGTTTTCTCATCTAATATGCTCCCGATATGCACAACTCTAGAGGGATCTTCCTCTGTCAAAGGTACCGGGACGGTCCTCTCCATGGGCTCACCAACATTTGTAGTTGCATCCCTCGGATCCAGCTGATCTAGAGTCGTCGAATCCTTGAAATGCCTGTCTTCAATCATCAGACACTGCCGTGCCGTCCTCTGGTTTCCTCTAACTTCTCCAACACCGTTCATGGTGGGAAAGCACACCAAGAGATAGTGAGAGGAGATTACGGTTCAGAATCTATTCAAGGCAGGCCGCCCCAGAATAATATTGTATGCTGAGGGGATCCGGACCACTGTAAAGTTGATCGGTAGTGTCTTTTGTTGAGGTTCGGTGCCAAGGGTTACAGGCAACACTATTTCCCCTTCATCAAAAACTTGGTTGCCCCCAAAACCAGAGAGCGGTATGGGGGATCTTTGTAGTTGATGTCTAGGCAAACACATTTTAGAGAATGTATCGTACATCAAGATATCAGTCAAACCTCCATTATCAACAAGGATCTGTTGTACATCATAATTGGCCACTACGGCCGAAATTACAAGAGGATCATCATATGGGAGCCGAACTCCCGCAAGGTCGTCGTCGGAGAAGAGGATAGAGTTGTTGTCTTTAAGTTGCTTTGGGGCATTGTCCTCATCCCTTCTCCAGTTGGTGGGTCAATGTATCATCCTTACACCTCCGTTGGTGGGCCTTTTATTTGGTAATTCGGCCTCTTCGGAAGGTGGCTGGGGAACAGTTGCTTCCGACCGGGATCCTTAGCGACCGATGTACCATCCCAAGTACCCCCTCTTGATGAGATCCTCAATTGCATCCTTCAGCTGGATGCACTCTTCTGTGTTATGGCCGTGGTCCCAGTGGAATCGGCAGTATTTATTCCTGTTCTTGACGGAAGAGGAGGCCTTCATGGGACAGGGCCATTGGAGATAGTTTTTTTTTTCTATCTCCATGAGGATCTTCTCTCGAGAGAGGTTGAGGGAGGTGTAAGAGTCGAATCTTCCTCCCAACGCTCTGGGCCTGGGAAGACTTCTTCGATGGTCTGTATATTTGCCGCCGTTGTTATTGAAAGTTTGGGGACCTTGTCCCATGTTATTCTTCTTTTTTGAAGGGGGTTTCCCTTCAATCAGTCATCGATTCGCCGCCTGCTCTTCAGCATTGGCATATTTCTAAGCCCTTGACAGGAGCTCAGCGTAGCTTTTAGGAAACTTCTTATCTAGGAAGAAAGTAAGCCTGGAGGTATGAAGCCCTTTCTTCAGTGCTGACATGGCCACGTGCTCGTTGAGATCTGGGATCTCAAGCGTGGCTGCATTAAACCTGGAGATATAATCTTGCAGGCATTCTCCTTTGTTCTGGTGAAGGAGAAATAGTGTGTCCATATTCCGAGGAGTCTTGCAGCTGGTCCTGAAATGCAAGATAAATAATTTTTCTAACTCGGAAAAGGAATCGATGGTACCTGGGCGCAGGCTCGAGTACCACATCCGAGCGGACTTCTTCAAGGTAGCTGGGAACGCTAAGCAGTACATCGCGTCCGAAGCTCCTTGTATCATCATATGGGCCTTGAAGCTGTCCAAATGATCGAGGGGGTCGGAGGTGCCGTCGTAGGGTTCCATCTGGGGAACCCTGAAGTACCGGGGGATGACCTCGCCATGATGCGGTCGGTGTAGGGTGGGCACAGGTCACCCACAATTAAGTCGTCGGGATCCTTCAGATCCCGCATTCTCTGCTCTCGCGCCCTCGCCATCTCTGACTCGATGGCTCTGAATCTCCCGTCATAATCGGGAGTCTGCTTCGGCGCTCTCTCCATAGAAGTGGAGTCTCCGGAGGAGGATGAGGAAGTTTGCCTAGGCCTTTTTCCTTTCTGCGGGGAATTGGCAGACCTAGGTAATCTTGAAGTTTGGCCTTCAGGAGAGGGCCGAGAACAGGGGGAGGGATGCGTAGAATCCTTTCGTGGGGCTCTCTTTCTTCGAGATCGAGAGCTGTGTCCAGAGGTAGCCGGTGAGTTCCCCACCGGAAAGGCTCTGTCTTAGAATTCTTGAACCATGGCCGTAAGGTTGGTAACATGGTTCATAAGAGCTTCAAACTGCTGTAATCCCATAACAACTATGGGAGGTGGAACATCGTTCTCCTCCGGGGTGCACCCTCCTGAGACGGAGCATGACTCCGGCTTGTAGAAGCGATTGGAGCTTTTCCTCTCGCCATCGAAAACTTCTCACTTCCCCTTGTTTGGGAGGGAGCTTAAAAAAACTTTAATGCCCCCTACCTAGCGCGCCAATCTGTTGGCGTGGAGTCCCTGGATCGGCCGATCGGAGCCGCTGCATCGCAGGACCGCTCCCTGGTTCACCTGCAAAACAGGTCCCTTACCGGAGTTGTTCTGACGGGGGACACTCCAATGCCTCAGTCAGTGGTGGATTTCAGCCACAGAATGGGGAATGTGTCGAGAGTGGGAGAGGGAAGGCTCTTGGAGAACGTATCAATGTATGTAAGCAAGGGTGTTAGTGTGTACCTCCCAGACCATCCTTCTTATCCTTATTTAAAAGAGGGCCTTCAGCCTGCGTCCCGCTCCTTTTCCGGTGATCATGGGGAGCAAATCTCTTCCATGATTGGTGATCGTGGGTTGTTATTTAGCGGTTCCGGCCAGATCAGAGGCGTGGCAGCAAGAGTCACGCACCATGATCATGGCATGATGAGTGTCCATTGTAACCATTGGTTACAGTTACCTTTCTGGACCAGATTTTGGTCCAAGCTTCGGGTTTCCTCTTGCGTGGGCCGAAGACTTGGTATTTCCCCGGGGCCGGAGATCGTGTCTACAGCGGGGACCAAAGTACGTGCCTTCGAAAGTCGATGAGAAGTTCAGTCTTCGGTCAAGGCCGAAGACGTTACCCGAAGGACCGGCCTCCAGATGTTATGGTCCGGTGTGAAGCCTTGGGTTGCCTGTAGTTGGCCTGTCCCTTGCTTGGTCCGAAGTCCGTAGTTTGGAGAGAGAGGACTTCAACCAGTCGAACCGGAGTCCGATTTGTAGCTGAACCGGGAAAGTCTGACAGGAAAGATTGTGCTCGAGGGCTTGAAATGGATCTCGAGAAGTCCTTCCACGACAGTCCGAGGTACATTTTCCCTCCCCTGATACATTTCCTGTTTTAGGCCCGGGTTCGGGTCTGGATACCCGGATCCATTAAAACCTGGATCTGGTACTTCTAGACCCGTTGGTATTCAAATATAGATTCGATCCATTGGTAGCTCTATTATCCAAGGCAGGTTTTATGATCACATGTACCAAGTGAAGGCCCCTCCAAAAGCAAGCGGCCACTTATCCCCATTGAGTAAGTCTTTGTGCACCGCATGCAGTGCAGCAAATCCAACATGGCTCGCACCGCACTTTCCTATTGATCCAATTATATTCGCGATGGTATGACGGGACGCGACGGGTTTCGTATCCTTTGGGATCATGTAATTTGATATGCTGCGTCTGCAGTCTTTTCAAACCTGCAAAATGATCATTTTTCCCTCATCTTTTTTAGAATAGGTTACGATACAAAAAACGATTCTTATTTTGTAAATAAAAAAAAAAAAACCTATTTGCACTATGACACCCCGTCCCAAAATTCGTTCAATTGTTATTGGATATGTAGAAACCTCCATTTTGTGATTTTGCTCCTCTTTGGTGGTCAAGAAGCCATTGGTTGGTGATCTTTCTTCAACATTTGATGCACCTTCAAAATCTTGAGAAAATGAAAAGTAGTGGTTTCGTCTTTCAACGCAGACGATGAATACAAAAACAATGCAAGAAGGAAATACAGATGGAAGAAGGAAGCACTACAATGGTTGTTTATTCAGGAGGTGATGAGACCCCCTTAAGATTCGTCCCAAAGGATGCTACAGAAGTAGAAAACAGGTAAGGAGCATTTTTGATTCCTACTTTGAGCTGACATTTGGTGTGTGAATTTTTTTTTTACGATTTCTGTATGGGTGTTGTAGTTTTTTAACTAGGGTGCCCCAAGTTTTAAACTAGGATATCGTAGGTTTTGAACAAGGATATCGTAGATTTTAAACCAGGGTGTCATAATTTATATTTTACTATTTTAATATCAATCTTTGAAATTTATCTTTATAAAGGAATGTCACGATAATTTTTAAAAAAATATTAAGTCTTCATAGTATAAAATCATGACACCGTAGTTCAGAACCTACGACATCCTTGTTCAAAATTTACGACACCCTAGTTCAAAATCTACGACACCCATGCAGAATTTATGAAAAAAGAAGTTTTTAACCCCTCTACCTCTAATACATAGCAACCATAGCTTGTTTTATGACTCCCAGGGTGTCATAAAATTGCCACGGATGCTATAACATTAATCAAAATGGCCAAAACAGTATTATTGTTGCCCAGGTGGCTTTTCCCAAGAGGGGGGTAAATTGGAAATTATAAAATTTTTGCAAGTATGTGCACAAGTAATTCCTTTTAGTGGTTAGGTGCTGTGTTAGTCAGAGAATAAATGCAGAAGCAAAAAGGTAAATCTAGCACAACACAAACAAGGAAGGTTTATAGTGGTTCGGAGCAACCCAGCTCCTATGTCTACTATCCAAGTTCACCACTCGGGATTTTCACTATATCCTCCAAACCGGAATACAGTCGGATTGTTTTACAGGCTCACAATCCCAACCTCTACAATTTGGTTTTTGAACCGGGCTTACCAAAGAAATCCATGCTAGATTTTTACAGGCTCATCTAGAACCTCTACACTTTGGTTTTTAAAAGGCTCACCAAAGAAACCTGTTTGGTTTTTACAACCGGGCTCACCAATAACCCAAATATTCTAAAAATAGAATAAAGAAGCAACAAAAATGACAAACTCTGTTGTCTGGTGGTTGCCAATACAGCTCGAGTGAAGCTCAATTGAATGCTCTTCATGCACTTCAATGGCTTCCTTGCTTTCTTCAAAAGGTGCTTCAAGCTTCTGGTAAGAGTTGGTGAAGGCTTGAAGGCTGACTTCAAAGCTCAAGTACTCTCTCTCTTCTAACTTCAATAAGTGTTCAATAAATGTCCATTAACTCATTAGTCTCTCCAAGGATGTTTTCATACCTCATTTATAGAGACTTCAACTGCCTTCCCTTGATTTTGAACGTTGTGGACCGTTGGGAGGTGACAGGTTACCGTTGGAGCACTTTTAAAATTCAAAAACTGAAAACTGGAACTAGCCGTTGAAGGTGACCCCATCATTCCAGTCGGCTCGGACAAATTTCGAGTCAGCTTGGATCAAGTTTGGGTCGGCTGGGTTCCACAGTTAAGAAAATGGGTCACTCTGGACGAGTCAGCTAGACTGAATTGCAGTCGGCTCGGATCTCAGAGGCTCTCAGAGCAATCTCAACCAAGTTCTGGACGAGTCGGCTAGGCCTTGATGTCAGTCGACTGGATCTGTGTGCCAGAGAACTTCTTTCCTGTGTCAGTGCCATAGTCGGCTGGTTCCTCTATCTAGTCGGCTCGAAATTTGTTCTTCAGCCAGATCAAATTCAATCTTCCAGAACTCTTGTGCCAAGCTTTGAAGACTTCTTCAAGGTCTTCTTACAATAAAATTAAGAAAAATTGAAGCTTGAAAACTACTATAAGTAACCCTTTATCTTGATTTAAGTAGAAAGTTTTTGTAGGGTTCTTCTTTACAAGATTCTAAACACTTTACAACTCAACACAACGCAATAAAGATTGTAGGGATTAGAAAGTGTGTCAATGTAATTGTCCTACAAAAACTTGTCAATCATTTGAAGAGTTGTTAGATAACCAAATATATGCTCCAATATTTTGTTATCATCAAAATCACTTTATGGGTCAACAATTATAACATCCTAGTTCAAAACATACGGCATCCTAGTTCAAAATCTATGACACCCATGCAGAAATTATGAAAAAGAAGTTTTTAACCCCTCTACTTTTAATGTAAGGTAACCGTGGCTTGTTTTATGACTCCCAGGGTATCATAAAATTGCCACGGATGCTATAACATTAATCAAAATGACCAAAACAGTATTATGATGTCATAGTTCAAAACCTACGACATCCTAGTTCAAAACCTATGACACCCATGCAGAAATTATGAAAAAGAAGTTTTTAAACCCTCTACCTCTAATACATGGCAACTGTGGCTCGTTTTATGACTCCTAAAGTATCATAAAATTATCACGGATGCTATAACATTAATCAAAATGGCTAAAATAGTATTACGACATCCTAGTTCAAAATCTATGACACCCTAATTCAAAATCTACGACAACTATGTAGAAATTATGAAAAAGAAATTTTTAACCCCTCTACCTTTAATACATGACAAACATGGCTTGTTTTATGACTCCTAGATTATCATAAAATTGCCACGGATGCTATAACATTAATCAAAATGATCAAAACAGTATTACGATATCCTAGTTCAAAATCTACGATATCCTAGTTTAAAATCTACGATACCCATGCAGAAATTATGAAAAAAAGTTTTTAACCCCTCTACCTCTAATACATGGCAACCGTGACTTATTTTATGACTCCTAGAGTGTCTTAAAAATTTTTGTTTAGAATTTATTACTTAACTTACATTTATATTTTACTTATATTTCAGGTGATCTTGCAGTAGTTCGGCTGCTAGAGTAAAGGCTTCACAATTGTTTAAAAACTATTACAAGCTAGCAATGTATGCTGAACAAGTTTTGAAAATGGGTTTCTCAAGTTATTATTTAGAAATAATCCGAAAAAACTCCTTTCGATGTATTCGTAGACATGCAACCGTTTGTTGTCGACATGCATCAACTAGCTGGAATTATTAGATGCTACAAGGAAGGAGACAAGTTTATTTTTGGGGGCAAGAAACTTATATTCAGTGTCGAAGACCTAGCCCTGATTGTGGATCTGCCATGCCATGGAAAGAAGATTGAAATGGAAGATCAAGATAAGAAGGGTCGATTATTCAGATGATTTGGAAGGGAATTAAATCTGCTAAATAAGGGGCTGGAGAAGTTAATTGCCCAACTTCATTCATCAAATTTACATGAGGATGTCGAGGACACTGTGAGATTATGGATTGCATATATGTTTGCAATGTTCTTGTATCCAAAGTCAAATCAATATTGTCCAAGATTTATCATCCCTTACTTAGATGATTTATCCCAGCTAGGTCACTTAGATTGGGCTTCCACAATAAGGGAGTTGACTCTTATGTCTCTCTCAAATGTTGCTTTTTGCCTGAGATCTGAGGAGTCAATCCTAACCAAGAGAAGTGACAAGGTTAGGAGGCAGCCAGCCTTGTATGGGTGTACAGCTGCTCTATTAATAAGTATCATTATTATGCAACAAAAGTATAATTGCTTTATTTTAAATCTTCCATATATTTAACATACATGATTATTATGTACAGGTTTGGTTCCTCGAGTATAGTACCTTTGAGAGCCCCAGCATATTTAAATAAATTACCTAAGCTGTTAAAATGGTATAACAGCCAGGTGAAGACAAAGATTGTTCAGCTTACGAACTTGAAGCCTCATGAGTTAGTAAATAAAAATATTTTTTATTATAATATTAATGAATAATATATTATTATGATTAATATATGGTTATTTTGTTATTGTTCTTGGCTTGCAGGTAGAGGGAGCTATTGAGCCTATGTTAATGGAACAATGGCTTCTCACTGAAGAAACAGTAACAGCAGCATCCCTCAAAAAAGAAAAGTTGTGCAAGCTGTGCACATGTGAAGACTGAAGTTGAAGAGATAAAGAAGAGGCTTGCGATAGTTGAAACTCTCCTTAGTTCATTAGTAAATAAAGATACCAATACCAATAAAGAAGGGTAAAAAGGGGTGGAGGGAGAAGATACTGAGGTTGAGGTGGAAAAAATTTTTGATGAAAAATTGAATGACACCATTGTAAGTGAGGAAGCTGAGGAGGAAAAAAAAAATCCAGATTCCTTCACTTATCAAGAGGGTAAAAAAAGAACCTAGGCTGTAGAAAGCCTTCCAATTCATAGCTGATTCTGCTTTCGAAACAAGCCCATCGAAAAAAAAGATGAAGATAGTGGGCACATCTCAATCCGAGGAATCAAATTTGAATCTTAAAATTAAAGATGATGAAAATTTGATCAACATACTTTTGAAAGAAAAGATGAACTCGTAAGTTATATCTACTTTTTCTAATATGTATACTACTTTATAGTCAAAAATATATAATATCCTTCATGTTTATTAATTTTAGAGATGTCATCTACAACAATAAATTCGGAGGCACTATCACTAGGAAAAATCTATTTGATCTGATAAACAATGACATGATAGTTGATGACGTAAGTAATGGAGTATTATATCATTTTGTTCTTAATCTTTATATATATTATGATATATTTTCTAATAATTATTATATTCATTTTTAGAATTTTATGAAATCAAGTTACTTATAATTAATCAGTTTATATTGTATTGACAGATAATTGATGCCGGGCAGGAGTTCATTACAAAGAACTGGACTGAGAATGTAGAAAGATATCATAAGAGTATAGTTGCACCTGTAATGACCTCCGACATGTGCTTAACATCAGCATCACCGTATCATGAACTTGATGGAACAGCCAAAAATATGATTTTTGATGGAGTCAGTGATGTAGATAAGAAGAAATTTCGATTTCTCTTCACTATCATGAACTCAGACAATTTTCACTGGCACCTGGTAGCGGTTGACATACAAGAAAAGATTTTGATGCATCTGAATTCAATAAAATGCAATTCCAAGTACAAGGCAAATGTAAGGAAGTGGCACAAGATACTAGGTCCAATGTTTCATATATTCTGTGACAATACTGAGGTATCTAAATGGTCCATGCGAGAGATTAGTGAATGCCCTTCCCAACCTGCAGGATCACTGAATTGCGGTTTGTTTTGCTTGAAATACATAAATTTTGTTGCTCACAATAATAGGCTTGATACTTGGGATTTCATAGAAAAAGATATAAGCGTATACCGCCGCCAGTTAGCAACAAGAATTTTGAGAGAGAGTCTGAATCAAAAGATTGAAAGTGCTGTTAAAAATTAGCATGTAAAAATAAATTATTTGTTATGTACTCTTTCTTTTCGATTCATTCATTTCTATAATATATTACACAAATTTGTAACTTACTTGGAGTTTATATTTTAAGCATCGTTCTTAAAGAAAAATTCTGTAATTCATTCAACCAGTATTGTTTTGAATATCATTGTCTTATTATATGTAATTTTATGTAATTCATTCTAACAATATTCTGTAATTCTTCATTGCTGTGATGATAATATAAAGGAATGTTATATTTTTTGACAGGGTATCGTAATATTTATACTTAGGTGTCGTAGCATTTGAACTAGGATATCATAGCTTTTGAATTAGGGTATCGTAGCTTTTGAACTAAAGTATCGTAATATTGTTTCAGGTTATTTGATTGATCTTATAGCACTTATAATAGTTTTTGACAATCTGGGAGTCATAAACCAAGCCAAAGATGATATGAATTATGGGTATAAGGGATTAGAAATGTTTTAATTTATATTTTCTACATGGTTGTCATTTTTGATATAGGGTGTCATAGGTTTTGAACTAGGATGTCGTAGTTTTTGAACTAGGATTTCGTAATGCTGTTTCAGGTTATTTGATTGATCTTATAGCAAACGCAGCATTTTTTGTCAATCTGGGAGTCATAAACCAATCCACTGATGACATATATTACGGTCGGAAGGGATTAGAAATATTTTAATTTATGTTTTCTACATGGTTGTCATTTTTGAACTAGGGTGTCATAGGTTTTGAACTATGATATCGTAGCTTTTGAACTAGGATGCCGTAATACTGTTTCAGGTTATTTGATTGATCTTATAGCACCTGTAGCAGTTTTTGACAATCTGGAAGTCATAAACCAAGCCACAGATGATATGAATTATGGGTAGAAGGGATTAGAAATGTTTTAATTTATATTTTTTGCATGGTTGTCATTTTTTATCTAGGGTGTCGTAGGTTTTGAACTAGGATGTCATAGCTTTTGAACTAGGATATTGTAATGCTGTTCCAAGTTATTTAATTGATCTTATAGCAAACATGGCATTTTTTATCAATCTGGGAGTCATAAACCAATCCACTGATGATATGTATTACGGTTATAAGGGATTAGAAATATTTTAATTTATGTTTTCTGCATGGTTGTCATTTTTTAACTAGGGTATCGTAGATTTTGAACTAGGGTGTCATAGTACGCAGATTCATCATAATTCTGTTATCCCTGTTTTAGTATTTGGCCATATTAAATAACTAGATTCAATAACATTTCCAATACATCATGTTTTATATTTCTTCAAATAATATAAATATTTACAGGACTGTACGATAATTCAGCATTTTATATCCTCTCTTGTGTTAATTGACTGCATACATAAGTATCAAATTCGTCTAAAAATGGATCGGAAGATGGTACAGTTTGTTCAATTACTGGTTCTGGCACTTCCACTATAATATGAAAAGTCTGTCTCTTGCTAGTACTACCTCTTCTTTCATTTTGCACTGGAGTGTCAACGGAAGCCTTATCCATATTTTTCCTTAATCTTTTTGACTTCTTCTCGACTACACTCTTAATTCTACTATCTCTTGGATAACCTTTCGTGGTAAGTTAGTCAGGATCTTGGATTAGAAGTTCTATGCTGTGTTTAGCTGCACAGTTAGCATCTACAGCTCTTCTGAATAACGATATAAGATCTTTCATTACTAAATTGAATGCATTTTCAGACATGGAGGCTATCTCTGTAAGCTTCATCATCCGATGACTCATCAAAGCATACCTACGATCAATAAAATATACTATTTGTATTAGGATTTCATGATATATAATATGTTTATATAAACATAAAATAAGACATCTGATTTGAAATAATTCCTTAAATGTGTACCGTGATTTTTGTGTGCTTTTATCACAAAATTGAGTGTTGCATTCGAGATCTTCGAATTGGTATTTCATGTCCTTGCACCATTTATTGAAGAAGTATTTATCTGGGATACAAAATACATCGCTTTGATGAAGAACCAATAAGGCATGCCTACACAAATAACACTTGTACTAAAAGGACCACACTGGCAATTAACATCTTCCAAAAATTTGTCATATGAAATCTCATAATTTTTTATAATCTCCTTCTTAATTCCATCAACTTCAATTCTTTCAAATGATTTAACAGAATATACATCACGGTTGTCAACTTCTTTAACTAATTTGGCATTTGATGCAGCCATTTCAAGGACCTCATTCTGAAGTTTTTTGAATATGCGCCTTGTATATTTTCTTGCTGCTTGCCTCTTAAAAGGAAATAATGTCTTTAGAAAAGTATTTGTTTGTAACATTTTATTGTCTTCCTCATTTTTTGCTTCATATCTTTTCTCCAAGGCATCTTCGTACTTATCGATGAATTCCTTGAGCATGGTCTTGGAGTTTATAAACCCATCAAAGAAATGATTGATGTTCTCGCTTCTTTGTGAAGTTGATATCCCTGTTCATAAATATTAAAAAATAGAAGCATTGAAGATAAAAAGTTTGTTGGAAATTTTAAAAAAATGAATATTAATTATTCATAATGACTAACAAACCTACGAAGAATGTATCTTTAAGATAAACTGAACCCATTTATCCCGACATTTATATATATCATTTAATCAATATACAGCCTTGCATTCTATATATTTCTTCATTAAATATGCTAATCTTTCCTCAAAAGATACTATGGTAATTGAATCATATGTCGCCTCTTCAAACTCTATTATAAATTTGGGATTTGCAATGCAAATATGGCCAATCTTTTCAAGAATCTTCTTCAAAAAATGCCAAAGACAAAATCTATGTCGTGTATTGGGAAATGCATCCCTAACAGTAGCCTCGATTGCCTTATCTTGGTTAGTTATGATGGCATTAGGTGGTTGACCACCATTTGCATCCAACCATGATTGAAATACCCATTTAAATATCTCAGTCATCTCATCTAATAATAATGTGCAACCAAGCAATGTGGGCTATCCATGATGGTTGACTTCGATAAATAGACAAAAGGGCATTTAATATGTATTTGTCAAATAGGTTGAGTCAAAGGTCAGTACATCACTAAAGTAAGTGCTGGCCAATCTTGACCTATGATGGATTCAAAGGACAATCATGAGTTATCCATTATCATTCAAGTCCAAAATATAAAAAAAATTTGGTTTTTTTACTTGCATTTGTATGAAATGGATTATCATTAACTATGCATCTCCTTCTTTCAACTGACTTTGATATTCCCGACAGATAAAATTATGAGCATCCTTCTCTGTGAAATCTAATTATCTTCTACCCCCTTTCATTCTAGCCATGGCAGAGTATATTTGACTTGTGGGAATATTCACGGCATGTAAATTGCTGATCTCTACCTTTTCTGGTGTGCTGATCCTCCTATGGGACCGTAGATAACCAGCTGATGATATGGATAGCTCATGGTTATATTCTAGAAAAACATCAACCAATATCCAGTTACCATTTTTAGAATTTAGTCTTGCTTTTATCGAAGCCTTACAATCGATTTTGCCATTATCCCTAGGATTCATGGAGTTATCGATTTTTCTAGATTTTCCTTGCCTCCAATATGCCAGGTACTTGAAGCATATTTCTTTGTTATTATTAGACCTATTGCATACTGTTATGATTCCAAAACCTACTCTCCTTGCATATCCATTAAAGAAATTGTATAAATCATTTGTAGAGTTGAACTCCATTCCAATTTTAGGATCAACAGACTCGTTCTCTATAATTAGGGTGATAAGAGAAGGTGCATTCTTCTGAACAATATCAGCAATCTCATCTAAATGATCATCTTGGATTTTTTCCAGATTTCTAATTTCAACTTCATATGTAGAAATTTCTGTATAAAAAATCATAAACATTGGTATACATTAATATTTTAGATGACATTTTATCTAAAACATAATAAATAATAAGTTATGCATTGGATAGAATATGACACGATAGTGCAATAAAAAGGGCATAAAACCAAATATTTCTAAAAATAAGAATTTAAACTTATGATACCCTAGTTAAAAGATTACGACATCCAATCATAAAATATGAAACTAAAAATATAAACCACTACTACCTGGAGAACCTATCACTTGTGGACTGAGTTATGACTCCTAGGATGTCATAACATAATACGGATGTAAAAGGATCACAAATATATACTGAAATAGTATTACGACATCCCAGTTAAAACACTACGACACCCTAGTTATAAACCTATGACATCCCTGCATAAAAACTTAAACGGATATTTTGATCCTCCATAATAGAAGTATTTCGGTATGCATTGCTGATATATGATGTTCACAATGTAATAGAATTTTTCTGAGAAAACTTGAGTATCAAAAACTTTGAAACATGAATAACTCAGTACAAAACAGAAAATTAAAGCTTTTATTCTCCGTCATGGGACATTTCAACAATGCCTTTGCTTGAATAAGATTGTTAGATTATGATAAAAATATCAGGAAAAAAAAGATTTCATAAAAAATGGGTTTTCTCAAGACAACATCTTAGTTCAAAAGTTACGACATCCTAGTTAAAAGATTACGACATCCAATCATAAAACATGAAACTAAATATAGTAACCCCTACTACCTAGAGAACATATCACATGTGAACTGAGTTATGACTCCTAGGATGTCATAACATGCTATGGATGCAAAATGATCATAAATATATACTGAAACAGTATTACACACCACAGTTCAAATATTACGACATCCTAATTATAAACTTATGACATCCCTGCACAAAAACTTAAACCGTATATTTTGATCATCCATAAAAGAAATGTTTCGGTATGCATTGCTGATATATGATACCCACAATATAATAAAATACTTCTGAGAAAACTTGAGTATCAAAAACTTCGAAACATGAACAACTCGATACAAAATAGAAAATAAAAGCTTTTATCCTTCGTCATGGGACATTTCAACCGTGTATTGGCTTGAATAAGATTGTTAAATTATGATAAAAGGACCAGGAAGAAAAAAGATTTCAAAAAAAAAGAGAAAATTTCATTGAATGACATCCTAGTTCAGAAGTTACAACATCCTAGTTAAAAAATTATGAACCCGATTATAAAACATGAACTAAATATAATAATCCCTACTACCTGGAGAACCTATCACCTGTGGACTGAGTCATGACTCATAGGATGTCATAACATGCTACGTTTATAAAAGGATCTTAACTGATATGCTGAAATAGTGTTACGACACCCCAGTTCAAATACTATGATACTCTAGTTACAAACTCTCCTACTGGGAATACCTATAACCTGCGAACTGAGTTATGACTCCCAGAGTGTCATTAATTTTCTCTAACTACCAAAACAATTGGTATAATAAAGGAATTATAAAAAGAAAGGTAAACATAAATCTATGAAGGCTTGGTTTGCTTACTGTCGAAGATGACATTTTGTCTTAGACGTATAGAAGAACTTTCCGGTGACTTATTCCAACCTCGGATCAAAACATTGGAAGATCACTTTTTCAAAGATACGAAGATGCTAGTATTTATATTTGAAAGTTGATTTCTACGACAGGATTCTCGGAGCAGATTTTAGAATGAGGAAGACTTTTCATCAATATTTATTAATATCTTGGATAAAAAACAGAGTATATTCATATTGAAATATTTTCAAAATCCAAATAACAAGATGGAAAATAAAGACCGGAGAAAAAACATATTTTAATTTAAATAAAAATTTTAAATAAAAATTGAACGATAATTAATGCCAACTAAATTTATAATATATAATCCGTTCCATCACATTCTATCATCATCAATATAATTAGCTCAATAAAAAAATATTAGATCAATAAAAAAGTATATGCAGGTCATGGATTTGCTACATCGCACAGGCTTACGCATCCCCGTTAGTTAGCTGCACCCGCTCGGCGAGAACTAAATCTCGGCCCACTCTCCAAGGCCCCTTCTTCAGAGGAGGTGATCAGCGGATAGAAAATAGTAATGCCCAGTTCGATGCTTGGATTCCGGTGGAGCGGCGGTGGCGGGGCATGGTGCTCCGCCGCGCCTCACGGGTTGGGCTGTGCCTCTTCTCTTCATCTCAGAATCCCGACGCTCCTACGACGCCGAACCCTAGCCCTTCTCGGAAGACCCGACGGCGGTGGCGGAGGGGTGGTGAGGAGCCCCGACGTGGTGGATTTGGAGTACGCCGACCTCAACCTCAGGGACTTGTACGGCGCCGGCCATGTCAGTCCGTCCTCCATCTATCTTCTCCTCTCCATTTTTCGTTCTTTTTTCCCCCGGTAAATTTTCCCCTTTTTCCTTTTTTTAAGCTAAAAATTAAAGAACAAAATGAATGGCAGCTGGGTCACGTGCGGATCAGGCAACATGTGAATCCCCTGAGCTCGGCTTTCTCCGTGAGTGATTTCTCTCCTTTTTCTTGAAACTCTCTCTCTCCCTCCCTCCCAAATAGAACCTTTATTTTACATCCATTTTTTATAATTTTAAGTTAATATTGTTTTCCTTCTTTTTCTTTTTCTAATTTTATTTTTGGCAACGCACAAAGAGGAGTGCAGGCACCAGTGCAGGTTCCGGACTGGAAAGCAGTTTTCCAGGACCCGACGCTGCCGCTTCTGGTGGATATCGGCTGTGGTATGAACATGCTCAACCAGAAATCATGAATAAGTAATATGTTAGACAACTCTTTCTTCCTTGACGTGGTGTCTGTTTGGGATTGCTGTAGCTTTTGACAGGATGTTCGGTTGACAAATTCAAAAGCTATTTTGAATGATAAAAATCACTAAAAAGGATAAATATCAAAAATGAAAGAAGATTAATAGGGATTGAAATGAGAGAACATTAATCTGGAGAAAAAAAATCCTAGTAGACAAGAAAGTCAGAAAAAGAAGTCAAAGACATACAAGAAAGTTGGACAGAAGAAACATGTTAATCTAAAGGAATAAAGAAGTCAAGAAAACAAGAGAACATGGATGAAATAAAGAAGTCAGAAAAAAGGGGACATGGATGATAAAATTAATCTAGATGTGAAGATTAATTAAAAAATGTATCGAAATTTAGGAAAAGGGGACATGGATAATTAGAAGATATAAAAAGAATCCCCTGAAAAAAAGGGACATGCAGGGGGTATTGAGAGGACAGTACATTATTTTTTTAAAAAGTTAGGGGTATTGAGAGGACAGCATATTATTTTTTTTAAAAAAAATAACTTCCTGCAAACATGATATTTAGCTTGCAGTGCTGCGTCTACAGGAAGTGGGAGGAGGTCAGCTTTACCTAAACCAGTTTTTGGGGTTTTTAATGCAATTCAAAAGTGATTTTGGATTGTAACCAAATACTTAAAATTTTGCGTTTAAATCTAAAATCACTTTTAACTCAGACCAACTTACTCCCAAACATGCACACAATCCAGCAAATGGGAAGATAACTTCTGAGACGTACATTATATAGAAATGAGTCTTAGGGATGTGAATGAGGTGTTCACTAAGAGGCAAGTTCTGGGATACCTATGAATGACCACAGACATGCAATGACTGATAATATCGTATTGAATCATGATTGCTGAACAACATCGGGTACAATTGCTTGCCATACTAGAATCTCACAGAAAATTTGGAGGGAATAGTGTCATCATTCAACTATCACATCTGTACAGATATTAATTATCATAACGGAATTCAAATCTTAATTTAATAGAGGTGAATGTTCATGAATAGAAGTGTTGTTTCATGGTAACTATTTATGAACAAAAGTGTTGTTTTATGGTGACTGTTTATGAACAGCAGCGCTGTTTCATGGTGACTGTTCATGAACAGAAGTATTGTTTCATGGCAACTGTTCAAACTCTATAAAAAAGGATCTTTGGTGGTTGATTCAGATCATTTTATTTTTCTCCTCTCTCTCTCTTCTTTATTTTTGTATTCCAAATACACAGTTCATTAAGAAGTTCCTTGGAGAAATTCTCAGCATTGCTGGCTGCGAATTTTTAAGGATTTTGTGCAATCCTCGGGGTGTTTTGCCAGTAAACCTGTCAGCAAACTCTATAGTAGTGGGGGCAAATAACACCTTAAGGTCAATGATTTTTCACATCACAAAATCATATCTTCTTCCTTGAGTTTTCCCACAATAACTAACAATCTTAAGGTGTTATTCGCAATGGAGTCTGAAGGTAACAATACTTTCAAAGTGATGAATCAAGGTGCAAAGTTGGCCAGAATTGATGGGATGAATTTCACTTGATGGAAAGACAAGATTTTATTCACTGCATTGAAAATATCCTACATTCTTGATCCGATCTGTCAGAAATTCCAGAGCCCAATGAGAAAGATTCTGATCAATTGAAGGCTAAGCGGTTGAAGCATCGAGAAGATGAATTACTATGTAGAGGACACATTCTGAATTCACTATTAGATCACTTGTATGATCTGTTTGCTTCAATCAAATCACCAAAAGAGAAATGGAAGGCTTTGGAATACAAATACAACACACAAAAACAAGGTGTGGATATATTTCTGATTATGAAATATTTTGAATTTGCATGAAAGATAACATTTCTATGTTGGATCAAGTGCATCAATTGCAAATTCTGGTGTCTAAACTCAAGGACATAAAAGTGGATGTTCCTGAACCATTACAAGTAGGGGCGATCATTGCTGAACTTCCCCCAACTTGGAATGATTACAGGAAGAAACTCGTACACACCACTGAAGATTTCACTTTAGAGCAAATCTAGAAACATCTGCGAATTGAAGAAACTCGCAGTTGTGAGAAAGATCAAAATGGAAATTCTGGAGGCTCTACTTTGTTGATGAGAAGAAACACTAGGGAGCAAACAAAAGGAAACACTCTGAGACAAACAACTTCAAACACAGAAAGTCTAATAAAGGAAAAGTTTGTTATGGCTGTGGAAAGAAAGGATGTATCAAAAGAGATTGTAGACACCAAAAGAAACAAAAACGTGAGGAGAACAAAGGCAAGGCAAACATTGTTGAGAAAGAGTGCAGTGATTTGATTGCAATGATTTCTGATATGCACATTGGAATGATTACAGAATTGCACATGGCCTCAGTCACCAAGTCCTCTGAGTGGTGGCTGGATTCTAGTGCAACCATTCATGTTTGCAATAATAAGTCACAATTCAAAGATTATGAAGATGTTGCTGAAGGCCAAGAAGTCTTAATGGGAAATGGTGATACAGCAAAGGTTCTTGGGAAGGGCAGCGTGGACCTTAAATTTACCTCTGGAAAGAAGCTTTTGCTTATTAATGTTCTCCATGTGCCAGAAATTAGAAAGAATCTTGTATCTGCAAATCTGTTATGTAAAAAGGGTGTCAAAATTGTATTAGAATCTAATAAGGTGATTGTGTCCAAAAATGAAGTGTTTGTTGGAAAGGGGTACTCTTGTGATGGCATGTTTAAACTAAAGTATTAATAATAATAATGTTTCTGCTTATGTTGTTGAGTGTTCTTCCTTTTCTTTATGGCATAAATGTTTAGCTCATGTTAACCATAAATATATGAAACTATGGCTAAACATGGTTTGATATTATATGATCATGATAGCAAAGAAAAATATGTAGTGTGCATTCAAGCTGAAATGACAAAAACCATTTTCAAACGTAGAAAGGAAAACTGATTTGCTAGAACTTGTGCAGTCTGATCTTTGTGAATTAAATGGCATTCTAACAAGTTGTATGACTTTTATTGGTGATTATTCAAGGATTACATATGTTTACTTGATGAAAACAAAAGATGAAGCATTCAATGCATTCATCTCATATAAAGCTACTGTTGAAAATCAAAAAGAAAAGAAAATAAAAATTTTGCATAGTGGTAGAGATGGTGAATATTTCATCCACTGAATTTTCTTTATTTTGTGAAGAAAATGGCATTGTACACCAAACAAGTGCACCACACACTCCACAACAAAAGGGCTTGGCTAAAAGAAAGAATAGAGCATTGGCAGACATGGTTAATACAATGATTTTAAATGCAAGTCTACCAATGAATTTATGGGGTGAAGCTTTAATTACAGCTTGTCATGTGCACAATTGAATCCCCTCAAAGCAAACGAAAACCTCTCCATATGAATTATGGAAAGGAAGCCCAACATAAGTTATCTTAGAGTTTGGGGTTGTTTAGCTTTCTATAGGGTTTCTGATCCTAAAAAAATGAAATTGGGACCAAGAGCTTTGAAAAGTATTTTAGTAGGTTATGTAGCAAATTCAAAAGCCTATAAGCTTTTGGATTTAAATTCTAATGTTATAGTGAAATCAAGGGATGTGGAATTTCTTGAAAATAAATTTATTAATGATTCCACTAAAGAAAATGTTGAGCCTATAAGAACACAAATAATTCTGAAAACTACTACCTTTTCTGGTGCAATTTCTAGCAACAAAAGAGATACAAGAATCTCCTATTGAACCTAAGAGAAGTCAAAGAGCCAGAGAAGAAAAGAAATTAGATCCTAATTTTATAACCTTCCTCGTCGAAGGAAATATACCGTCAATCCTCAAAAAAATACCAATTACAGTTAATATAGAGAATGATCCAAAAACATTCGATGAAGCAATGGCACCTAGAGATTCTGGAAGGAGGTAATAAAAGATGAAATGGATTCATTGATATCAAACAAACTTGGATCCTAGTAGACTTACCTCCAAGGTCCAAACCTGTTGAATGTAAATAGATATTTAGAAGGAAATACAATACTGATGGATCTATTCAAACTTTCAAAGCCAGATTGGTAGCCAAAGGATTTAAACAAAAAGAGGGCGTAGACTCTTTTGACACATATGCACCAGTAGCTAGAATAACATCCATTAGAGTACTTTTGATACTTGCTTCAATGTATAAACTTTATGTATATCAAATGAATGTTAAAACTACTTTCTTGAATGGTGATCTAAAAAAGAGGTATACATGGAACAACTAGAAATATTCATTCTACCTGAAAATGAAAAGAAAGTTTGCAAAATAATTAAGTCACTATATGGCTTGAAACAGTCGCGAAAACAATGGCATGAAAAATATTATATTATGATAATGGAGTTTGGTTTTAAGCATAATAGTGCATAAGTGCATCTACTCCAAGTTCACTAAAAATTATGGTGTTATCCAAGGATCTCGATACCGGGACTCTTACCGGTACTGGGCTGGTATGGTATGACATGCTGGTCCGAACTGGCATACCTAATTTTTTTGCTTTTTTTAGGATTTATGAAATATTTTTAGATCTAAATAGATGTTTGTTGATGCCAATTAATGTTTGTATCACTTAAAAATACTACGAATTGCTGTCTAGCCTCCAGCCAAGATATATTATTTTTAAAATTTTTTTAAATAAACTAAGATTATCATCAATTAATTAATGTGAAAGGTAAAATATAAACATAATTATATACCGATATTTAGAATCAGGTCGAGTGTCGATGTCCATAAATATCGGGATCATTAATATACTGAGTAGAAAGATCAATAAATGTTTCTAACCAGGCAGCATGATAATCCTGTAAGCTCATTCCAGGAGGTATGCATGATGAATCATAACTCATCGCAGATCTCTCACTGAGATTCCGATTCTGAGAGACATCTAGAGATAGATGATATGGCTATGCAAGGATCTATCGAAATATACCGGCAGCAAAATTAGATCCGTAAGATGCTCCGGGCTGCATGGAATAATAATCACTAGAAGATGATATCTTGGATATACCATATTCATATGGATCATAAGCTACCAGTGCCTGCGAGTAAGAAGATCTAGAATACGAGGATGATCCTGATATATCCATAGATCCCACTCCACATGCAAGATTTGCAATTGCATCATATCCTGAACGATCTTGTGGAGCCCGTCGTTTATATAGAATTATATCACCATGAAGAGGAAGAGGAAGAAAGAGAGAAGGGAAGCATATGTGTACCTTAAATCCACTTTTTTTCTTGCTATTTTGGTGTTTTATTGGCTTCAAATCTTGGAAAAATGGGTTCTGCAGTCTTCCTTCACCGTTTTTGTCAAAACTGAGAGCTCTCAGGCTCTCAGTTCCTTCTTATTAACCCCCCAAATCCAATGATGTACAAAAAAACAAATTTCGAACCGATCCCATACTGATCGGTTGGGCACAGTTCGGGATCGATTTGAACTGGTTTACTAATTTTTTATATATAAATAAAAAGGGAGAACCGAGATTTAATGCTGAACCGTGCCGATTTGGCATCGGTCCGGTTCAGTTCGGCACGAACCGACTAGTTTGGCATGATTCGGTGAATCGTGATGTTATCATATGCCTTTATGTTGACGATATGTTAATTATTGGAATTAACATGAAAGGCATAAATGAAACCAAGAAGTATCTAGATTCAAAATTCAAAATGAAAGACCTAGGTGAAGCAGATGCTATTTTGGGCATCAAAGTAAAGAAACATAGTGGGGGTTATGCTTTGTGCCAATGTCACTATATTGAGAAAGTGCTTAAAAAAATTTAAACATTTAAATATAAAGGAAGCTAACACCCCTTATGATATTTCTTGTCAAACACAATGATAATGCTAGGAGTGTAGTTGCACAAATTGAGTATGCTAGTGCAATTAGAAGCTTGATGTATGCTATGTATTGCACTAGGCTTGATATTGCCTTTGTAGTTTGTAGACTATTGAGGTACACAAGTAATCCTAGCACTGATTATTATTGGGAGGCAATTGCAAGAGTTCTTGGTTATTTAAAAAGAACAAAGAACTTAGGACTATTTTATAACAACTATCTTGCAATGCTAGAAAGATTTTGTGATGCTAATTGGATAACTAGTGTAAACAATATTAAGTCTACAACTAGATGGATATTTACACTTGGTGGAGTAGTTTCATGGGCATCTAAAAAACAAATGTGTATTACTTACTCCACTATGGAAGTTGAATTTGTAGCTTTATAAGCTGCGGGTAAAGAAGCAGAATGGTTGAGAAATTTATTATTAGTGATGATGCTGGTTCTCGGTCAAACGTTGGAGTGTGCTGGAGAAGTGCTCGTGACTGTACCTGCAAAAGAAGTCTTGGCCGGAGCTGTCTCTGGCGAAGGCCCTCCAATGCTAAAGTCAGTATTTCAAGCCACAAAAAAATGAAGTGGAGCAATGTAAAAAGAAGAAATCTCATCATACTCGGGGAGCTCTTAGGGAGCTCCCTTTTATAGGCAGGTGGTGAGGGCATTTTTGAAATATGTAAAATGCTTTAGTGGGTTGGCGTGGATTGATAGGGCGTTAGTTTGTGTTTTCATTTGTTTGGAATGTCCGCCTCCCATTTAATTGAATGTCTTATTTGCATTGCTGGCCACTTTTTTTAATGACGATGGGACTGTAACCTAAAACGGATCATGTTTCATTAATTGCAAGGATTTGTCATGGATTGTAGGATTTGTTTGTTTGTCTACATTAAGATGTGCATGGAAATGAGTGTCGATGGATTTTTCTTTCGGCCATCTTGTAGAAGGATATTTGGAAGCTTTGTTTACCCTTTGATACAAGGGTTTAGGATTGGCCTAGTGGCCAGTATGAGGATCGAAGGTCCAAGGTGCTATAGAGCTCAAAGAGCCGAGGGTTTACTTGATCGAGGGATTTCTGGGCATGTTCCTGCCTTTTTTAATGATCATATTGTTAGAGGAAGTCTCAACTTTTGTCGGCTTCATGAACCAAGAGTTTTACCTCCATACCTAAGGGTTAAACTAGCTAAGGGTTGATCAGGCTGAAGGTGGCCAAAAGAGACTTCAGTTATCAGTTTATGGTTGGGAGGTTGGGCAAAGTTATTAATGTGCCGGAGCTTAAGTAGACTGAAGGTCTTTCAAGCCAAAGGTCAGTCAAAGTGAGGACTAACTAGACTAAGAATCTTTTAGGCTGAGGATTGAATAGGCCGAGGGTCTCAAAACATTATTCTTGGCCTATTTAGAAGAGGATATCCTAAGTGTCAAAATGGTGAAGGTCCCTTATCAGGTTTGAAGGGATTAACTGCATGGCCTCATCTTTGGGTATCGAGGATAAATATTGGATGAGGTATCTTGTGGAAATAATATGTAACTAGTGTTGTTCTATTAGGAAACTCAAGAGATAACTCTGATGGCACTGCTTTATCTTTATTTTAGATATTTGGTTGATGTTTTATTTGAGCAAATGCTTCGCATATAAATATTCTAAGGGTTGGGTGCCCGATAGCGAGGGTTGGCGATGCTGAGGGAGACCGGAGCATGGCTTTGCTTCATCCTAGAGGTGGCTGATGACCGCCTGTGTCTTTATTTTGCTTAGAGATCCTCAGGATACCGAGGGTGGGGGTTCCCCCCATGTCAATTAGATATAAAATTATGGCCACAACCAATGCCATCCATATTTTTGCACTGCGATAGTGAAGCTACTATATCTAGAGGATTGACTAAGATATATAATGGTAAATCTAAACATATTAGCATGAGGCATGAATATGTGAGACATTTGATTTCAGATGGAATAATCACAAATTCTGTAAGGTCTTGCAACAATTTAGCAGATCTGTTAACAAAAGAGATATGGTCAGGTCGACCTCAATGGGAATGAGATTACAACCCTTCTATGATAGTCAGCAGTAATGGAAACCCAACCTTTATCTAGCTACATTGCTATTTAAAAGTTTAATGGCTAACAACAAATTACTGATATCTGACTAGGGCATTGGAGAAACTCTTTTTTCATTCCCAAGAGAAGTCCAGAGCAAAGCTTCTTCAGTAACTCAGGATGAGTAATAGAACTCTTAATGAAGTTCATGAATCTTGAAAAGCCTGTCGTAACAGGAGTTTAAGGAACCTCACCTATGTGAACATAAGGAGTAGCATCACTCCTAACAAAAGTTTGAGTTGGCTTTTGTAAATATTCATGAATCCAGGATGGAGCACATGGCCATAATTGTGCTCAACTTACAATGTGATCTTCTTACAAACTGGATAAATTTATGTGTGTGGCACTTCTGGTTCTAATACATAGAAATCAAGGTTTAATGCTACAAGCAACCATTGATTTCATTAGAACTCTGACATGCTTACTCTAATTGAAGGTTAAAGTTGAGAGATACCTTCTTGCATGCATAAGCTTATCAAGTATTAGGTGGATTCTACTATTACAAGCTAAGTGGGGATTGTTGGTATTAGCTTGCAATACTAGACTCCCACATGAAATATTTGGAGGGAATAGGATCACCATTCAACTATCGCATCTATACGGACATTAAACGTCATAATAAAATTCAAATTTTAATTTAACAGAGATGACCGTTCATGAACAGAAGTGTTGTTTCATGGTGACTGTTCATGAACAGAAGTGTTGTTTCATAGTGACTGTTCATGAATAGAAGTATTGTTTCATGGCAACTGTTCAAACTCTATAAATAAAGATCTTTGGCGATTGATTCAGATCACTTCATTTTTCTTCTCTCTCAGTGTTCTTTATTTTCGTGTTCCAAATACACGGTTCATCAAGAAGTTCTTTGGAGAAATTATCAACATTGCTGGCAGTGAATTTCTAAGGATTTTGTACAATCCTAGGGGTGTTTTGCCAGTAAACCTGTCAGCAAACTCTATACTAGTGGGGGCAAATAACACCTTAAGGACAGTGTTTTTTCATGCCACAAAATCATATCTTCTTTCTTGAATTTTCCCACAATAACTAACAATAATAACATCATCAAAAAAAGCACCAAAGACATAAGACATTATCAACTAACAAAAACTAATTATTGAGATGCTTTTTTTCCAGTGATTTGTTGTGCATTAAATATATATATATATATATATATATGTATGTATGTATGTATGTATGTATGTATGTATGTATGTATGTATGTACGTATGTATATAACAAGGCTATCTAACATGGGATTTAAGTAGCCTTGCTACGAAGACATAAGACATCAACTAAGGCTATTGTTGCTTTAGCATGGAGCACCCCTGAATGCAAGGAAAATGTTGCAAAGTGAGAGAGAAATAGAGGTAGATAGCAATGGGTTCGTTGGACTTAGATTTGGGGACTCTGGCACAGGTTTAAGCCAATGGCAACAAGAATGAGGGCAGTGAATTGGGAGGGCACCTAAAGACATGGCTGTCAGGTTGGGAATAGTTGCTGAAGTATTACTGCATAGGTATAGCATAGAGCGGCATGCCTTTTCTAGCTGTTGTTGGGATGGGAAAAAAGGTTCCACCTTGCCTTTCATAGGAGTTTGGTTTTAGAATTTTACTTTTTAAGAATAAAGTTGATCATTAAACAATTGAAGTAAAATTAGAATTTTGTGATTGATAATCTAATTAACTGTAAAAATAAGGTATTTGGCATATGCTATAACATTGAACTGTTGATCTATTAGAGGAGAGATGTAGGTTTCCTTCTAACAGATAAACATTCCCAGGCAGCGGCAGGTTCCTCATTTGGCTCGCAAAAATTCTCCTGAACCAAGAAACTATCTGGGATTGGAAATACGTCACAAGGTATCAGACTAAAGCTCTACTTTCACTTCACTATATTTATTGAGATTTTACTGTATTTTTTTTGTGTTTTATACCATTTAAGATTACATCTTTTAGCTTGTTTTTTGTGATTGGATTTTGCTTACTGATACTGGTATTGCTCTATTGATGCAGTTAGTTCAGCGTTCAGAATTTTGGGTGAATAAGTTGGGTCTCAGAAACATGTGAGATCTTGTTGATCAAATAACTGCCTTCATGTAGGCAAATGATTATGAGCCATATGGAACACTTACCAATATCTTTTTCTCAACAGCTACTTTATGTTTGCAAATGCCTCAGTATCTTTTGAGCAGTTGGTGTCAAGTTATCTGGGACCTCTGACATTAGTTTCGATATTGGTGAGCATAGTCATATTAGATTCCTCATCTCAGATTAGTTAATAATTATGATATATTCCAAGGTTACAGTTGACCTCAGGCTATTGATTCTTTTCTGGAGTTGTGAAGTGACAAGTGATTACAGGCAGTTTTTTTCATAGATTACTTGAACATCATATATGTAATGAAACTCACATGGAAGCTCTGCTCGTTGCAGTGTCCAGACCCCCATTTCAAGAAAAGACATCACAAAAGAAGAGTTCTGCAAAAACCCTTGGTGGATTCTATTTCAAAAAATCTGTGTATGGAGGGACAGGTTTGCACTTTTAATCATTATAGTTTCTTCACATTGTATAACAAATCTATAAGAGAAATATCTCTATGAACGAAAAGCTGTGCAGTACCAAGGTCATGCTTCATTGGTCAAGGGTTCTATTATACTCTGTTTTTGAAGGAAAGCAGTGGATGGGTTGAACAGTGCCTCTGCTGCTGGAATCTGTCATTACATCCACTATACATTTCAAGATTAAAACAACAAGTAGGCATATCATTGCCAGTTAGTTCAAAGAAACTGTAAGATCAGGCAGCAACTGCAGAAACATAGGGAATCAATTCATAGAATATATTTCCTTTCCAGATCTGTTACTGTTGGGAAGCAATTTAAATTTATTGTGAATTTCTATGTCCACAACTATTGCCAAATGAACATCCAAAAGATGTCATGATGATATATGTTTCCACACTCTTAGACCAGCATTTTGGAACAAATTATCAATGATCTCATGTAAGAGCCTGTTTGGATATATAAGCAAAAATTACTAGAGGATTGAAAAAATATAGCAATGTGGTGATGCAACATGAGGATACCATGGGAAAATTTTTTTATCATGGTTGTTTATGGTATTTGCTGTTGGTTGAGAAAAATGAAAATCCATTGGAAAAAAAACTTATCTATCCCAAATTGTATAGAAACTACAATGAGTTGTAAGCTCTAATCTTCATACAATATGAGTTATTTTACATGTAGTCTCCCAGAAAATTATTGAGTATCATCCAAAATAAAGAAAGAGATCATTTTGAGTTTAACAAATTATATTTTCATGTGCGCATAGCTACATAGATCAGCATAAGTTGATACCATGATCTTTCTTTTCACTTTTCTTAGCATCACTGTTCTTTCATCTGTGATGGACCAGCCACCATTTTTCTGAAAAATAGTGAAAATGCCATACTTTCCATTATCTTTATTGCATAACATGCTATATTTGGGATTAAGTCTACGTAACATCAATTGTTTCACATTATAATACTATTATATAACATAATTAAGAACATTTTAAACTGCTATGAATGGCCAGTGTAGAATCATGATGGCTGTTATTTTAAAGTATCATTTATGATATTAAAATTAGAGGTATTAGAAGTAAGAACCTTTTCTATTTTATAAGGATAATATCGTATTACCATTTTATCTTAAACTAATGAAGGTTATATCAATATTATTTTCTCCTTGTGACTTTATCACGAAGTTCCAACTCGTGTATCATGGGTATGAGCATATAGCTATCTAAATATCCTTTCTAATTCAAAAAAAGTCTATTAATCGCTACTACAGGAATTATCACAAGCAGCTAATAGACAAAGGAAAGTTGCTTGAATCCCTCTAACATGTGAATCAAATCCTCCCCCATCGCATACATTTTTCCCTTATTCAAAGTTCAAACCCCAATTTTAGTTTAGGTGATATCTCACCTCCACTTACAAAGCTCTCTTTCCCAACACCATGGGTCTCCTAACCTCCCATCTCCCCTCTCCCACCATTGATATCACCTTTGATGCAACATCTCTTAAAATCTAAAATGCTTTGCTGATCATTTTCATTATGCATGCAACTTCTTTGAGCCTTCCATGCTGCCAGCCACCTTGTATCCAATACCCTCACTGCTTCCACCACTCAACTGACAGCAGCTTTTGCTGTGGACCAAACTTTACATGTCAAGCAGGAAGGCAGACAATGGAAAAATGAGATGTGGATGGGAAGAGAGCAATTGTACACATACAGTTGTGTTAAGAAAGGGATGTGAGAGTCTCTCAAACAAAACATGGGAATAAAAAAATTGAATATTAGTTCAGGTTTTATTCCCATGAAATCCCGCATTTATTGTGGAATTTTTTCATCTATGAAAATTGCATCTAAACTCCTATGTAGAGTTATATTCCTTTCTGATTTGAAATTCCTATGGATTATCGAATTCCCACCATGAAAACAAATATTCACAAACTAAATGTTTGCATAAGCTAGTATCCATGGTGATGCTTTTCTTTCAAGGATAGATTGGTTTGGTAGGTGTAGTTTCTTCATTGAAGTCTTCTTTCTCCAAATTCCTCCAATGCACAATGAGAACCATCATAATTAATTAGGTGAAAGGGTTGGAACCTTCCCTTTTCAAATGCTTGTGTCTTACATGCACAACATGCTAACACCCAAAACATAATTGAGGATCGTAGATCTTGTAACTATATCTATAATTTTGTTGCTAGTTTTGTACAGGAGCATTTAATTTGGCATCTTTAGATGGAAAAGTAGGCCTTGTGAAAGTCTTACTATGTAGTGATTGTTACATGTCCCTATCTCAAAAGTTCCCTTCTCATTGTCTAGCCAATTAGCATATTCATCATAAAATTTAACTTTGCCATCCATTGTTACATTTAATGTCACCATTTTGCTTTGAGAAAACCTCCTGACACCATAGTGTCACACAAGAATCTCTGAACTGGTATTAGGACCTATACCGGTCACCGGCTAGTATGGTACGGTACCGGTACATTATCGTACCGATATACGGCATGGCAAGCATGCATGTTAAACTGGCATGCAAATTTTTTTTGGTTTCTTATGATTTCAAATTATTTTTTTATGATTTATTGAATGTTTTTAGATCCAAATAGATATTTGTTGATGCTAATTGATGTTTGCATTATTTCAATATACTCTTAATCACGTGTAACGTAAATTTGACTTCCTAGATTTCTAATTTTAAATTATCGATACATAGATTAGAAATCAATGAATCTTAAAATGTTTAAATTTTGTAAATAAATAATCAATACATAGTTACATACCAATATTTAAAATCTGGCCAATTGTCGATGTCCAGAAATGTCAGGATCATTGATATATTTAATAGAAGGATTAGTTCATCTCTCTAACCAAGCAGCATTGTAATCCTTTATGATCATTCTAGGAGTTATGCGTCCTTGATCATAACTCGTAGATTCTTTGCTAAGATTTTGATTCTGAGAGGTATGAGTGGCCCATTTGAATATACCGGTAGCAAAATCAAATCCGTAAGATGCTCCGAGCTCTACCAGCTCATACACCATGGTCTCTATCCTGTGTGGTGCATAAATTGCGACTCACCAATGAATCAAAGACCACTAGCTGGCTACATCTCCTATCTTCTGGTTCCTCCCTGATCACTAGATCCTCGATCATCAGAAGAATTACTAGCACTGCTTTCTTTACTATCTGAATCTGTGTGAACTGAGTGCTCCATTGGAGATGCAACTTCTTTTTCTTTTTTTGTCTTTAGGTTGTGTAGCTGCATGTCGTCTTGTCAGATGATGCTCTAACTGACTAGATTATGAAGATGGATATTGTAATATGTCAGTTGGAGCCTTGTGCAGAATTGGTAGGGGCACCAAGATCAGACACATATTACTAGGCCCTATCTGGTTTACTTAGTCATGTGTCATAATTTTGTAATCAAGTAAGATTGAGTCCTGTAATAAGTTGAGGCTAGTTGATTTGTCTCAACCCTAGTCCAATCATTGAGTTCTGTACTTCAGTATTAGTCCAGTACCAGTTCAATTTTTGTACAAGAAAAGAGGATTCCCTATTTTAGAGTTCCACCAGGCCTCATCTAGGAGCCAGAGGCCTTCACATCAACCAATTGGACCTTGTTTGCCATCCCAGGGTCCAAGATTCCTTCCAGATGTCCTAGATGCCCTCCAGATGCCTTGATACCCTCCAGATGCCAGAGAATATTCCCAAATCAGGGCACCTCATGATTCCAGGAATATGCCAGCACCCAGGCCAAGAGATTCCAAGCCCAGGAGTCAAGTCCATAAGCCCTAGAACCAAGATTCCAAGAAATATGCTGATACCAGGGCATCCCAATTTCCAGGGCCCAAATCCCATGCATCAAGGCCCAAAGGAGGACGCCCCTTGCTGCCCATGAAGCCCATATGCCCAAGCCCAATGCATGTAGGCATCCAAGCCCTTTGACCAAGTCCAAGCCTTCAACCAATTCAAAGGAGGAAAGAAATCCAAGTAGAATAAGGAGAACTAGTTTCATTCAAAGTGTATTCTCCCAATCCTAAGCAAACTTGTATTTCCTCTCCCTCTCTACTTTGTATTCCTATCCTGACTAGGAGAGGACTTGGGGAACATCTATAAATGCCCTACCCCTCTCCCTCTTGTAAGTAATCTTTATTCTTGATATCAAAATTCTGGTGAATTTTATTTGAGATTGTTCTTGTATTCTTGTGTTACTTTATTCTTGTGTTGAGATGTGAGTGTCCTTGAGTGCCCTAGTCTTCCAAGTCCTAGCCGACCAAGCTTGCTGCCTTCAAGCCCTAAGACGCCAAGGAAAAGGAAGCCCTAGGCTGCCCAAGCTTAGCATATTTCTTCCACCTTCAAGCCGTCCACATCCAAAACCCTAATCTCTTCCTTTCTAACCCTAGTTCTATAATTCTACTTTTTATTTGTTCTCTAACTAATCCTCTGTCGCTTGCAGGATCCCCGTGGTATTCACCTCCAAGAAGGAGGCCCTCTTTGCATCCAGGATCGATCTCAGATAGCTGATTGATTCGAGGTCTAAAGGCTTGTCTTTCAGGCGCCGATTCAGAGTGCTGTGTGATCTCTTCATCGATCAGATCTTCAAATCCCTGCCTGGTACAATCCTTCTCCCTCCTAACTTCTGATTTGCTGAAGGTATGCTATCCTAAACCGTGGATTTCTCAATCTCCGAGATCCTATCTTTTATTATTTTGCATGAGTCCTTATGCGGGTATAATGATTCTTGGCATTACTAGTTTCCTGTTATGCTTTACTTGATTTTTGGGTTATTAGCCTACAAATTAAATTCTAAAAAAATACAAAAAAAATTAGTTTCTGTTTTTCCTGCCGTCATGGTAGCCTTAGGATCATCCCGCATCAAGAATGTTACTGCATGCTCATTGTTCAGCAACCATCCTAGTCTTACTAGCTATAAAATTGGTTGGTCGAGGAGGTGATCCTGGCTCATCAAGCTTTGGCTTCTGCTACTGACTCACTACTTATCCAATCTTCATATCTTCATCCTCATTAACAAAATCACTCATAGTCGAATCAGAATATTTCAGCTCTACTTCCTCCTGAATATATTTTAGCTTCAACCTTAAATTATATTATACATATACAAGATCATTGAGACGTTTCTGTTTTAGACAGTTCCTCCATTTGGAGTGAATAAGGTCGAAGGTCGACTAGTTGCCCTTACATCCACTTGATGATACCATCTAGGAAAGGATCTTGACAGCAAATTTTTCAATTTTTTTGCACCTGCAAAAGATAAAAATCATTAAGAATTTTAGATTCAGCAAAATCAAAATTTACTTTGAATCTGATATTAGACTATTAATATCTATTAGGATTCATCTTTAATTTATTTATGATTGCTATATTAGATCCAAATGAATCTTTGCTCTTCCTAAATATTTTTGTTTGTAAAAAAAATATTTTTATTATATGTTAGTTGTTGAAGTCATAGTTAATAAAAAATTTTCAATAATTTCAACCTAATTTATTCTAGACACATAGTCGTGATATATGGATAGACTTCATCTTATATATTACATTGTGTAGGGCAGATATAAGTTCATCATTCATGATAATTCCAGGTATAGAGTACTGGAATCATCATTTATGCTAGAGATAGTTGTTTTTTTCATAGGTGCAGCAGGAGACCTCTCATCATCTAAACAAAAGTTACTTTATCAAATATAACATTCCTAGAAACGACTATACTCCATTTTCGGGAATTCCAACAACAATATCCCTTGAAGTCATTAACATATCCAACAACAAACACATCAGCCTTAGGAGCAGACTTATGTCTTTGAGTATCTAGGATATGAACATAACACCCACACCCTATACTTTTATGTAGTCATACGTGGGAACCATGCCATGAAGAATCTTATTTGGTGACTTACGTCCCAAGAATTTTATAGGTAACCTATTAATGATGTGGACTGCTGTGTGGAAAGCTTCGGTCCATAATCCAGAATGGGTAGAACTCCCACGTATTATGCTCATGCCACTCGCAACTATATGTCGATGCTTTCACTCCACTATACCATTTTATTCTGGTGTATTCCTGCAAGACTTCTAATGGTATTTGCCATGGTTATACAGATAATTCTTAAATTGATTTGAGATGTATTCCCCACCCCCATCACTACAGAAATTAATAATAGGCATGCCATACTTGTTTTGGATGAAGGAATGGAAGCGTTGAAATGTGGGAAATACATCACATTTTTGTTTAACGAAAAGTATCCAGGTTAAAGGATTGTAGCAATCAATAAAGATAACATAAAAATGATTTCCTGAATATGCTTGAACTGGGACAAGTCCCTACACATCTGAGTAGACAGCCTCAAAAGGAAAAGAGGCTCATGTATTTATTATTTAAAAAGGGAGAGAATGATTTTTACAAATTTAATAATCTGGATATAATGATTCATTAAGTGAATCTTTATTACATGGGACATGGGATAAAAGATCCCTTTTGAACATGGACTCCGAGAAATGATGACCACAATGAGCAAGGCATCGATGCCATAATTAGGCATCTCCTCTCTTGGCATTGGCAATACTAAACTGCAAGGACAGAGACTTTGGACTGACATTAGATGCGAAGGGATGACTACAAGCTTCCTTCAACACATAGATTCCCCTCGCAAACACCTTCAGCAAGTATTTGTTCGTTCGGAGGTCCTTGACAAAAACAGAATTAGGAGTAAAAACAACATAAGAATCATATACTAACTAACAAAGTCATGGAGGGGAATTATTCGATTTTATCATTGAGGATTGCCATGAACCATTCTGTGCATGTTTGATCGCTGCAATGGAGCGTGCATGCAATAGGGGACAGTTGGGTAAGGTTTGGCCTATCATCATGGGTAAAATTTGCAGGTCTTGTGAAGCAATGTGGTGCTACCCAGGGATCCAAGGGAGTTGGTCAGCCATGGAGCAAGATGTGGCTATTGAGATATCAATCCTAGGAGTCTAGGACATGGTGATGGTTGTAGTTGGCCTACTGTTTAGACAGCCAATGTTTGTAGGAGTCAGACACTGTAGAGATATTGCCATTTTGGTTGCTAATTACTTGATGGGCAGACTAGGTGGCAAAACACTGTGCCATTACACAACATTGTGTGAATAGGCCATGAACATATAACAAAGATTTATTAGGGATGCAAGTCTGGGATTGTGTTGTGAGAGCTCAAGGGCAGATTAGACAATGGAATCTTGGTGGGTTCAGAAGTGCACAATCACCTATAGCTACGCTGAGCTGAGGAACATGTCAGCTTTGCAATTTGAACTTGTGATAAGGCTTGTCAAGGAGTCTTGCACAATGCTGTGGTATTGCAAGCCATGCCTCAAGGGATTTTGTGAGTGTCTGAAGGAAGCATGGTGAGCTTGTGAATTAGTGGCACAATGGAAAAGTCATGGCATGGTGATACTTTGTTTGGAGTCAAGATGATTGGTTGCCCAGCATTCAAGTTAAGGGGCAAGATGTGGTGACAAGGAGGTGCCCGGTTGCAGGGTGGTCTTGAGAAGAGCTATTTTGCAGTAAAGAGGTGCATATGTCCATTGCAATTAACTCGATGGTTGAGTTGCTTGTGGATGCTTAATGATATTGCAGGAATTTTGATTTATAATGGTGCTATGTGGGGATGCATGCTTGGTCATGTGGCTACACAACTACATGTTTATAGGGCATGATTATATTTTAGTAGCAGGAATTTTCTGCTTAGGGTGCTGCACCATTTTGGAATGTTCTTGCAAACTTGTCCCCACATATGCTTCCTTACTCAAAAAGTTTTCAAGAGACCTGTTTCCCTACAGCCTCTCTTGAATTTGCTCCAGCATGCACCCTCTTCTAGTAACTAAGGACTGCATGAAGGACTCAAGAGGAAAAGCACCTCAACCCGAGACAAGCTCCAATGAATGATGCAGTAGATTTATGGTGTGGATGACAAAGCTCATAATCCTTGAACCCCTAACCGCCCCACCCAAATTGACAATGTCAAATCTTCTAATGTTCCCTAAGCCTCCTCTACTAGGCATAACATTGTTTTACAGAAATGCTTTATCCAACCCCAGAAATAAATAAGTTCTTTCTTTCATTTTGGTTGTTTGTCATCCTCTCAGTAACTACATCCTAGTTGTATCACTTAAGAAAGGTCCTAATGTAATCTTTTTTGCATTGTTATTAATTGCCTCTCTCCAAATGCCTTTTGTGGTATCTAGAACCAATAATGGAAGCCTTCCTGCAATTGACTTCAGTCCTTTTTGTCCATCCAAAGCCAGATGTCATATATTGATAGTTTCCAATTGATCCAAGTTATCCTCACATAAATCAATGTTCTCATTGGTAGATTGTACATGGGATAATACAGGCAACACCATAATTACATAAAAGCCTTGAACCTTAAATATTTCCTTGCATTGTCAAAGATTCAATAGAAATATTTAAAACAGAAGTTAGAGAAAGAGGCACAATATTGTCTTCTTGCCGATATTTTATCCAATCATCAAAAGTATCCTCTCTATAGACCATTAAAATGACAGAAAGCATCTGGCCATGACAACACATATTCGGTCAATCCATTTGTTTCCAAAACCCATCCTGCATAACAAATTATTATCATTACTGCCTCATCATTGTTCCTTTGTTACGTTTTTCTGAGAAAAATATTTATGATAAAATTTTTAATGATAATTATGAATGTGATTTATTCCGTGAAATTGTAAAGTGAGCTATGCTAGAAGGTAAAAGAACTGGAGGATTAATATCTTCTATAGAGCATTATTTTTCCATCCAGTTTGTCTAAGGCCCCAAACATTATTCCACCAATTTTTTGCTAGCATATTAATAGCTATAAAGGGGTATATGGTACTGAGATAATGACACTTCATTATCCAGCATCTCATTGAAAGCAGTGTAGTATTAGTATCCTGAAGGCCGTGCCTTTCTTTTCCCCTGTTTTTGCTTTGTGGTGTTTGGGCACGTAAGTGTTGCTATTGCTAAAATTATGCCTTTGGTCTTCTCGTTTTTATCCTTTTTTCCTGTTTTTTATCTCATGATTTTTGGGCACATAAGTTAACTATTTCTGTGCTGCTAAGCCCACTTTGATTTTGATGTAGCCAGGTCTTTCTGCAATCAGATGTGCTTGAAGTTGCCCTTGACATGAGAAATCAGTTTGATGTTCTCTTGGATGAGTTTGAGCATATTGACAATATTGACCCACTTTTTTTATGCGACACTCAAGGATGGCTTTTGCACAACCCAATGGGCATACGGACTGAGAGAGAAATACATGCTGAGCTTGAAGGAGCAAAAATATTCAGACGCTTGTATCAAAAACGAAATCATCATCTTTCTGGATAATCATTCACAGACTTATTAGTTACCATAGGCACATCAGAGATCATCATCTATTCCCTTATTTTATTTTATTTTTTTTGAGAAGAACTCATCTCTAATTTGTTTATGGTTGAAGCTTGTGACTCCATTTTTCATGTTGCTTCTATTGGTGCTGGTTCTGTGATTGTTTTCGGTTATTTTAGTGCCTAACTTTTCATTTTGATATATTGTTCAGGGTGCCAGATTGTTTTGTCAGCTAACTTTGCCTGTGTTCCTCATGTCAATCAAGTGAGGTTGGTATTTGTAGTTCTATGCATGTCTTGTGTATTGTGGGAGAAAAAGGCCCTCCAAATCATTGCGTGAAAGCCTTTACTGATTATTTTAATTATTCCAGAGGCATACAGAAACCACTAGCCCTGTGAGTTTTCTATGCATTTAGATAACAAATTGTGATGTTTCACTTAGTTTAAGCATTACCATCCTGAGTGATGATCAGGTACCACCAAGGAATATAGAGGGAATCTTTTATTTATTTATTTGTTTGATTGCTTGTTTTACCAAGGAAACAACGCAGGGAAGGTTCATCATATTAAATTGTGCTAGTTTTCTCCTGTATCAAAGGCGTGTATTGTATGTGACCAAAGGCTATGGCATGGATGATTTTCCATTAAGAAAACAAAATATCGTGTTGGATTGTGAATTCTCCTTTGTCAATAAAATTTACTAGGCTTTGGCATGGATGATGCTTCATTAAGAAAACAAAATATCGTTTTGGATTGTGAACTCTCTTTTTCATGCTTCATTAAGAAAACAAAATATCATGTTGGATTGTGATTTCTCCTTTGTCGGTAAAATTTACAAGGCTTTGGAATGGATGATGCTCCATTAAGAAAACAAAGTATCATGTTGGATTGTGAATTTTCTCCTTTGTCGGTAAAATTTACAAGGCTTTGGCAGGGATGATGCCCCATTAAAAAAACAAAATATGGTGTTAAATGGTGAATTCTCCTTTGTCAGTAAAATTTACAAGAGGCATCTTTAGGGACAAGGAAGCTTCTCCCTTCTAATCTTCTAGGGCAAAGCATGCTTTTTTTACTATGATTAGGCTTGTATGCTTGTTTAGTTTTAGGATTTTTGTCTCAATTTTTATCACCCATCCACGTAGCAACATTATTGTGCTGCCCGCCACGTATATCACACATTTTGAAATGAGATGATTCTAGTGAATGTATGCATCCCCTAATCTATAGACTGATAATTATTAATTGGTTTTCTAAATTTTGATGTATATTTGTTAAGCATCAACCCAATGCACATCAAGTTGGCAGCATTGTTATAGCATCATCAAACCATGCTAACCGGGTAGCGTACAACCCATGTCGTTCATTCCTGTACAAGCTTTCTATCCCTTTGTTGTTGCGTTTGATATCAGCATCCTGATGTGGAGGTTTATCGAAATTCAAGTGTGCCTACCGTGTGGTTATCCAATTTGCCATGCAAACCTTTCAAAACAGACTACCATATTAATTTCAATCGTATGCATGCTTGTAGTTTTCTAAGGCAATATCCATGAGCAGATATTATCCGTCATATAGTGCAGCTTGCCTAGGAACCAGGTTGCCCTGTATTGTTTATAGACTATAATTTAGCAATAAAGATTTGTAGTGTATATATGACATTTTACAAACAGAGCCCTTGCCTCCGGACGGTATACCGAACCAGCTGAAGAAACAAGTTAGCCGTTGCCATCAGAATAAACAATTCGATATATTTTTCTTGACTATTTTTTCTCAATGATTTTAAATGCCAAAATTGTATGTTAATATACAAAATCTCCTTTTCTTCCAGCAGGTAGCATTTTAAGCACGACAATGCGTATAAATAATTTCTTGCGGCCATAGAATAGAAAAGACAGGTTAGATGGGAATGGTGATGGTTAAGCCACTGAAAGGTATAAATTAACATTTCTCCTCATCTCATTAATTATGTATATGGAACATCAAGCTTCCTGTCTACCAAGGTGGCCGATCATCTTCCCTTGTTCGGGGTGGCTCTGGTTTCCAACCAGGTTTCTCATCCCAGTACATATCATAATATATATGGCCAATATCACGATACTCCACACAGCACCACAGGCCCACGTATCTTTTCACACGCTTTCTGAACTTCTCTTCCCTTGCCTGATCATTCATTACCATGGCACATAGTTCAGAACATCTTGTGCATTTAAGCAAAAATTGAACAGCAAAAATACCTAAGCATTGCAGAAAAAAAGGAGAACATAATCAGCTTACTTCATCTGTGAATCCTTGAAAGGCATCCTCCATTGATGAGAACTGTATGACTTTCACATCTTTGTACAAGGAGAAAACTTGTTTGAACTGCATGGCTCCAAAAATACTTATATATGTAAAGTAAGCCATGTCACATATTAAAATGAAAAAGACACCCACTCTGTTACTTGAACAATATATTATCTTCAAATAATTAACTCATCCATACAATATTGTGCAGGATTTCCTGAACCGGACCGAACCACCCAGTTCAAGACATATCATACCATACCAATCAAGAACCAAGATAGTTTGGTCATAGAAAATGGTCCGGATCCTCGAACCGTCCAAAACACACCAGAACTAGACCGAAATGATATGATTCAATCCTGAACCAGCATTTCGACCTGGTTTGGTCTGGCTCGGGTTGGACACTATAGCTTTGTGAAGGAAGATTTTAATGTGACTAAGAGCCTCTCGGGCTCTCTGTTTCACGGAGAAGCATATTTTCTTCTATCCAACCCATTCTAACTGATACAACTCAAGAAAAACACGAAAAACTTGAAAAAAATGCTGACTAAAGGTACGTAGATCCATCATCTTCCCTCTTTCTTCTTTTTCCCATATATCTTTTTTAAAAAAAATCATGGAGATATCATCGGAGATGTAAATGGTGCAATATTGAATGCAAGGATGGTAGGATAACATGGTTGAAGTAATGCAAACATCAATTAGCATCAACAAATATTTATTTGGACCTAAAAATATTTAATAAATCCTAAAAAAATGATTTAAAATCACAAGAAATCAAAAAAAAAATAAAAAAATTGTATGCTGGTCAAATCGGCATGCTTGCCATACCATGTATCGATATGGTACCGAACCAGTACTATACCATACCGGTCGGTGACCGGTATGGATTCCAGTACTAGTTCAACAATCCTTGAACTATTGTGGTTAAGTATCTAACAAGATATGTTGATCAGCTATTAAAAGGCAACCACTTGCTGTCCAATTAGTGGCATGCAAGTTCAAAATCTCATCAATGGCAACCTTCTATTTTTATAATTTTTTGGCAGTATTATCAACTCCATTGAATAAGATAAATAAATTGGATTAATGGAAATACATTGCAATGGTTCTAAGCTCCTAAAATATTTAAAGAATTCTACATGCAATATACTTTCTTTTTGGAGTAAATTTTGTGGTAGAAATGCAAATTAATCAAAGATATTAATGGATTTAGAACAGCAAGATGTAATCATGTCTCTCTCACAACAATTGACCTTTATAGATACAACTCTCACTTCGTACTTTGAGAACTGGGTGCAAAGTGCTAGTATTTTTGTAAATGTTTACATTTGATTATGTACTTTAAGGCCATAAATGAATGAGAAGAGCATCACATAAACAACAAATCTAACAAAAAATGATCTTTAGAGTACATCCAATATATTTAAGCAAACAAGCGGAGAAGGATTCATGAATTGTTGACTTTTAAGTTTTTATTTTCTAAGTTGTAATTAAAGTTTTATTAAAATTAAACTAAAATGAACTAGTATCTAAACAAACAAAAGGATATGTATTATCATGTCAGCAAGGACTAGTGCTCTATGCCTTGCACATATCCAACACTGCATCCATGCAAGGTTACAAAAATACAAGTTTCATCGGTTAATAAATTAAAAAATATATAGTAATTATTGAGAAAGATTTTTTTTTTTTGTTGACTTTCCAAGAAATGTCATCATAAATTAAATGAGCTACCGAATTTAAAACTCAATAGCCATAAGTAGTTAAGTACCATGCAAACTTTCAAAAGCATAAATCAAGTGGCATATGCAAGTACCATCTCTTGGGTGGCATGCTTTGGAAATCTAAGAACTCCTCGTCTAGTTGTTTCATTGGCTATTTGGCATTTTGCAGAACGGTCATCACAAAGTTGAACTTCAAGTAGTGACTCCTTCACCTAAAGTCATTGGGAAAATTGAATTGTATTGATATGTAAGAAATACACCAGCTGTGACTGTTTTTGCATCTAAAATAGCTTCATTTGGTTACCTCTTTTGAAACCGATGGATTCTGAAGGAAGGAATACTCTCTGAAATCAATTCGAGGGCCAAATTCTGCTTCGGCAAGTTCTTTGAGCATCATATTCACCTGTGCATTTACATGCTTTCTTATAATGAGAAAATAGACACAGCAGACACTACAAGAATTTAAATTTGAAGAAAATTACTGGACAAAGATGAAAACTATATCAAAGCAGAAGTCTGAATATCAGTTCATTACAATGATATCTCAAAGCAGAATAATTTTCCATAGCAATAAAAATCATCTGGTTCCTGCAAGTTACATAGTTTAGACTGTTTACAATGTTATGAATCATCATCTCTTTAAATAAGAATTAAGTATGACGATAGTATAATTATACTAAGTATATTATACCTTAAAATAAGCTTCTCAGACAAATATTGAACTACTAAAAAAAAAAAGGAAAAAAAAAGACATTTATATGCAGTATATTATCATCAGATAAAGAAAATTTTATGTTACAAAAAAAAGATGAGAAACATGATTGTATCCTCACGTAAAACAAAATGTAAATGTATGGGATGAATCTTGTGACCAAATTCTTAAAATCCAATGGCTATAATGACTTTTCAAACAAACAGATGGCATCTATTATATCTTTGATCATCTTTTCTATATATACATGTACAAACATACATACATACATATATATATGTGTGTGTGTGTGTGTGTGTGTGTGTGTGTGTGTAGTCCATCTAACTAAACGAACTTATGATCCAATGGCTCTGAAAGCCTTCCATATTAATAGATGGATCAGATTTAAGTGTTTTGTCCATATAACCAGAATAACTTACAATCTAATGGCTTTAAAAGCCTTGTGCATCAAACGATGGACTAGATTAAGTCATTTGGTTCATATAACTAAGTCACTTATGATCCAATGGCTCTAGAAGCCTTGCAGATCAATTGATGAACCAGGTGAAATCATCTTGTTCATTTAACCGAAGTCACTTATGATCCAATGACTCTTCTTGCAGATCAGTCAAAGGACCAGATTAACTCATTTGGTTCACTCAAGTCACTGACAATCCAGTGGATTTAAAAGGCTCGCAGATCAATCAAGGGACCAGATTAAGATTTAGTTCATTTAACTAAAGCTACTCAAAGATCCAATGGCTCTAAAAGCCTTGCAGATAAATTAGTGGATCAGATTAAGTTGTTTTGTTCATTAACTAAATGCACTTATAATCTGACGGCTCTAGAAGCCTTGCTGATGAATAAGTGGATGGGATTTATTTTAATCAATGTAACTTATCATCCTACGCTATGAAAAGTTACAATCCAATGTTTTAGAAATCATGCTTGCATCTAATGGAAATGCCTACAATCTAATGATTGTAGACACGATACTTATAATCTAACCACTCTAGTCATGATGTGATCCCAAATTAAGTGTCCAAGCGGTTTCCTAGGGTTTATTGCATTAGAAAAAATACATAATTGCTCCCTAAAGATGGGAGCAACTACTCAACTAAAGAGGCCATCTTATAATCAGATGATAAGGAGAATAGCCAACTACAAAATATACAATTAACAGGTGGCTATCATGAAATCCTCTATAAATACTCTTAGAGAATATGACAATTTTTGCTCTGATTTTCCCTTTCGAAATCAAGCTTCCGCACTTAGAAAAAGTGAGATGCCACACCCTATTCTTCTTCTAGCTCAAATACTGAAGTAGTGATCCTATTCCCTTCGTCTATAACAGTGTCTCAAGACTCTGTTCATAGAGGTCATTGACCCCTTAACATGAAGTATGTCTTCATACTCCAATCAGAAATCAATTAGCCACATCTGAAATGGCATTCCAGTCTCAAAATTTAAATAGGATGTTTATTGTGTTTTCATAAAGAGTCCAAGTCTCCATTCAATAGACTTCATTGAAATGAAAGTTAGGTCTCATAACTATAGGATCTTGATCCTATTCTTATAAGGAGTCCAGGACTCCTCCAACAGAAGGTTAAATTCTGCTTAACATAAAGAATGTCTTCGATAATACTTTCACTAGAAGTTAACAGATTTCATTTAAAAAGAGGTTCTTGTTTCATAATTCCCACAGGATCTCAATTCTATTTTATAAGGAGTTAAACTCCATTACTAAAGGATAACTGCCTCCTAACATGATGAACACTCTTGGTTCTACTTGAGAAATCAAAACTAAATCAAAATGAAATCTTGACTTCATTATGTGGTGTAAGATCTTGATCTTATATTGATTAAGACTTAAGAGTCTTGGACTCTATTAATGAAAGGAAACCAAATAGTTTTAAACAAGAAGAATGTCTTAAATTATGCTTCAAAAGCAACCATGAATTAATAAAATTTAGAAACAAGAATAATATGATGGTTTTAAAATAAAAATGGGCTTTTAGCCTTACTTTTAAAAAAAATCTAAATTCCACTGACAATATAATTTGATTTTCAACTCCATTTTCAAAAGTCTTAAGTATATTGATATTGTTAACATAAAAAAATATATATATGATGATTTATGATCTGGGAAAAAAATTACATGAGAACACATGAAATTCAAATGATCCTAATCTAGAATAGATATATCCATGATATATTCGAATATTAAACTTCAATCCTCTTAATTTCAGAAAATTCAGTATAATTTTAATTCCAACATGACATTATATTCACATTCATCCAAAACAATGTCATATACTCATATTGACTTTTACGATCTGAAATTATATAATAAAGCAAAAAAAGTTCATAAATCTATGTTTGTATTAGCTAGCAATTGTGTAAAGTTTATTAATTGGATAATCCCTAATCAAAAAGGGGTTATCAATAAAAAATTCGTGAGTCTATTGGAAGTCTTAGACCTGCTTAAATAACAAACCCTGACTTATGGGTAAATTTGAACAGATCATACCCTAAATTATTTATGTATCAATAAATATCCTGAGGTTTAACCAGGGGACAGATTTGTGATCCCACCAAAAAGTTTTGGTTATTTCCACACGAAAGGTGCAAAAATATACAGCAAAAGGAGAAAAACTATGAAGACATACTAAAAATATTAACCAATTAACATTATTGATTGTTATGATTGTTGCCATCTTTTCGAAGTTTTCTAATTCCTAGCTGTAATTTGAAGCCTCAACTGCTACAACAAATCATCTGGTTTGGGCCAAAATTGAACAAATTTGAGAACCTTGACTAGAACAATGATGATGGTAAAGAGTACATTAGATGGAACCCAAAAAATTGAGGAAATGGGAATAAAAGCACTGAAGAAGATACAAAAGCCGAGTTTACAAAACCTTCTTTGTGCCAAAGTGTGCCAAAAGACTCTAGGCACAATGGTATAGACCAAGTGGCTAAGAAGTGGAGTTCAAGTCATAGAATTACTTTGTTGGACTGCAATTGAAAGGTTGAAACATGACAAGACTAGAATTTACAGGATGGATAGTTAAGATGGACAAGATTGTGGGTAAGCTCCACACAATGATAACGTTCTCAACTTGCATTTCTCAAAATTGTGGCCTGAAAGAGAGAAAACTGAAATATTTTAGCAAAAGCTTGTGAGTTTTAGAAAATAATTTTATATTAGGAGAGCTGCAAAAGGGTCAAATCAGCAGCTGAATTGCACAATGCAGTAATAATTGTGCACAAGCACCAGGCTTGCTGTATTTCCAATTGAAATTTTAAGAAATATTGCAATGCCATCAGGAGTATATCATAAATGCAATTAAAGGCTTCTGCAAGATTGGAGACTTGCTACTGACATGAAATCAGGCCATATGTTAACTTTGGGTATGCATGTTTCAGGTTAGGTTTCTTTGGAGATACACCTGAAACCAAACTAATTTAACCCAGTTTTCTAAAACCGAAATGAAACCAAACCGACCATCTACAAAAGCTGCTTGAAACCAACCTGAGAAATTCTGTTCTATTCATTATGTTGATGTTCAATGGGTTGAGCTAAAAGGGGTGGATTAAGTCTAAACATAAAAAATCCTGGTTTCTATAGATTGATATTCAATGGACCACACTAAATGGGCTAGGACAAGTCTAGAACATAAAAAATTATTTTATATATAAGAGAAAATGTAAGAAAAATTGGAATATATACATATTTATATGAGTCAGGTTAGGTCAGGTTGGTTGGTGTGAAAAATTAAAATAAAACAAAATTATACATGCACACACACACACACACGCACAAGTTGGATTGGGTCGATTTGCATCGGTTTTTTTGTAAACTCAAACCATAACCAAACCAAAATCTTCAGTTCAAGACTTTCTCAAACCAACACCAAACCGAATTTTGGAAAAACAATATAAACTAAACCAACAAGACTGAGTCGGGTCAGGTTTGTGGTTTGGCTGGCTTTTTGCACATCCTTGGTTAACTTCCAAGAGAAGCACTGGAGGTGGTTGTTGACTAATAGCCAGCTAGTCTTTTTCAATAAAATATATAAAATAGTTGCAACATTTTAGTTCATAGATTTTTGGTCTTGTCTTGAGAAGCTAATGAAGGTTTTAAATACCGAGGGACAAGGTCATCTCAAGTTTTCTACGGAATAGGTCTCTTGGTCCATGTTACATATCCCGTCATCTTGGTCCATATCCCTTCTCGATTTTAAATAATGACACCAAGGACAATGGATGTCCCATATCCAATCATCCTAGTTCATGTCCCAACTCATCCCATTCCCACATTTGGGATGGTGAGATACCAGATGCTTTCATTATGGGCTGATAGATAGAGATTAACCTACTATAACACCTTCATTACCTAAGAGCTTTTCTAAAATTGCCCCGAAGCAGATGAAAGTGGCTTCTCAAAGGTGATTTTTTTCACTTTTGAGAGTTTGGACCGAAAAGTTAAAAATGAAAGTGACTTTGGACCTTGAAGTCACTTTCCTAAAATCAACTAGGAAGGGGTTAACATGACTTTGGGCCTGCCTCAACTTAAAGGCATTGAAAGTAGACCTTTAAGAGGAAAACGGGGGTCTCAATTTCAGCCCCCACTTCGCCTCTTCCTCAAATATGGTCATCTCCTACTTGATCCCTGCCCCTCCCCCTTGTGCTTACCCTCTTGACTTCAACCTCCTTGTTATGTTGCTGAACCTTCCTCGAGCCCAACCACACTCTTGTCCTTATCATTCACTCCAGCTTCGATGGACAGTGTTTAGGCTGCATGGTAGACACTGACCTTTGCCACTTTTTCCCCAGCTTGACCTCGCCTCTAGCTTCCATACATCTGGTCAAGTGATTTTCTCCACACGGAGGTATTAAAGGCCATGGATTTGTGATCTTTGATTTTCCCTTCCTGTTGATGCCAAGGTTTTGTTCTTACTAGTTTTATCTCCTCCATGTAGCAAAGGGAGATCCCTTGATTCCTACAACCAAGCTTCACATTTGCTGGATTTCTTGGGTTTCAACACATTTATTGATATTTGATACTATTTATTAAACAATATTATTTTAAAATTCAAAATAGTTAATAATAAAAAAAATTACTTTATACAAACCAGGATTTCCGGTACTGGTATTGGGACCCGTACCGGCACGGTACGGTACCAAGACCATACCATACCGACATGCGATATGGTGGGGCGTGCCAGTATGAACCGGCATGCCCTTTTTTTTTTAATTTTGCATCTTGGATTTTGGGTTTTTAAAATTTTTATTTTATTTTTTAAAAGTTTAGGATTTAGGATTTAGGATTTAGGACCTTTAGTACTTGGAATTTAGAGTTTAGAATATGTATAAAAAATGCTATTACATTAATTCTAATTGAAATAAAATATAAAATAATAATTAAAGTAAGATTATCAGCAATTAATGAAAGTGAAATGTAACATAAACATATAATTACATACAAATATCTAGTATCGGATAGAGTGTCGATGTCCATAAATATAATGATCATTTATATACTCAATATATCCCTCCATCCAGACAACATGATACTCCTCTAGTCCTCTAAGGTCATCCCAGGAGGTATGCGTGATGAATCATAACTCATCGCAGATCCCTCATTGATGTCCTGACTCTGAAAGTTATCCAAAGACTGATGATATGGCAGTGCAAGGGCCCATCCAAATATACCAGCAGCAAAATCAGATCCATAAGATGCTCCGGGCTGCATGGGATAATAACCACCAGAAGATGACATCTCAGATAGACCATATGGACCATATGCTACCGGTAGCTGCGGATAAGAGAATCCTGAATATGAGGATGACCCTGATACATCCATGGATCCTACACGCGCAAAAGCTGTAGCTGTATCGTGTCCCGAACGACCTCGCGGAGCCCGTCTCCTATATGAAATCGTATCACCATGAGGTCTAGCAGATGGTACCCCATGATCTGTATCCTGTGTGGTATGGCTAAACTGCGACTCCCCAGTGAATCGAATATGAATGGTGGCTACAACTTCTGTCCTCCGACCCCTTCCTGATCATTAGTCCTCCACTATCTGAAGCACTATTATCACTCTCTCTAATATATGAATCTGAATGGACTGAGTGCTCCGATGGAGATGCAACTGCCTTTCCTTTTCCTCTATCTCCGGACCGAATAGATGGCGGGGAAGGACGATGTGTTGTATCTGCTGGAGCCCTGTGAAGAATATGGCTTGTTGCCCATTGTCTAGTATCCATCCCAGCCTCGTTAGCTACAAAACTGGCTGGTCAAGGAGGCGATCCTGGCTCATCAAGCTCTTGCTACTGCTGACTCATGACCCACCCAATCATTGAATCTTCATCCTCATCAATATACAAACTTGCAGTGGGATCGGAATATTTCAATTCTACTTCCTCCTGAATACACTTTCAACTTTAAATTATAGTATACATATACAAGATCGTTGAGGCGTTTCTGTTTCAGACAGTTCCTCTGCTTGGAGTGGATAAGGCCAAATGTAGACCAGTTGCGTTCATATCCACTAGATGACATCATCTGGAAAAAGATCTTAACTGCAAGAACCTTCAGATTTTTAGCAGATCCATCAAAATGCACCTATCATTCAGTTACAAAAGACATTACATCATTTAGAATTTTAGATTTGGCAAAATAAAAAATTCGATCCTAATATAATATTACACTTAATCCTTAGTAATACCTACCAGGATTCATCTTTGATTTACTTCTGATTGCTACAGTGGATCCAAATGAATATGTGTCCTTCCTAAAAAAATTCGTCTACCAGAAAAAAGTTTTGTTATCATATGCTACTTGTTTGAATTAATGCTAATAAATATCACTCAATAATTTTAACCTAACTTTTTCTAAGCACATAGCAGCGATATCTGGATCAGGCTCCATCTTATATATAACATTGCATAGAGCAAACATAAGATCTTCATCCATGGCAATGTCCGGTATGGAGTACTAAAATTTCGGATTCATATAGTAAGCTGCACATATTTTAAGAATTAGTCAAGCATACTTGTACAAATCTAATTGAATTTAAATTTTTAAGGACTTCATAAATTACTGCGTACCTGTTAAATGCAAATCCAAACTCATTTGATAACTCCATCGTTTATCAATGATCCGGATATACTCAGATGCATGTGATGGATCTGCCTCCTGGATCTTTTTTTTGTCCTTTGCATCATGAAATACAAGAAGTCCATCTGAGCATACCTCTCGAAGTTCACGGCACAAAGTACCTCATATAGAGGCTTGATAGCCTCCACTATCCTCTTAGCCCGCTACCGAATATGTCTCGTCACTAAATTTTTCACATTGTTTCCCTCAGTATTTGTCCTGACATATCTGCTCTGTTGCCACTCCTAATTGACAAATATCTGACGCAGCTCTGCTTTCTTGCCAAGAAGACTATCAAGTACAATATAATTAGTAGCAAACCGTGTGACCCCTGGTCTCAATATTTCTCCCATGTAAAGTTCCTCATTAATGATAAAACCCATGTATGGTTATATATAAATCTGGTGATAAACTATGCTAGCTCAACAATCTTCTGCACCCTGCAGATTTTTCTAATATCCATTAACATGAGATCTATATAATATGCAACACAAGGGGTCCATAAAATATGCGATTGCCGCTGCATCAAGATCTGTCCTGCGGTTCTGTACTGTGATCCATTATCTGTGATGACTTGCACGATATTATGCTTTCCCACCTAATCAATCACCTCCTCCAATCTGAGGATATAACTGCGTTGTGCACCTAATCTGAAGCATCAACAGACTTCTGAAAACAAGTATTTCCATCACAATAAATCAAGAAATTGACGATGCTCCGTCTAGTAAAATCAGTCCAACCATCACACATCACTGTCAACCCATACACTAGCCATTTGCTTTGATATGAGGATATCCATCCTTCTAACTCCTTATTGCTGTCTAGAAGCTGACCATAGATATCCCCCGATCTTGGAGAATCTATATTTGTACCAACCTGTATAAATGAAATAGCAGAGCGATAATATAGATTGTCTGCTGCATGCGCTGGGATATGACTAAATAAAACCAAGAGGAGATGGCCCGTCACATATCCTTCTTCTTATCCTTTTTCAGCATTGTATCAATCCTCTGTTGCTTGGAATCTCTATTGGGAAAGGCATGTAGATCGACATCATGGATAGTAGCACCCTCTGGAATGTTCCTGAAAGACTTCCTTCTACTGTCAAATGCTCCCAACATGAATGTAATACGGCTGGTGCCTCTCCTGACGGGCTCTATAACTGAGAAGATCTTCCTAAACTATCTCAGACTCTCCTGTAACACTAGCAGAACCGGATCCCGATTCCGACTCAAAAACTGATGGCCCAAATCGCTGTCTATGCCTGGCTATCTCCTCCAGCTACCTCTACTCATACAAACTCACCTGAATAGCAACCTCCATCTGTATCTCATCATCAGAATGAATATATGCTCCCTCTGACTTCCTAGAATAATAAGAAGGTAGTTCTGCGGCTCTGCATTCCACCTCAGCCTTCTTCTTTGCTACTCTTTCCTTCCAGCTTTGAAATCAGCAAAGTATTTCTTCATCAACTGACGGATCTCCTGTGGATATTGTCAGCATGCAGATACATCAAGACAGCTGCCAGCCAAGTGCTGCTTCAACCTTATTACCCCCCACCTTTGAATTCAGTATTGCACCATTTACACCTCTAGTGATGCCTATCCAGAGCATCTCTTCATGCAACCAGCCAATATCACGCTCCGGATCCTTCTTCCTCCTTGATAGATCCATACCTGAATATTTAAATTACATATAAGGTCAATAATAATGTTTATTAATTAATACTTTATTAACCTAATTTTTAAATTTAAATTATTTTTTTTAATTTAAAAAATTCAAAAAAAATTAAAAAAAATTGATCTTAGATTCATATAGAATTCTATCATATATGCAACATATATTTTTTTAAGATCCTAAAAATGCATTAAAAGTCATTTTTTTTTCAATTTAAGACCTAGAGTACTATTCATTAAACGCATCAAAACTTGGATAAAACGATATGAAATTTATAATGAGAGTAGCTTACGATCCCTAGATTAATAATTTATAATTATAATTTTTTACTAATTATTTTTTAATTAAACTTTTAATACAAAATTAATTTTTAATTTAAGAAATTATATACTTAACAAAAAATCAAGATCTTAGTATCATTGTATAGATCTATCCTAGATTTACCATATACTCTAAAATCATAGCCAACAAAAAAAATTTGATAGTATTTCCCCTTAATTTTCTATTTTGCATGGATTTTAACAAAAAAAGAGGAGAGAGGGAAATAGGGGAAAGGAAAACTATACGATTTCACCTTTCTCTTCAATTTCTGAACGTTCGATTGCATTGAAATGGAGGGATTTTTTTTTTCGGGCCATCGTCGTTTGAAAAACAACGAACTCTCTGTTGTTTAAAACTCAAAAGCCAACATAGTTGGCTTCACAGATTCTCCCCAACCCCACTCACATGGCAACAGTAGCCATATGAGGAAAGCAAAAAAACAGGCACGAACCAGTTCAAACCGGGCCAAACCGAGCGGTTTGGCCTTGTTTCGCCCGGTTCGGACCGATACAAGTTAATTTTTTTATTATTTTTAAGGCCGGAAATCGTTTCATATAACTGAATCATGCCGTCGATTCGGTTCGGTACGCCCCGAATCGTGCCGATCGGCCACCGGTCCGGTTCAATACACCTCGAACCGGCCGATTCGGCACGGTTCGGCGAACCCTAATTCAGACAATATATGCTTTAAAATATACATAATGCATTCATATTTCTAATGAAAAGAGAGATATTATATATTAATTCATGCAAGGGTAACCTCACCATCCTCTTCAGGGGTGACGCTTCATGGCCAACCAAGCACTTTATTAAAGTGCACTTTAGTAACCCTTAAACCAAATAGCAAAAGTGCCAACTTTTCTAAAGTTCATTTTCATAAAGTTCCACTTTCAGATGTGCCCATTTTCCAATTATGCTCCACTTTGCAATCAATGACACCCATAAGTCAAGCTAAGGTGATAATTACAGCTATCAAGTCTGACATGAGTAAGGGTCATGATCAGTTTAATTGGAGGGTGGAGATTCAGATCATGCAGAAAATAAGTTCATTAAGGATTACATAGACCATGGCAGGTATAACATCAACTGTCTGTGCCTCTACCACCCCTTCAAGTGATGGTTTGATCATCAACATGGTATTCACTTTTTTCAAGCATCTTCATTATTCAGATGAAACTATGGTTAATTATGATGATGATAACTGGATACAGGAAATCTTCTTTTTACATACAATTGTGACACTTTCCTCCCCATGCATTGGCTATTAATAGCCTGGGCTTGAGAAAAGTGCGAAGGATGCAAGATGACTGGGCAGATTACCAATCAGGTGAAGTTAATGATATACTTTTGTCATTCATTTTTCACCTCCAAAAAATCCCCATGGCAAACTCCATTGTATAACAATTTTTGGAGCTTTATGACAAAGCAACTAACAAAGCATTCTTATAGAAGCTAGTTCGGGAGCTTTAACCAGGAAATCCTTCTTTCATGACCAGTATGTGCTATGTCATCCATACCTATGGAAAACTAATTTTATTTAAACAAGAAAAATTTTTATCTTTCGTTGGTCTCTACAGGTAAACTGGTCTAAAGTAACTAATTTGAATTCTCTCTCAACAGACGTCTTGGATTTAAGACCCTTGTTAACCATGAGCTAATGGCTCCAATTCTTTGGTGCAATGCTAATATATGCATTTTCAAGTGACTAGAATACCACTAACTATTTGTTGATCCTTCAAAAGTTGAAAGTTGAGCAAGAGTTGGATAAGTGGCAAAATGCTTCCATAATCCACTGTAAGGGTTCTAAGGGAGCAAATGGCCTATAGAAAAAAAAAAAAACATAAGATTTAAAACATGCCCTCTCATTAATAATATGTCAGGAGAATACAAGATAAGCATTGCAGTCTACACAAACATGTAGAAGAGTATATCTAACAAATAAAGTACCTCAAATACATGATCCATAGGGCAGATAAAAGGTTGCCTGGTCATTGTTCCTTTCATAATTCCAGGGTGTCCAAACCACATTCTGTCTAACCTGCACCATAATGGAGGCATTACCTAAAGAAATGAACAAAGAAGCAGGTCAGACTTCTTGTATTTCTAATAGAAATACATATAATGACATGATCTGAAGAAGAATGCTCCATATCAAGGTTGTCAAACGTAATATTCCTTAACTTTCTTGGAATAGGCATTTAATCAAACTCCACATAACAGGTATTTCTATGCTGCTGGAAGAACTATAAACCCTTTCGTCATCTTTTCAACAATGGTATCAAAGCTCTTAACAACAGCAATTTAAAATGAAAAATAACAGATTCATAATTTTGTCAAGATTGAATTGCCTTACACTAGTGATGAGACAATAGTCGACACTCGACAATAAACAAATCATTTCTTCATCTAAAAACAAACAAGCAGGAAAATAATGGCCTATAAAAAGGTTCTAAAGATGATAAAGTTATTGCATCATATCATGTATTGCAATAACTACATAAATTTGTGTTAAATGTGCTGTGTGAATATCTTTTTATACAAGTGTTGCTTTACTTCAAATCATGTTTATTTTAAGGAATCTGGTGCAAAGAAGTTTATCAGCTATCACAGCAAACCTGAAGACAATTCAAGAAGTATGTTATGACTTTGATTAGGATTTATTATGAATAAGCAATAATATGATTAACACTACTAAATTCCAGTTACCAAAACATATACATTGATCAACAGGTGGTATCTGTGAGCATGCATCCGGATGCTGGAATGCATTTTTTGATACCTAAAGGGAAAAAATAACATTTATACAACTATTATTAATTTACAAAGTTAACTACAATCTGACATAGAGTTATTGATTTTTAATAGGTTTCAAACAGTAAGACAAAAGAATAATAGGAAAAGAGAAACTTTTAACTAATATCAAGTACTATTTGTAACAAGAGAAATCTCATTACCAGTGTGCGGTTCGATAATGAAGCGACAGCAAGCGCAGTCCTTATCTGCTTCAACTGGGAATTTGATAACAAAAAAATAAAAGAAAATAAAAGAAAAAAATATCGGGCTGCTTGATCACTTAACATAAAGTGTTTACATTATATGATGTACTGACTAAAATGAAAGCCAATCTTACTTGATAATTGACCAATGCAAAGTGAGATTCCAGGGTATGTGGGCCATCTAGCAACAAGCTCTTTGGAATATTTGGTTTAAATGTCAAGAAACCTCCTGTAAAAAATCTTCCATCAAGTCAAAAATACCATAGGAATTGCTACAAGATTCAGCCTGCACGAAACGTCAAGATGCATACTGTAGAAAAATAACCATGTGAGCATAAGGAGATAATTAATGATGTAGTAGGACAAGTTTGAGTTGCTCATCATTTTTTCCTGAGTTCAGTACTAATCAGTGGTTGCAGCATTCTTTTCATTAACAATCAAACTCAGAATCCCTCTTAAGGTCCAAGCATCTGTAGATAATAGGACATGAGAGAATTACTGATTCTGAATATCTTTTGACTAAGAAAAAAGACCCACCTAAAAGGGAAAATTGTAAAGAGCTTCCTTTGAAATGCCTCCTTTGCAAATTAGGATTCAATTAAACATGAAAGAAACTATTTTACATTAGTCAACATGAAGCAGAATAAAAAAAAGCATCCCTGTGCACAAAGGCTCCTGCCACTGCAAGGTCAGTGGAGGGTGATGAAAGGAATAAATCCCACAACTGAAGAACAAGCTATACAGCTATAGCGCATCCAAAGTTGCTCCTGTAGGTATTAGCCAAAGCCAGCTCAAAGGGATGTTTTAACCAGCACTAGCATGCTCTAATGTTTCATGGATATCTCTCTTGATTTAGACAGTTTTGAATGTGTTGAATAGTTTTTTTTCTATAAAATGCAAGCCCTGGCTTCAAATTCAATATAAATGTTATTTGATGAAATATTTTTCAGCTATTGATGGTGGAAAAATGACTATATTGCTTGCTGCTACTATCTAGGACCATCACCACCACTTTTAGACCATGACTTAACCCAATATTTACACCATTACTTACACCATTCATTGAGAACATAGGGGGAATGGAACAATGAAGCTGTGGTTGACTAGTCTTGCCTATTGAGGGAAACCATTGTCAAGGTCTCTACTTTGGGGAAAGAGAGGAAGTAGGTGGCAGATGGTGGTCGGACTTCATTTATCGATGCATTGGGATCTTCATTTTTTCCCTTATCAAGGATCCTAACAATATGGATTCATCAAAGGTAAGTGTTTCCATTCACCAATGCTGTGCTATTTTCAATTCTATTGATAAAATAAAGGATAGTGGGGCTGTGCTTTCTTGATAAGAAATCGATGTATTGGTATTTTCATTATTTCTTTTTGCTTTATCAATGATGCTAACAATAAAGTATCACCAAATGTAAGGATTCCACTCACTGTACCATCTTCAATTCTGTCAATAAAATAAACGATGGTGGGGCTGTGCTTTCTTGATAAGAAATAGAACAAATATAAATGAAGCTGTGCAATGCAGATATTTCATGATCTTAGCAGAAAAGGATAGTCCTTGATCCACTAGAAGTAAAATTGATTTTATAATAACTCCATATGCCTACCTTCCCTTAAATATAAAGTCAATAATATATACCAAGGAATACCGAACCGGTACCGGGCCCCGTACCTATCACCGACTGGTATACTACGATACAGTACCATACCAGACTTACAAAATCTTAAAAAAATCCCTTCCCTATCTATGAAAAAATTATTTGACCTGAATCGGATATGAACCGGACCCGAACCGGACAATTCGCACCGGTAGGTACCATACCGTACCAGTACAACATATAATTTTTTTTATTTTTTCAACGGTCCAGTACTCAGACCGTTTTTTATAGGTGAACGGCACCGGCTTTTAGCCGGTACAGTACACCCCGTATCGGACGGTACGGGATGGTACCGCAAACCCTGATATATACACCTATCAGGAATCATGCCAATTAAACAAGCTATCACCCTAGGATTGCATCTCTACGTATCTATACTATACCGAAAAGGACAAGTTTAGGCCTTCAGGTCTATTAACTTTGCCAAAATAAGTACTCTGTTTACTGAAACTTTATATCTATTGGTTTTGCAGTTCTCTTAGTGGATTAGAATGCCATTCAATGTAACTATGGGAGAGCACACACTCACCCCCCCTTCTATGTGCTTGTGTGCACATGCACTGCACAATAACCACCACAAGAACCCGCATTCTGCCCAAGTATTTTTTTTCTTTTTCTGACATTATTTTTCAATATTGTATATGTAATTATTTTCTAATTGTGATAAAATTTAATCTTTTATCACTTGTAGACTTAATGCATTGCACATGCCAGTAGACCAATGTTTTACATCCTGCCGGGCATCCTAACCATCTCATCCCATTCCTGTAAAAAAAAAGGACTGGAATAAGGTCAGAACTCCAAAACCCATCCATAAGAAGAAAGAGAAAAGAAAGGAAGATGAAAGGTAAAACAAATAAAAGGAAAGGATGAAAAATGAAAGAAAGAAAGGAATGGAGAAGAAAAAGAAAGGAAAGAAGGAAAAAATGAAAGAAAAAGGGAAGGAAAAAAAGTAAGAAAGGAAGGGATAATAAAAGAAGGAAAAAGGAAAGGAAAGAAAGGAAGATAGAAGAAAAGGAAAGAAAAGAAGAAAAGAAAAAAAAAAGGAATGAATTAAAGAATGAAAGAATGAAAGAAAGACAAGAAGGAGAGAAAGATAGAAGATGTCTACCGGGATACATTACCGGGAGGGCATGGGATAGCAGGGCATCCCGTTCCATAGAGATAACAGGTCATCTCCATCCCATAGAATTTAAAACCTTGTAGCAAACTACCACATACAAATTTTAATACAAACAATTCATCTACAAAGTTGATATCATGCAGGTATTGCAATTTATATGCAATAAACAGGCTACCGTATCATGTCTCCAGCCAATACGCTTAAGGTGGGTCAAACATCAGAAGTTTGGCCTAAGAGCATGAAAAAGACTGACCGCAGGTGAAAAAAACAATAAATTAGCTGACAAGAAGAAGAGAACATAAAAGAGAAAGCATAGTGGTGATTGTATGATCAAGTTAGGAAAGGTCATCCGCAGGAAGCCATCTTGAGGCTTCCTTCCAAATTTTGACCACATTCGCTATGATTTTTGCAGTCTTGTTTATCACTGATCAATGTATTCATTGTATATGTAGAACTTCTAAATCACATGTCAGCAAGTTTGCTGTTTGCATCATCACCAATTTCATAACTCTACTGAATTTGATCATTAATCATTCTAGTGTCTTACCTTGTTTGTGACCTCTCGACCATGTTAATGATGATTTAAGATGGATAACAGATATGATAAAATAGGGAAAAAACATTTTTGTTTGCACAAGTTATTACCAGGAAATGACAAATTGAAATGAACATCAATTAGTGATTACTGATCAGGAGACCATCTATTGACAATTTAATTGCAATGAAAGGTTCCATTGTTCAAAGGAGGATCATGATCACTACAAAGACTCCTTCAACTAGGACTCTACAAGTAGCTTGGATATTTTATATCTTTAATGACTTCAGACTGATTTTTACTGCTTTATTTGTTCAGTGTTGGACTCATGGTTTAACTAAGATAAGCATCAAAAGGTGCTTTCTGAAGCAAAGCTTAAGTTGGAAAAGATAGATTCATTACAATAGAAGCAGCTCTACTGTCTTTCTGTAAGGGATACCACTGAAATCTAAAGTCCATAATTTTAAAAAGTTCTAAAAAGTAGCTCTGCTGTCTTTCTGTAAGGGATACCACTAAATCTTAGATTTAGTAAGGTGATAAAAGTATGATTGAATCCAAGGTTTTCAAAACCAGCACTAGACCCGTTCCAATCAGCCAACGGCATGAGTCAATAATCAATATAGCTTGTATCGGACCGGCCCGGCGGAAAATGACAAAGAGACGAAGGACGAACCAAGGAGGAGGAAAAGAGAGAGAGAGAGGAAGAGAGAGAGAAAGGAGGGCAAGGAAGGAAGTGAAGGTGGCGAAGACGTTGTTGGTGGCCACCAGAAGGCTGCATGGGCCCTCGAAGGCCACCGCAGCTCCGCATCATCCATAGGAGAAAAGAGAGAAGAGAGGGAAAGAAAAGGAGGGGAACCCAGTAAAGAGGCTAGCGGAGGGCCTTTGGGTGGCCGCCAAGAGGCGTGAAAGCTGCCTGCGGCTCTGTGGGTGTGAAACAAAGACGATCACCCCTGTTTCAAGGATTTTTTTTAAAAAAATCCCTTAACACAATGAAGTCAGCAATGGGTTTGTCGACTTCACTATTCATTTTTATTTAAAAAAATCAACGTGCAGAATAGGGGCTCCATGATCGCAAGTCCGCCCATGCATTTTCCGCTGCCCGGTAGCCACGGCAGCCACCCAGCGACACCAAAGTGGCCTCTCTAATGCTGTCCCCACCCTCCAGTAGCCTCTCTCCCCCCTCTCTCTTGATTAAATGCCCTATCGGGTGACACCAAGCCATAGAGGCCTCGGAGGCATCCGCCCTTTCCCTTCCCTCCTATCTCTTTCTTTTCCTCTCTTTCCCTCTCCCTCTCTCCAATGTTTCATTTTTCATGCCAAAACTGTCTTGGTTTGCCGCCAATACGGTTCGAAACATCCCGAACCAGCCAGTTCAATCTAGTTCCGAAGACCCTAATTAAATCCATTAAAAAAAGTTGTTATTTTTTTCCATGTTATCAACAAGTTAATCAATTGAAGATCTTCTTTCATTGCTGGAGAAAAATATATCCTAACAATAAGATACTGTCAATACATTATCCTTGGTAAGATGTCAACATCCTATCATCAATAAAATCCTTGAAATGTTGGTAAGATGTTGAACATTATTTTCAAATAGCATATCTTCCTTCTATTTGTCAATCCATGGTTGGTAACTTCCTTCTATTTGTCAATCCATGGTTGGTAAATTAGATTTACTTAAAGACAAAAAAACCAAGAAATTTTGAACTCAAATACCCTACTGTCACTTTGGTGATTAGGTATTAGATTGTCCTTCATGGCACTGTACATCTTTGAGCATTTAACAACTAGTCATCATATGGACTCAAAAGCAAGGATTCAAGTCCCGGTGAGATGGTCGGGGATCCCAGGTTCCCATCATTCCAATTGTAGAGATGAGGCATCCCCCCGAGTATCAGGACAGGACTAGCACGAAACAAGAATCAGACATTTACTCTGTCCCATGTGGCAAGATGTGGCACTACCCGTTCCATGGAAAATCCAGAATGGCCCCATCCCATGGGCATGACTACCTTATTTGTATTCGTACTCATAGCATTGTCATTATGCTATCTTTGACATGCTCTCTCTTTTACGTCATGTAATGTACTGCTTATTGTATACATGGAATATTTTTTTTTGTTGCTAACTCCTAGAATCTAACATCAATAACATCATAGAAGACGGTTGGCAGCAGGAGGGTTCGGTTAGAGAATGTGTAGTACCACGTGGTCTGGCATATATATTACTTACATCAAGACATGCATATGCAATACAATATATCATCTCTTCAATCATTCTAGTCAGTGTGCGCATGGGTTGTATATAAGAATATGAAAATGCATGAGTTTGACATACACTCTCCTTCTTTTGACTTTTAATTGGCTTTATGATCCAACAAGATGCTCCCAGGGGTGGGACCAGGATTTTTCATCCAAGGAGGGGCAATATTACTACTTGAACAAAAACTACTTTTTAGAAGATGATCAGATCATTTACTATTTCCTATCAAACCAGTCAAGATAGAAGCCTTTATATGATTTTTCACATTATGTGAATAAAAAAGCATAAATTATCAAACTCTATGATGCCAAGTTAAAGAGAACCACCAATAAGTTGTGGAATGAGACAGTTTAACTAGAGAGGCCTAGGACTGGCTTTTTTTCCTTCTTTCATGATACAAAATATTAACTGTTTGTATTACCAAAGGTCTAAGAAAACTAAAAAATATATAGAATAGAATCAACAATGATTAGAATTGCAAGAATACCTTCTTGAAGCATCATCCCACAATCAAAAAACAATGAGGCAGCTTGCAGTAGGAACTAGTTATGACCCAATAACATAGAGTAAGAAATATCACCTCACCCTCTGTGTTCCAAACATGCCCTAGTCCTAGTTCTTCATTTTCCATCGGCAACACTAGTAAGAGAGAATATAAGAGCTCTTCCCAATCCTATAGAGAGAAGATTCCACAATCCTAGTTATGAGAGTAAAAGAGTGATACAGGTTAAGCCCGACCCAAACACAAAAGTGGAACCAAGCCATGCCAGATATATCTAACAGCAAACTCTGCACTGTCAGAAGGCATCCAACAATGGTCACAATCAAAGAGAGCTTCTAGAAGGCTTGTCCTTGAAGCAACCGAGTCTAAGCTTTTGAATCCGATTTGGACAGCACCAGAGCCTCAATCCGAAGGATCAGAACACTGACCAAAAAGACTAGAGAATAATTCCACGATGGACCTAGAGAGCAATAGATCCGACACAGGAGTGTCACCCCTTCCAACAAAGCAATAGCAGTCATTCATTCCCTTTCAACAACAGTTAGGACATTGTTGGAAGGATATATTCTCCTAGAAGCACCCATACAGCAAGTTTACTTGTTCTGGTGGATTTAGGACGTAGTTGTTTAGTTTTGTTTCGACTCTGAGAACGATAGTGTACACTATCACCTGTAAGCAGTCCCAGAGCCTATAAATCCTCTTATTTACTCCCTATGCCATCAATAAATGAAGTGCAATTTCTCTTGAACACGCATTAACTTGAGTTTGCCCTAAAATATCTTTCTGCATGGTAAATTCTATGCAAGCGCTAGTTGATTCAAGGGATTGGTGGCAAAGCCAGTTGTAGAGTCCTTAATCATGGCATGCTATGATGGTGTCAGTTGGTAAACCCTTGACAATGGCAAAGCCATCTTGGTAGCAAGGCAGTAAGCTACTAGTTATCCCTAGGTAGTTTAGTTCCTTAGTTACCTTAGCATTTTAGATTTTTAAATTTATTTTCTGTTTTCTTACTTCTATGTTTAGTTTAATTTTTGCTTAGTAGTTTAGATTGTTAATTAACTACTTTAATCTTCTACTTAGTAGCTCTAAAGCTAACGTCAGGCCTTCCCATTTGCATGCAGATTTTGGTATTAGAGCTCGATCTTTCCAAGTTATTATTGCTAACAATATATTCACACTTGGATGCTTAGATTAGGGTTAATTAAATTTTATTTGATTTAGATTTAATTAGGACAAAAAATACTTTCAATATTTTTTCTGCTCGATTTTGAATTGATCTCAAACTATTTTCCAAAACTCTAATTTAATTTGAAGTAAGATAAAGTGTTTTGCCCCAAGTCAAACTCTATTCCTCCCTTGATTGTTTACTTTCCTGCTTGAGCCAGAAAGATTGCATTTAGATCCCACTGGGTGAGCAAGAATGCATTTAGATCCCATTGGGTAGTTCACAGATGGAAGCACCCAATATTGGCACCAATTGCTTTCTATTGCAGCCAGGTCCCATAAGTGCACCAAGGCATTTGATCCCACAGTCAACAACCCTACCAATGGCAAGCTCTCACCATCAGAACCCCAACTAACAGCCAACATCCACGGTCAGATCGAAAGCAACCCTAGCAATCCCAGCCTCCAATAACAGCCTGCAAACTATCAAAACTCAGAAAGCTTCAAAAGGCAGCAATTTCACTGTCGAAACCCTACCAACAGCAGCCTTCCCACTATCAAAACCAGTAAACAATCAAGAAATTTCCTAACCGCAGGTGCAACTCTAGTCTCGCTCGTGACCATCCAAGCACCTTCACAACAATGGCAAGCTCAACAAAATGACATGCTAGCAGCAACATTAGCCCAAGCAACCATGGACACAAACAACACCAACTCCAAGGATGAACAATTCGAGATACAGATGGCCAAGAACATCGAAGCCATGAGACGGCATTAGGCCTCTCTACAAGATGTCTTGGCCTGATGCAGGCACTTCCATCCCTGCAAGCTGTAACATCAGCAGCACAGCTCAACCCAAACCAGGAGTCCAATGCTAGCAACTCACCATGCCAGAACTGTTGCTACAACAACTAGAACCAGCATCCTAACCAAGATGCACATGACAAGCATCATGATAAAATACTGTGCTTAACCATGGATGACTTCTTCTAGAAGCCAGAACTTTTACCATTCCAAGACATGCTAGTCTCAATCGATGCCAATTTTAGTTGGCACCACCTGTCTGACTGGAAGCAAGTCCAATTCATCAATGCTAAGCTGAAAGGCCCAGCCCACATCAGGTGGTCCATCCTAGAGGATGGTGCCCACTATGGCAAGAGGCTCATGCAACATGGTCCTAGATGAGGGAGAAGCTGGAGGACCACTATATCCCTTCAAATTACTCCCCATAGCTCCGCACCTAGATGCTCTAAACAAGCAATGCACGAGTCAGTTCAGAAGTAGAGGAATTTGACAAGCTCGCTCTTCAAGTTTCCAAGAGTCCCCAAACCAACAGATCAATAGATTCAGCAGCAATCCCCAGCCTAAGATCTAGGATCAAATGGTCATGGCTCAAACCAAAACCCAGGATGAGGTCTACCAAGTGACCAAATGGGTTGAAGAGCACTTGAAGAGCAAATCCTATAGGCTAACTTTCCAAGCCAAGGGTTCCAACCTACACCCAACTCGGTGACCCCAAGTCAGCCCACCAACTCAATAAAAGTAGTTCATCCAAGCCTAATGCTAAAGAAGCAAAAGACCAACCTTCCAGAGTGCACCAAAAAATCTTGAGTACAATGGTACAAGCACAAGGGGTATGGCCATACAGCTACATACTTTTCCATCAAGACCCTCAACTTCTGCCAGCCAGGTTGGCAAGAGACTGAGCTACCTAAGGAAGAACCGAGTTCGCTCCTGAAGACCTTGAGGAAGCAAAGAGGAAGAGCCCATGGTACATTACGCCAAGCTGGGTTATTGCCCCCTCGTTCTTCACCGGGTTTTCACAGCACCTTGATTGAAAGAGGTGGCTGGGGGCACAACATCATCTTTGACCATTGTGTTTTTTGCCAAGAATGCAACATCATGATCATCATTGACAGTGGCAGCAGCGAGAACAAGACCTCCAAAGAGCTCGTGGACTAAGACCATCTGCTACCCTATCCCTTATCATGTAGCTTGGGTCAATAACCAAACCATATAGATCAACTATAGGTGCCTCATATCCTTCAGATAGAACAAGGGGCAGCAAGATGAAGTCTAGCATGATGTCATCCCTATCATCTATCACAACCATGACAACACCCACACCTTCAATCTCAACAGAAGAAGATTAAGCTCATGCCTCAACTTAAATAACATACAAAGAAGATAGAGCCAGAGAAGAAGAAGATCGCCGACCCCAAGTTCATCATCTCCATTAATGGCATCAAGGTTGACACAGCAAAGGTCAAAGCAATAACTAAACAGCCAACCCCCAAAAACATGGAGTCCAAAAAGCTTTCATGGTTTGGCTACTTCTACCACCAATTAGTACGTCAAGGTTTTAAATCCCGTGGGATAGGACAGTCCCAATTTTTCCGTGAAATGGGATGCGCCACCATCCCAACACTTGGGATAGGGGATGTCTCAAGATATCCCGATCGGGATGCTGGGAAACTGGTGGGACATCCTATCCCAACACATGGGATGGTATCTTGTCCAGTATCTGACAGGACATCCCACTAGGACCTAAATCCTTAAGTACATGCATAAAAAAGGGATAGTTTAATTGGATCAAAATTGCTGAACGAAAATTTGAAACTATCAAGAGGCTAAAGTGAGGCCCCAGTACTATGCCTACCCTGCCTTGAGAAGGCATTCGAAGTCTTATGTGATGCCTCTCTTATCAGGATTGGAGGAGCCCTTAGCCAAGAACGACATCCAATACCTACTTAATGATGCAAAGCAGCAGTACACCACCTACGTGATGAGTTCTATGGTGTGGTCTAGACTCTCAAGCATAGGAGACACTACCCCATCCACTGGGAGTTCATGATCTACTCCAACTACAAAGCTTCGCACTGCCTGAACTTCCAAAGGAAGCTAAACTCTAGGCATACCAAGTAGAGCAACTTCCTACAAGTACAAACCTTCAATTTAGCCCACAAGGCAGGAACTGAAAACAAGGTTGTTGATGGCCAACTACAATGAGCTTGAGTGCTTGACTACTTATGCAGATGTCTATTGAAGTAATCAGGTTCTAACCAGTGCAAAGGACTCTATGAAGATGACCCATACTTTGGTAGAATCTACAAGGCCCTGAAAGAGGAGGAAAGCTGACAATTCACCAGATTTCTTCTACACGATGACTAGTTGGCTCAAAGGAATTGGCTCTGCACTCCAAGGACCTCAGTGCATGTTCATATCATCCAGAAGTTGCATGCAGGAGGTTTAGTTGGACATTTCAGCCGATATAAGACTATAGCTCTAGTGGAAGGGTGTTTCTACAGACCAAATATCAAAAGCAATGCAAGTAAAGCTATTAGGAGATGTCACATCTACCAACAACCAAGTCCAGAGTGTCATCATCTAGACCCTAGACTCCCATGCCAATCCTTGAGAGGCCTTGGAAAGAACTAGGCATGGAATTTCTCCTTGGGTTATCCAAGACCAGACGAATATATGATTCCATCTATGTGGTGGTGGATCAATTTTCCAAGAAGGCACATTTCATCCCCTACAAAAACAGCTCCTGATGCTTCCTTTGCTGCGAATATTTTTCTTCAAAGAGGTAGCTCACCCACATGAGATTCTAAAGTCAATGGTGTCTGACTATGATGTCAAATTCACCAGCCACTTCTGGAGGACACTAGGGCAAAGCTTGACAATAAGCTTCAATTTTCTAGTGCCTTTCATCCCCAGACTAATAAACAGAGAAAAGCTGTCAACAGAATTTTTGAAAACCTACTATTAAGTCTTGTCGCGAAGAATACAGCAACCTGGAACACCATCCTTCCCCAAGCTAAGTTCACTTATAACAGACCATCAAACACTTGATAGGATGGTCTCCATTTGAGATAGTGGCAAGACAAACACCATGACACCCAGTAGATTTTGCCCCAGTTTTGATATCCAATAGTTCTTCACTTAAGGGGTCAGATTTTCTCCCAGCAGATTCATGAGGAAGTCAAGAAGAAGATCATGGAGAGTAACAAGCATTACCAAAACAGAGCAAACCAGAAGAGCCAACAAATCCACTTCCAACCTGGCAACAATGTGCCCATCCATAATAGACCAAACCGGTGCCCTTCATTCCCACTGCAAGTTGCAGCCTAAGTATCTTAAGCCATTCGACATCATCAACTAGGTAGGAGATAATGTCAACGTCGTGGACCTCCCAAAAGATCTTTACTTCAGCTCCACCTGCAATGTCATTGACCTCGCATCCCACTTGGAAGGACAAGAGACTGTGGATGCAATCAGAGAGAGAAAACTCTCAACACCGACAAAGCAAAAAAAGTAGGAAATTGAGGCCATCCTTGATAATGAGATTGTGCCAATAAGAAAGAGGTCTTATCGAAAATTCCAAGTGAAAGAGCCTATATAATCCAAAGGGATGGCAAAGGTAGGGTACCTACAAAATTTGCCCTACATATAGCCAAACCCATTTAAAATCTTACCACCCGAACCCGTCCCAAACCCAATTACGAAACTAACCAAAAATCCCAATCCGCCACTGGTTTGGCTTGGTATGCCCCGAACTAGGCGGTTGGCGACAATTCCACCGTCCTTGATCTAAAAGGTCGAAGGACAATTCCAAAGTGGTCACCAAGACCAGTGAATCCAACAATAGGAGTATCACCCCTTCCAATGACACACTAATTGTCATTCATTTTGATGGTAGTTAGGTCATCATCGAATGGATATCTTCTTCTAGAAGCATCCCTAGGGAGAGTTTAATTGTACTGATGGATTTACGTCATACTTTTTAACTTTTTCTTTGACTTTGAGCATACCCAATTGATCCTATCACTAGTGCAAGGTCCCAGAGCCTATAAATACTCCCTACAACCCCCTTGTTTCATCAATCGATGAAGTTTATTTTCTCTTGAGTGCATGTTAAGTCATGTTTGCTCTATTTATTTGGCATGGTGGATTATATGCAAGCCCTAGTGGATTGCGAGGATTGGCAGTGAGGCCAGTTGGTGGAGTCCTTGACCATGGCATGCTACAGCAATGTAAGCTGGAGTCCTTGACAGCGGTGGAAGTTGGTAGCAAGGCGGCGAGCTACTAGTTATTCCTAGGTAGTTTTATCCATTAGTTACTCCTAGCTTTTTAGATTTTAAATTTTATTTTCTGCTTTCTTACTTCTAGGTTTAGTTTAATTTTTCCTTAGTTTATATTGTTGCTTAGCTAGTTTAATCTTCCACTAGATAGCTTTGAAACTAATGTAAAGCTCTCTTGGTAGCAAGGCAGCAAGCTACTAGTTATTCCTAGGTAGTTTTGTTTATTAGTTACTCCTAGCTTTTTAGATTTTTAATTTTAAGTTCTTCTTTCTTACTTCTAGGTTCAGTTTAATTTTTCCTTAGTGGTTTATATTGTTGCTTAGCTAGTTTAGTCTTCCACTAGATAGCTCTGAAACTAATGTAGAGCTCTCTTGGTAGTAAGGTGGCAAGCTACTAGTGTTTCCTAGGTAATTTTGTTCATTAGTTAATACAAACTTTTTAGATTTTTAATTTTATTTTCATCTTTCTTACTTCTAGGTTTAGTTTAATTTTTCCTTAGTGGTTTATATTGTTGCTTAGCTAGTTTAATCTTCCACTAGATAGCTCTGAAACTAATGTTAGGTAGGCTTTCCCACCTGCATCAAAGAGAGAGATAGAGAGATGCGGTTTCTCAAGTGCTAGTTATGGTCAAGTGATTTCTCCCTCCAATGGAATTCACATCTCAAAAGTTATGGAAAGATTTTAGGGCTTTTAAATTAAATAATAAGAAACCCAATGAAAAGATTCTAAAATACTTTTACATTTGAAAAAAGGGGAGTTATCAAATGATATCACGGCCCCATTGTGAGTGGTTTATATTTGGGTTTAAGTTCTAATCGATACTTAATAGAGTAGAGAAAACAAATAACAATCAAATAAACTGTGTGAGAAACCAAAGGTAAAATGGAGAAGGGGGGTTAGGTGTTGTTGTCAGATGGTTTAAAGTTCTCTTTAGCAAATCACATCTCCACATAAATGATCTGAAAAAAAATGGCACTAAAGTCCCCTTCCCTTATGTACAGAACATAGAGATATAGCCATGCTAATCAATCATATGATGACATGTATGATGATTCTTTTAATATTTTAATAGATGTATTAAAAAGTGTGACTGGAGAGCAAAATAGTAATCTAAGAGTTTTTAATGCAGCATGTAAAACTGGTTTAATTAGATACACATGGAAAGAGAACCTGGTGAATCATAATATGCCTGTTGGTCATAGAAAAGCATGGCCTCGCGTAATCTATGGCGTTTTCCATCAGTACCTGCATACTGAAAAGTAGTGTGCACCGCATAGGGTTCAAGTCTGAGCTGTTGGTGCATAGCCTGCCATTTTTTTTAACAATCATGGCCACAAGAATATTCGTCAATAATTCATTTATCAATACCATATACTTAAAGCACAGAACATATGGAATGATGAATGGATAAGAAATACAAAACAAAAAAATTGTGTCTATTATCCATGATGGTTATAAGCATCAATGCTCGGAATGGGAGAGACTAGCAGTTTTAAATGCTGAAAGAAACATTAAATGGCGCTACCTGGACAAAGAATGTGTGTCCACTGCAGAATATACTTGCTGGCAAGATTCCTAATTTGAGGGTCCCATCAAAAGCATATACAAGACCATTTTCTCCTTCAACTGGTTGTCCTAAAACTTTGTGAAGCAGATCATTAAAGCCAGTCTGGTCCCATATCTTATCATCAGCTACCAGCATATTCATCCACTCTTTTGCCAGCTTTTTGGCAGGATCAGTAGGACGCCAGTGAAAAATTCCAATATTATAGGCACCAGTTACTGACAATGATAAAAGAAAAAGGATCAATTAGATGCTTACTCAAAGTTCAATGTTAAATTTGTTAAAGTATATCAATAAGATGGTGGGACCTACATTTTTGAAACAAGAGAAACTACATGGATGATCAGACCCAAGACATCAGCAGTTAATCAAATTATACTCAAAAAAAAAAAAAAAATGAAATTTTGTCCATTGTAGACTAGGATGATCGTGCTTGTTTATTGTCATCAGAGAAAATTAATCATTAATATTCTAAAAATATACATTATGAAAGATATAGGAAACACTTAATTAAAATTCATTTAATGCAGGAAGTTACATCCATCTAGAATTCATGTTTTGTGTTGCTCAGCTTGCAAATAAGGAAAGACCCATTGAGAGTTGAATTGTTGATTGCACTCTTCTTTATAACACAAGCTCCTACCATTTTCTTATCCCACAAACTAGCACAGATTAAGTGACATTTCTACAATCTTTGCACTTTCCATGAAAATAATGCTCCGCAAACAATTCACTATTCCTGTAAACCCAAAAAAAAAACACAATTCATTGTTCCTCTCATGCAAAATATGATGAGATCGTCCAGTACGGATTTTGATGCATGCCCAGCATTTTTTGGAGCAGACAGATGTATTTGTTTTTTTATTTTACCAAGGTGTATGGAGATTGGGTTTATTTTTATTTATTATTCTAGTATCTAGCTCATACACAGATCTCAAAGTATAAAATTGGATTAGTTTGGATTATTTTAAAATTTATTTTAGATTATTCTGAAGCCCTAGAGTTTTAGTAGAGTTGGCCTCCAAATTGTTGGGGACCGGAATCTATTTAAAGATGTGCTGTTATTAGAAAAAAATCATCGAGAAAATTAATAGAAATCCTGAGAGATTTTTCTTGAATCACCTCTTTTCCCTATTTTCTTAATAGAAATCTTGAGAGATTTTTCTTGAATCACCTCTTTTCCCTATTTTCTTCTTCCTCTTCCCTCTCGGCTCTTTCTTCTTCCTCTCCTCCCGACTATTTCTTCTTCCCCTTTCTCTTCTTCTTCCCTTGTTCTTCTTCCCTTCTTCTCTACTTCTCCTACTTCCTCTCTTCTTTCTTTACTTCTCCTTTCTCCTCCTTCTCCTTTACTTCTCCTTTCTTCTCCCTATTGTTCTAAGCACTTTGAGAACCTAATTTTCCAAGCCTTCTTCAAGCCATCGTTCACCACAATCCCACGCCACCAACAAGCAAACGGCCACTAGACAACTGCCACCCACCACTGCATCTCCCATCGCCGCAACTTCCTTCCATCCTCCATCCATGAAACCCTCACCCACTGGACAATATCCACCGTAAACCTCCACTTTCCACCATCCGCCGCCACTTAACCCTGTCGCCCACTCCCATCAGGCCACCTCCTACCACCGCACTGCACCGCCTCCTCCATCCTCTTATCCAGGAGTCCCCCATCGACACCCCAGCACCGGCGAGTCTTTTCGCCCCTCCATAGACATGCCAGTGCGATGCCTTCGTTGGACAACAGCCACTCCACCACTGCATCCCCCGCTACCCCTCCACCTCACCTCCGCTGCCACCGACTATGCTCGTGTCAACTGTGCCACCTCCCGAGCCGTCCGTGCCGCAGCCCGCCTTCGTGCCCTCTATGTCGCCAGCCCCACCTCCCATGGTTTGGCTTCCTTCCCACCGGCGATCGTTCTTCTCCAAGACCTCCGGCGAGTTCCCCTCCTCTATCCACGATGTTCCTCCTGGCACCAAGCACAGTCGTCCTCAGTTTCCCTGAGCCCCCCTTCTCTGCACGAACGTGAAGGCAATCAACCTTCTTTCCCACTGAAGCTTAGCATGATCTTCAAAGTAGACCTAGTCCACATTGCCGACTTCTGTTTTGGGCCCTTTGGACTTAGGCTGATTGGATCTTTTTTTTAATTGGATTGTTTATTCCTCTATCTTGCCTGATTACCTTGTGATTTTGTTTGAACTAGGTCCAAAGACTTCCTGCCTGATTCATCCGCGAGCTCATAGCCATCCACCTCGACCACCTTCGGTTGATCTCCCTTGTCCAGAACTTTGTGACGTTCCGTGCTTAGTGAGACCTCTTCATTGTTTAGATTAAAATTTAAAATCATTGCTGGAATTTTATTAGTTTTTTTCTATTTTTAATCCAATTGGATCCGAATTAATTGAATTGAATAAGCCTAGTCTAGCGATCGTTCCTTAACGACCAACAATCCAACCTCTTGAAGTCTTTGACTGTGCGTGCCGATCGGGTCACTTCCTAGATCGGACCTAAATCTTGTCCAGTTCAATTAGCTTAATTCTTGTTTGCTTTTGATATATGCTGTTGTTTATTCTAATTACTTATTTAATTTTGTTCGTTGATCTTAGTAGTGGGTCTTTAGATCTAGGATAGCGAGCCTGTCCCGCATCAGCTATCTTTTGGCATCATAGCGCAGTTTAGGTTAGGTTAGGTTAAGGATATTTGCATTGCATTTACATAACTTGCATTAATTAGAAAAAAATTCAGTATTCATATTTAGCATTATTTGGAAGTCTGTATAACCTAGGCAGTACGCACCCTTTGGTATTTTAGAAAGTCCCATCCCTAGAAAACTCAGAAAATTATAAAACTTGCTTCGTTGGAAAATAGACTCGAAAGCAAACATTTCTATATTTGTGGATTTGTGAGATTGCTCTAAAATTTATGCCAATTTAGACTTGAGATTCTAAGTTTCTGTTCTTAGAATTCTGCAACCTGTAGTTTTGGACAATCTTTGTTCAAACCCTAAGTTCCGTTTGTAGGAGTGTTAAAAAATTATAAAATTGGTGGCTTTACAAACTAGACTCGATTTAAAAAATTCTATATATGAAAATCTGTGAACCTGCTTTAGGATTCATGCTAGTTTGACCGGTAAATTCTGAATTGTGCGCACAGAAATCTGCAACCTGCAGAATTGCATAACTCCTGTTCTTTCATCAATTCTCATTAGTAGGATTGTCGAAAAACTGTAAAATTTATAGATTTGAAAACTAGATTCAATAAGGAAAACAACTGTGTTTGACAATTTTAGAGTTGAATCCTAGATTGATACCAGATTTCACTAGAAAACTGGTCACTGCACCCTGAAAATCTGCTGAAAGCTCAATCCGCACAGTCCCTAGAAATCAGTCAATTCTTAATCCTAAAAATATCCAAAAATTCAGAATTTTAGATTGTTGGAATCTCCACTCATTGAAGAATCTGACCCTACTTTGAAATACGTGAAAACACTCCCCTAGGATATCTGTTTTGAGCATCAAACTAGACTGAAATAAAGCTCTTGCATATTGCAAAATGGATCCTAATCAATTTGTTGCAACCCTTCAAACCTTCATAGATAAAATTAATAATTTGACTGGCATTTGTCAAAAGAATGTAGTAAGGTTAGAAAATTTAGTAGAAAATCGAGCCAATAATAACCAGATTAGGAATACCCCTCTTAGATCTATGAAACAGTCAACCAAGAAGGCCGTTAAAGAAAAAAAGTTATAAGAGAGACTTTCCAAGGAATCAGTTCCAAAATTCAATGCTTTTTGTGCAATGGACTAGACCATACTGCTAGTCAATGCCCATCCATAGCATTACTTATAGGGAAGTCTAAAAACGAAAATCCAAAAAATGATCTTCTAAAAGAAGTCTATATGGCGGATCTAGAATTAGCTGACATCTACGATAACTATGACACAATCCATACTAACATTATACCTAAGGAATAACTAGAACTAGAAGAAGATAGATATATATTGAACCAACCCAAAGAGACTAAAGATGGGAACAAGATTACTATTCTTCATTCCTTTGTTAGTCAAGATGATAAAATATGCAAGGAAAACATCGATAGTGGTAACTGCATTAACGTCATCTCCCCTGATATCGTTTCGCACCTAGATTTATCACCTGTAGACCACTCGAGTTCATATAATGTGGCCTCGATAAGTATTCCATCTATCCTTCTTAAGCATAGGTATCTATTGAACCATGTCCATCCCAAAGAGTTCTATGTTTGCGGAGGTAGCTATACCGGGTTTAACCCCCTATCCCTTCTATTTACCAAAAAAAACGAGTTCTATATTGTAGTCCAAGTCCTTAAGTTTTAGAGACATTATCTGCTTCCACGAGAATTTGTCCTATATTCGGACCACGAGACTTTCAAGTTTCTCAATTCACAAAAGGATTTAAGTCCGAGACCTGGAAAGTGAAATGAGTTCCTTCAAGCTTACACCTTTGTCATAAGGTACAAAGCGAACACCAAAGCTAGTAATGCACTTTTGTTTAGGGTGGACCTCTTATCGATAGTAAGTATAAAAATTATGGACTTTGACAGTTAAAAAAAATATATGATAAATGCCCAAACTCCCAAAAAATAAAATAATAATAATATATTATTATTATACATCTCATTATGCATGCTAGAGTATCAGAGTCAGCATCATTCTTTATAGAGCATGTTAGAAGTCTGTTTAAAGAGATCAATAATATAATTAATATAAGTAATCAAATAAATAATTAGCAGATACTCACCAAGTCAAGAATTTTGTTAAGAATGATTATGTCATGATTAGGATTAGACCCGAGCAGTTTTCACCAGGAACCGTTTGGAAGCTACATGCCCAAGGAACAGGCCTATTCAAGATTTTAAAGAAAGTTGGACCTAATACGTATGTTAATGAACTACCATCTGGCTATGGGATTAGTTCAACTTTCAATGTATCGAATCTAATTGAATATAAAGAACCAGCATTGATACCCAGTGATTTGTTTGAGCATGTACCATCCTTTGTGAGTGACCGTCTCTCTGAGTGCCCACAAGCCAAATTAAAAGAGCAACATGATGAGATTGACTGCATCCTGGACAAGTAGATCAAGTTCACTAAGGGTTGAGACTATCATGGCTATTTGGTTTGCTAGCAAGGCAGGCCGGAGTTAGAGGATTCTTGAATTATCTAAGCTTTCATAGCAGTATAGAGCAGGGTTCCCGGTACCAGTACCGGGTGCCGTACCGGTGGCCGGCCGGTACCGGTACACCCAAAAAAAAAAATTTTTGGTTTTTTTTTTGTTTTTTTGTAAGTTTAAGGTATTTATTTTAATTTTTAAGGGTTTAGGGTTTAGGGTTTAGGGTTTATTTTTTAAGGGTTTAGGTCGGTTTAGGGTTTAGGCCGGTTTAGGATTTAGAATTTAGGCCGGTTTAGGATTTAGGGTTTAGGATGACGTACCGCTTTAGGATTCAGGACTAAATAATAATATTTAGGACTATTTTCAATTAAAATAAAAAAAAAAATTGATAATTAAACTAAGATTATCAGCAATTAATGAAAGTAAAATGTGTCATAAACATATAATTACATACCAATGTCTAGAATCGGATAGAGTGCCGATATCCATAAATATAGGGATCATGTATGTACTCCGTAGGAAAGTCGGCATGTCCCTCCTGCCAGGCAGCATGATACTCCTCTAAGCTCATCCCAGGAGGTATGCGTGACGGGTCATAACTAATCGCAGATCCCTCTCTGATGTCCCGACTCTGAGAGCTGTCCAGAGACTGACGATATGGCAGTGCAAGTGCAGGGGGAATCCAAATATACCAGCAACAAAATCAGATGCATAAGATGCTCCGGGATAATAACCACTAGATGCTGACGTCTCGGATGCACCATATGGATCATATGGATCATAAGCTGCCGGTAGCTGCGGATAAGAGGATCCTGAATATGAGGATGATCTAGATACATCCAAGGATCCTACTCCACGTGCAAGATCTGCAGCTGTATCGTGTCCCGAACGACCACGCGGAGCCTGTCGCCTATATGAAATCGTATCACCACGAGGTCTATCAGATGGTGCTCCATGATCTGTATCCTACGTGGCATGGTAAAACTGTGACTCCCCAGTGAATCGAATAGGACTAGGAGGCTGCGACTCCTGTCCTCCTGCCCCTCCCTGATCACTAGATCCTCCACTATCTGAAGCACTATCATCACTGTCTCTGGTATCTGAACCTGAGTGGACTGAGTGCTCCGATGGAGGTGCAACTGCCTTTCCTTTTTCTGTCTCCAGGTCTACTAGATGGTGGGGACGGATGATGTGCTGTATCTGCTGGAGCCCTGTGAGGAATATGACTTGTTGCCCACTGTCCAGCATCCACCCTAGTCTCACTAGCTACAAAACTGGCTGGTCGAGGAGGCGATCCTGGCTCATCAAGCTTTGGCTGTTGCTGCTGCTGATCCATGACCCATCCAATCATTGGATCTTCATCCTCATCAATATATAACTTGCAGTGGGATCAGGATATTTTAATTCTACTTCTTCCTGAATACAATTCAGCCTCAACCTTAAATTATAATGTACATACACAAGATCGTTGAGACGTTTCTGTTTCAAACGGTTCCTCTGTTTAGAGTGGATAAGACCAAATATAGACCAGTTGCGCTTACATCCACTGGAGGACACCGTCTGGGAAAGGATCTTCACTGCAAGAACCTTCAAATTTTTAGCTGATCCATCAAAATGCAACCACCATTCAGCTGCAAAAGACATCACATCATTTAGAATTTTAGATTTGGCAAAACAAAAAATTTGATACTGATATTCAATTAGACTTACTTCTTAGTAGTACCTACCAGGATTTATTTTTGATTTACTTCTGACCGCTACAGTGGATCCAAACGAATTTGTGCCCTCCCTAAAAAATTGTCTGCCAGAAAAAAATTTGTTAGCTTATTGAAATTAATGCTATTAAAAATCATTCAATAATTTCAACCTTACTTCTTTAAGGCACATAGCAGCGATATCTAGGATCGGGCTCCATCTTATATATAACATTGCGCAGGGCAGACATAAGATCCTCATCCATGGCAATGTCCGGTACGAAGTACTGAAATCTCGGATTTAGATAGTAAGCTACACATATATTTTTAGAATCAGTCAAACGTACTTGTATGAATCTAATTGAAACTTAATTTTTAGGACTTCATAAAATACTACGTACCTACTAGATGCAAATCCAAACTCATTTGATAACTCCACCGTCCATCAATGATCCGGATATACTCATGTGCATGTGATGGATCTGCCTCCTGGATCTTTTCCTTTGCCCTTTGCATCATGAAATATAAGAAGCCCATCCGAGCATACCTCTCGGAGTCCACGGTACGAAGTACATCATATAGAGGCTTGATAGCCTCCACTACCCTCTCAACCCGCTGCCAGAATGTCTGTCTCATCACCAATTCTCCACATTGCTTCCCTCAGTATTTGCCCTGGCAAATCTGCTGTCCTGCCACTCCTGACTGACAAACATTTGACGCTGCTCTGCTTTCTTGTGAAGAAGACTATCAAGTGCAATATAATTAGTTGCAAACAGTGTGACCCCCGGTCTCAATATTTTCCTCCCTGTAAAGCTCCTCATCAATGATAAGACCCATATATGGTTATATATAAATCTGGTGATAAACTGTGCTAGCTCAACAATCTTCTGCACCCTGCGAATTTTACCAATATCCATCAACATGAGGTCTATACAATATGCAGCACAAGGGGTCCAAAAAATATACGGCCGCTGCTCCATCAAGATCTGCCTTGCGACCCTGTACTGTGATCCATTATCAGTGATGACCTGCACGACATTACGCTCTCCCACCTGATCAATCACCTCCTCCATCAATCTGAGGATATAACTGGCGTCGTACACCTGATCTTAAGCATCAATAGACTTCTGAAAAAAAGTCTTCCAATCACAATAAGTCAAGAAATTGATGTTGCTCCGTCTAGTAAGACCAGTCCAACCATCACACAACACCATCAATCCATATACAGGCCACTTGCTCTGATATGAGGATATCCATCCTTCTAGCTCCTCCTTATTGCTGTCCAGAAGATGACCATAAATATCCCTCGATGCTGGAGGATCTACACCTGCACCAGCAGCCTGTATAGATGAAATAGCAGATCGATAATATGGATTGTCTGCTGCATGGGCTGGGATATGACTGAAATGAAACCAGAAGGAGATGGCCCGCCACATATCCTTCTTCTTATCCTTCTTCAGCATTGTGTCAATCCTCTGTTGCTTTGAATATCTACTGGAAAATGCATGTGGATCGACATCATGGATAGTGGCTCCCTCTGGAATATCCCTGGGCCTGGAAGACTTCCTCCTACTGCCAAATGCTCCCAACATGGATGCAATACAGCCAGTGCCTCTCCTGACGGGCTCTCTGACTGAGGAGGTCCTCCTAAACTGTCTCAGACTCTCCTGGAGCACTAGCAGAAGCGAATCCGGATCCTGACTCAAAAGCTGGTGGCCCGAATCGCTGTCTATGCCTGGCTGCCTCCTCCTGCTGTCTCTGCTCATACAATCTCGCCTGAATAGTAGCCTCCATCTGTGCCTCCTCATCAGAAGGAATAGATGCTTCTTCTGACTCCCTGGAGTGATAAGAAGATGGTTCTGCGGCTCTGCGGTCCACCTCCTTCTTCTTCTTTGCTGTTCTTTCCTTTTCAGCTTTAAAATCAGTAAATTGTTTGTTCATCAACTGACGGACCTCCTGTGGACACTGTCGGTATGCAGATACATCAGGATAGCCGCCAGCTAAGTACTGCTTCAACCTTGTTACCCCCCACCTTTGAATTCGGTATTGCACCATTTACACCTCCAGTAATGCCGACCCGAGAGCATCTCTCCATTTGACCAGCCAATATCCCGCTCTGGATCCTTCCTCCTTGATGGATCCATACCTGAATATTTAAATTACATATAAGGTCAATAATAATATTTATTAATTAACAGTTAATTAACGTAATTTTTAAAATTTAATTTAGTTTTTTTATTTTTTTAATTAAAAAAATTAAAAAATAAAGAAAAATAAAAAAAAATTAAATTTTAGATTCATGTAGGATTCCATCATACATGCTATATATTTTTTTTTAAGAGCCTAGAAATGCATTAAAAGTCACTTTTTTTTCAATTTAAGACCTACGGGCACTATTCATGAGATGCACAAAACTTGAATATATCGACATGAAATTTATAGTGAAAGTAGCTTACAAGCCCTAAGTTAATAAGTTATAATTACAGTTTTTTTTCTAATTATTTTTTATTAATTTTTTAATCCAAAAATTAATTTTTAATTTAAAAAATTATATACTTAACAAAAAATTAAGATTTTGGTATCATTGTGTAGATCTATCCTAGATCTACCACATACTCTAAAATCATTGCCAACAAATAAATTTTGACAGCATTTCTTCTTAATTTTCTAATTTACACGGATTTTAACAAAATTTAACCCTACGAAAGACGAAAATACGGAAAAAGAAGGGTATACGGACCTTGATTCTACCTACCCCTTCGATTTTTGCAGGTTAAATTAGGTTGAAATTGACCCTGCATATTTTTTTTTCTTGGTTTTCCTTCCTTCGTGCGTCGCTGCAAAGAACACACAGAGAGCTCTTAAGCTCTCTGTGTCGTGCCTTTCCTTAATTAAGGAAAGGCAGCAAGGCCCCCCCTTTGAACGTCACATGGCTACACTGTAGCCATGTGACACAAAAAACAAATGAGCCCCCCCTTTGGAACCATACCGAGCCGAACCGACCGGTTCGGGCCCGTTTCGACCGGTTCGAGCCCGATTCGTTTTTTTTTTGTTTTTAAAGTGGCTGTGCCATTTTTAACAGTCGAACCGTGCCGACCGGCAGCCAATCCGGTTCGGCACGCCCCGAACCAGCCAGTTTGGCACGGTTCGGTGAACCTTGGTATAGAGCCTGACTCGACGGAGTCGAGTTCTCCCCATCTTAGGAGAATGTGAGGACATCATCCAGTATGGATTTTGATGCATGTCCAGCATTTTTTGGAACAGACATATATTTATTTTTTTTATTTTACCTGGGCGTATAGGGATTGGATTTATTTTTATTTATTTTTCTATTATCCAGCTCATACACAGATCTCAGAGCATGGAATTGGATTAGTTTGGATTATTTTCAAATTTATTTTAGATTAGTCTGAAGTCCTAGAGTTTTAGTAGAGTTGACCTCCAGATTATTGGAGACTAGAGTCTATTTAAAGATGTCCTGTTATTAGAAAAAAACATTGAGAAAATTAATAGAAATCTTGAGGTTGTGTTTGGTGGATCGCCTGGGAATCCTGAATGGTAATTTGGATTACCTGCAAGATAGATTACCACGAGATAGATTGCCAGTAATGCTGATTACTGTATTTGGTATACACATGTAATCTATCAGTAAGATTGATTACTGTGTTTGGTATGATAAATAGACTACCAATAATCTAAGCTCAAATTCCCAAAATATCTCTAAATCAAATTTATTAAAATTCATATATTATTACATGTTTGACTTGAAACAACCTGTATTTATATATGACAACACTTCAATATTGACAATCCTCAAATTAAGAAAGTGGATCTTTTCTATATAACAGTTGGATCTTTTCCATATCATGTGATCATAAATTAAAATATATTTCAATTCTACCAATCATGGTACAATAGTAACATACATCATAAAATTTTATAACATACAATCCAATAAAAATTAAACAGTAACATAATATAAACAATTCAATAATAATATAAGTAGTACTTTAATATAAATATCGTCTTTCAAACAACTAAACAACCACAGCATCCAAAATAATCACAACTGGTAACATAAAATATCCTAATTATGACTCAAACCAAGGACATCCAATACATGATATTTTCTCAACCTCTGAGGTAGTGAAAAAAAGTAAGTCAGACTTGCACTATCACGAGCAATTATCAATCCAGCTTTAACCATCAATGACTCATGCAACCCCGATTCTTCAATCTCCACTATTGCCTCGTAAACTTTCTTCTTCATCTCCTCATCATTTGCAAGAAACTGGAAACAATCTACCAACTTATCAATACCTTTACTTGAACTTTCACACATTACTTCAAGATTGTTTATAGTTTTAATCAAAGTGCTTGACGGGAAAATTCCAATAACATACATCCATAGATGCATTCCATTTAACATACATCACAGATGCATTCCATCAAACATATGCTAGACAGGAAAATTCCAATAAGCATACATCCATGGATGCATTCCATCAAACATATGCTAGACCATACACATATACACTTACACACCATTAAGCAGCGGTCCATACACATATACACTTACACACCTATGTGCCTTTGCTGTTCTACGAGTGAATTTATTTACATTAATTGGTATCAATGTGTATATATTTGCTTGCTATTTTGTAAATTGCCTCGCTGTAGCTCATCATATGTACCTTTGCTGGTCCTAGAATAAATGCATTGCAATGGTGCACTAATTGTTGGAAAGCAAAAAACTCAAGACTCCTTAAAGCTCATTCCTTCCGCTGAAGTATAGATCATGGAAAAGAAATATGCCAACAGGATGCTGCTAGGTGGGGCAAAACCGTTGTTATGACTCCAGATCCACGCAACTCAAGACAATTAAAGGTCATTCTTTCCACTGAAGAGTGGATCGTGGAAAAAAATATGCCAACAGGATGCTTCCTATTCCTATTTATGGTACTTCTAGCACCATTAACAAAAAATGGGAAACAAAATGCCAATAAACAATAACAGATGCCGCAAGAATGGGAAGGGGGAGAGAGAGAGTTAGAGAAAGGGAGAAATATAGAGAGTGAGTGAAAGAGCGGCCATACCTTGGATGGAGAAACTGGAGCACAGGCGAGATGGATGTGCCTGGGGGACAACGATGACGAGGAGAAACCAGAGGAAAGGGAAGAGAGGACGGTTTCGTTCTCACCGAAGCGAAAAGGGACAGGGCAAATTTGTCAAAAAAAAAATAGATTACCATATCTCCGAAAATCTGGATAGCCACCTCTCCTTGAGGTAATCTGGATTGCTACATGAAAGGTAATCCGGATTACCAGTTCAAGATAGATTACCATTTAACATATATACCAAACGTAGTTATCTGGTGGGCCCACTTTAAAATTACCGGTAATCTGCATAGATTACCGTCTACCAAACGCAACCTGAGAGATTTTCCCGAATCACCTCTTTCCCCTATTTTCTTCTTCCTCTTCCCTCCCGGCTCTTTCTTCTTCCTCTCCTCCCGGCTATTTCTTCTTCCCCTTTCTCTTCTTCTTTCCCTATTCTTCTTCCCTTCTTTACTTCTCCTTCCTCTCTTCTTCTTTCTCTGCTTCTCCTTTCTTCTCCTTCTCCCTGCTGTTCTAAGCACTCTGAAAACCTAATTTCCCAAGCCTTCTTCAAGCTATCGTTCACCATAATCCCACACCACCAACAAGCCGATAGCCACCAGACAACTGCCGCCCACCACCGCATCTCCCGTCACCGCGACTTCCATCCTCCATCCGTGAAACCCTCACCCACCAAACAATCTCCACCGTAAACCTCCACTCCCCACCATCCGCCGCCACTTAACCCCGTCGCCCACTCCCGTCAGGCCACCTTCCACCGCACTGCACCGCCTCCTCTATCCTCTCGTCCGAGAGTCCCCCACCGACACCCCAGCACCGATGAGTCTTTCCGCCCCTCTGCAGACATGCTCGTGCGATGCCTTCGTTGGACAACCACCACTTCACCTCATCCCCCATTACCGCCAGCTACCGCCTCACCTCCACTGCCACCGACTGTGCCCGTGCCAACCATGCCACCTCCCAAACCGTCCATGTCATCCGTGTCGCAACCGCCTTTATGCTTTTTGCACCGCCGGCCCTACCTCCTGTGGTTTGGCTTCCTTCCCACCAGCAACCGTTCTTCTCCAAGACCTCCGGCGAGTTCCCCTCCTCCGTCCACGATGTTCCTCCTCGGCACTGAACCCGGCCATCCTTAGTTTCCCCAAGCCCCCCCTCTTTGCACGAACGTGAAGGCAGTTGGCCTTCTTTCCCACTAAAGCTTAGCACAATCTTCAAAGCAAACCCAATCCATGTTGCCGACTTTTGTTTTGGATCCTTTGGACTGACTTAGGCTGATTGGATCCTTTTTTTTAATTGGATTGTTTGTTCCTTTGTCTTGCCTAATTACCTCATGATTTGATTGAACCGGGTCCAAAGACTTCCCGCCTGATTCGTCCGCGAGCTCATAGCCTTCCACCTCGACCACCTCCGATTGATCTCCCTTATCCAGAACTCTGTGACGTTCCGTGCTTGGTGAGACATCTTCATTTTTTAGATTATAATTTAAAATCATTGCTGGAATTTTATTAATTTTTTTATTTTTAATCCAATTGGATCCGAATTAATTGAATTGAATAAACCTAGCCTAACGGTCATTCCTTAACGACCAACGATCCAACCTCTTGAAGTCTTTGACTATGCATGCCGATCGAGCCACTTCCTAGATCGGGCCATAATCTTGTCCGGATCAATTAGCTTAATTCTTGTTTGCTTTTAATATATGCTATTATTTATTCTAATTGCTTATTTAATTTTGTTCACTGATCTTAGTAGTAGGTCTTTAGATCTAGGATAGCTAACCCGTCCCGCATCAGATTATATTCCCTGTCATGCTATATATTAGATTCTCTCAAATCTCCTATCTAAGAGTTCTCACCCTCTCCGGACTTGCAGCCACCACCTTCCAATGTAGGTTATTCTTTTAGCAAAGCCAAAAACTGACAAAAGACTATAAGCTTATATTCATGGTTCACAAATCATAAATCTCCTTGCGTACTGCCCAACCCCAAAAAAACCAAAAAAAAGAAAATAATAATAAAAAAAATGTATCTTTTATAAAGAGATTATGATAATATAAAAATCTTATGGAAATAATCTTCTTCAAAATCCTTTCTATCTCTTGTTTCCAGACTTTTTCGAGCTTCACTCGATATACCATCAGCTAGTTCATCAGTAAAAAAATGGCATTGCCCAATTATGGTCCTGGCGATCTGAGGACTTGGGAGGGGCAAACTAGGGATAGACCTAACCTTTGGCATCTTTTGCACAAAGCTGCTGCCTTGGGACTTGAACCCATGTCATTGCACTTGTCAGCCCAAGACTTTTACCATTGCACCAAGTAATGTTCCTATCTACTTCATCAGTAAGCCAACAAAATAAAAACTTGCTAATGGAATTTGGTAGTTCTTCTATTGTGCACAGTCCATCTTTTCTCAATAGATAATTTTATAGTTCTTCATATTTTAGTACATATCAACCAATAACAATAATTATAATAACAATAACTATGACAATGATAGTAATAAAGAACAAGAAATAACAAAATTAAAAATTAATTACTCTTAGGTGGTGATGCTACCTATGACTATCTAAATTCTTGCCTTACGCTTCACAATTGGTTCCACTCCAACTTCTACCCCCAGTTCATGCAACCATAGTTGAATACCAACCAACAATTCAATATTCGGAAAAAAACTAAAGCTAATTATAACTCATGCTCATTGATGAAGACATTGCCCAGTACGGATTCTGATGTACATCCAGTATTTTTTTAGCAAACACGTGTATTAATTTTTTATTTTACCTGGATGTATGGGGATTGTGCTTATTTTTATTTTTATTATTTTTGTATCCAGTTCATGCATAGATCTCTAAGCATGAAACTGGATTAGTTTGAAATTTGTTTTAAGATTAGTCTAATTATTTCATATTAGTTTGGAGTCCTAGAGTTTTAGTTAAGTTGGTATCCAACTTACTGAGGACTAGAGTGAAGTCATGTCATTGAAATAAATGAATGGAGAAATTAAGAAAAAAAGACTTTGAAATTTCCCGACTCCTCCCATATTCTCTTGCTCTCCTCTCTTCTTCTTCTCCCTCCCTCTTCTTCTCTCTTCTCTATCCTCCCGGCTAATTCTTCTTCCTCTCTCTTCTTCTTCCCCTAATCTTCTCCTGCCTCTTATTCTTCTTTCCCTACTCTCTTCCCCTTCTTCTCCTTGCTATCCCAAGTGTTCTGAAAGCCCACTTCCCCAAGCCACTTTAATCGAGCCGTTGCCCTTCCCCGCAGGCCAACCTCCCTCCACCCCACCTCTCGTCCACTGATCTAACCAAAGACCACCACCTCCGCCTCCCTCCCATCCGAAAAGCCCGATGGCTAACCCCCATCCTCCGTCCGTAAAATCACCAGACCAACCAACATCCCATCGCTCGCAGTCCTAGCATCGCTCGACGCCCTCATCGTGTTCTCTCTACCAGTTGTCGGCAACCAGTGACCACTGCCTCTTGAGGCCGTCGATCGACCTCAATCCATGGGTCTTTATCTCCGAGCAACAATCCCATTCCCACTTCCTGTTGCTCAGCCCCAAGGAACTGTGCACTCAAGACTTCCCTACCACCCGCCTCGTCGGGTTCTATCAACCGACGACCACCACCAGCAGACCACATTCCAGGCCATCCGTGTTGCCTCCTGCAACCGTGCCAATCGAGCTGCCTTCCCATTGGCACCCTCAACCCAGCATCCTTCCTCCGTCGTGATCAGCGCTGCCCATGCTACATCCCACAGCTAAGACGCCATGCCGACTGTCCCATCGGCAACTTCCACTCTGGCGACGTCCTCCTCCGTGATCGCCGGTGATCCCTGCCGATCTCTTCCTTCGAGGTTCCCTCCTTTATTTGCACGATCGTGAAAGCATCCAGGGGCTTTGGCACGATCGTGAAAGCAGTCCCCTTGCCCATTACCGATTTCAATCTCATTTCCCCCTCTGTGCACAGTCCTCAGAGCAAACACCCGCCCTGACTGCCGACTTCTGGAATTTCAGGCTTATTAGGCTAATTTAGAGCTATTTCTTGTGGGAATCAGTTTATGCATTTATCGTAATTGACCCTCTTGTGTTTTGGTAATCCAGATCCAGCGACTTTATCCTGTTTTGTTCATGAATCATTGGCTGAATTCCTCGACCACTTCTGGGTTAATCTCCCTTTTCTAGGACTCTGTGGCATCCCGTGCTTAGTGAGAACTTTTCATGGTTTAGATTAGGATTTAAAAACATAGCTAGAAATTTATTAGTTGTCCTATCTTTAATTCAATCAGATCCGAATTAAATTGAATTGAATACATCTAGCCTAGCGATCGTTTCTTAACGACCAACGACCTAACCTCTTAAAGTCTTTAACCGTGCGTACCAATCGGGTCACTTCCTAGATCGGACATTAATTTTGACCAAATTATTTAGCTTAATTCCTGCTTGTTTTTTGATATATGCTATTATCTATTCTAATTGATTGTTTAATTTTATCTGTTGATCTGAGTAGATGGTCATTAGGTCTAGGATAGCTAGCCTATCTCGCATCACTCATCCACTCAAGGGACCTCTTCTCCTCTCTCCTTTTTTCTCCTATTTGTCATCATGTAAAGAAAGTTAATTCCTATCCAACCAACTAAACTCAAAACCACATTGTCTCATTGTTCCTATGGATTCTCATGATCCATCTCTTTTGAGAACATGACTATTTCTTCAAAATTACCTACAATGCTCGAAGAATAAGAATTCAAATCCCGTGGGATCAAGCCATCCCAATTTTTTCATGGAATGGGATTCGCGACACTTGGGACAATAGATGTCTCATGGTGTCCCGATCTTGTTCCATTATGGTCCTATCCCAACACTCAAGAGTTAGGACGATGCCCCACCATCTGATTGGGACTTAAATCCTTGTGGAGAACCTTAAACTTAAAGACATTCTCTTAATCCATATCTTTGCTTAACGCAAGGCTGCTTCGCAGAAAAGGACATCTAATCTAACACATTCAATATAAGAATCCAAATCTTTGCCATTTTAGCTTCACTGGGATTTGTTCCTCCTAAACTAACCATCATAAATATCCCTAGCTCATGAATAATATCCAATATAAGAATCAACCTAACCACCCAAACTCAAAATGATCCACCTCAAAAATTTTCAACCCAAACTCCATCTTTGGCTGGATTGGATTAAATATGGTAAGTCTTGCATGATATTAAGTGCAAATGATAATTTAAAGGGTTATCTTGTTTTTACAATGAGATAAATCACATTATACATTATGCAGAGCTTAAAACAATACAATCCAGTAAATTAGCTATAAAATTCAACACATGTAAGATTGCAATATTAGTATTGACAATTTAAAAGACAGTGTCTGAAGTTAGGTCCAGAGAGAGAGAGAGATTCTATTGTCTAGAGAGCAAAAGGAGATGGCAAAAAGTGACATACGAATTTGCAAATTTTGGCAAAATATTACCTTGCTGCCAGACTTCCAGACTGTCATCAGTTACTGTTGGTATAACTTGATCACTTGACGTCAAAACATCTGCTTCAGGAAAACGAGCAAGATATGGAAGTGGATTCTGTTTTCAGCACAAAATACAAAATGAAACTGCATTCAGTAAAGGGAAAAGGCCTTTTTATAAATGGCTCAAATTATTAAAAATAATTCAAGAACAATAACAGGCAGGGCCTTCAAGGCCACCAGGTTGGTCAGTATAATGAAATATACTAAATGGTACTGACTAGACTGATGATTATGTCAGTGACAATGGTTCTCTAGTGAAACTGAATGGACAATATCAGGTTTGGCTTTGCTAATCTACCATGTCAGGCTGAACTGACAACTAATAAGTTACTCATTTCCTTTAAATAAAAATGTCAAATGTCAAATTGAAATGTAAGTGACTTCTCAAAAATCTTGGTTAGCTGATTGTCCTTGTTCCTTTTAATTTGGTAACACATCAGAAAAATGAAACTAATCAGAAATAAGCCATATATTGCAAAATAATATGTATACCTTTAACCAAACCATGTCAGTATCACACATTAGCACCTCATAGCCAAAAGGCAGGAGAGCATTAATCAAAAAGACTTTCTCTCTTCCCATTTTATGAAATTTGGGAGATCCCCATCCAGCATCCGTCGTGTCCATATTACTTCCCATGTTGAAGACAGGAATACCTTTCCAATACAAAGCATCCAGGATTTTTGTGTCCAGCGCCCCTGCACAAACAACACTAAACTTCATCAGGCAATTAAAGAAGAAAATTGATTTTGCTCAGATTAGATCAAGGAAGGATGGCTTTCGTAATAGGTAGCATAAATTCAACGGAATTATGGGAATTACCAACAAGAAGGTTATAGACATTAAGATCTGTCAGGTGCTTGACCCAGGTCAAGATAAAGTCCATGTATGCATGGTTCCCAAAGGTCATAATGATGATATTATCTTTCGCCCGATGCTCCAAGATCTCCTTTGTAAGCCGAAATGACTTCAATTCTGGCATTTTAGTACCAATAGGGGCATCCCATATATTTCTGGTGAACATGTTTCGAGGCTTCACTGTGGGAGGAGGAATATTTGCAGTTGCGTTCCAATTTGCTTCGGGCTCAGACGAACCATTTCCCTTCCTCAGCCTGGTAAAGTCTACATCTGCAAATACATCAATTAAATGTGAACAAATGAAGAGCACCCGGGGCAAAATTCGTTGCAGAAAAACACCTCCCACAAAACGCAGGTCAAGGGGAATTTAGCAAAAGCACAACTGACCAATATAGATTGGCACTGCTACCTTTGCCGCAATCATATTTATTTATATACAGTGATTAAGTATCTTGCCACAAAATTATGAAGTAACATTCCATCCACTCTTTAAATAAATAAATTTCCAATAGTTCCATTTCCTCATCCAGATATCAGATCAATTTTAAAGAAAGCAAATTGGAGAGAGGGGAATGGGGGAAGGCTTTTTACCCGGTAGACGAGGAGGCGTCGCCGAGGAGGAGAAAGAAAGGAAGGAAAGGGGGTTCGCGTCGGTGGCGGGGTAGTAGACGGTGGAGAGGATGAAGAGGGTTGAGAAGACGATGCCGCCGACGACGGTTGCGTAGATCACAAGGAAGAGGGGCTTCCCTTCCGGGAACGGATTGCACGACGCCATCCCCAGCCTTAATTCCTCCTCGTCATCGCCTCTTCCAGCTATTCAAAGACCTTTTTTTTTTTTTCCTTTCTTTTTTAAGCACGGATTTCCGGAACTTTTGATCCAGTCTCCCGCTGGAGAGAATAATTCTCTCTTTTATTCTTTCAGCGTCGGGTGCGGATTCGTTCAGGTACCAAGGAAGAGGGGCTTCCCTTCCGGGAACGGATTGCACGACGCCATCCCCAGCCTTAATTCCTCCTCGTCATCGCCCCTTCGGCTCTTCCAGCTACTCAAAAGACTTTTTTTTTTTTTTTCCGTTCTTTTTTAAGCACGGATTTCCGGAACTTTTGATCCAGTCTCCCGCTGGAGAGAATAATTCTCTCTTTTATTCTTTCAGTGTCGGGTGCGGATTCGTTCAGGAACCCTGCACCACCAAAGGTCCGCTAGCTAAACATTGAGACAGTGGCAAAATCTCCCGCAATCAAAATATCTTTAGCTTGAAAAATGTAAGACAAGCCTGAATTTTTTTTTAAAATAATATTTTTTAAATAAAAAATTACCAAAATATATGTTTCAGGATATATTTATCGAAATAGGTGATTTCCATCGATGTGACGGTGACGGGCATCTAAGTTCGTTTTTTAAAAAGCCAAAATTAGATTCATCTTTTGAAAAAATAAAATCCTTATATATTTTTTATTTAATTTTAAAATTTGATGTGATACGTAATAAATGGACATGATGTTGAATTTGTCTTACGGAAAGACGAATTCAGTTTTGAATCCGTCTTTCCAACCGACAAATTCAAAATCAAAATTTTTTTTTATAATTTTATAAATATTATTATTATTTTTAAATAAAATTAATAAATTTTAATTATAAATAAATAAATAAATAATAAAAAATTAGTATTAATTAAAATTTTATATATTATTTTTTGATAATATTAATTATTATATTATTTTAAGATAATATTAATTAAAAATAATATTAATTAACTATATAAAAATAATATTAATTTAACTAAAAAAAATTAATTGAAAATAATATTAATTAAAAGATATTATGTTGCCCAGAAATGGAGCCCAGAGGGGGGTGAATTGAGTTTTTTAAAAATTTTAAGACAATAATGAGAGGGACTAGTGGTGCTTGTGAACAATGATGAATTCAATGCAAGATATTTAAAACGGTAGCGATAATTAAAGAGCAAGAGAGGAAGAAAGCAATCATACACAAACACAAGGTTTATAGTGGTTCGGTGCAAACCTAGCACCTACATCCACTCCCCAAGCCATCCTTTGGAATTTCACTATAATCCAAACTAGATTACAGTTGACTTGTTTTTCACAAGGCTCGCAAGTCAAAACCTAAGTTGGTTTTATCACTTAGACTTACCAACAAACCTTAACACTTGTTTTGTCTTCGGGCTCACAAGTTAACCCTAGTTGGTTTTATCCCTTTGGCTCACCAACAAATCACAATAACCTTCTTTCAAGACACCCTTGAAAGTAAGGTCAAATCACAATGTAAAAAACAGATATACAATTTAAAACTAAAACAAACTCTCTTCAAGAGTAGAATGAATCTTTGAAGCTCAAGTTGATGCTTTGTCTTCACTCTTGCTTGAAATCTCCTTCAAAATGCCTCTTTTGGAATGAAGTAAGGATGAGTTTGTAGGCTTTTCAATGAATCAAACTATAAGAGGCTTTTGATGTGAAGTATTTGAGAGAATATAGGTTTTTTGGCTTTTGAGTAGACTTGAATGCACTTCAATACACTTCCTTATCTTTAAAATGAGGTTGGTGGAGGTTAAATACACCAAGAACCTTCCAAAAAACGGTTTGTGACGGTTGGAACCTCGGAAATAGCCGTTTAGAGCTTGAAAAGCAAGTTCTGCAATCCAGAAAAATAGATCCGTTAGAGCTGTCAGGCTGCAAGTGTCGACACTTGGCTGTCAGGTGTCGACACTTGGCTGTCAAGTGTCGACACTTGATCTCTAGGTGTCGACACTTGAACTTTCAAGTGTCGACACTTGATGCACAGGTGTCGACACTTGACACAAAAATCCTCAAATTACTATGTTCTGTATTATCAAAATTCTCAGGCCTTGAGTCGACACTTGGAAACCTAAGTGTCGACACTTGGTTGTAGGTATCGACACTTGGCATGCCAAGGATTTTTGTCTGTGCCAAATGCTGAAGTGTCGATACTTGACTGTCCAAGTGTCGACACTTGAGACTGAAAAATCTCAGATTCAAGTGTAAATGCCTCGAAAACATAAATATAATTCTTGAAAACATAAACCCATGATATTTAAACATTTATATGCCATTTTTCAATGAAGAGGATGTCCGGATTCGTGAGAATTGCTCCGTGCCATTACATGCCATAAACCATAAGTTTTTGAGATTTTGAAGTGCTTTCTTCCTGAAAACTCACAACTTGAAATCCTCGTTAGTATACAATATGCACTCAATGTTTTGTTATTCATCAAAATCACTGGATGGAGACAACAATTTATTTATTTAAAATTAAATTTTACTAATTTTATTTAAAAATAATAATAATATTTATAAAATTATAAAAAAAAATTGGTTTTGAATTCGTCCGTTGGAAAGATGAATTCAAAACTGAATTCATCTTTCCGTGAGACAGATTCAACATCACGTCAATTTATTATGTATCATATCAAATTTTAAAATTAAATAAAAAAAAATTCGTCTTTTCAAAGACGAATCCAATTTCATTTTTTGAAAAGATAAATTTAGATGCCCATCACCGTCACCATCGCGTCGATGAAAATCACCGATAAATATATCCTGAAACACCTATTTTAATAATTTTTTATTTAAAAAATATTATTTTAAAAAAAATTCAACTCTGAGCTTGATTTTTTTGGTGACAACTCTGGGCTTGATTAGCAGCACTGACCTGCAATTAAAGATCTTTGACTGATCATACAGTAAAACGACAAGGGAGTCTCTAATAACAACCTTAGCACATGCTCGCACAGAGCCATCAACGTTCACCCTTACCATGCCATGCAAAGGACGCATCCAATTGACTAGGATTGCTTAAGAAATTTGGTGGCTCCCAAAGGAGCTAGAAGAAGTGCCCTAATTCCAAAGAATGGGAATCTCCGTGGATGACAATCACGCACAAATAAACTTCAGCGTGTGGTGATGGCCATATAAAAGCTCCCTACAATATTGATTCGCTGGGTTCCGGGAATACAAAACACATGATCATTAGCATAATTAACCCTAGTGACTAGTCCTAAAAAGGTACCAGCTTTGATTCATAGGGTTATAATTAATCTCGCGATAAGGCAAAAAAATTAGTCCTAAAAACAAATATGGTACCAGCAATTAGCTCTAATTAGGCCCCAAAAGACTAATTATCAATCCCAATCAGATAATCTCAGAAGAAACTAGTTTCTAACTCATGCCAATGATCAGTCCAATTGGCTAGGCCTAAATTATAATCTAACTAGAAAGTTTTTCTCATGATTTCATAAACTAATTTCTCGTAATATAAATATACTAATTTTCATAAGAATACCAATTCAAAATTTCACATTTTTTTTCTAGAAAAAAAAGAATATTTTTTTAAAAAAATTCATGCAATAACAAGCATGCATAAAATCTTTTCCAAAATTCATATAATCTTAAAATAGAGAAATCTATTTCCAAATTTATAGTTTTGTAATGATCAAACCAGAGTAACACGTTATATTTGATCCATAATTTTTAAACTATTTTTATGACAATTAATTATTTGGCTTCAAGAACCAATTGGATTGGCTTCAAGAACCAATATGATAATAAATTCATGCAATAAGCAGGAGACAACCAAGCCATCAACTACACTAAGCAACCAAGGCACTCGGGATTAAGACACTACAAGTGATTATAACCATGATTGACATGATATCCCTCAACACGTGCTGATCGAGTGATTACTCGAACTCGACTAAATGTCAAGATAAACTTAGTCAGATACGCCAAAATAGTGTTAAGGCTATCATAGTCGGTAAGATGCAAGGCATAAGCAACACTCTTTCAAGAAGCCCAAGAGACAATTTTCAAGGCACAAATAGTGTGCTTGAACCGCCCACTGATACCACTATCCGAAGCATCTGAGCAAGAGGCATGGACAAATAAAATACAACTATCCTGGCAAGAAGTTGTTATTCCCAACCAGGATTGGTTTTTTATCAGAAAGAGGCTACTCTTAACAATAAGCTGTTACCTCAATTGAAGGAGGTTGCATCCAACCTCAAGTGATTACACTCAATCGAAGGAGGTTATGTTGACGTTACCATAAAAATCAAAAAAAAAAAGGCAACCCCCCTTCCACGCATGCAACGCATGCGATCCGCATGCAACGCATGCGATCCGCATGCAACGCATGCGATCCGCATGCAACGCATGCGATCCGCACGCAAGTCCACGTTTCCATGCTTTTTTATTTTTTTCATTTTATTATTATTTTTTAAAAATTGTTTGCTCGTTTAATTATTTGATTAATTTTGTAATTAATTTTGTAACTCCCATAACGGCTAGTTGAGGGCTTTATGGGAATTTTCTTTGGGATTTGAGCCATAAATAGGCCTCTATCCCAGCCCTATAAAGCATCTAAAAATTTTAAGCTCTCCCTCTCCTATATTCTTCTATCCAAAAAAATTTCTAAAATTCTTTTCTCTCCTATCATATTTCTACCTTGAATTTTTTAGGCCAAAGACGAGCTGATTGGCACCCGTTCGAGATTGTGCCACCAATGTGCATTGGAGTTTTAGGAAAGCGCGGGCCTAACTATTCTTCACACAAGAAGGGGGCCAAATCTTCTTTGGGGCCGTGATTCTATTCGCCTCTCAAGCCAGATTTTCTAACTTTATTTTATTAGATTTGAAATTATTTTATTATGCCAAGTTTGTTCTGCCACACACATCACAAAAAATTATTTTTTAAATATTATAAAATTATATATTTTTTTTCATGCATCATAACTAACAGTTTAAAGGAGATTCGAATAATTTATAGTATTTGTTTATAAACATAATTATTTATACTTAATTATAATTTACTTACCTTGCATATTTTACTAAAAAAATATATTTTTTAGTTATTTATAGTATAATATTTATTTCTCTTGTATTGTGAAAAATTAATAAAAGATCTCTACTAAACCTGTACTGTAACATGCAAATTAATATCTAAAAGACTACACAAACAAATTAATCAAAGTTTTTAGAATTTAGAGACAAATACTTAATTTAAAATCTTAACAAATCATCGGTCCGATCATATTGGTGATCATTTAAACAAAATTTTAATTTCAAACAAAAATAGGAGACATTTTTAGAAATATATACAAAAAAAAATTTAAATTATTTAAACAAATCCTTAATAAAAATATTTTGTTCTCTAGATCTTTCTCTCTGAACCTGACTTGGATCCAATGACAACCCTTAGGGATAACATTATTAGTCTTAAACCTACAAAATTTGATAGATCATATTTTAAGAGGTGGCAAAGCCAAATGAAGTTTTGGCTAACTACCTTAGAACTTTGGTTAGTGATGACCAGTCCGCCTGTTCCTTTAGTTCAACCATACCAACTATCCCAGAAGAGGATTACCTATATAAAAGTGGAATCCTTAGTGTCCTGTCCAACTCACTTTACGATATTTACCTATCGGCCAAGAGTGCAAAAAAGTTGTGGGATACCATAGAGTCTGAATATGGTCTTGATGATACTGGAATTGAATGATTCAACACTATATCATTCCTTAGATATAATATAGTAGAAGGCAAACCCATCAATGACCAACTTCACCAATTCCAAGAATATCTTAGGAAACTTCAAGCCAATGAAGACAAATTCTCTAAAGGATTTAAAGTCTCCAGCCTTTTAGATAAAATGTCTCATTCTTGGAATAGCTTAATCAAAAGTCAACTCCAAAAGCAAGGAGAACTAATCCTAGCTCAACTTTTAAACTCAATCAGGATAGAAGACCAACATAGGTCTAAAATCGAATAAATTAGAATTCCAAGTATCTAAGCTAACCTAACCCAACAATACCAAATCAATAATAATACTAAACCAAAATCAAATCCTAGATTTCAACCAAACCACCAATACCAATTAAACCAACCCAACCATCCTAATCCAAACAAGTTCATATCCAAAGGTAAAACCTTTAAGGCCAATAATACTAGATCCAACATGCCTGCCAAGGTCCAAGTGAAAGGTTCAATTTTATGTACAGAAGGACAAACCATCTTGCAAGAAACTGCTTTTATCGTAAGAAGGAGCCTCTTCGCAAACCTTCTAGTTCTTCCGGACTCCAAGCTTATATAGTTGAAGGTCCAAAAGATTCCTTAAGAACTTTAAAAAGGGAGGACTCCTAACCTAGAATTCCTCAAAGTGTGAGGGTACCTAGCCAAGGTTAACATTCCTGAATCCAAAAAAAGAAAACTAGGACCTAAGACTATAAATACTATATTTATAGGCTATGTCCAAAATAGCAATGTCTATAAATTTTCAGTATTAAAATCAAAGAATAGTGATATAGCAATTCTTTCATTAAAAATTTTAATTTTTTTTAAAATTATGATTGTAAAGCTCTAATTGATTTGTTAAATCAATAGACAACTAATAAAAGGATGAATAATTATATCTTGATCAGGTATAAAATTGTAAGAAATAAAATGAAAGAAGTGATATCACTGTAATTTATAAGATCAAAAAATAATCTGACAGATCTTTTGACTCTGCGGTATCTAAGACATCGAGGAGGATGGGACTTTAGAGCAAGAAATTTTTGAAAATGCTGGCAGTCTAAAATTTTTAAATCCTCAGCCAAAGTGGAAGGAAAAACCTTTAGAGCTCCAAAAAGGACTCTAGCTTATCATCCATAGAAACCTCTTTTTTGTTCTTTTGAAAGGGTGAGTCCTACACCACCACATGCCTTTGTGGTTTCCAAAACATCACTTTGGGAAAATATTGATGAAGCACCTCACTCTAAAACGTAGTTTAGAAGTTCCATAACCAATCCATTTCTCTCTCAAAATCACTTGCGTACCCTTCCAAGTGTTAAGAGTATTGCTACCTCTTGAACCGGTTGCATTACAACCTGGATAACCTATGTGGTGGTTATCCATTTAACCAGCCAAGCATCCAGACTTTTCGGCTCGTTATATGTAGCTAGTCAATGCTGCCTAACTAGTTTAACATGGTTAAATATATTTCAAGGGGAAGGGAGAAATAACTTCAACCAAGCGGTCAAGTCCCCCACACCTCCTTTTCTTCCTTAGTTTACCCTTCTTCCTTCACCTTGTTCCTTTCTTTATTGCTACTTTTTTTATGCATGTAACCCAAAAAGTTGTACTTAACCAATTAACGCATGCTCTTTCCAACCCAACATCATTTTTGTCATCTTAAAAAAGGGTGTGGTCAACTACATGGTAGCCAAACAGCCATTTTTTTTTATCCATGGTTTAACTTGTAAGTGGTGGGTACTAGTGCTTAGCTTTAGCCACCTCCTCGTTAGCTATTCCGAACTGAAGACAGCATTAATGTGGTACAATTACTGTTTGTATTGGCCTTCCAAATTATTCCATGTGACCATTAGTACCATCAGCCCATTCTATAAGGAGGTTCTAGCATTAGGCTTTGACATTCTTCTCACAAAATCTACATTCTCTGATGCTTTTTGAGTATTCCTCATTTAACCAGATGATATTTTAATTCATCTTTCATACTTTCCAAAGGAAGTTCTTTTAAATCTTCATCTTTTTTTGCAAATATTTCTAAAACCTTCTTGATAAGAGAGTTGAATTGGGCAAGCTTTCTCTTAGAAAGAGAAGTGCTTCCCGTCAAAGTGAAAAAAATTGTGCTTAGACCTCCCTACAATAACAACCCAAATGAAAAAGGAGCAAAACAAATTTCAAGTAGAAAAGCCAAGGGACCAAACAATAGGAATGGCCACACCATTCAATGATAATGTCATATTCATCATCATGTGATCCACGCTGTTAAAATTTAGCAAAACTTACCATGAGTCCCAATATTGCATCACGAGTAATCTACAGATAGCCAACTTCATCCTTGCAAAATGATGATGTCATCTTGGAATGGTAGGGGAAGTATATGCAGGCCACTGACAGATTCATTCCACTTTGGCCACATAACCACCCAAATTCACTATGGACACACTAAATGCCTCCTCCACAAGGGTAAATGGTAGTGGGAGAACAGATAATCCTTACCTTTGCTGTGCCCATTAACAAGTATAGAAACTTGAGAGGAATAATGCAAGAAAGTTTATCCACCCACTCCATTCTGAAGCCTGAGCTGATTTATTACAGTAATCAATCTTTATCAGAAGTAGGGTTGATAATGGGCCTGGCAAGCCTGAATTGCCTGAAGATCCGACCTGTAAAAACCGAGCTCATGCTAGGCCCAGACCAAGAAATTGAGGCCTGATCAATTTTTTGGTCGGACAATCAGTATAACCCTGTGTAATGATGATAAAATCAGGAAGAATAAATTCAGTGCATTATAAGAAGCCTGTGAGTTGTTTATGGGGTGATAGAATTGCATCGATATAGTCATTATTGCCATATTTGCAGGAAGAGAACAACCAGGCCTTGCTAAAGATCTAGTGTTATTTTGTCTTCCATAAGAGAAGGTAGCCTAGTCCATATTTGTTTTTACAGGCATGATCCTTTGAATCACATATGATCCAATTTGATCACCATAAAGTGCTTTTTGGTAGGGGATGATATTTCACATCAACCTAGTGATATGTGTTAGGTGATGTGATCATCTTGTTTGGTATTGCAAAATTCTATCTAATAATAGATTTAGTAATAGCATCACTGCATTATGTAGTGATTCTATCACTTCACATACCCCAAGTGATAGCACATCATCAGGTATTAGTGATGCGCTTAAGTTATTTTTGGAACAAAAATGTCCCTGGTTAGTAAAAGTTTAAATAAATTTATCCTTGATAATTGAAAAAAAAAAAAAAATCCTCATCATCTTAATAACCTAATAATAATAATAATAAAATATTATTATTATTATAGGTAATAATAATACTAATATTATTATTATTACTACTACTACTATATATTTTTGTGAATTGTGAATGATGAATACTTAATCAAATTATAGAGTAATTATTACATACTAATATATAAGGTTATTTATGATATTTTATATATTATCATTATCACTACTTGGTGATATACCAAACAGAGTAAAGTTCTATACCTAGTGATATAGCAAACACAGGGATTACATATCACCTCAGTATATTTGTATATTATTCTAGTGTTCACATCATCCCAGTGATCACATTATCTCAATGATCACATCACCAGTGATATACCAAACAGCACCCTAAAGTTCAGCAAAGTAGAAAATAATTTCTAATTAGTTTAATTCCTTAGTGCTTGATGGAGGACAGCCCGCGGATGGCAGCTTCATGTTTTAGGACCGAGCTGAAACTTATAAGTTGCTGAGATTTAAGGATTTAACTGGTGGACAAAGATCAGAAATTTAAATTATAGAGTTCCGTTGAACAATTGATTTGTGCAATTGATAGGCTCTTTGGAGATCAATAAGACAGAAATCAGATGCAAAAAGAGGGGGAGGACGTTGGACATGATATTGGACTCACTACTGGTACCATAACAGTACAACTATAGAAAATCATACGTTAAAACCTAAAAATAATGTAAAATTCATTAAATGAACAACTAAAATTAAATCCATGAGATGCCTATCTCTTGCGGCTCTCTGGTGCACCATGACACAACTAGGATCTTTATCAATATTGTAAGTTCAAATTTACATTGCAGCAAGATCCATATCCTGCAAGCAGCAATAGTCATGTTCCGTCTGTCATACACCTACTTTTGTGCCTTCATTTCATGGTATGCTATTATCTATATCCTTTGGTTAATTTATTTCAAGTTCTCTATCACACAAGGTATGATTGTTTCTCCCAGAGCAGTTTCTTACATCAAAAATATCTTGTGCTTATGTTCATTTGCGTGTTTCCACTGCAGCATCGATGTAATTTCAAATGCATTTGAGGGACAATCTGCAGTAAATAGGCAGAGGATGGTGTATAAAGCTATATGGGAGGAGCTTCAGAGTACAGTGCATGCTGTTGACCAAATGACTACCAGAACTCCTGCTGAAGCTGCTGCAGAAAGTTAATTATTATAGGTGAGAGCGAACATGCCTGGACAAGATTCCTAATTTCACAGGAGTCTTAGAGGCCAGTTAGCATTGGATTTCTTCTTTTTTTGGGATATGGCTTTTCTCTATGACACTTTTTCTCCTGCCATTTTAAAGTGCTTGATTTGCTTGCTAGAACAATTTTTTGCTTATGGGTTTTCTTCACGTTCCAAAGATCCAGACTTCAGCATATATTCCAACTTTTTAATCTTTCTTCTCGATCTCTAACCTCTACTTGTAATCCCATTTAATTTTTGGCCACTATCATTGCTTTCGTATACTGGGATATCCCGCTTTCGTATACAGGGATATCCCTGTCCCATCTGAAAGTAGATGTGCGCCCCTATAGCTGAAGACAGACATCAGCCTCTTTTAGCTGTTGATAGGGCAGTTACCTATCCTTTTATGCTTATCTCCTATGCCTTTGAGCTTCGATGACCTAGATTGCGTGTTAACATCTGATAGACTTCTTACACCCTCCACTGTGCTTGCTACCTTGTAGGACCACTTTCTGAGAATTTCTTCTTTGTAGGAATGATACAAAGCTATACTGAAGTATGATGACCAGGGCATCGGGAAGGGGTGGCAACGAAAAATACATATGGCAGGGGTAGGGACTTGATCTTGATGATATAGGAATGGAGTCAAGGGAGGAAGGGATTGTTGTTGGAGGAAGAAGGGATACAAGGCACTTGGAAATTCATTCTGACAGCCGTCCAGAAGAAATTTTTCATTAGATAATTGCAACAAGAGACTGGAAATAAAGTCTGATAAGCTTCTGGATTTCAGTGATCTCTTTCACATGGTTTCAGTTTGGTTTTGTAATTTACAATATGCTTTCTCTTGATGAACTCTGTATTTGCTTGGTAGATGGGAAATAACTTTTAAGTTTATATGCTTTGGCATTAAAAATTGTTGATTGAGTGATTTTATCAGTAAAACATTCTTGAATTTTCTGAGGTAAATAACGTGAAGGCATTTTAGGAGGGTTTAAGCATGAAGATGGAAGTGTTGGCATATCTTGGATACATTTGAATGGCTATCCATACCGTTCTTATATATTCATCCTATTGTATGAGGGTTAACCATATTATGAACTCGTTCGTTTGCACCGATTCACAGTTCACATTGGAGCTTTAGTTTTAACGAAATAGGCAACTGTTGTCGTTGCAGTTGTAGGACGCAAGCCTAATCTGGTTCTTTATTGGGTTCCATTTTGCCATTTCATGGATCCCAAGTCTGATGTTGCAGGTCATTTTGGATCAGGTTGCTGGCTACTGCCCTCCTGCGAATTAGACTGACAATGACCAAAGGCGGCATCACGTGCTGTTCTGTGAACACTGTATAAGGTGCGATGCTGGGTCTGACAAGTTCGTCCCGAATTAATTTCTAGCCTGAAATTTAGACCCGAGTATTAGCCTATCTATTTGTTGCATGCAATTTGAGCCAAGATCCGATTGTATTTTGGACCGATTATTTAGAGTCAATCCAAACCCCAAAGCTGGGATCAAGCTCGGCTCATTTAGATTGAGTTTAAGCTTTGCTCGAGACTGGAATCTAGGCGTCTAGGCGAGAACGAGGCGTTGGAATCTAGGCGTCTAGGCGAGAACGAGCCGTCGGCGCCAGATCCGGGAGAATTATTGTTTATGCTGCGTATGGCGCACCATCGTAGGGATGGCTGCCCGCATCGCACTTGGCACACCGTTGCATAGCGGGACAAGCTAGCGTCCGCTTGGGGGACGACCTGACGGGGTTGCGCGCTGTTTGGCACCGCACTCACCACGGCTCATGGCGTGTGCTTTGCAAAGCTGCAGGAATAGTTTGATGCAAAAAAAAAAAAAAAAAAAGGGGGGGGGGGATTGATCGACTCGCACACGTAGTAAGTAAATGGGATGGGCTACCGGGAGAAGCCTTTTCCAAATGGAGAGTTAGATGGGATGTTAGAAGTAATGGCCCTTCATATCCCAGATGGTTTCCTTCCCTTGCATACGAACTGTGAAAATTAGATAACTTGGTCCCGGCCAAGTATCGCAATTCTATTCTATTCCCATGACTTAGCGTCCCTCTTTCTTACGGGCAGTTGAGCCGTGGAATTGGCTTGGTGGTTACCGCCGGACACTCCATCCTGTTGTTGTCCATCCGTCCATCTCGCAATCCCAAGTCAATGAATTAGCCATTCAATAACATGGAGTTGTCTGACGAACCTCTTCTTTGTCGGAAGGGAAATATTCTCTGGCCTTGCTGCTGGGTTGATCTTTGCTGTCCAAGGTTGATTCATATTAAACCTATTTTGGTTGTAGATGAAGCTGATATGGTTGCTTAACCAGCATTTTCTTTTCATGTCATTTTTTTCCCCCAAATTTTTTCCTTCTTGTTGGAAAAGGATGGCAAGATATTAGGGCTGCTGGTGGATTAGATCGACCCACTTGAAGTTGACATGAAAGTGACCGAGTCCAGACCCAATATATTTGGATTTGCTTCAATTGAAAAAATGGCTTGCTTCCATAACCAATCCAAATTTGTTGAAACTGATACGCTACATATTTCCTGATCCTCTTTGAATTTTAGAAAATTATTTTATTTTTCGTAGCATTTTTTTTGAGAAAATTTTTTACATATTAACTGTGCGGTTAATTGCTAATTGTATTGCTGATTATAACTTAGATGTGGTTGCCAATCAAGTCCTATGCAGAATGAATTTTTTATAATGCCTAGATATCGCCCAGTTATTACTTTCCTTCGTGATATTTTTATGATTTGTCTTTGGACTATATTTTAGCCCGTTTTATTGGAAAAATCCAATGAACTAAAAAAAAAAACCCTTCGAAGTGATTTGATTCAAATTGAACTGAAATGGATTAGGCTGGAGTTCATTCTTTGCTTTGAACGGAATATGGTTTTGGTTTGTAACGTGCCAATCTTAGATCCGACCCAATGTGCTTGTAGCCATCCAAGATACAAAGTAATATTGTTGTACTTTTTTTTTTTTTTTGATGTTAGCAGAACATGCTATGTTTAGTGTGGCTTGAATTTGTTGCAGCCTGCGATACAGATTTCTTTCATTGTTTGGACATGCCTTTTTATTATTTGAGATGGTCTTCTGTTAATGGATCCAGGGTAAATTTTTTTATACTCCATCTTTTAATATAATGAAATCTTTTTTATTTTCATCTTTGGATGTAGGCCAAAGGCTAAACCATATAAATTGTTATGTTTATTTTTTATGTATGATTACTTGTTATTTCAGATTTTGTCTGAATTAATAGATAATCTTGCAACAATTGATATCAGGGTTTCGGGCTCAGATTTGTCCATCATATCTGTTTTGCATTAGTTTTCAATTATTTATTGATTTTGTATTTGTTTTTCCTGATTTTTTTTGCAGAAATTTGAGCTTGAAAAGTTAGATAAGAAGAATGATTTTAGTCTGTAGCATGTAAAAATATGATTCTTATTGGTTCAACCGGGATTATTGAAGGTGCTAAAAAGTAGAAATGCTTTGCTAGCAATTTTATTAGAGGAGGATAATGATGATCTCCTAAAGTGCATACATAGTGCGATTCACTTATCTTTGCTAGATGAGGTTTTGCAAGAGATTACAAATGAGCCATTTACTATAATGTTGTGGCTTGAATTGTAGAGCATCTATATAACCAAATCTCTAATAAATCAGCTTATATTCTTTGGATGAAGGAAGGTATGTTCATTAAAGATTACTTTGATGAATTTAATAAAATTATTTTGTATTTAAAAAATATTGATGTTATAATTGATGATAAGGATCAAGTTCTTATTCTATTATATTTATTACCTCCCTTGTTTTAGTATTTTGTTGATCCTATGCTATATGGTTAGGACATTCTTTCTAATTGAACTGAAAAGAGTAAAAGAAAAAGATGCCTAAAACTTAGGGTGAAAATTTAGACGGATGGTCTAGTTGCTAGATGTAGATTAAAAGAAAGGAATTTGGGTTCAAGTAATAGAGGCAGATCAAAATACAAAGGAAAATGGAAGAAAGGCCATACAATTACTATAAGAATAAAGGATATTTGAAATCTGATTGTTCTAGATACAAAGGTAGAAGAAGTCCGATAATACTTCTAAGGCTGATGATTAGACCATTGATTGTTCTAGATACAAAGGTAGAAGAAGTCTGATAATACTTCTAAGGCTGATGATTAGACCAGTATAGTAGAGTATAGTTCTTATTTGGAGATGCTTGAATTCTTTATTCAACATGTTCTTATCATATGTGTCCTCATTAAGACTGGTTTTTTACTTATCACTTTATTGATAGAGGTGTTGTGCTTATGAAAATAACATGTCATGTACGATTGTTGGTATATAAACTATTCATATTATGATGCATGATATAATTGTAGGACCTTATCTGATGTACGGTATGTACCTGATTTGAAGAAGTATCTATTTTTTTTGGGTACTCTTGATTCAAATGATTTTTAAGAATTTTGGTAAAGATAGAATTTTAAAGGTTTTAAAGGATGTTCTCGATCATTGTGCTCAAAGATAGACTATCTTATGGCTTCTACTTACTTTAGTATAGTACACTTACTGGTGCTGCATTAGTTCGATTCTTCATCAAATCAAGATTCGGAGAGTGCTTGTTTGTGGCATATGCGGTTGAGTCATGAGTGAAGTTGGTATGTTTCTTTTAAGCAAATGGGACTTGTTATGTGGTCAGAAAAATATGAAGCTTGACTTTTATGAGCATTGTATATATGGAAAGTAGTATAGAGTCAAGTTCAGTATAGCCATCCACAGGATAAAGGGCATGATGTATCATATTCATTTTGATCTTTGGGGTTTTATATATATTTACTCTAAAAGGTAGGCTTCACTTGGTATTTATTGACTTTCATTGATGATTTTTTAAGAAGAGTTTATATATACTTTCTGAAGTATAAGAGTGAAGTCTTTCCAACTTTTAAGACGTGGAAAGTCCTTGTTGAGAAATAGTCCAACAAGAAGATTAAGTGTTTGAGAACTAATAATGACATGGAGTTTTGTGAGGATTAGTTTAATGAGTTCTGCGAGATTGAAAGTGTTGCCGCCAAGATCGTCGTGGCTCGTAGCTGCTGATGGCATCGGGTGTTCCGTGTCCGCCTGCCGGGGATGCCTCCGGTGTCTCGGGACCTGCAAGAAAGCCAACATCAGTGACCCGGACCCGGGATTCCGGCGGGGGCACTCCGACGGTCAAGTCAGTGACGATCCAGGGGAACAGATCATCCTGGTCGAGCCCCTCTGGATGAGCTCCATGTTAGGAGGAGTGAGTGGAGTGTATGAGAGTGTGAGTGTGAGTTGGGAGGTGTGGTGGCCGAGGTGGTCTTGCCCTCCTCTCTGGCCTCTTCCCCTTCTCCTCTTTCTCTTTGTGGTGGTTGTGTTGTTGGAAAAATGGGTGTCTCCCTTGTTGAGAGAATGTTGCTCTTGCTTGGAATGGAAGAATGAGTGCTGTTACCTCCCTTTTGTTCATTCTGGCTGAGTCTTCTACTTTGGCTTGTCTCGGGGTTCTCTCATGCTGTCAGACGGGAATAACAAGATACCGTGCCATAGACGGGATGCCTTCTTTATTGGGTAGCTGGGGAAGCTTCTGCACGTCTCTGACATTCTTTTTATTTACCCTTCCTGGAAGCCTGGCGGGACCTCGACTGTTGTGCCGCTGCTCTCGGGAATCGTGCTCCTTGGTGGGGTCTTTTCTCTGATCGTACGGCAGGTCGGTGGGGGGCATGGTGCCTTGATGTGAGCTTCTTTTCTTTCTGGTGTGAATGGCGGTCGTGGGCATTAATGGCGATGTGGCGGATGCTGTCGTACGGTCCTCGGGGCGCCCGCCACCATCTTCGGAGGGGAGGTGCTGCTCCCGTGGTGGTTAGTGCCACGATCTGAGTTGAGGGCCGAGCTGGGAAGATGGGGTCCACTCGCAAGGGATCAGCTTCGCTGCGGCTCAGTTGTGCAGAGGAGGGCCGAGCTCGACACCAGGACAGGGGGGCCCAGCTCTTACCGAGCTCGGGCTGACAGAGGTGGATGAGGTGCGCCCAACCCAGGGGACCCGGCCTTGAAGGGGTTCCTCGTGGCGGAGGAGACTTGAGCTCAACTCCGAAACACTGGACCCGACCTCGGGCTCAAAATGTCTGTCTCTGGTGGGGTTTGAGCTCAGCTCTGACCTAGGCGTCCTGACCTGGCGGGTACCGACCTGGTGAAGGACGGAGCCCGGCTTCGACGGGCGACCCCGTTGGCATCGGGAGCCCAGCCCGGTGAAGGGGCCTGTGGTGATAATCCCGCATGGCATCCAGTGAGGGCTCCATGTCAGGCTCCTCGCCCCATGTCAGCGGATCGGTCACATCATTTGCCCCCCACTCCTAAGATCCATTATCGCGTGGTGCTCGGGGTGAAGGGAGTAATTGCGGTGCTGACGTGGAAAGGTGAGAAATCTGATGCAATAATGACTGATATCGGCGGCGTCTCGCCCGATGGGTCCTTGAGCCAGTGCGGGGGCGCCACGTGGCCACGTCTCGGGAGAGGTTATAGCAGGCATGAAAGTCGGAGCGACCGTGGTCGGATGAAGGTGCTGGCCCCGTTGATCAGCGACTCGTAGCTTGACTTTTGGGGAAGCCGTAACAGTACGGTCGGGCATATGTTGTCTCGAATGGATGGGTGAGTTTTTTCGAAACATACCTTTTTACAAACTTCTTCATGCCCGGAGTCGCACAGGAGTCCTCTTCTTCTTCTTCTCCAGTCGTCAGCATCTTCCCTAAGCTTTAGCAGGTTAGTTTCCCCTTTTCGCCTGTTAGAAGTCGCCGTAGGTCTTCCTTCGTTCGCCTCCTCCTCGTCCCCTAGGAGTTGTTCTGTTCTCTTTCTTCCTCTTCCATGGACCGCTTCGGTCCTAACTTCTGTCCCTCGTGCCAAGCTGAGGCCGGACCTTCCCGGCCGAAGACTCCTTCTTCTTTTGACGAAGAGATGGAGGCGGCGAGGTACGAGTTCAGTAGAAGGCCTCACCATGGCCTAGTGTCCATTAGGGAACCTGGGTCTTCTCCTCCCCGTTTGGCCCTCCTTCCTGCTCCCGCCCCTGCTTCCACTTCTATTTCTGCTTCTCTTCATGAGCCTGAGCCTTCTCGGTCGATAGGTCCCGGAGGGGTCACTTCGGTGATTACCATGGAGGACCTTGTGTCTATCCGGGAAGCTTATGGCATCCCCGAATCCATCCGGCTCTCCATCCCTCGTCCCGGGGAGCGGGTTACCTCTAGCGGCCCTCAACGGATCGCCTTCTACGAGGAGACCTTCGCCGGGGGGCTCCGCTTTCCTGTATATCCTTTTTTTCTTTCTTTCTTGGCTAACTACCGGCTTGTCCCTATCTAGTTGGTCCCCAACGCCGTCAGAACAATATTTTGTTTCATTGTTCTGTGTCATTTCCATGGGGTTGTTGCCCGTTTTTTCCTGTTCAGGGCCTTCTTCACCATGAAACCCACCCTACCGAGGACGGGTGGTGGTCACTGTCTTTATGCCCTCGGGGTATCAAGTTTGTACTCCCCTCTTCCATCAAAGGATGGAAGAGTAGGTTCTTCTTTGCCTTGGTAGAGCGGATCGACTAGGTCTGGAGCGACCTAGATCGATCTCTGAATAGAAATTCCTCTATCGAAGCTGCCAACCTCAACATGTATGACCTGCTCAGATTGGCCGAGATCCCATCACTGAAGGTCTTGTTGTCGGAGCAGAACCTTCGCAAGGCCGGGGTCAGCTCGGTGCAGAAGCCGGGTGAGTTTGATTTGACCACCCCCCCTCATTTCTCATTTATTTTTCTTTCTCCCTAATTTTTCTTTTTTTGAGATGACCTCGTTCTCTCTGGTGCATAAATGAAGTTTTCAATGGATGAGCTACTCTCGTTTACTGAGGAACGTGAGTAGGCTGCCGAGGCAGGTGAGCCCGCTCCGAAGAGGGCTCGGGCCGAAGATGGGGCAAGGCCGGTGCAGGCTGGGGTGGACGCACCGGTTCAGGAACGACGGTGGAAGAGGGCGATCAAGCCCGTCCTCGTAACTGCCGGGCAGCGCGAGCCAGTAGTGGCGGCCGAGCCTAAGGTGGTCACCCGCGCGAGATCAGCTGCCACTGCTGCCAGGTCGGCACCCCTTACCCCGGAGATCATCGATGTCGAGGTAGAAGGGGGGCCGCAAGAGATTAGGCCAGCACCCTAGGTGTGGTCTGACGCTGCGCCGATCTCGCAGTTGGCGCCGAGGGCGCCACCCATCGATGAAGGAGCTGAGCCTGCGGGGACCAGAGACAGAGATTACCGGAAGGTCCCCTTCAGACTGGGACCGCACGTTTCTCTGGTGAAGGACCCCAGCCTCGCCGAGCGGATGATGGACTTCTCCGTCCAGTCCTGCGATCGACGAGACGGGAGCGGGAGGCTTCTGGGCGACGTCGTCTGCTCGACGTTCGCCAACCTTTATGCTATAAGTCCCTTCTCGCCCCTTCTTGGTCTTCCTCGAGCTTCTTTTTTGCTCGAAAACTAACATGTTTTCTTCAATACAGTAAGGTAGGGAACTGCTCCTCATCCGGGACTTCTACCAGAATTGGGCGAAGGGGGAGAAGGAGCGGCTGACCGAGCTCAAGTCCCTGCGGGCCGAGGTGAGCCAAAAAAATGGGGAGGCCCAAGAGGCCAACCTCAAAATCAAGAGCCTCATGGCTGAGGCCGTGGATGCCGCCAGAGTGAAGAAGGAGCTCAAAAGCGAGCTCGAGTCGAAGAGGACTCGGCTGATGGAGCTCCGGGCCGAGTCAGAGAGGAAGGAGGCGGCCGCGAAAAAAATGGCCGCTGAGGCCGAGGCAAAGGCCGCTGAGGCCAAGAAGAAGGCCTTGGTCGCCAGCCATGCCACCAAGGTCATCGAGAAGGGAATGGCGATGGCGGTCTGCCAGGCCGAGCACGCTGAGGAGCTGGCGGCTGTTGAGAAGAGCAAGGCAGAGGGCGCCAGAAGGGACGTCGCCGGCACGGTGGCTGCCTTCAAAGCTTCTTCGGAGTACCTCAAAGACTTCAAGGAGGCGGCGACGGACTCCTTCGCCAAGGGGTTCGCCTATTGCCGCCAGCAGCTACGGGTTATTCTATCCGAGGAGCGACTAGCTGCGCTCCGGACTCCGGGAAAGAAGGCTCCCTCTGCAACGACGACGGTGGTGGAAAGGCAGGGAGCTGCTCCCACCGAGCCCGTGCCCCAGTGACCTCGACGGTGCCCAGCCCCGAAGAGCTGACATTGTCGATGGCGAAGGCGGCACCTGCGCCGCAGTCGGAGGCAGCTGACCCGGTACCAGCAGCTGAACCTGCTCCTCTAGTGGAGGTCGCCCAGGAGCATGCCCAAGCGACGAAAGTGGAGGAGGGAGAGGTCCCAGCTATGCACCGCCCGGGGAAGGAGCCAGCTACTTATGATAGGACCTTTTCTCCTTTTTATACTTGTACCTTTCTTTCGTCTTCTTCTTTTTCTTCTTGACCGGGTCACCCGGTCTGTCGGGGCCCGGAAGATAGTATAATCAATTCCTTCAGTAATGAAATTCATTTTTGCCACCACTGTGCCCCTATTATCAGTAATGTGGAATGTCTCTTCTTTCTCTTCTCCTCCCTTTCTCTGCTTCTTCTTCTTTTTCGGTGCAAGGATGTTTGAGAAGGGGAGCCAAGGACTTCGACCGGCACGGACCCGGCGTTGAACTTGAGGTCACGCCGGTGATGAATGTCGGCCTTGGACTCAGTTGCTTAGGGATATGATTCAGTAATCATCATTTTGGAGCTGGGCTCGGAAACGTCGAAGGCTGAGATCCCTGGCATCAGAAGTCTGAGTCTTGAACCTTAGTGTCTCGGGGCCAATTCCAAGGATGTTGACGATCGAGGATTGCAGTGCCAGAAATCTGAGTTCTAGACCTCGACGTGTCGGAGTTGGGTTTGGAGGCACTAAGAGCCTGGGGGCTTCCCATGTCCTTTATCGGGGAGCTGGGCTCGCCGGTGCCAGAGGGTCATCCGGTCTTCGGTGCTGGAGGGTCATCCGATCTTTGGTGCCGGGGAGCTGGGCTCGCCGGTGCCTGGGGGCTTCCCAGGTCTCTGTGTCGGAGGACTTTTCTCCAGGCTTTGGTTGGCAATGATGCTGTCCAGCCCAGGGGACCTGAGCTCGGAGGGGCGCCTCGCGGTGGAGGAGACTGAGCTCGACTCCTGGCCACGTGTCCCGATCTCGAGTGGTCCGCCTTTGGTGGGAGTTCATGCTCGGCTCTGGCCTAGGCATCTCGGGCTTGCGAGAACGGAACTGGCGGAGGATGGGGCCCGGCTTTGGCTGTCATCATGGGGCCGAGCCCGGGGGCATTGACGATGACGAACTGCATGGCTCGAAGGTGCCCTTGGCCGAAGGCCTGAGCTCCGGTCTTGAGCAGGCATCCTAGAGCTGGGCTCGGGGACGTTGATAACTTGAGATGGCACCTTGGAGCAGGGCTCGAAGATGCGTTGGGTGAGAGGATTCCCTTGGCCGGAGATCCGAGCTCCGGTCTGGGACTGACGTCCTAGAGCTGGGCTCGGGGATGTTGGGACTTGATGATCTGAGGGCATGGCTCAGAAGACGATGCCTCGGAGCTAGGCTCGGGGACGTTAATTTCCTGGGGGCTTCCCAGGTCCTTTGCCGGGGAGCTAGGCTCGCCGGTGCCGGAGGGTCGTCCGGTCTTTGGTACCGGAGGGTCATTCGGTCTTTGATACCGAGGAGCTAGGCTCGCTGGTGCCTGGGAGCTTCCTAGGTCTTTGTGCTGGAGGACTTTTCTCCAGGCTTTGATGCTCGGGAGCTGGGCTCGCCGGTTCCTGGGGGCTTCCCAGGTCTTTGTGCCGGAGGACTTTTCTCCGGGCTTCGGTGGACATCCTGGAGCTAAGCTCGAGGACGTTGATAATGACGAGCTGCATGGCTCGGAGGTGCCCTTGGCCGGAGGTCTGAGCTCTGGTCATGAGTAGGCGTCCTGGAGCTGGGCTCGGGGACGTTGATAACATGAGATGGCGCCTTGGAGCTGGGCTCGAAGACGCGTTGGGTGAGAGGATTTCCTTGGCCGGAGATCTGAGCTCCGGTCTGGGACTAACGTCCTGGAGCTGGGCTCGGGGACGTTGGGACTTGATGATCTGAGGGCATGGCTCAGAAGATGAAGCCTCAGAGCTGGACTCGGGGATGTTAACTGCCTGGGGGCTTCCCAGGTCCTTTGTCGGGGAGCTAGGCTCATCGGTGCTGGAGGGTCGTCCGGTCTTTGGTGCTGGAGGGTCATCCGATCTTTGATGCCGGGGAATTGGGCTCGCCAGTGCCGGAGAGTCGTCCGGTCTTTGGTGCTGGAGGGTCATCCGGTCTTTGATGCCGGGGAGCTAGGCTCACCGGTGCCTGGGGGCTTCCCAGGTCTTTGTGCCGGAGGACTTTTCTCCGGGCTTTGATGCCGGGGAGCTAGGCTCGCGGCTTGAGTTTCCTGCAAGACAGATAGATCGTGTTGCAGAAAGGAATCTTTATTTCTCTTGGAGGGAATACTTACATCACTGATAGTATCTCCTCAAATTACAAGCATTCCAGGTCCTGGGGAACCTGGCGCCATTCAAGTCTTCTAGGTAGTAGGCCCCCTGGGGGAGGGCCTCAGACACTTTGTAAGGGCCCTCCCAGTTTGGTGAGAGTTTGCCGCACTCCTGGGGCTGGGACGCCTCTGCTCAGCGCAACACCAGGTCACCAGGTCAGAAAGTCTTCTGCTTCACCCGTGCATTGTAGTATCGGGCGACTCGTTGTCGGTATGCTGCCATCCGGAGCCGGGCTTTGTCCCTGGTTTCTTCGAGGAGATCGAGGTTGAGTAGGATATGTGCCAAATTCTGGGCCTCGTCGTACTGCTGCACACGGAGCGTGGGCATGCCGAGCTCGACTGGGATCACCGCTTCGGATCCAAAGACAAGGTTGAAGGGGGTTTCGCCTGTTGCCATTCAGGGCATTGTGTGGTAGGCCCACAGGATGCTTGGGAGTTCCTCTGCCCATCTGCCCTTCATTTGATCCAACCTGGTGCGGAGTCCTTGAAGAATGGTTCGGTTGGTGACCTCGGCTTCCCCATTCATCTAGGGATGGGTGACCGAGGTATACCGATGCTGGTTCCGTGCTCGGTGCAGAATCTCTCGAACTCTCGGTTGTCAAACGATCATCCATTGTCGATGATGACGCAATTGGGGAGTCCAAAATGGTAGATGATAGACTTCCAGAAGAATTGTCGGACATTGGCTTCCGTAATTCGAGCTAGCGGCTCTACTTCGACCCATTTGGTGAAGTAGTCGATCGTCATCAGCAGGAACTTTCATTGCCCCGGTGCAGTGGGGAACGGTCCCAGAATGTCCATCCCCCATTGTGCGAAGGGCCAGGGGGACGACAGTTGGGAGATCGGTGCGGTCGGTAGGCACTGGATGTGGGAATGGCGCTGGCACTTGTCACACTTCCTGATGAAGTAGACGGCGTCCTCCCTTATCGTTTTTCAAAAGTATCCCTGGCGGAGCGCCTTGTACGCCAGGGTCCTCCCTCCTACATGATTCCCACAGAGACCCTCGTGTATCTCCTGGAGCACGAAGGATGTCTCCGTGGGCCTGAGACACTTCAGGAGAGGGTAGGAATAAGATCGGCGGTAGAGCTGGTCGTCCATCAAGATGAAGCGCATGGCCTTCCTTTTGATGAGGCCGGCCTCTTTATGGTCTTCTGGCAATAGGCCATCCCGGATGTACTTGACGTACTTGTCCATCCAGCTCGGTTCGGGGGCTACTTGTTGCACATCCTCGGGGCTTTTGTGGCTTGGACTCTCGAGATATTCAACGTAGGCGTGCCCTAGGGATGAGTTCGGTAAGGTAGCGAGCCTTGACAGTGCGTCCGCACGAGCATTTTCTCCACGAGGAATGTGGGAAACGCAGAAGTAACGGAAGCCTGTCATGCTCGAATGGACCTTTTCCAGGTATTTCATCGTCTGGGGATCTCGGGCCTCATATTCTCTTGAAACTTGTCCGGCAACCAGTTGGGAGTCGGTGAAGACCTTGAGGTTCTGTACGCCCAGCTCGCAGGATACCTTCAGGCCCGCAAGGAGCGCCTCGTACTCCACTTGGTTGTTTGTAGCGGAGAACTTGAAGCGAAGTGCACACTCCGTGACCACTCCGTCGAAGTTTGAGAGGATGAGGCCTGCTCCGCTCCTGCAAGAATTGGAGGCTCCGTCCACATGTAGGACCCAAGGGTCCCCAGGTGGGCCGGGCTCAGCTTGGCTCTCCGGGACCATCCGCTCTGGTTCCTTGGAAAGTCCTGTACACTCGACCATGAAGTCGGCTAGGACTTGGACCTTCTGCGATGACCTTGGCCGGTATGTGATGTCGTGCTCGCTCAGCGCAGGGACCATTTGGCCAACCTTCCAGAAGTTTTGGGGTGGCTTAGCATGGTCCTCAGCGGCTAATCAGTCACAACCACGATGGGATGCGCTTGGAAATAGGGCATGAGGTGCTTAGCAGACATTATTAGTGTAAAAATAAGTTTTTCGGAGCAGGTATACCTGATCTCCGCATCATGGAGTATCTTGCTGGTGTAGTACACTGGCTTCTGTGACCCGTCCTGGTCCATACGGACAAGGACCGAGCTGACGGCCCCTGAGGTGACCTCCAGGTAGAGCAAGAGCTCTTCACCTTCTTCTGGTCTGGACAGCAGAGGTGGGGAGGTCAGGAACTCCTTCAGCTCTTCGAAGGCCGTCTGGCACTCTTCGGTCCAGGTAAAGTCATGCATCTTGTGCAGCGCCTTGAAGAAGGGGAGGCAGCAGTCAGCCGACCTCGAGATGAACTGGCTTAAGGCTGCGATTCTCCCTGTCAGGCGCTGAACCTGTTTCTTGGTTGTTAGGCACTCCATTTCCAGGATTGCCTGGACCTTCTCCGGATTTGCCTCGATGCCTCTCTGGGTGACCATGAAGCCGAGGAATTTCCCGGTCGCCATCTCGAAGGCACACTTCGCCGGGTTGAGCTTCATCTGGTGCTTCCGGAGACTGTGAAAGGCTTCAGCGAGGTCGGCGATGTGGTCCGAGCCCGGTTTGCTTATGACGAGCATGTCATCCACGTACACTTGCAAATGTGGTCCTTGAAGACCTTGTTGACCAGACGTTGATACGTGGGCCCAGCATTCTTCAGGCCAAAGGGCATCATTTTGTAACAGTACGTCCCCCGGTCAGTGATGAAGGCGGTGTGCTCCTCTTCCTCCGGGTGCATCTGGATCTGATTGTACCCAGAGAATGCATCCATGAAGGAGAGCAGCCTGTGCCCTGAAGTGGCGTCCACCAACTGGTCTATCCTCGGCAGAGGGAAGCTGTCCTTCGGGCACGCTCTGTTGAGATTGGTGTAGTCTACACAGATCCTTCACTTGTCGTTATTCTTTTTCACCATCACCACGTTTGCTAGCCAGCTCGGATACTGTACTTCTCGGACGAAGCCAGTGGCGAGGAGTTTCTCAACTTCCTCGTTGATGGCTGCTTGTCTTTCTGGGGCGAAGCTTCTCCTTTTTTGTCGAACCAGCCTGCACTTTGGATCAACATTAAGTTTGTGGGTGATGATTTCAGGGGGAATACCTGGCATGTCGGCGGCCGTCCAGGCGAACACGTCCGCGTTCGCCCTCAAGAACTCCAGTAGCAGAGCTTTCTCCTCCTCGGGCAGCTGGGCTCCGATCTGCACAGTCTTCGTCTTGTCGGCTCCTAGCTGATAGGGAAGCAGGCGCTCAGTCGGGCCTCCCCTGAGGTCCTGAACCCTTTGATCGAGCTCGTCCGCCTTGGAGCCCTCCTCGGGCACCCGGGCCCCGGGGAGTGTATGGAAGCAATGCTGCACTGGCTAGGGCGTCCCTCTCATCTCCCCCACACCGCAAGGGGTCGGGAACTGGACAAGCAACCTTTTAGTAGAGATGACAGTGTCGAGGAGGTTAAGCCCAGGTCGGCCCAAGATCATGTTGTAAGGCGAAGGAAGCTTGACAACCGTGAACATCATCACGATGGTACTCTGCCGAGGTGGGGTCCCGGCAGTGACTGGGAGAGTGATTTCTCCCTCCACTCTTGCGGAATCTTCCGTGAAACTAACAAGGGGAGTATACACTGGCTTGAGCTGAGTAGGGGAAAGATTCATCCGGGAGAAAGCATTGTAGAAAAGTACATCCGTAGAGCTTCCACTATCTACCATGATGCGCTTTACAAGATGTTTTGCGATCGCCATCTCGACGACCACAGCATCATTATTTATATTTTTTTTTCCATTTTCCCCTTCCCTCATAAAGGGGAGTACATTCTCAGAGTTTCCTGCCCCCGGGTCCTTTTGGACGCGCGCTCAGCTCCCCAGGAGATCATGCCCATCGGCTTCTCGGTGGGATAGTTGTCGATGGCTGGAGCGGGCGGGAGAGCAACGAGTGCCTGGGACTTTGGCTGAGTCCTACCGCCCGCATACTTTCCGAGGTAACCTCTCTTGATGAGCTCTTCGATCTTCCATTTGAGATTGCAACATTCCTCGATGTCATGCCCGTGGTCACGGTAAAAGCAATGGTACTTCGTCTTGTCCCGGGTGAAGGATGGCTTCAACGGCACAGGACACCTCAGATAGGCCTCGCCCTCGATCTCCATGAGGATCTTCATCCTTGGGGTGAGAAGGGGAGTGAAGTTCCCCGAAAGGACGGGAGCGCTCCTTGGCCTTGATGCTAGTCGGGGGTTCTGAGCTGGCGGTCCCGGCCTCCGCACGCCAGGTGCCTCGGCGGGTGCCGACCCCCTCAGTGGCTTCCCGTCGAGCTCCCGCCTGGTACGATCCACCTCCTCGGCGCGGATGTACTTCTGAGCCCGGAAGAGTAGCTCGGTGTAGGTTTTCGGGGGCTTTTTGTCGAGCGAGTAGGTCAGGCGAGAAGTCCTGAGCCCTCGCTTTAGATCAAGCATCACCACAGGCTCTTCCAGGCTGTAGATCTCCACGGCAGCGGCTTTGAAGCGGGCCATGTAGTCCCGCAGCGGCTCACAGTCCTGTTGCCTGATGAAGAAAAGACTGTCTGCTTCACGTGGCACCTTCCGACATGCATCAAAATGGGCCACGAACTTCTGCCCTAGCTGGGCAAAGGAATAGATACTTTCCGGCTCGAGGCAGGTGAACCATACTCGAGCAGCCTTCCGAAGGGTGGCAGGAAAGGCGATGCACAAGAGAGCATTAGTAGAGCGTCAGTAGCCCCATGGACCCTCATAAGGGCCCGGTAACTTTACAGGTGGTCCAGGGGGTCGGTGGTCCCGTCGTAAGGATCCACCTGCAGCATGCAGAACCGGCGAGGAATTGGCTCCGCCTAGATCTCCTAGGAGAATGGGGGGCAGGCATCGTAGCCCGCCGGCTCACTAGCGGAGCCAGGCAAGTTGGCGAACCGGCGGGCAAATTTCACCAGCTTGCGGTCATGCTCTTCCAGGCGCCTCTCCGCCATGTGCCTGATGGCCTCGTCTGTAGACCCCTCCGCTGAGGGAGGCGGTGAAGGTGAGGCGGATGCGCGATGCCCATGGCAAGGAGCCTTGCCCTTCCGACCCTGGCGAGGCTTAGGTGCCCCCCGGCCAAGGTGCGGCAAGCAGCTTTCTTCGTCAGTGGAGCCGGCCCGTCGTCACTTCATTGGGGCTTGATGGGTACCCCGAGGGTCTGTAGCTGCTCGCGGCTATGAAGGCCTCCCATGAAAGGAACGTAGGCTGTCGCGGGGGGCTGCGATGGGGGCCACAGGGGTCTCTGGCTGTTGGTGGGTGGCCAGGGACCGATGTTGATGTTGGTGCTGGAGCTGGCGCACCGCCGTGATAAGAGTGTGCATTTGCTATGCAAGTGCGGTCAGCTGGGTCTCCAGTGGGGCGGTTGAAACCGGGGCAAGCACTTCCACCTCCGATCCGTGTGGGTTCCCGTGAAAAGGGGATGCCTCCATAAGACTGGGTGAAGCTCCCCTTGCCTGGTGGTCACCATCCTCCCAATGGACTGGCTAAGCGGGGCTTGAACTGGATCAAGTGTCGTTCTGGAGTCCCCCTACCTTGCACGCCAATCTGTTGTCGTCAAGATCGCCGTGGCACATAGCTGCTGATGGAGTCGGGTGTTCCACGTTCGCATGCCGGGGATGCCTCCGGTGCCTCGGGACCTGCAAGAAAGCCAACGTCAGTGACCCGAGCCGGGGATTCGGTGGGGCACTTCGACGATCAAGTTAGTGACGATCCAGGGAAACAGATCCTCCTGGTTGAGCCCCTCTGGATTAGCTCCATGCTAGGAGGAGTGAGTGGAGTGTATGAGAGTGTGAGTGTGAGTTGGGAGGTGTGGTGGCCGAGGTGGTCTTGCCCTCCTCTCTGGCCTCTCCCCCTTCTCCTCTTTCTCTTTGTGGTGGTTATGTTGTTGGAAAAATGGGTGTCTCCCTTGTTGAGGGAATGTTGCTCTTGCTTGGAATGGAAGAATGAGTGATGTTACCTCCCTTTTGTTCATTCTGGCTGAGTCTTCTACTTTGGCTTGTCTCGGGATTCTCTCATGCTGTCAGACGGGCACAATAAGGTACCGTGCCATAGACGGGATGCCTTCTTTATTGGGTAGCTGGGAAAGCTTCTGTACGTCTCTAACATTCCTTTGTTTGCCCTTCCTAGAAAGCCTGGCGAGATCTCGACTGTTGTGCCGCCGCTCTCGAGAACCGTGCTCCCTGTGGGGTCTTTCTCCGGTCGTACGGCAGGTCAGTGGGGGGCATGGTGCCTGATGGAGCTTCCTTTCTTTCTGGTGTGAATGGCGGCCGTGAGCATTAATGGCGACGTGGCGGATGCTGTTGTACGGTCCTCGGGGGGCCCGCCACTGTCTTCGGAGGGGAGGTGCTGCTCCCGCGGTGGTTGGTGTCCCAATCTGAGTTGAGGGCCGAGCTGGAAAGATGGGTCCACCGCAAGGGATCAGCTTCGTGGTGGCTCGGTTGTGCGGAGGAGGGCCGAGCTCGGCACCAGGCCAGGGGGCCCAGCTCTTACTGAGCTCGGGCTGACAGAGATGGATGAGGTGCGCCCAGCCCAGGGGACCCGGCCTCGAAAGGGTTCCTCGTGGTGGAGGAGACTTGAGCTCGACTCCGTAACACGGGACCCGACCTCGGGCTCAAAATGTATGTCTCTGGTGGGGTTTGAGCTCGGCTCTGACCTAGGCATCCCGACCTGGCGGGTACCGACCTGGCGGAGGATGGAGCCGGCTTCGACGGCGGCCCCGTTGGCATCGCGGAGCCCAGCCCGGCGAAGGGGCCCGTGGTGGTAATCCCGTGTGGCGTCTAGTGAGGGCTCCTTATCAGGCTCCTCGCCCCACGTAAGCGGACCGGTCACATCAGAAAGTAGTGTAAGATACCACATCGTTAGAAAGATACCATGATAGAATGGTGTTGCAGAATGTATGAACATGACTCTTTTAGAAGGGCCATGGTATATGTATTTCCTTATTTTCTGATTGAGGTCAGGAAAAATCAATCGATTTAGTAATGCGAAGAGATTGTATATGTGTGTACCACTGAGATAAATCTAGAAACTTGAAGAGGATAAGATTGGATCGATTACCTTAAAACTTCAAGAACTTTGGATTGTTAGAACTACCATCTACTCCTACAAATTGCTATAAATCTAATACAAAAGGATAAAGTAAAATTTCCATTAATTTAATATACCTTTTTTTGTAGTTACAACCTGCTGTTTATAAGTGCTCTTAATTAACGGCATGGGTTCTAATGCTTAATTTTGGATACTGGTACTTGTGGTTACCTACCACCCTAATATTGCCAAAGTGGTGCTCTCTTTCTTTTCACATCATCGTAGTAGAAATATGTGAAGTATTATTCATTTGGACACCTGTCTTTATTTTAGTGTGCCACATAGGCTACTCCTATCATACTTAATGGATTGTATTAATTTCCCCTCATGTCATGAACAGTGGAAAGATAGATACTATTATTCATTTTTGGATAATTATTTTTTTTATTATGTATCATATGGACTACTATTTCTATCCATGGTAGGTAGTGTAATTGCTCCTCCTGAAGGTGAAAAACACCTACACCTAGCATACAATATGCAAGAAAAGATGACAGAAGATATGTATTTTAAAACATTTTTAGACATGCACAGCGGAAGGCTCGGTAGATAGATCTAAACGATCTATCGATCTGCCCGCAACAGAATCTAGCATAATAATCTATCTATCATGCATATAACATTAAAATAAGAAAGGAACATAAATAAATATAAAGGTCATACCTCTATACCTCTGAAGTACTGGAGAGAAGCTGTGAAGAGCTGTGAGAAGGAGGAGGGCGCTCAAGCCACATATGCATATGGCCTCTACAAGATATCCATACCTGGGCTCGACTCTGATCAACTCCCTCAGAGTGCTAGCTCTTTGGGATCCTTGGCCGATCTTCTTCTTCCAGGAAGACTAGGAGGAAAGCAGGAACCCCTTCCCAAAACCTCTCTTCCTAAGACCTAGCTTGATTGCTAGGTAGCACACACCCAATCCCTAAAGCTCTCACTACCCTTCTCAATCTTCTTCTCCCAAAAATCTGTTGCAGTTCTTATAACCATCAGCAGCCACCACAATGACCTTCATTTATAGGGACAACAGAGAGAGGGAGAAGAAGGAAGGAGGAGAGATGAGAGGAGAGAATGGGGGAGAGGATCAATGCCATACTAAATGGGTCTAACCCATTAAGGCATGTATGACTTTCATACCATAAACCCTTGGAGCCAAAAGGTTTGAATTCAAATTCAAACCAGGTCAAAACCTGTCCAAAAAATCTCCACGAAATCCTTCCAGAAAACTGTTCATCATAGAAAGTGTCAACACTCGAAAATTGCCAGTGTCGATACTTCACTAAGTGTCGACACCTGTAAAATCTCAAGTATCGATACTTGGAATAAAGTCAATCATATTGACTTCGGATGACAACAAATGATTTCCAATCATCGATTAGCCATAAGATCAGATAGAAATCCTCTATGGTGTGTGACCTGATAGGTTCGAACACTAAACTGGTAGCACTGGAACATTTCTAGTACCAGTCAAAGTCCTCATCTAGCAATGATACCCGACGTCCGGATAGATCGAAGATGCAGAGCACCTCACAAGAACCTCTGGCATATGGTTGCCACATAATTCATCCCTTTGACCTTACAATGCTTAGGATGACCTAGGGTTAGACTGCCAACCCTAATTTGGTTTATCCTGATCATTTCTCAATCTCACAAGTTCTATGACTCCTCACAAGAACTACCCTGGCCAAGATTTTGCTGAATTGAGACATAGTGAGTCACTCACTCTAAACTATTTGGAGAGGTCAATTCCATCTTGATCTACCACCGCTCTACAAGTACTTAACTGCACCCAGAAACCTTCGATCACTGGATTAGAATCCAGGTAGTCCGATATCAAAGTATAGTGAGTTGCTTACAAGCTGCCATGATGACCTTAGGTCTGAGGGACACATATACCCATATCCCTGCGCGAGCACCCCTTTGGCAGAAGGGAGCTCCGTAGATGGTCATGTTCAGTGAGATGTCACACATTTCACTTGCATGTCATACCAGTGTCTCCACACTCCTTGGTTAAGAGGACAACCAACAAATGTGACATACAACAACCTACACTTGATACATCGTCGTCCTATAACAATATATTATTTGGTTGTGAACCAGTTTAAGAACTACTTGATATATCCTCTCTATATCAAATAATGTAGTTCTAAGGACTCCATCATACAAGAGTTCTTTACAGAAAAGTAAATATGATGGACAACAAAATAATTTTTATTTATTAAAAAGGAATTCATATACAAAGATAGCTCAACCGTCTACAGCCTAGACGATTGGTTTTGGGACATAATTCCCAACACCTCCCACATCATGGACAGTGGTAATAATTGGCTAGCCATAATTTCAAGAGTTTACTCAATTAAGACCTCATCCTAGGCCAATATCTCTCACTCTCTAGGTATAGAACCCAATTACTTGGCTTGACCTGTTGGCATATTGGCTTGCATCCTTAGTGTACTGGCGTATATCCTTTTTGTATCAATATACATTTATGGTACTTTGGTTTGCTTTTTTGATACTTTAGCCTATTTTTTTGATCAGGATCTTTAGCATACCATCCTATACCCTTTGTTACTTATTTATATTTTTAGTACTTTGGCTTGCTTTTTTGATATACCGATCTACTTTTTTGATACTTCAACCTGTATGTTTAGCAAAATGGCATGTACCCTTAGTATACGGACTTATATTTTCAATACTTTGGCTTGCTTTTCTAATACTTCAGCTTGTATCCTTAGTGTAGCGGCCTATACCCTTTGTATCTCAATCTACATTCTTAGTACTTCGGCCTGCTTTTGGATACCCTAGCCTGCTGATTAGGCATAACTTAGTCTACTAGCCATGTATTTTAGTCTACTGGTTGAGTAAATCAGCTTATTGATTATATTCTTGGTATGTCCCTTGGTATTAATTTACTTGGAGGTTGACATCTTTTCAAAACTTCTAATTTGGCCTACAAAAGATGTCCCTTTTGAAAATCTACCCTTGCTAGCTATCTATGCTAGATAGCCTTTCAAGATCTATTATTAATTGGTCTTTATATGATAATCCTTGGTATGAATGTGGTATAAATAATATGCCTTCTCAATCAAGTTTATCTCAGGATTTTTGGACTAAAGCTATAATATGGCATACTACCTGATGAATAAGTCTCCATCCACTGTTATTGAGATGAAAACTCCTATATATTGAGGTATGTTTGGTACATCTGTCATCCATTGCTGTTAAGATGAAGACTCCTATTTAGTATGGTCTGGTACATCTGCTATTTATTCTGTTTTGAAGATATTTAGTTATCTTGCTTATACATATATCGGTGATAATAAAGTTAAGAAAATAATATAAAAATGTATCTTTCTTGGTTATCATTTTGGGGTAAAAGACTATAGATTGTAGTATATTGAGCTTGGTTCTAAAAAATTTATAGTTATAGAAATATTACCTTTGATGAAAGGCTATATTTCATCTAAGAAAAGAGTTAGTTGTTATAGGTAAAGATCATGGTGTTAATAAATAGATGGAGCTTGAGGTTAGACCTTTAGCTGATCTATCATAGGATGATACTTTGGTTCAGCTTGTTGAGGATGATGAGCCTAAAATTGTTAATGAGGCAAATGTCTTGTAGGAGCAGCAGTACACCATAGCCATTAATAGATCGAGGAGACAAATTAAATACCTTCAGAAATATAAATATGCAAATTTGGTCTCTTTTGCATTGTCTATGACAAAGTCTGTTAAAGTTCAATATCCTGTTAGTTATCATAAGGCTATCACTAGTGGTGAATTTGCATAGTGGTCTATGCTATGTGTAAGAAAATTGACTCTCTTTGCAAGAATAAGATATGAGAGCTTGTGGAATAACCACAAGGTTGAAGATTATTAGGTACGAATGGATCTTCAAGAGAGAAAGAAGGAATCTCAGAGGTTGAAGCAAGGTTCAATACACATTTAGTTGTAAAGGACCATAGTCAAAGAAAAAGTATAGACTTTAATAAAGCCTTTTTTTTCTATTATGAAACATAGCTCTATTTGTGTATTGCTTGCTATTGTTCCATTGTTTAATTAAAAGCTTGAGCAATTTGATGTTAAGACAGCTTTCTGCATGATAAGTTTAAGGAAAATATTTTATGCAACAGCTAAGAGATTTATTGTTCAGGATAAGAGGACTATATTACTTATTGAGAAAATCATTGTATAGTTCGAAGTAATCTCCTAGACAGTAGTATAAGTAGTTTGATGCATCTATGCTTAGGCACTGTTACTTTTGGAGCGACTATGATATTATATTTATCACAAGAAGTTTTCAGTGGTTCTTTTATTTATTAGTTACTCTATGTGGATGACATGTTTATTGCAGCAAAAAATGTCGAGATTAAGAAGTTAAAGACTCAGCATAGCAGTGAATTTGAGATGGATTTGGGTGCATCAAAGTTTGGATATGGAGATTTATACGGATTGATGTATAGGTAGATTGTTCTTGTCATAGAAAAATTATATTATGAAGATGCTTGAGTTTTTGGTATATAAGATTGCAAGCTTGTGAGTACTCCGCTTACAACATTTTCAAACTTTCAACTATTTTATCTCTATAATAGATAGGAGCACATGTTACAAATTCTATATGCTAGTATTGTTGAAAGTATCATATGTGCCATAGTTTGTACATATCAAAATATCTCATAAGCCATTAAAGTCGTTAATAGGGTACATGGAACATCTAGAAAGGATCCATTAATAGATTGTGAAAAGGATCTTACGCTATTTAAGAGGCACTATGAATACTGGTTTGGTATATGATTGGGGTTCAAATACTCATAATAGTGATGTTGGTTACGTTGATTATAATTAGGCAGGTGAGTTGGACAGAAGGAGATTTTTGATAGGTCATGTCTTCACACTTTCAGATTAAGCTATCAGTTGAAATGAGACTTTACAATTTACTATTGCTGTGTTTACTATAAAAACAAAGAAAATGACAGCGATAAAAATAGTTAAAGAAGATATTTGTTACTATGTTTGATCGGAGATCTTGGTTTACAACAAGATATGACTACTGTTTATTCTAATAGCTAAAGTACCATATATTTGACTAAAATCAAATATATCATGAAAACAATGAAACATATGGATATCAGATACAATTTTATTTGGGATGTTATATCATAATGAGTTATTGCACCGAAGAATATTTTCTATGATGGATAATTCCAGCAGATATGATGACCAAGCTAGTTATTGCTTTTAAGTTTAAGCACTGTTTTGACTTGGTTTGTATTTTGAGATGCCGAGTTAGGCCTTTAGGATATTGTTGGACGAGATGGAGAGGAGTTTATTATTTTATATTGTAGCTTGATGGGATTTAAGTCAATATAGAAATTTATCGTGTGCGATTTAAATTTGGTATGGCCCACAATACCGACTTGTTTCATTTTTCAGACTTCAGTTGGTCTTTTCGGATATTTTGATCTTTTCTTATTATTTTAGGATTTAATTGTATATATATATATATATATATTGTAATCACACCTTTTATTATTCAGGGCTATTTTTGTTATTGAAGCCACCATAAATTCTTTGTACTCCATATTTGATATAGTAAAATCTTTTTTCATTTTTCATCCACGGCGTAGATCAAAGATCGAACCATATAAATTATTATATTTAATTTTTCATATATAATTACTTATTACTATTTTAATTTTATATTAACCAATAGATAATTTGCGACGTTTGTTTGCACCCATGTGAGGGAGCACGAGCTGATGGACACTTCCAGCTAATTAAGATTTTTTTTGATTGTTTGACTTAATGAGTGCTGTCACACTTTTCAGTCGTGAACTTCTTAACCTCTCTACTCAAATACAATAAGCGTTCCTTAACAACGTTTACGTATGAAATGTTAGCGTCCACATGTGGAAAGGGCAGATATCTGCAGTCGGTCATTCAGGACCGCAGGTATGCCATGGACACAATTAAACGGCATTTTCAGCTATGTAAAGGCTTGAATTACGATACAATCAATCAAAAGAAGAGAAGAGGGAGAAGAAAATGACGATGATGATTACAATATTGGAGAAATCTGTTAAGAAGCTGAAGTTATACTCCAAAAAGTTACTCAAAATAGTTACGGCATCAAGATTTAGTGAAAATTCATATTCATTTTAGCTATTTAGAAAATTACAAAAATGAACCACTTTTGTTTTCATTTTTACTTGTCCAAAACCACTTTTGCCTTTCTTTTCCCTTAAGACTGGCTCAGTTTTATAATTATTGAATTTCTGGCTCTCGTATTTATTGATATAATCCAACTTGCGAACGTACGACTGCAAACTCAACAAGTATATATATATATATATATATATATATATATATATATATATATATATATGTATATGCAGTTACAATGGTTTGCACCTATAACCCTGCCTATATGTACGAGGGAAGTGAATCCAAACTGTTCATGGACAAAAGCATCCAAATAAAATTGAAACCAGTTGGGCCAGCAAAAACAATGGTTTGGTTATATATGCAAAATGAAAGATAAAATAGACTGCTTGTAGAAAATTCTCATTGTTTAATATGCGATGCAACGATTAGGAACTAGCTAGTAGATCATGCTCTGACTTTGTTTAGGTTTCCTCTCCCATTGAAAGGAAAAAAAAAAAAAAAAGAAAGAAAGAAAGGACAAATTTTTTTTTTTTTTTTTTTAAAAAAAACCTTGGCCGCCAAGTAAGAAAATTCGTTCTTTTAAGCTTTAGGAAGCAACGGGTTGACCTAGCTGACATGGCATATCGATGATGGAAACAAAACATCCTCCTTGGATGCAAAATCTTTGGCAAGTAGTCAAGCTGACCAAACACATGCAACGTGTAACCTCACCCTGGTCCCTTCTTGCCTAACTTACTTATCATGATCACCATCCCTTTCCTCCGCTAGCGGGTTAGATAGCAACAACATTCACCTAACGTGGTGATTCTCGGTGCCCATTCACTTGTACCTTGTTAAATATCAGCACACCAGTATTGGAAGAAGAAGAATAAGAACAATAAGAGGTTTAATTTTTATGAAAAATGGCAAAATTCCCATGTTTCTAAGTAGGCTTTCGAATTTTTCTAGTCAAGCCTTCATTTGATATTGGTCAAACCAAGTTATTCGGATTACTTTTACCCGATTTAGGTCGAAGGTCGGCAAATATCACCTTCCGAGTGAACTCGGGAAAGAGAAGTTAGTGAGTAGAACGTGGAAATGTAAGGAAGGTCCCAAGGAAAGAGCGACAATTGGAAAAGCTATGTTTAAAGCACAACTAATTGATTTGCCTGATCTATAATTATTTGACATCATTTTGATAAATGGCACCTACAGAATAATGCAGGTGGCAGTCCTTTAGTCAAGCTGCTAAGATCATGGGTTGACAATTGGGTGGTACGGCCTGCAGATAACCGTTTACTTTCATATCCTCCTTAGAACCATTGTTTTTTTTTTTTTTATACACAAGCCAAGAAAGAAAGATAAGAGGTTAAGTGGATCGGTGCAATTGGCTTGATAAAACGTAAAAGCGAAGAACTTCATGTTCTTAAAGCAGATCAAGACTTTTGAGCTCCTCAAAAACATTCAACCAGTATTCAGCAAATCTAAAATAATCTCTAGTTATTTATTGGCAGTCTCTTCCTCATCCAAATTGTAAGATCACCATATGTTGCCAAGGCACCCATGCTAAACATTACAAACTTACAGTAAAAGATTGTTCTTCTTAGTTGTTAATTTGTGCAAAAGCTGAAATTATACAAAGAAATTCCATTCAAGGAAAAGCTCTCAAACTTTTTTCGTGAGCCTGTCTTTCAGCAATAAGAAATCATATAGGATGGAAGAAGGCAATTTTAATTATACCAAAACAGAAAGGCCAATCAACCAACCAACCAACCAACTTGTGACACTTACAACTATATGGTATCGTCGAACTCTCTTCTTGACAAAATAAGCAAATAAGAATTTGGGATCCAGTCCTAGGATTATATAAACATATATATCGATGATCGAAGTCCGCAGTCTTCCGGTCATGGAGATCCGGTCCTCCGGTCCATTGCAGCAGAGTGGCCAATGTCGTTGTGCCTCTTCGAAGGTCCTGATGGCGGGATGGACACCCCTCTGGGGAGGAAGCTGAATGTGGGAAGGCGTTCGATCTCGAATGAGAGATGGCCGTTGTTGGCCTTCACAGCTGGCAGCAGCGGGATTCTGTGCATGGAGCCATCGGATGACAAGGGGAGAATGGCCAGGAAGAGGAGGAAGAAGAGAAGGGGGAGTTTAGGAGCCATTGGAGAGCGATGGGAAAGGGTGGGTATTCTTTTGCAGCCCTGGTTTCTCGCTTTGGAGTGAGAAGGGGATGGGGTACCATTCTTTTCGGTCCTCCGTTTATCTTTTATAAATCCTTGGCTTTAAGCCTCGGTTTGTTTTTCTTCCAGGTCAAAGAGAGATCAGGGTCCTTTACTTTTAGACAGGAAGAGTTGATCAAGGGGAATTCTTTAACTTTACGCTAATGGTTTGTAGGATTTGTCAAAGAAGGAAGCATTAACGAAGGCAGAGGAGAACGGGCGGAGAGAGAAGCAAAGGACCGCCACTTGCTTTCCTTTCCATCAAAAAAGGAGTTCTAAATAACAGCCGTTATAACATTAGGACGGTCATTATAACGGATTCGGAGGGGCCGATCTGTTCGTATCGTGGGTTGAGGTTCTTCTTCGGATAACATAAAACTTGGTCTATGAGAAATGGGTAGAATAAGCATTTTAGCATTTGAGATTGTCAAGATCTGCATTTAACTGTGCTCACGTAATAAAAGCCGGATGGTCGTTGCCTCCTTTACAGCCAAACACCCCCCCCCCCCCCCCCCCCCCCCCCCCCCCCCCCAAAAAAAAAGAAAAAAAAAAAAAAGAAAAAAAAAAAAAAGAAAAAAAAGAAAAGAAAAAAGATATACGTTTACTCGTGCCGGGGATTGAGAACAACGTGGGAAAGCATTGTGGGGGCACTTTTGCTTGATTTGACTTCATGCTACATGCCCACAAATGGATCTAGTGATTGTACATCCAATATCCACATAAATAAACAAATATAACATGATTATCATGGTGTCGCAGTTTCCCACACCCATTTTCTTTTTCCGCCTCTTTTTAATTTAAAAATATAGAATCTCCTAAATTCTACGGGTGACACAAAGTTTCGAGTCTACCAATTTCATTGCCTTAAGAAATTGCCACCTAGCTTTGAAAGAGATTTAGGGAGAAAGTTTACTTATTTTTTATAAAATATCACTCATTCGAGACTGAAACGGAATTATATATAAATTAGATATCAATATATTTATATTTATATTTATTTAATTTTTTTATAAATATAAATAAATATATATAAATACTAGTAAGACGTAAAAATTTATATTCATATTTATTTTTAATGGATATGGATATAAATTAGATATTGAAAGTATGGAAATAAATGGATAACTAAATTTTATGATTATAGAAATAAAGATATTACTGGGTGGATGATCAATTAAATTACTAGCATATTTAATTATGTAGTTATGTATTTTTTTAAAAATTATGTTGGGATCGGTATCAACTCGTTATGATACCGTTGTTGCAAAAAATTTCAAGGCATTGATCCCACTTGGTGGGAGATCTGGACCAGCGCTTATATGCAGCGGATGCAATATGAAAGAATACAGTCCAACAACCTGTTCTTGGATTCAATATCATGCAACAATAAAGATATAAATATAAAAAAAAAAAAGATTGCTTTATTCCTTCGGAAAAAAACCTTGTTACAACAAACAAGACAACACTCGATAGCATCCCTTCTGAAACCCCATAAGCTTCTTGATGTCCTGCACGTCTTTTCTCTTGTAAGCTTCACGCCCCAAGAACCCACATACGCCACGCACGAGCAATACCTCACATGCGTCCCTTCTTTAAACCCCGTGGAACATCCCACGGCACTAAGCCCTTTACATGAAAGACCCTCCATGTGCACCTCTCTACAGCCCTTCACTGTGGCCTCCTTGAAACCCAGGAGGCTCTCCACGGTCCACGCCCCCAAGGGCGTCCTCAAGTCCTCCCCCTCACGGTCTTCCTCATGATCGTGAGGAATCCTTGCATGCTCCTCTTGGATCGTGAGCCAAGCCTTACGGTCACAAGCCTCAAATCGTGGATGCCCCCCAAAGGGGGGTACTCCCCTTACAGCCTTGTTTCTTCATGCAAACTGGAGTTCGCCTTTTCCATCGCATGCCCCACTTCTTAAATAGAGTGAGCGGTGAAATCGTCTTGGTCTTGGGCGTCTTGACTCCTCGAATTCTTGGGCTCAACCACTTCTTGATTTGTTAGGACTCAATCACATGGGCGATTAGGACTTGGATTCTTGGGCTAATAACAAACTGTTTAGAACTTTCTAGATTGTTAGGCTTCCAATTGATTACAACCAACCAATTCAGTTAGGATCCTGGGTGGTTGTGCTAACCAACCAACCAACTAACCATCTAACTAACTAAGCTAACCTCCTAACCAATTTAACAAACCTGGACCCAATCCCATAACCCAATTGGGTTATGTTACAATCTCTCAAAAAAACTCCCCCAAGTCGCATGAGAAAATACTCAAACTTAGAGCATCCCTGGAACACCTCCAGGAATCCGCTTAGGACACGCCCCCAAGCTCCACGGATTGCTTCCAGCATCCCTGCTATGGCCTCCCAAATCTCTCCAAGGCTTGGGAGCACCATGCAAAAATCTACAATCTCCATCTTGGTGCCCCAAGCCTTGGCAAACCTGGCAATGTCCTCCTACACAACCCCGCTGTAACTGCATGTCTTGACAGCCTCTTATGTGGACCTCCTTGCCTCTGCCAACATCCTTCAGCTACTGCGCGCCCTTGGAGGCCTTTGGGATGACCGCCTCCATAGCGAAGATCCTTGTTTGTATCATTGCACCATGATTGTAGCCTTCCTTCTGCCTGGTAGCTGCATCAGACTTTTTCTTGGACTTCCCTGGAGAGAACACAGCGAACCTGAACCGGCACTCATTGTAACTGGAGCTCTACTTGACACCATCTCCACAGAGCCACGCCAATCTCTGCACACTCTGCTCCACCTAGCTAAGTGCACCCCTGGCGCTCGTGCTAGGACCTGGCAAGTATCCTAACACCTCTCGCTCTGAACTCGTGTCGAATCCTGCTCCACCTGTGAAGCCACCTATCACCGGTGCTCCACCTAAGACTGAAGTCCCATTGATGCCACAGAAAGAAATCCCGAGGTCAGCTACTCAACGCTGCCATGCTGAGCCTGCACCTGAACCTCGTACCTAGTCACTGCCTCCTCGGACCATTTGCACATCGCGGACCTCTTCGAGACCATTTTAGATACACTGTAACCCCGCAGGCTCCTCCGAAACCAAGAGCTCATCCAACTCATCTGCTAACCCAGCGATTGAACCTAGCAACCATCTCCACTTAGCTGTTGCATCATATCCTAGCCTGTCTCTCGACTGTATGATGTCCCTGGCACTCCCTGAGACCTGTCCCCGGTCTTCCTTAGCTGCCATCTCCATCATCTCCAGTCTCTGTCCCTAGGCCAATGCCGCCATACAGGGACACTCCAAACTGCCCGATACCCCTGGCACTTCTTGAGACTGTCTCCTGTCTCCCTGAGCTGCCCCTGGCATCGTCTTTACTGATGTAATCCGGTGAACTTAAGAAATTTGGACTTTCCTTTTCTCCATCCATGTGGGATACCATACCCACGTATAACTCCACCTGTCTCGATGCACTCCTTGAATCCTCCTCTTCCACCTTCAAACTAGTGGCTCTGAAACCGCTCCGCTTCTGCTCCAACAATGGCTCAAACCAAGCTTTGATACCAATTATTGAGATCGATATCAACTCGCTCTGATACCGGTTGTTATGAAAAATTTTAAGGCACTGATCCTACTTGGTGGGAGATCTGGACCAGCACCTATATGCAGCAGATGCAATATGAAAGGATACAGTCCAACAACTTATTCTTGGATTTAATATCATGCAATAATAGAGATATAAATATAGGATAAAAAGAGAGATTGCTTTATTTCTTTGGAGAAGAACCTTGTTACAACAAACAAGACAACACTCGACAGCATCCCTTCTGAAACCCCATAAGTTTCTCGCTGTCCTGCACGTCTTCTCTCTTGTAGGCCTCACGCTCCAAGAACCCACGTACGCCACGACGGGCAATACCTCATGTGCGTCTCTTCTCCAAACCCTGTGGAACACCCCACGGCACCAAGCCCTCTACATGAAAGACCCTCCATGTGCGCCTTTCTACGGCCCTTCATCATGGCCTCCTTGAAACCCAGGAGGCTCTCCACGGTCCACACCCCCAAGGGTATCCTCAAGTCCTCCCCCTCACGGTCTTCCTCATGATAGTGAGGAATCCTTGCATGCTCTTTTTGGACCATGAGCCAAGCCTCACGGTCACAAGCCTCAAATCGTGGATGCCCCTAGAGGGGGGCACTCCCTCCACAGCCTTCTTTCTTGACGCAAATTGGAGTTCGCCTTTTCCATTGCATGCCTCACTTCTTAAATAGAGTGGACGGTGAAATCCTCTTGGTCTTGGACGTCTTGACTCATTGAATTCTTGGGCTCAACCACTTCTTGGTTTGTTAGGACTCAATCACATGGACGATTAGGATTTGGATTCTTGGGCCAATAACAAACTGGTTAGAACTTCTTAGGTAGTTAGGCTTCCAATTGGTTACAACCAACCAATTCAGTTAGGATCCTGGGTGGTTGGGCTAACAAACCACCCAACTAATCATCTAACCAACTAAGCTAACCTCCTAACAAATTTAACAAACCTAGACTCAACCCCATAACCCAATTGGGTTATGTTACAATCTCTAAAAAAACTCCCCCCCTAAGTCACATGAGAAAATACTCAAACTTAGAGCATTCCTTGAATACCTCCAGGAATCCACTTGGGACACGCTCCCAAGCTCTAGTAATTGCCTTCAGCATCCCTGCCATGGCCTCCTAAGTCTCTCCAAGGCTTGGGAGCACCATGCAAAACTCTACAAATTCATCAATGCTATATAAAACTAAATAAAATTATAAATGGAATAATATATTTGGATATTGATAAGATAGTTGTCTGTTCATATTTATATCTATTTTTTTTATTGAATGTAGATACGAATATAGATATTTGTCGGATATTAAAATTTTTATTCATATTCGGATAAATTTAGTTATGAAAATGGATTCAATTGAAAATTATTCGATCCACTTTTACCTCTAGTAGTATTTGTAGAATACCACCATATAACTCATCTTTTTTTATTTGCTTCAAACTTAAACAAATATTTGGATAGGAAGTAAAGGTGGGAAGGGACTCATCACCCTGTTCCTTTCAAACAAAAGAATATCAATTTTCTGCTTAATCTAAAGCTCAACCCATTTCCACACATTTGAAATCCACTTTGCTTAGACAGCGATAGGGATAGGAAAGATGAGAACAAATGCTGCGAAAAGATACATCGAATGTGAGAGAGGATATTGAAGTATACTATCACAAGTCTTTAAAGAAAGCTACGCTACAAAATGTTGACAACAACATTGGTTGGAAGCAAGCATAAAACTCCATATATAAAAGTCATAAAACACCATATATAAAAGTCGTTCTAGGACTATAAAGAGATTATGTTTCAGCTCCCGACCGATCAAATAACTCTTTTTGCACATATCAATTAACTCACAATGAAAATGTTGGCACGATCTGTTGGAAGATGATAGCAAGCGGGCAGTCATGAATCCCACCCAATTTTTTGTGGTGCCGTCTTGTTTAAAGTAACTGTATAAAGTTGATCCCGACTCCAAAGGATAAAGCTTCTGTTTTGTTGCTATTCCGGGATAAGATTTTCTTGACACCGTAGTTAAATAAATGGAACGAAAAAAAATAGCACGATTCTTAAAGCAATGACTCACTAATGTGAAGTTGTGAACGGACCAATTGGTCCACAAAACGTCCGCTGGTCCAAATCCTCCATTGATGCTGGTCCACGGAGCAGAGCCGTGGACCACAGTTCAAACGAAGAGCCAATTTCGCCGGGGGAAGACGCCGGAACTCTCTTCTCGCCGCCGCGCTCCTCCTCGCCGCCGGAGAAGCCGTGAGTCGCCGGAAAATCCCCTCTCTCGCTGTCCTAGTTCTTCCTCTTGCCGCTCGCCATGCTGCATTCTTTCTCCTCTTGCCGCCACGCTCAGTCCATCCGGTCACCACTCACCGGACCAACCTGCTGCCACCATTAAGAGGGAAGAATGCCGCCCTATTTTCACCGTCATAGCCTCCCTGCAGCTGCCTCCCGATCGACCAACACCGACCTTCTTCCCATTTTCAATTACTGTCCAAGCATCTCATTGCGCCACACTCTCTCAGCGGTCAAGGTTGTCGGGAGATGGGAGATTGGATATCCGACGGAGTTAGAAGAGAAAATTCGACGAAGGACTCTAAGGATCGAGGGATAACACCGAAGAAGGTAGTGTCGGTTACGAAAGCGATGGTTGGGAACCGGAAGCAACTAGAGGACAGTCCAACGCAAATTTCCTACTGATTCTTTCTCTATAAATACAAGGGACTTCGGGAGGCTGGGGAGAAAATTATTCCGAGCCTTAGTTTCTTCCTGAGAGAGCAGAAGCCAAGAGTTTTTAGTTTTATTTCCCTGTTCTAACTCCAAGTTTTTCTAATAGCTTAAGAGTTAGATTTTCTTTTATAATATTTAATAAAAATCTATTTTTCTGTTTCTAGTTATTTTATAATTTTTGCTAGGATAGTTTAAATCATTTGATTTAATTTCTTGCAGATTATAATAGATTTGTTTTTAATTATGCAATTTACATGGGTAATTTATTTTCTGCAATATTTTTAACTTCTTGCAAATTATTTTAGTAGGTAGTATAGAATTTATTATTAAATAATTTTTAAAGTTTTTTTATTTTAATCATGTCTAGCTAAACGATTATTCTAGGATTGTGATGAAACTAGACCTTGATTAAAAATTCTGTCTTTGGGATCCTTCTATGTATTTAATTCTTTAGAGTTTTTCTTTTGATCCTCTTGCCACTAATCTTGATGAACCATCATTGGATCATCCCTTTATAATTTATATTTAACTTAGTGCAAGAATAGTTGTAAATACCCTTGATGGGTTATTGTTGGGTCAGAGCCCGTTCATAATCCATACTTGAGTAATACAAGAGAAAAAGTTAAAGGGAAAGAAACCTTGGAAAGGCTTTATTAGTCTTTCCTTATAAAGGCTTTATTAGTCATCAATCTAGCGGATTCAAAGATCCTAAGATTATTTTAATTATTTAATGTTGAAGTTACTGCTTTAGAATAATTTAGCAATTAATCCTCAATTATTATTAAAGCTCGTCTAGCAAGGGATTAGAACACAGTTCAAAAACTCATTTTCTCGTGTGATCGACCCGTACTCGCCAGTCGTGCTACTCTGCACATAGTGCACTTGCGGTATAATTAGAAAATATGTGAAGATCATAACTCATCACAGATTCCTTATTGAGATCCCGATTCCTTATTGAGATCCCGACTTTGAGAGGTTTCTAAAGATTAATGATATGGCTATATAGGGACCCATTTAAATATACCGGCAGCAAAATCAAATTCATAGGATACTTCGAGCTGCACGGGATAATAATACTAGAAGATGATATATCAGATGCATGATATCCATATCGATATGGACACAAGCATCATACTTATGGATAAGAGGATCCAAAATACGAGGATAACCTTGATACATCCATGGATCCTACTGTATGTGCAAGATTTACAGTTGCATTGTGTCTTGAATGACCTCGTAGAGCCGTTCACTTATATAAAATTATATCACCGTGAGCTCTACCAACTGGTGCACCATGGTTCATTTCTTGTATGGCATGAGCAAACCGTAACTCACTAGTGAATCGAAGACGAATAGCCGGCTGTGTTTTTTGTCCTCCGACCTCTCTCTGACTAGATCCTCGACTATTTGATAAAGCACTAGTACAACTCTCTCTAGTATCTGAATTTGAATGAACTGAGTGTTCTAGTGGAGATGCATATGCCTTTCCTTTTTCTCTATCTCTGGGTATAGAGAGAGATGATGTAATATATCTACTAAAGTCCTGTGAGTAATATTGCTTCTTGCACATTGTTCAACATCCATCCTAGCTTTCCTAGCTACAAAAATGTGTGGTTAAGGAGGCGATCTTGGCTCATCAAGCTCTGGATCCTACTACTGACTCATGACCCATCCAATCATCAGATCATCATCCTTATCAATATAATTACTTGTAGTAGGATTGGAGTATTTCAGTTCAACTTCCTCCTCAATGCACTTTAGCCTTAACCTTAAATTTTAGTGTAATCATTGAGGTGTTTCTATTTTAGATGATTCCTCTGTTTGGAGTGGATAAGGCCGAAGGTAGACCAGTTATGCTCACATCCACTAGATGACATAGTTTAGAAGAGAATCTTGATAACAAGATTTCTTAAATATTTTGCTGATCTACCAAAATGCACCTATCATTCAGCTATAAAAGATATTAAATAATTTAAAATTTTATATTCAACAAAATTTAAAAATTACTTTGAATCTAATATTAGACTTATTAATATCTACTAGGATTCATCTTTGATTTATTTTTGATGGCTACATTGGATCCAAAAGAATCTGTGCCCTTTAAAAAACTGTCTAAAAAAAATATTATTATCATGTGTTACTTGTTGAAGTTACTACTAATAAAAATTATTCAATAATTTTAACCTAAATTACTTGTTCTAGGCATATGCTATGATATCTGGATCAGGTTCCATCTTATATATAATATTACATAGGGCAGATATAAGCTATTCATCCATGATAATGTCCGGTATGAAATACTGGAATCTCTGATTTAGATCATAAGTTACACATACATTTTTAGAATTAGTTAAGTATATTTGTATAAATATAATTGAATTTAAAATTTTAGAGTGTTCATGATGTACTACATACCTGCTAAATATAAATCCAAACTTATTTGATAACTCTACCATCCATCAATGATCCAGATATACTCATTAGCACGTGTTGGATCTATTTCTAGAATCTTTTTTTGTCCTTTTCATCATGTAATAAATGAGGCCCATTTGAGCTATATCATTCAGAGTTCACGGCCGAAGTACCTTATATAGAGGCTTGATAGCCTCTACTATCCTCTTGGCCCGCTGCTAGAATGTCTGTCTCCTCATTAAATTCTTCATAATGTTTTCTTCAGTATTTGTCCTAGCATATTTGCTCTGCTGCCACTCTTGACTGAAAATATCTGATGCAGCTCTACTTTCTTGCTAAGAAGACTATCAAGTACTATATAATTTGTAGCAAACTATGTGACCCCTAGTCTTAATATTTCTCTTCCAGTAAAGCTTCTTATCAATGATAAAATCTATGTATGGTTATAAGTGAATATGATAATAGTCTATGCTAATTTAACTATCTTCGGTACCCTATGGATCTTTCCAATATCCATCAACATGAGATCAATATAATGTGCAGTACAAGGAACCCAGAAAATATGCGGTCACTACTACATCAAGAGCTTCCCTACGGACCTATACTGTAGTCTATTATCTATGATGATCTGCATGATATTTTGCTCTCCCACCTGATCAATCACCTTCTCCATCAATCTGAGAAATAGCTACTATTGTGCACCTGATCTGAAGCATCAACAGATTTATGAAATTTTTTTTTCATCATAATAAGTCAAGAAGTTGATAATGCTTCATGGTGCGGACACCAGGGCCAGAAAAAAATGACAGGTCGAACCCACATCCCTATGGATCACCTATGAATGAAGCCCTAAGCCCAAGCCCCAGATCACTTGTAAATAGTTATCTTGAATTTTATTATTTTAGCTTAGTTAGGTTTAGCCCTAAACCCCAAAATTGAGTTCCTGTATAAATCTCTAGATCCAAAATTGAGTCTGTTAAAAAATTCCAATTTCAATTGGATCATAAATTCTATTATAATGGTCTAATGTTAGTTAGTCATTTTTACCAACTTTAATTGGGTTTTGTATTTATAAGCCTAATTAAGTATGGTGTGGTTCAGTTATGAATTGGTTATGCCTTTTGATCAATTTGATCAAGTTGGACTATTAGTTATTTAGTTGGTTGAGTCTTGTAATTATTAGTTCAGTCCTGTAATATAAGAGAGGACCCAAGTCAAGACCCATGTGACTCCATGTGCTAGCTCAAGTCAAGCCATTTGCTAACTACCTCTTGGCGCCCCACCTTCATATGCACCACATCATCATTTTTGGACGCCCATGCCACATGCATCAAGTTTGGACAATTCACATGACATGTCACTTATGTCTTGGACATCACTTGCCACATCATCAGTCTACATCACTTGCCACCTCATCGGGATAACTTCACATGCCATGTCACTTACCTTGGTCGGCTATATGAAGAAGGAACTTAGTGCCAACCACTCCTTGTCGCCCAACTCAAAACCAAAGTGTCGCCACTTTTTAAGATGAGTAAATGAGGAGTTCAAGCCAAGTTAGAGCCCCTTCCCTCCTCATTTTGTCGCCAAATCCAAAGGAGAATTCGGCCAAGAATCCATCTAAAAGGGATGCCCAAGTTAGAGAAGGTTCAAGGATTTTCTTACTTCAAGAGTTCAAGGCAATCAAGTTCCAGGAAATCAAGATTTCAAGAACTCATGAATCCCACTAAAACTCATGAGTTTTTTTTTATCCAAATTGAAGAGTCCACTCTCATACAAGAGCCCTCATCATCCAGACTCCAGAGTCCACCGCTCATGGCCACTTAAGAACCCATCTTGGCCACACATCACCATCCATCAAGATCACCCAAGAAGGATAGGAGTAATCCCATGTTGGCGCCCAACCTGAAGAGGTCAATCCCATGATGTCGCCCACTTTGGATGAAGGCCAAGGAGAGCTCAAAGACTAGAGTCCAAGACACCAGAAGCAAGGACTCAAGGAGTTGTTGTCCAAGAAAAATCAATGCAAGACTTTGTAATCCATACAACTCATGTTGGTAGTCTATAAATACCACCATTATTCCCTCATGTAAATGCAATTATTATTCATCAAATATAGAAGACATTCTGTCAAATTTCTTTTACTGTGTGCATCACGGGGTGTGAGGCCCTAGTTATCCTACATATCCAACAATCAGAAAATCCTAGCTACCATCTTCCTACTCTTTTTCCTTCCTCCTTTCCCATCTTCTTCCTTTTCTTTCTACAACCATCTAATTTGAGTTTCTTTTGAGTGATTGTAGGTAATCGAGGATTAGAAGTCAGGGTGTTCTTGCCTTGGAACCAACATCGCAGAAGTTCGAAGCCCGAAGATCGACCTTCTTGAAGCCCTGCCGCAAGTTCCTTGAGAGTCCAATCGGATCCACAATCAGAGCGCATAAGATCATCGTTGGTAAATTCAAACCATCCCAAACTCTTTATTTTTTGATCCTTTGAGAAGTAGGACCCTAGTTTACAGTGATTTCTTAGCCACCAAATCATGTTTCCTAGTTTTACTTGTTAGATCTACTTTGCGGGTTACAATTAGTTAACTAGTTTTGCTTGATTGTTTACTTTGAGTCTTTAAATCTGAAAATCCTAAAAAAATTAATCTCTGTTAATCACTGTTAATTAGTTTAATAATCAGTAGATTAATTTTTGTATATTATCCTACATCATCTTTGGTATCAGAGTGGAGGTTAAACTAGGGTTTAACTTATAGTTCTGAAATTTCCGCATACCTAGAACTAGGCTGAAATTAAACTTCATAAAAACCATCCTAGAAAAATATAAAAAAAATTATTAATAAATTTCTTGTTAATCCTCTATTAATCTACTGCTAATCTCAAAAAAAAATTATTATTTTTATTTATTGTTTTCTGGTAGAAGGAAATCACGCCTCCTGAGCGGGTATACGTAAGTATGCTGTTACGAACCATGGGAGTAACGAGCTATGGCCAGACGTGATATCCCGAGATCAGAAATTCAAAAATTATTTAGATTTGAAATTTAATTGAAGAAAAAAAATAACTTATTTTCTGCTATTTTTTTATTATTTTAGCTTCATTGCATATTAGGGTTTCATATCATGTGATTGCATCATCCTAAAACCTAATCTTAAGGGCATGCTACTATCTTAGATCAGGGCAGGATTTCATCACTTATCCTGGGCCCACAACCACTACCTTTGCATCGAGCCTAATCCCAATTAAAATTAACTAGAAACCTAAAGCAGTTTAGGGACACCAACAAGGTCGGGTTCCAAGTATTGTGTGAAAGCTAGTGCACTCAATCCTTTGATTATCATTTGAATCTGGTGTCTAAGGCTAGAGGTAAAGAGGCAAACACCCTAAACGGTCTCGTGGTTTTTAATTAGGATCCTGCAAGAGCAGGGGGAGCCTCCCACGACCCCACCTCTTACCTGGCCAGTGGATAGGATAATTACTGAATTGGCTGTAATTTGAGCTGACCCATTCTACTTGAGCTTTAGGTCTAGGAAACCCTAGCTCGAGTTCTATGTGATTGCATTGCATGGCAACCAGGTCAGGCACACCCTATCAGCATACTCAAACCCAACCCAATCCACCCATGGACCTTAATATGGAGATCTTTATGAGAACTATAATAGAGCAATTTAGATAGCTTAATACAAGGTTTGACTAGATGGATGAGAGACTAGGTAACCTTGAGGAATCCCATGCGACTCGTTCAGATCCTGAGACACCTTGATGCGGGACTATTCATTCATACCAATTATTTTTCATGTATTAAGCATTAAATTAGGAGTTTATATTCCGAATTTCAAGCCAAGATTTGAAGTAGGGAATTCTATAAAAATTCTAGAAGCAGATGTATGCAGAAATAGATCATACAAGTGAAGAAACAGGACCGCCAAGGCTAAGAAGCCTTGATTAGGACTAGCTCTTCTGCAATACCGCTACCTGATAAGTCTAGGGGGTGTACCTGGTAGAGATTTGAAGATTGATCCATGAAGAGTTCGCTCTACGCTCGACGGATGTGGCCTGGAAAACAAAGCTATCGACCTTATGGATTCATAGCTTTCAATCCGGTGACCCAAAATCTTGTCGATTGGAATCCTAGATTCGTGAACTCTGAGGGACCTGTAAATTACCATTCAAGGTTTAGAAAATAAAGAAGAAAAAAGGTTAAATCGCTGAAAGAAGAAGGGAAGGAAGGGAAGGAGAGGGGCGGCTAAGAAGATGAAGAGACTGTCAACTTGGAGGCAAGGCGAGGGATCACACAAATACCCTAAGGGATCACATAGATACCCTAAATCACACAGAAAACTTTAGACACAATTTTGAGGAACTCAAGAATAATTCATTCATCAATAATCAGCAATAATACATGAGGGGAGGAAGGGGCCTTTATATAGGCATACAAGTTAGGGCATACAAGAGATTTTACATGGTCTTCCTTTTCCTTTACAAACTCTTCCACAAGTCCTCTCCTAAATAGGTTCAAATTTCTTCTCCCAACTAGGATTACTCCTCTCCTCCTCTTTGACTTGGTCTTCTCCTTCTCTTTGACTTGGTCCAAGGGGGTAATCATAAGGGGGTGCCATATGGAGGGTGACCATAAGGTGGGGCGCCATATGAAGAACTTTGGGCTTTTGGGCTTTGGGCGGCCCACTTCAGTGCTGGGCTGGGTCTTTTAGGGTTTCTTCCGGTTGTCCATCTCCTCATGGTGGGCTGATGTACTTGTCATCCAGGTCTTCAATGATAGCTCCAAGAATTCTTCTATGCTTTCCAAGTGGCACAATTATGTGGATGACTGGATTCCATGCAGTGGTTATAGTATTATGCTGACTTGCTTCATAAGTGACTTGAGTCTTCTTACAAAATTGGACTGGATGACTTACAAAATTAGACAGAATGTATAAAACTCAAAACTTACAGGACTCAACTGTAGAAAGGCCCTAAACAGGACTCAGGGGCCAAAATACAAACTCAATATAACAAGGCCTGAAAAACAAACTCAAGGCCCAAATACCAAACTCAAATGGCTAACATAGGCAAATTATTGGACTCAAAGACAAAATTTGCATCATGGCTAGGGACTCAAAACTCAGGGACCCATAATAAACCAGGGTTGACCTGATGTCCCCATCACACCTAGACCCACTCCCCCAGATCAAAGTTCTAAGACACCAGACCCATTCCCCTAGGTCCAAGAGCCCAACGTAGGGAAGTCACCCCAAACCAAAATCCTAGGCGCCAAACCCTTGATGTGAATGATCAGGAAGAAAGGATCCTTAGGAGAATTCAACTAGATGCACCCACATTTGAGAGAAGTTTAGATCTTAATGTTTATATAGGTTGGGAGAGTGACATGGACTAGTACTTCGAATGGTACGAAATATACGAGAAGAGAAAATTTAAATTTGCTAAGCTTAGGCTAGTCCGACAAGCGAGATTGTACTAGAAAAACGTAGAACGATTGAACCGACAAAGAGATAATTTATCTATAGAAACATGGCGAGCAATGAAGGTAAAGCTTAGAGAGAAATATCTACCATTCTCATAAGAGCAAAAATTGTTGGATCAATGGCAAAAGTTGACTCAAGGAAATAAACCTATGGCAGACTACATAGCCAAATTTGACGAGTACGTTATGAGGTGTAGTGTAGTCGAATCAGAAGCTGTTACCTTATCAAGGTTTAGAGCTGGCTTAAATGAAGATATCCAAAGGGAGTTATTTTTTAGGGAAGTTAATGACTTAGAACAAGCCTACCAGATTGCTAGGGATTGTGAACGATTTCAGAGAAGACCTGTTACCTACCGACCTGAGTCTAGTAGGTTCAATATCCCTGGAAATAGACCTAGCGCGAACCGATTTCCAAATAGCCTACCTAATCCCACCTCCCAACTAGCTCGTAGGGAAGACAAAGGAAAAGCACCCGTAGTCCAAAGAGATAGGAACCAGTAAAGCTGAAGATCGGAGCCCGAAACCAAAATCTGGAAGTCCGGCCATAAGATCCTCGAGAGTCCAATCAGATCTACCATCAGAGAATTATATTCACTGTTGGTAAAGTAAAACCTCTTTCTTTACTCTTAATTTCTGATTTGTTGAAGGTGTTAACCTTAGTTTAAGGTGATTTCTTAATCACCAGATCATTCTTTCCTAACTAGTTTTGTTAGTTCGATATTGCGGGCAAAAACTAGCTGGCTAGTCTTGTTTATTTAATTGCTTTAAGTCTTTATTCTAAAATTCCAAAAAAAATAATCTCTGATTAATCTTTGAAATTAGATTTAAAATCAGTAATTTATTTTTGCATATTGTCCCGCATCACTTCGTCTAGTGGGACCAGTCCAACCATCATACATCACTGTCAATCCATACATGGATCACTTACTTTAATATGAGGCAATCCAATTTTGTAGCTCCTCCTTATTGCTATCTAAAAACTGACCATAAATATTCCTCGATCTTGGAAGATCTATACCTGTACCAGCAGTCTATATAGATGCAATAGCTGAGTGATAATATGGGTTATCTACTACGTGCACTGGGATTGACTGAAATAAATCAGGATTTGATAGTCCGCCACATATTCTTTTTCTTATCCTTTTTTAGCATACTATCATTCCTCTATTGCTTGGAACTTTGCTAGGAAAGGCATGTAGATTGACATCGTGGATAGTGGCTCATGCTAGAATGTTCCTGGAAGACTTCTTTCTACTATCAAATGCTCACAACATGGATGCAATACAGCTTGTGCTTCTCCTGATGGACTTTCTGATTGAGGAGGTCATTTTAAACTGTCTCAGACTCTCCTGCAATACTTCCAGAACCCGATCTTGATCTCGACTCAAAAGTTGATGGTCCAAATCTCACTCTATGCCTAGCCATCTCTTCCAGCTGCCTTTGCTTGTACAAGCTTATCTGAATGGTAACCTCGATCTATGCCTCCTTATCAAAAGGAATAGATGCTCTCCTTGACTTTTTGAAATTATAAGAAGGTGGTTCTATGGCTTACGGTCTACCTCTATCTTCTTTTTTAATATTTATTTCTTTCATGCTTGAAATTAGTAAAATACTTCTTCATCAACTGATGGACCTTTTGTGGATATTGTCGATACATCAGAATAGTTTCCACCCAAGTGCTGCTTCAATCTCGTTACCCTACTACCTTTGAATTCAACATTACACCATTTACACCTCTAATCATGTCGACCTGAGAGCATTTCTTCATGTGTCCAACCAATGTCACTCTCCAGATCCTTCTTCCTCCTCGATGGATCCATTCTTGAATATTTAAAAAGTATATAAGTCTAATAGTTACATAAATTAATTAGCATTTTATTTATCGAATATTTTTTTAATTAATTATATATATTTAATTTTTTAGATTTAAAAAATAAAAATTATAATATTATAAAAAAATAATTTGATCTTAGATTTATGTATGATCCTATCATAGATACTATATATATTTTTAAGACAGTGAGCATGCATGAAAGGCTACTTTTTTTCAATATTAGATTTAGAGTACTATCCATAAAATGCATCAAAACTTGATTACAAGCTCTAGAAGAATAATAATATTATTATATTTTTTTTAATTAATTACTTTATTTTTATTAATTTTGTAATCTAAAAATATTTTTTAATTTTAAAAATTATATACTTAACAAAAATTATGATCTTAGCATCATTGTGTAGATCTTTTATAGATCTACAACATATTCTAAAATCATACTAAAATAAAAAATTTTGACAGCATTTTTTTTATTTTTTATTTTTCATGAATTTAAAAAGAGAGGGAAGAGGGAGAAAGAGAGAAGGGAAGATTTTGTGTACCTTGAATCTATATATTTTTCTTGCTATTTCGGTATTTGATTGGTTTGATTGGCTTGAAATATTGAAAAAATGAGTTTGGAAGCCCTCTTTCCCTTTTTTTATCAAAACTGAAAGCCCGAGAGACTCTTAGTTGCTTAATAATAACCCTATGTTATTGTAGCAATAAAAAAATTAAACTGAACCGAACTGGTCCGAACCATGCCTAGTATAACCGGTTCGGCATGGTTCGACAAACCCTGCATGAGATAGATCCAAATGACAAACTAGATAAACCTCTTTTAGATGATCTAGTAAAAGAACTAGTTGCTAACTAGATTATCATCTTTTGGAATTAAATATTGTTAATCATATATCAAAGGAAGGGTAAAAGAAATTCTGATCCTTTTTTAACTCCATATTGGGCTAATATATAATCAAGAGATATGGACTGGCCAAATATAGTTTTTGTGATGTCGACAAAGATAGGTTCAGAAGTGGAGACTGGAGGGAAGGGTGAGAACTGCCACATAGTGGAAGACATTATCCGTAGCATGGAAAATGGTAGCCCAAGGAATAATCATACAAAGTGTACCGAGCAGAGACTAGCCACGAGGTGGCAGACTCTGTATGGATTAGGCATCAGAGCATGCATCAAGCGCAAACCAAATACGGAGGAGATCGAGCATAATTCACACATCAAATGATAGACCGAGAATGAAGTGCTAGAATGTAGACCAAGCATGGATAAATACCAAGATGTAGGTCGAGCGCTGACCAAGTGATAGGATATGAAACGACCCCCAAAAAGATTCTGATTTACAGATAGAGAGGACAAATACCCTGGTTGGACAAGAACAAAGTATTCTGATGATAGATAATATGCAACTGATAATTGGCTACCAAGATAAAGATTGTCATGAACATATAGGGAGCAATTAAAGTGATGGGAGAATGAAATGATAGGGGCATATGCCAAAATAAAAATGGACCATCTTTCCTAGCAGCTAAGGAAAGGTATGTATAAATATAACATTGTAACCGTGAGAGTGGGATTTTTCCCAAATCATCAATCAATGAAGTTGTCATCTTTATTTTCCAGTGAAGTTTATGTTTATCTTAAATTCCCTGTAATTTATTTAGTTTATAGGCTAAGCTGTCATTCTTGCTTTCTACCGGTGGACGGCATCTTGATAGTGAAAATCCTTGAATATTCAAGGTGTCAGAATAGACAACATCTATATAACCTTTTCGGTGGGAATTGGTGTCATGCCCGACCATTTATTTTGCCAATTAATCAACTTGTTGTACTCTTATATCTGAGAAAAGGGCCAACAAGTCTTCTAACATACCTGGTGGAACACACGTAACTATTAAGATTTTGCCTAGGAAGAAAAATAATCAACCATTATCCAGTTATCCTCGGACTGGTAGCTTTGGTGGTGGTGTTGCTGATGGATGGCTAGCATGGCAAAGTGAACCATCCGGACATAGCCTACAGGTTCCCAAGGACAAGTAACCACGTTTAGTCGTAGTCCCAAGAACCAATTGTCCCCCCATGCGAGATTGTTTTAGTGGATGACGGTAAAATTCTGTGATTTGTCACACAATTCAAGCTTCATTTGGATGACAGCCGACAAGATATGTTGGAAATAGTGACTAGCTAGCCGAGAGGATACAGAGTCAAGGCAATTTGTAGATCAACATGAGGAGGCTTCTTAGACTGCTGTTATAAAGCAGGTCTAAAGGTTGGCAAATGGGCTAGCTGACTACCATACACCATAGTATCCTCGAGCTGGACTTGAGGTTGTAAGCTTAGTGGATGGTATTCCACACACAGCTACCAGACCCACCACTTATTTACAGTATTGGAGTGTCAAAATCTTGGCAAAGCCCGACCTTTACAAAGTACAAGGCTTATGACAAAGGCAAAGCCGCGATTTTGTGTTGGACAGTACCCTCACTTCTCAGGTTTTAAAAGCCAGGATGAATCAGAGGATGGCCTGTCAGCAACTATGGCATCTCAGGATTGGCAAGTCAAATGCCAAGTGATTCTTTGGCTAATTTTGACATGAAGTATGGATATCCAAAACCAAGAGCAAATGGGAGGAGAAATGCTGGAGTTATCCTAGGGCACAATCCATTCGTCCGTTGCCACCTAGCCACCTCCTAATGCGAGGGCTAGGAATTTCATAGGTGGCATATATTATTCCTCGGAGCCCATAGACTAGCTACCATGATGGGCCTCTCCTCCACCGAACCAACTTCATGTGTCAGATTTCAGGGCCGGAGGCAACCCCTAGCTAATTGATCAAGAGAAAGTTCTTTGTACACCGCATGCGGTAGAGAAAAAATATACCAAATAACTTGATTAGGTCATATAAGTTTTGCTTTTCAAAATGTATTGAATGCTTATAGTTTTATATTTTTTTAAAAAACTTTGAATGACAAAATGCCCTTTCTTTTGTAAAAAAAATTATAATACTCTGTGACCGGATTATAATATCCCATAAATAAAGTTATGATACATCGTGGCCAAGTTAAGAATAGGGTGTCATAATCTTGTTCACAGGATATCATAAGGCTAAAAGATATTTTCGTCATTGTTATACCCAACCGGCTCACCACCGGACCGGATCGCCACTCTTGCTGAGGTCCGACCGGACTGTTCTTACAGATATCCGGGCGACCCTCTTCTTCGGAGGTCCGACAGACACTCTCCTTCGGAGGTCCGATGGATGCTTTTCTTCGGAGGTCCGACCGACCCGCTGAAGTAGAGGTCCGAACGACCTACTTCTGCTGAGGTACGGACGGCCCGCTCTTGCTGAAGATCCGACGGATACTCTCTTTCGGAGGTCCGACCGAACCACTGAAGTAGAAGTCCGAACGATCCACTTCTGCTGAGGTCCGGCCGGCCTGCTCTTGCTGAAGATCCAACGGACACTCTCCTTCGGAGGTCCGACGGACGCTCTTCGTCGGAAGTCCGATGGATGCTCTTCTTCGGAGGTCTGACTGACCCGTTGAAGTAGAGGTCTGAATGACCCACTTCTACTGAGGTACGGCCAGCCTGCTCTTGCTGAAGATCTGACGGACACTCTCCTTCAGAGGTCCGAACGATCCATTTCTGGTGAGGTACGGCCGGCTCGCTCTTGCTGAAGATCCGATGGACACTCTCATTCGGAGGTCCGACCGACCCACTGAAGTAGAGGTCTGAACGACCCACTTTTGCTGAGGTCCGGTCGGCCTGCTTTTGCTGAAGATTCGACGGACACTCTCCGATCGAGGTCTGATCGACCCACTCCAAGGATCTTGATGACTCCAGAAGCCTCTTCTAGCTGGTACCAGAATTCTGTTACAACAGAATTCTGACACATCAGCATCACTACTCCACTACTCCCATGATATCGCCCTATCTTGGCACCACGTGGCCACTCTTCCGATTCTCCTAGGAGCAGATTAGTCTTTCTTGGCTTCACCCCTAACAAATTTTGGCACTGTTCCGCGCCTATATAAGGTAAACAGGGGGACGTAGGGCGGTAAGCACAAGTGCTCTCTTCCTGCTCCATACGCTATCTCCATTTGATTCCTCCATTCTGTTGCGCTCAAGCTCCTGCTAACTTAAGTATTGGAGTATCCCCGCCAGAACACCACCGGCCCTTAGGGGCTTTGTTGTAGGAACCGGAAGAGGAGCGCTTCAGCATAGCCGACCGAGCCCGGTCCGGGAGAAGTTGCAGCAACAGTCATTAAAAAAATTAAATTTTTTTTTCAATAATGAAAATATCCGTCTGTTTTATGATATCTTGTAAACAGGATTATGACCCCAAGTTGTGAACAGGATTATGACACCCTGTTCACAACTTGGCTACTGGTTGTCATAAAAGGAAAAAATATTTGTCTTTTAAATGCATATTTAATATCCGCGGTTTACTTTTTTATTAAAAATTTTAAATGACAAAAATATCCTTCTTTTTATGATATCCCGTAACTAAGTTTGTGAACAGGATATCATAACCATGTTCACAGATGTTATAAGGCTGAGAGATATTTTTGTCATTAATTTTTTTAAATTATTTTTTTAATAATGATAATATCTCTCAGTCTCATGATATCATGTGAATAGGGTTATGATACATTGTTCATAACTTGACTGTAGGGTATGATAATCCAAGCCATGAGATATCATAATTTTTCTCATAAGAAAGAGATATTTTCATCACTCAAGATTTTTAACAAAAAAAAGTAAAATTACAAGTATTTAATATGCAATGAAAATGGGAGTTATATGACCTTTACATTGTCCAATCATATTTGACAGTGTTCTTGGTATACAAAGAATTTCTCCTTGATTAATGGAGGTTATAATCTCTTCCGGAATCCACTAGCAAACCCCTTATCGGTATGTCCACCAACCAATCTAGAATCAGGCCAACCCAGAGGCCTATTACCTAAATAATTGGCCCAGCTAACTGAAATGATAAGGGACCACTTAGGCTTTGCATACCTTCCGCCAACAAGGTCAATTTATAGGAAGCCATATATGGATTTGTATGGCCAAGCTTATGGGTTCCCTTGGGGGTATAAAATCCTTGAATTTTCTTCAGATTCTCAATGATGATAATCTACCAATTGCGGAGCATGTTGGCCGTTTTTTCTAGGTTCAATGTGGTGAAGCTAGGAATAATGACTTTTTGAAGCTCAAGCGCTTCACCAATTTGTTGGTTGGCTCAGCTTTCACTTGGTATGTAAACTTGCTGCCTAATTCCAAGCTTACATGGCAGCATCTTGAGAATCAATTCCATACGTAGTTCTATAGAACGTAGTCTAAATAGTCAATGGCTAATATGGTTGGACTAACTTAACAGCTTGGAGAGTTGGTTGAAAAATAGATGGCTAGGTTCAAATGAGAAAGTTGTTTACGACCAATGAGGCAGCAAAGAAGGCGGTTGACCAGTTTGAAACTGTTGATACATGGACGAATGTTGCCGAGACATGGATAAGTACTGCTGAGACCCAGAAGATTGAATCTGAGCTAGCAACCTCTATTCAAATAAACCATCTAAAAATCGACATCTCCGGTGTTAATAATGTGATCAAAATAAATCGAGTTTCTCTCCAAAGACTCTTAGAGGAAAAGGAGAGGCTAGAGAAGGAGCTTGGAGAAGTCAAGAAGAAAGTAGTAGAGGAGTATAAATCATCCAAAGATTTCTTGGACGATATAGTTGACGGATCGGTGAGCACCTTCCATGAGGGATTTAGGGATTGCCAGAACAAGGTGAAGGAACTCTTCCCAGCCATTGACACTGCTCTCCTTATCCTAAGCATCGCCGACCCAACAGCAGAAGAGGCAACGAAGGTGCAAGAAGATATCCGTGTATTTACTGAAGCCCGTCCACCAACCACTCCAGATGCCATCGTTGTTGTCGAGGCGCCATCCAATATTGAAGCACCTGTGAAGAATTAGTCTAAAGCTCTACTAGAAATAGCAGAAGTATGAAGGCTTATCTTCTTGTATTTTGTTCTTGTTTTTTTTTTCTCCTTTTTAACTTGTGTTCCTTCCATTGGGAGTTTGAAACATTTTGCTTTGTAAAAATATTTGAACAATGGAATCTCCATTTCTGAATTAATATTTTCTCTTTTTTATTTTTCTAATACCTTGAATGTATGCCGCCATATGGGATCACTTGCACTATTTGTGATAACTTGGTGGCCATCATTATAGACAAGATTGTCAATATGTTGCCTGTGCTTGGGGAACAGGTTGGAATTCGTTCTGAGAACTTGGAGAAAGTGGTTGGTGAACCTTTAAGGATAGTGGATTTGACAAAGTATCCATCCGAAGAAGTGGTCGGCGATCCTCCAGATTTTCGACTGAGACACAGGTTTGGAGGAAGATAACCATTTATGAGGCGATGAAGACAGCACCCGAAATATTTAGGATTGATGCAAGGAGGTTTCAGGTGATCATAAACAACACCAATGTTTTCTTTTTTACTTTCGAACTTTGTTTCAATAGATTCATTTGAAAGGAAAAAGAAATTTTTTTTTTCAAATATAGATCCTAACTTTCTCACTTTGATAGATCTAGACTCCTAATATTTGATAGAGGAAGTATTAGGTAGAGACCCTTATACCTTTATAGAAATTGCTGGTGCTGCTCTGGATGTTGGGTTGAAGGCAGTAACTTTTGGCCCCCCAGCCAAAGATAATCCCTCCTTAAAGGCTCCGAGTGGTGATAAGGATAAGACTCCCAGTTTCTTAGTTGCCAAGCCTCTAAGAGCTCCAAGATAAAAAAGAAGAACAAAATAGATGTATTTCTTTCTTTTTCTTTTATTGATGTAATTTATAAATTTTTTTTTAAAGATCAATGAAAAGAAAATTCTTTGTCGAATGCCTTTGTTGAGAATGTTTGCTCTTGGAACTTTAATATATCTATCTGCAATTTATCAATGTCTTCCGATTAGAATAGATAAGCTGTGCGAATCTTAGGCTTCCTGGATTGATTAGTTTTTAAAAACATATAGGCTACCTAAGCCTTTCCCAACCATTTTAGTTAGAGTTTTGCCTTTTTAACCTTGGTTAGAAGTTTAGGCATTGTCTGTGCCTCCTACCCAATTACTTAGTCAGGATTTTAACTTCCTGAGCTATAGAAGTAGAACATAGGGACTGCCTAAGTCTTTTTTGATAACTTTGATTATAATCTTGTCTAGTCTTAAGTTTGGATATTACTTGCACCCTTAGTCCGACCATTTTAGAGTAAGTAATGGCTTGTTGAGCCTGATTGAATGTTTGGGTATTGCTTGTACCTTCTATCTGATCACTTTATGGTAGAGAAATGGCTTTTTGAGCCTGGTCAAAAGTTTTGGTATTACTTGTACCTTCTATCCGATCATTTTAGAGTAGATAGCAGCTTCCTGAGCCTGATCAAAAATTTTGACATTGCCTGTGCCTTCTACCCAATCACTTTAAAATAAAGTAATGGCTTCCTGAGCCTGATCAAAAGTTTAGACAATACTTATACCTTCTATCCGATCATTTTAGAATAGATAGCGACTTCTTGAACCTAATCAGAAGTTTAAATAATACCTATTCCTTCTATCGGATCACTTTAGAGTAGATAGCGGCTTTTTAAGCTTGATTAGAAGTTTAGACAATATCTATACCTTCTACCCGATCACTTTGATCAAAATAATGATAAAATAATTTCTCAAAAAAAAAAAATTGATAATATTTTCTCAAGTTATTAGAATTTAATGATTTTGGAATTGGAGTTCTATCCAAGTTTTCTAAGTTATATGCCTCATGACTAATGACTTGAGATATTTTGTAGAGCCCTTCCCAATTGAGTGCAAGTTTTTCTTATTTTGTTGGCTTTGAGAATTTAGCTTGTTGAAGAACAAGACCTCTTTACTGAAAAACTTTGGTTTTAATTATGGAGTTGTAATATAGGGCAATCTTCTGTTTATAAGCTGCCATCTTGATATGTACTTTTTCTCGATTTTCTTTCAAAAGGTCAAGGCTTGTCCTTTATTCGATTAAAAACTAAGATGATCTCTAAAGGGATAACAACTTCTACCTCGAAAGTTAGTTTAAAAGGTGTTTCACCAATCGGGACATGAGGAGTTATCCGATATGACCAGAGGATACCATCTAATTCATTGATCCAAAGGCCCTTTGTCTGATCAAGTCTGAACTTTAGACTTTGAAGAATGGTCCGATTGGCCACTTTTGCTTCTCTGTTAGATTATGGATGCCCTACTAATATGAACCTGTATTTAATATGCAGATTTGACCAAATTCTTGAAAATTTTTATTATCAAACTATCATTCGTTATCAAAAATATTGCATTTAAACAATCCAAACCGGCAGACGATGGATTTTTAAATGAAGTCTTAAACTTTCTTCTTAGTTATTTAAGCCAAAGGTTCATCCTCTATCTATTTTGTGAAGAGTTGATTGCCACTAATAAGAATTTTCTTTACTCAGTTGCCATTGAAAATAGTCAAAAAATATCAATTTTTCACATATCGAAATGCCATGGGACCAGGATCTGAGTGATTAACACCATAGGCCTTCTCTGAATGTTCGCAAATTTTTGACACTGATCATATTTTTGGACAAAGTCTATAACATCTTGTTACATGGTGGGCCAATAGAATCTCTATCTGAGGACTTTGTAAGCAAGTGTCTTTTCTCCAATGTGACTGCAATAAATGCCTTCGTAGACTTCCCGAAGGACATAATTAGCTTCTAAAAGATGCAGATATTGGAGTAGTGGCATTGAAAAAGATTTTTTATAAAAATTTTCCATTAAGGAGGACATGCCATAAGGCTTGTTATCTAATTCTTTGGGCTTCTCTCTCATCTATTGGAAGATTTCTTTTATCAAGAAATTTGATCAGTGAATCAATTTAGCTTGGCTTGTGTTCTAATTATGCAATAATAGGAGCTTTTTCAATATTAGGAGTTTCTAAGTATTCAATAAAGATTTCCTTTTAAAGATTTGAGCAGTCCAATATAGCAAGATGTGATAGGATATCTACTTGGACATTTCTTGATATAAGAATTTGTTAGATTTTTAAAACTTTAAAATTTAAGAATTGGTCTTTAATTTCTAAAGATATATAATCATGATTGGCTCTTTGGCTCCATAGTCTTCCCACACTTGGCCGATGACTAATTAAGAGTTAGAAAGAACCTTGATCTAATCAATTCTGATCTCTTTAGCTATTTCAAGTCAGCAATTAATGCCTCATATTAAGCCCCATTATTGGTAGTGTTAAAGTCAAACCTTAGGATATACTCCATCATGACTCCATTAGGATTAGTGAGGATCAGTCCAGTTCCACTTTCTTGGAAGTTTGAGGCACCATCAACATATAGGACCCAGGAAGATTTGGTTGGCTTTTCTTCTGATTTCTTTTCTTCTCTTTCTTCTCTTCTCTTTCTTCGTCAAGTGTTGTGCATTCCACGATGAGGTCTGCAAGGACTTAAGCTTTCATACTGTGACGAGATTTGTATTCAATATCAAATTCTTCCAACTTAATTGCCCACTTGGCTAGGCATCTTTATGTGTGTCTAGCTTTCGAAGTATAGATTTCAAAGGCTAATCTATCGAACAATTATAGAATGGGACTGGAAATGTGGCCCTAGCTTTTTTGATGTAATGACAAGAGCATAAATCATCTTCTCTGTCTTAGTATATTTTACTTCTGCATCTCTTAATAACTTGCTAGTGTAATAGATAGTTGTTGTGCACTTTCATCTTCTTTGACCAAATTGAGTTAATGGTGTTAGAAGAAATAGATAAGTAAATATAAAACTGCTTATCTTCTTTCAGTCTTAACAGTAATGAAGGAGAGCCAAGATACTTTTTTGGATCTTCAAAGGTTGATGACAACTTGCTGGCTACTTAAAGTTATCGATTTGTCTTATGATTTTGAAGAATGGCATGCATTTTTCAACTGATCGGGAAATAAATCGGTCGAGTGAAGCTATCCGACTAGTTAAGCATTGAACTATTTTTTGATTTTTGGAGGGTTTCATTTCAAGAAGTGCTTGGATTTTTTCAAGATTGGCTTCAATTCCTTTCTGAGTTACCATAAGTATAGGAACTTTCCTGATATAACACCAAATGCATACTTGTTCAAATTGAGTTTTATCTAATACCACCTTAATTTATCGAAGGGTTCTTCCAGATTAGCTATGTGGTGATCATTCTTTGTACTCTTGACAAGCATATCATTCATGTAGACTTTCATGTTTCTCTCTATCTAATTTTTGAAGACTTTGTTGACCAGATATTAGTAAATGGCCCCAGCATTCTTTAAGCCAAAAGATATCATTTTATAATAGTAGAGCTATCTTTCTATCATGAAAGCCATTTTTTCTTCATTCTCTTCTGCCATCCATATCTGATTATATCTTAAAAATTTTTCACAAAGCTTAGTAATTCATGTTTGGAGGTGACATCAACCAGTCGGTCAATTCTTGGTAAGGGATAGCTATCTTTTGGATAAGTTTTGTTAAGATCAGTATAGTTGATGTAGATTTTTTATTTGCCATTTGCCTTCTTGACCATGACCAAGTTGGCTATGTAATCTGAATAATGAGTTTTCTTGATAAAGCATGCTTTCAAAAGTTTATCCACTTCCTCTTCAATGGCTCTTTGCTTTTCTAAAGCAAAACTTTTTTTTTGCCTGATAGAAAGGTTAAGAGGGTCCACACTAAATTTATGAACAATGACATTAGGAGATATAACTGGCTTGTCGGTAGCTATCCAAGCAAAGATATCGGCATTGGCCTAAAGAAATATAATAGTTGCTCTCTGACTTTAGTGCTAGAAGGGATCTAATTTGTACAGTCTTATTTGGGTCATCTCCTAGAAGGATACTCATCAACTGCTTGGCAGTCTCCCCTCTGTTGATGGTGTCTTATCTGATATCTAGTTCGTTTGCTTGCAGAATCCTAATCTACTCTTAGATCTTAATAATTCAAGAAAATACTATCTTGCTAGCATTTGATATCCTTTGATTTTTTCAACTCCATGCTTGGTTGGAAAGCAGATAAGTAGGTGGTAGGTGGAGACTTTTGCCTTCAAAGTATTTAACCCTGGTCATCCAAAATAGCATTATATGCTGATGGTACCTAGACTACTAGAAAATTTAGTAGGACTGTTACTTAGGCAGTTGATCTGCAGTCACTAGTAAGAGAATTTCTCCTTCTATTATGATCGAGTTCCTAGAGAACTCGATGAGTGGAGTATTTATCCTTTTCACCTTTCAATTGATAGTTTCATTTTCTGGAAGGTATCATAGAACAAGATGTCGGTAGAGCTTTCATTATCAACTAAAATTTTTTTTACATCAAAGTTGGCTACTATCATAAAGATGATGACTGTATCATCATGTAGGGTTTGGATTCTTCTTATATCATTATCAGAAAAAGAAATAATGTTCTTGTCTAGAAAACTAGTCAATTCTACCTGATGTCTCTTTTCCTATAGCTCCTTATCCCATACTTCTGTCCCTTACCTTTGGAGAAGCTTGAGATCATGCCGACTGTCCTGGTGGTTGGTAGGTTACTTAGCTTAAATTTTTGCTCAGGATGCACTCGAGGGATCTCTCCTTTTCTCTAGCTATTGATGTACTTGTTGAGGTAACCTTTGTGGATCAAGCTCTTAATCTCCTGCTTCGACTATCAATAGTCTTCCATATCATGGCCATGATCTCTATGGAAATGACAATATTTACTCTTGTCCCTCTTTTCTGGTGGACCTTTTATGGGCAGTGGTCGATGCAGATAATCTTTATTCTCAATCTCTATTAGAATTTAGGATCTAGAAGCAATCAGAGGGGTATAATCGATGAATTACTGAGTAGGATGATTAGGCTTTGAATTCTTCAAAAGTTTAGTAACTTCTAACTGAATGCAAGTTTCTTCCACATGAGCATGCCTCTTCGCTTATTTCCTTCCTCCTTTTGATGAAGGAAATAACTCTCCTTGGCTTAGGCATATTTTCCTACATGTATGAGTTGATTAGTATAATTTCTTGAAAAATTTTTATCTAAGAAGAAACTCTGACGATCATTTTAAAGTCCTTGCTTCAAGGTTGACATAGCGATGAACTTGTTGAAGTCTTTGATTTCTAACATAGCCATATTAAAGCATGCTACATAGCTTCGAAGCATCTCTCGTTCTTCTTACTTAATGGAGAAGAGACTGTCATTATTCTTTGGTTTTGGTCGATGACTGCCAAAATATGTTACTAGCTGGTTGCTTAGTTATTAAAAGAGTGGATAGATTCAGATAGTATGCTTGAGAACCACATCTTGTTAGCTTTTTTTAAAGTTACTAGGCATAATAAGGTATCAGATGTATTTTGGAGCCTCATGAGAAACTTGTATCCCTCCAAATGATCGATTGGGTTAGCGGAACCAATATAAGGTTCAACTAATAGCATCTTGAATCGATGGGGGATAGGCTCATTCATTATTTCTTCAGAGAGAGAGGATTGTATTCTAAAATTATAAAAGTTATTTTAGTGGTGGTCTTCTATATAGATCTTGCCGAGTTTGGCTTTTAGCTCTCGAACTTTTTTCTAAATGTCATCCTCTCATTAAAAGAGATGATTCAAAGGGTGCATGGGTACGGACACCAGGGCCAGAAGGAATCGATAGGTCAATTTCACATCCTTGTGGATCATCTACGAATAAAGCCCTAAGCCCAAGCCCCAGATCACTTGTAAATATTTATTTTAAATTCTATTATTTTAGCCCAGTTGGTTTTAGCCCTAAACCCCAAAATTGAGTCTGTGAAAAAAAACCCTTGAACCCAAAATTGAGTCTGTGAAAAAAAACTCCTAGATCCAAAATTGAGTCTGTAAAAAACCCCCTGAAGCCAAATGAAACCTATATATATATAAATCCTATTTACCCAGCTGAGTCAAACCCTTTTTACAAGTTAAAATATTTGTTAAGTTGATTATGCCTTTTGATCAAATTGGGTTCCAATTGATCAAGTTGGATTTTAAATTAGTTTCAATTGAGTCCTTTAGATATTTAGTTGGTTGAGTCATGTGATTAGTTATTGAGTCCCGTAATACAAGAGGGGACCCAAATCAAGACCCCATGTGACATCATGTGCCAACCTACTCTTGGCACCACACCATCACATGCGCCACCTCAACAAGTTTGGATGCCCATGCCACATCATCAATCTTATGTCACACGCCACAAGCTACATCACTTGCCATCTCATCTTGGATATTATCACATGCCATGTCACTTATCCTTGGTTGGCTACAAGAAGAATGAAGTTGTCGACACTTTTTTTAAGAGAAGTAAAAGAGAAGGAGTCCAATCATGATTAGCACCAAGAATACAATTAAGATGCCATTTCCTTCTCATTATTTGTCGCCAATTCAAAAGAGTCGACCAAGCCCATCACAAAGAAATTTCATTTCAAGGAGATGCCTATCATGATGAGTTTCAAATCTAAGGAGTCCCATTCCAAATTCAAAGGTAGGATAGGAGTTATCTTTATCAACTTTTCAAAAGCAAGATAGACAGCAAGAAGGAGAAGATGAGATGCCATATTCATCTACATTTATCGCCCAATTCAAGATTAAGGAGAAGTCACGAATTCTTTCTTCATTTTGTCGCCCATTCAAAAATTTGTTGCCAATTTAAGAGGAGTAAAAGAAAGGGCTCTTCATTCTTGTCACCCAAAAGGATAGAGGTTCCTTGTTGTCGCCCAACCTATGAAGCCAATCCAGTGTTGTCGCCCACTATGGATGAAGACTAGATGAAGGCCAAGAAAGGATCAAGGTCAAGAGTTCATGACACCAGGAGAAGAAATTCCAAGTAGTTGCTATCCAAGAAGAGCTAATTTTAGACTTTGTAACTCACACTTCTCATGTTTGTGGTCTATAAATACCACCCCTAAACCCTCCTTGTATGACATCTATTTTTATGAATAAAGAGAGAAGTTTTTCTTTAAGTACAGAATTGAAATTAAGGATTTAAAAAAATAAAATAAAATAAAACAAAATAATAAATAAATAAATAAATAAATTTTCTTTACTAGGAACATATAGTCGAGTCTATTAGACATTTGCAGAGTCGTATGCTGAACATATTAAAAAAATGCATAAGGAAATAAATAAAAAGATCAAAGAAAGCAATGAATCATATAAACATATGGCTGACCCAAAAAAAGATGCCCTAGTTATCCAACTATCCATCTTCCATCCATCCAACAAACCCTAAAACCACCACTTTCTTTCTCTTCTTCCTTCCATCCAAACTTTCCTTTTTTTCTTGCTTTCTAACTTATTTTCTTGTGAGTGTTTCAGGTGATCAAGATTGGATGTGAGGGTATTTTTGCTTTGGAACCAGTCTCGTTGCAGATCCAAGCTCGAGAACGATAATTTTAAAGTCTTGCAGTGAAATCCTAGAGTACTGATCCTGATCCACATCAAAGAGTGACAAATCTTCGTTCGTAAATCTAAACACTTCTCTTCTTTTAAGATCTAATTCCTTGAAAGTTTTAAATCCTAGTTTATGGTGGTTTCTTAATCACCAAGGTCCTTTCCTACTTAGATTTGTTAGATCTACATTGGGGGCTTGAAACTAGTTGACTAGTTTTCTTTCAATTAATTGCTTTGAGTCTTATTTCTAATAAATTCTAGAAAAATTAATTGCTGTTTAATCTCTGATAAATAGATCTAAAATCAAAGTCATTTAGTTTGTATATTTTGTCCCGCATCTTCTTTGGTATCAGAGCAGGTTTAAACTAGGGTCTAATTTCTAGTTGTTGAAATTCTGCATACCTAGTTCTGGCTGAAATTAAATTACATAAAACCATCATAAAAAAATATAAAAAAAGTAATAATTAATTTATTATTAATCCTCCACTAATCTTCCATCTAATCACAAAAAAAATCAAAGAAAACAAATTTTTCATTATTTTTTTCTGATGGAAGGAAATCACGCCTCCTGAGCGGGTATACGAAAGTATACTGTCACGACCCATGGAAGTAATGAGCTACGGCCAGATGTGATAACCCGATATTGAAAATTTGAAAACTGTTTAGATCTGAAATTCAATCTTGAAAAAAAAATTATTATTTTCTGATATTTTCTATTCATTGTGCATATTAGGGTTTTATCTTGTGTGCATACTTTGTTAACCTAATCTAAGGGCACTTTACTATCTCAGTCAGGGCAGGATTTCATCACCTGTCTTGGGTCCAAAACAACCACCTTTGCATCGAGCCTAAGTCTAATTAAAATTGATTAGAAACCTAAAGCATCTTAGGGACACCAACAAGGTTGGATTCCAAGTATTGTGTGAAAGTTAGTACACTCAATCCTTTGATTATCTCTTAAATATGGTATCTAAGGCTAGAGGTCCAGAGGCAAATGCCCTAAGTGGACTCGTGGTTTTTAATTAGGACCCTATGAAAGCAGGGGGAGCCTTCCACGACCCCACCTCTTACCTGGCCAGTGGACATGATAATTGCTGAATTGGTTGTAAATTGAGCTAATCCATTCTACTTGAGCTCTAGGTCTAGGAGACCCTAGTTCGATTTTGTGTGTCTGCATCGCATAACCATTAGATTAGGAGTCTAACCCAACAAGTAGTCTCACCCCAACCTAGTGTGACCATGGAGTACAACCTTGAAACCTTTTTAAGGTTCATGAATGATCAGTTTGCCCTGATGAACAATAAATGTGACCGACTAGATAAGCGATTCGAAAACCTAGAGAGAATCCATAAGACTCGTACTAACCCTGGTTCACCTAGACCAACTCTCCTTGGCCCCTTAACCCATCAACCCGAACCCACTAAGATCAGTACACCTAGTCAGAACCTTAGAATTAATCCACCTTTCCTTAGTCGACCCACCTCTACTACCCTATTGGTTCACCAAGATGCCATTGTAGTGGAAATGTATGAAGCTGAGAAGAGCTTAGTAGATGAGTATGAAGATGAGAAGATATAGGAGGTAAACCCAGAGTTAGTTGACCCTGACCCTACCCAGACTGAAACTGTATTGGAAGGATAAGTAGAAAAAGAGACCTATGAGGAGCCTAACCCTGCTACTGAGACTTTACCTGAGCAAACACTAGAAGAGACTCAAGTCACAGAACCTAGTCTTAAAATTCAAGAACCAGAAGTAATTAGTGAGGACTTGATCTTTTCAATCCAGCACCCTCAGGTTGAATACATCCCATTAGTCCCGACTGAAGAACTTTTTCCTGAAATCATTGACTCATCCTTTCATAAGGCTGACCTTTATTTACCTGTTGATGTAACCCAATGTCCAAACCTTAAGGTCATCCCCATTGACCCGGAACCAGTCTATGAATCATCTTCTTACTTTCTACCATTTCCTAAGGTTCCTAATGCCTCTAAAACCATTCGATTACATTTCATTGAGGTTATTAGGTTGCATAAATTCATTGAGCATGTTAGGTTTGCATCCTATTTTTGGAAAATCCTATGGCATCTATTAGGAGTTCATGCCAAGTTTTCATCGGCATATTATCCATCAACCAAGGGTTATTCAAGAAAAAGACTCAAAGAACTCAATAAAGGAGACTTTGTCATGGTCAGGCTATGACCTGAACGATTCCTACCTGGAACCATGAAGAAGTTACATGTCCGTAGTAGTGGACCATACAAAGTAATTAGGAAAACTGGACCTAATGCCTATGTGCTTAATTTAACACCTGAGCTAGATATTAGTTCTACTTTTAATGTTTAGACCTTATAGAGTATAGGGAGGCAACATTGATACCTAGTAAGCCTTTTGGACCTGATCCCATCCTTGAGAGTGAGCCAACCCATGAGTGTTCACCAGCCAAACTACTAGAGCAGAGAAACAGGATCGAGCGGATCTTGGATGACAAGATTATTGATACTCAGAGCAAAGACTATAAACGATATCTGGTTCGTTGGCAAGGATGACCCGAGATTGAAGATTCTTGGATCCCTAGAGAGGATTTGCAAAGGATTGATTCCGACTTACTAGAACACTATCACAGCAGAGTTGACCCATACTCGACAGGATCGAGTTTCTCCCACCCGAAAAGAATTGGTACGGATACCAGGGCCAGAAAAAATTGACAAGTAAATTCCACATTCCTGTGGATCACCTATGAATAAAGCCATAAGCCCAAGCCTCAGATCACTTGTAAATATTTATTTTAAATTCTGTTATTTTAGCCCAGTTGGTTTTAGCCCTGAATCTCAAAATTGAGTCTGTGAAAAAAAATCCTTGGACCCAAAATTGAGTCTGTGAAAAAAAATTCTTGGACCCAAAATTGAGTATGTAAAAAAATTCGTGAACCCAAATGAAACCTGTATATATATATAAACCCTATTTACCCAGTTGAGTCAAACCCTTTTCACCAAGTTAAAATATTTGTTTAGTTGATTATGCCTTTTGATCAAATTGGGTTCCAATAGATCAAGTTGGGTTTTAAATTAGTTTCAATTGAGTTCTTTAGATATTTATTTGGTTGAGTCATGTGATTAGTTATTGAGTCTTATAATACAAGAGGGGATCCAAATCAAGATCCCATGTGACACCATGTGCTAACCCATTCTTGTCGCCACACTATCACATGTGCCACCTCAACAAGTTTGGATGCCCATGCCACTTATCAAGCTTATGTCATATGCCACAAGCTACATCACTTGCCACCTTTCCTTGAACATCATCACATGCCATGTCACCTACCCTTGGTTATCCATAAGAAGAATGAAGTTGTCGACACTTTTTTTATGAGAAGTAAAAGAGGAGTCCAATCATGATTAGCGCCAAGAATATAATTAAGACGCCATTTCCTTCTCATTATTTGTCGCCAATTCAAAGGAGTCAGCCAAGCCCATCACAAAAAAATTCCATTTCAAGGGGACGCCTATCATGATGAGTTTCAAATCTAAGGAGTCCCATTCCAAATTCAAAGGTAGGATGGAAGTTATCTTCAATAACTTTTCAAAAGCAAGATAGACACCAAGAAGGAGGAGATGAGATGCCATAATCATGTACATTTGTCGCCCAATTCAAGATTAAAGAGAAGTCATGAATTCTTTCTTTATTTTGTCACCCATTCAAAAATTTGTCACCAATTTAAGAGGAGTAAGAAGAAAGGGCTCTTCATTCTTGTCACCCAAAAGGATGGAGGTTCTTTGTTGTCACCCAACCTATGAAGCCAATCCAGTGTTGTCGCCCACTATGGATGAAGACTAGATGAAGGCCAAAAAGGGATCAAGTTCAAGAGTTCATGACACCAGGAGAAGAAATTCCAAGAAGTTGTTGCCCCGAAGAGCTAATTCTAGACTTTGTAACTCACACTTCTCATGTTTGTGGTCTATAAATACTACTCCTAAATTCCCTTGTATGACATCTATTTTTATGAATAAAAAGAGAAGTTTTTCTTCAATTCCTTTACTGTGTTAGCATCGCGGGGTGTGAGGCCCTAGTTATCCCATCATCAGAAACCCTAGCCAACAACAACAATCTTCTTCTCCCATTTCTCTTCCTTTAAAATTCCTTCTTCCTTCCACGCCTTCTTACTGATGTTGTGATTGATTGTAGGTGATCGAGATTAGAAGTGACGGTGATCTTTGCCTTGGAACCAATCTTGTTACAGATCAGAGCCCGAGATCGACAATCTTGGAGTCCTGCTACAAGATCCTAGAGTACCGATCCAGTTCCACATCAAAGAAGCGGCAAATCTCCGTTGGTAAAGTAAAACTCTTCTCTAACTCTTAATTTCTGATTCTTTGAAGGTTAGAATCCTAGTTTAAGGTAGTTTCTTAATCACCAAATCCTGTTTCCTATTCAGATTTGTTAGGTCTACCTTGCGGGTTTCTAACTAGTTGACTAGTTTTGCTTTATTGATTACTTTGAGTCTCTAATCTGAAAAAAATCCAAAAAAATTAATCACCGTTAATCTCAGATAATTAGTTTAATAATCACTAGATTAGTTTTTATATTTTATCCCGCATCATGCATCAAAGTTGAATCCTCATAAAAATCCTTCGAGGAATAGTGGTGATAGTGTTGGGAAATGTGTTCTAATACCAATTATCTAAGTTATAGGTGTTTGTGCGAATTGTAAGTGCATATGAATTATTTCAGTAAATATTATTGGGTAGTTCATCCTATTGTATCTTCCTGTAATAAACTCTTTTATGATGGAGTTTTTAGAACTGCTTCTAATATGATAAAGAGAGGATTTGTCATGTGATTCTTAAATTTGTTCACGATCAAATGATATATTGTTAAAGAATGATAATGTATTGAGTGCAAATCATTATGTACTATATGAGTTAGTTATCCTCTTAACCAAGAAATGTGGTGATACTAGTATGGCATGCAGGTGAAATATAGGATATTCACTAAATGTGACCCACCTCTGGAATACTTATCTGCCAAGTATTGATCATGAAGGGATATGGATATAAGTATCTCTTAGATCTGAGATCACCATGCTTACAAGTAACTCACTATACTTTGATGTCGGATTACTTGGATTTCTAATTTAGTGATAGAAGATTTCTAGATGCAGTTAAGTACTTGTAAAGTTGATATATGAGTCAAGATGGGATTGACCCCTCCAAGTAGTATTAGAGTGAATGTCTCATTGTGTTTTAATTTAGCAAAATCTTAGCTGAGATAGTTTTTGTGAGGAGTCACAGGACTTGTAAGGTTAAGACATATTGCGAATGAACTATTTAAGGATTGGCAATTAAATCTTGAAGTCATCCTAAGCATTGAGGGTCAATGGGATGAATTATATGATAATCATATGCTAGAGATTCTTGAATGTTTCTATATAACTATTCAACCTTTTTGGATGTCGGGTATCATTGCTAGATGGTCATTGATAAGTTATTTATTTATATACTTATTTTAGATATTTTAAGTAATTAATGGTGCTAACATTTTTTAAAAAATTAATTTCATAACAAAATTGGACTTTCTTACAAATTAATTATTTTTGAAATAATTTTAAAAAAATATGAAATTAGAGTGTAATCATGAAAATTAGATATCGAGCCAAGGTATTAAAATAATTTCACATCCATTAAAATGTTTAATAAAAAAATAATTTATTTTTCTTTCTCTTTGATAGATATACTCAATTTATTGGAGATATGCGGAATCTTAGAGTCTAGAAAATTTGGCTAGATTAATAATTGAGATACTTGTCAATACGATGAACTTGATTTATTGATCAAGGAGGTGCAAACATCGGAGCTTAAACGGATTCGAAACTCAAATCTAAAATTTATTTGAAGGTCCAGTCCATCAATCGGTCTATAGGAACAGTATAATTTGATATTTAACATGGTGCTTGCTGGCTGGTCTTGGAGGAATGCGGGGTGATTTTAATAATCCAAAAACGAATTGCTGGTTGGTTAGGGTGTTTGACTTGTGAGCAATTAATGCTCCAAACCGTGGCTGAGAAGTGGAATGTTTAGATGCAAAACTTGTGGCTGGGGCTGCCTTCCTACCTTCATCCAATGGTGAAGACCATGGCTGATTTAAAGGACATCTACATGATTTTGGGCACTGGTCTTGCCCCGTTAAGCAGCTGTGTGACATCTAAGGACCGATCCAGTGGCTGATGTCAACACCAATCAAGAGAAGAAATTGCCCGATGTTGTTTTTATAAGATCAAGGAGTGGCATCCTGAAGACCTAATTCAATGATAGTAAATAATTCCAATCAGATGGGCTTGCTGGAGCATTGATTCTAGGCAGATTTTAGAGTGATCGGATGCCTGAAGAAGACTAACCGATTTTCAACGTGATGAGATCGATTTTGGGATGATTTGAAATCTAATAATTTCAAAAAAAAAAAAAAAAATCTAATTGTTTAAGGAATCTAACACCTAGAATGGTCTATCTCCCCTCTATTTAAAAGATCTCGAATTAATTATAAGAGAAAATCATCCTACCACCTTGAGTTAAAGATCCATGGCTGTCTCAATAGGTTCTAATATTGTTGAGAGTCAAGCCTCAAATAGATCACCTTCTTTTAATGGCACTAATTATACATATTGAAAAACCCACATGAGAATTTATATGTGTTGCTGACCTTACCGTTATGGCATGTAGCTGCGAGTCGGCACCGGACCTTGGTCCCATTTGCTACGGAATCCTGGCATTCCCGGACCTGTAAAATAAGGTTAGAGACCCGGGTCAGGGGTTCCGGCGGGGGCACTTCGACTATCAAGTTAGAGAGCGGTAAAGTGGAACAGATCCACTAAGGCGGATCCCTGTTGGGTCTCCGTGCTTAGAGGAGTCTTTGATGAAGAGATGAGTAAAAATGTGCGAGAACGAGAGGGGTTAGCATTCCGGTTCTTGCGACTGGGCTCGCTCCTGCGAGTTCCTTCGGAGCTTTTGTCTCAGAGTCGCCTGTTCTCCCCTTTCGTGCGTTTGCCCTCTTGATTGCTTACCTTCTTCCACACTTGCTGGTGCCTTTTTGATATCATCGGGTGCTTCGGTGCCTCAATTCTCCCCCTCTAGGGAGGCTTTGGAGGTCAACGACACTTGCTGGCCATTCTCCTGAGGTCGTCTCACCTTACGGTTGGGAGTTAAGTGGCGAGCCTGTCTCGTCTGCCATGCAGTCACAAAAGAGGAGCCGGGCGGGACCTCGATCCATGCGTAGGCGCCCTTGGGTTCGAGGCATTGATCGTGGCCCTCCCCTTCGAGGGGTTCCAGGTCACTGGCTGTCAGATCTGATACCTCGATCAAGGTGTCCCTCCTAGACTGGTGTAAATGAGATTCCGCGCACCGTTACAGATCTGGAAACACCGTACTGGACGTGCTGCACTGTGCGCGCTGTCCTTAGCAGCACTCTCGGGGCTTGTGCCCTCGGTCCTTCGGACACTTCATAGAGAGGGCTCGACTTCGATGAGGTGGATCCATTAGGGGGTGCCACCCGGCGAAGGAGCAGAGACAGCCCACTTTGGCTGAGGTGGATCTCGCCTGGGTTGACACCTGGCGAAGGGGCAGAGGCAAGCTCGACTTCGACCGAGGTGGACCTATCTGGGGGCACCACTTGGTGAAGGAGTAGAAGTGCTAGGCTCAATTCGGCCGAGGTGGACCCCACCTGGGTCGATACCTGGCGAAGGGGCAGAGGCAAGCTCGACTTCGATCGAGGTGGACCCATCTCGGGGTGCCACCTAGCGAAGGAGCAGAGGTGCCAGGCTTGACTTTGGTGAGGTGGACCTATCAGTGGGTGCCACCTGGCGAAGGAGCAGAGGTAGGTCCACTTCGACCGAGGTGGACCCCGCCTGGGTCGACATCTGGTGAAGGGGCAGAGGCAAGCTCAACTTTGACCGAGGTGGACCCATTTGGGGGCGCCACCTGGCGAAGGAGCAGAAGCAAGATCAACTTTGACCGAGGTGGACCCATCTGGGGGCGCCACCTGGTAAAGGAGAGAGGTGTCAGGCTCGACTTCGGCGAGGTGGACCCATCAGGGGGTGCCACCTGACGAAGGAGCTGAGGCAGGCCCACTTCGACCGAGGTGGACCTCGCCTGGGTTGACACCTGGCGAAGGGGCAGAGGCAAGCTCGACTTCGACCGAGGTGGACCCATCTGGGGGCGCCACCTGGCGAAGGAGCAGAAGTGCTAGGCTCAACTTCGGCGAGGTGGACCCATCAGGGGGTGCCACCTGGCGAAGGAGTAGAGGCAGGCCCACTTCGATCGAGGTGGATCCCGCTTGGGTCGACACCTGGCGAAGGGGCAGAGGCAAGCTCGAGTCCGGTCGAGGTAGACCCATCTGGGAGCACCACCTGGTGAAGGAGCAAGAGTGCCGAGCTCGACTTCGGCCGAGGTGGGCCCATCTGTAGGCGCCACTTGGTGAAGGAGAAAAGGCAGGCCCACTTCGACCAAGGTGGACCCTGCTTGGGTCGACACCTGGCGAAGGGGCAAAGGTGCCGAGCTCGTATTGAGGTGGGCACGACCGCTGGTCGAGCCACCTGGCATGAGAGCTCGGAAGAGAACATCGCACGGCACTACTTGGCCACCAGCTGGGTCTGACGTATGCTCCACGTTAGCGATCTTGACATATCAGTTGACCCCCACTCCCAAGTCCCATCGAAGTGCCATGGTGGGGACGTAGAGAGTTAATGCAGAGATGACGTGGGAGGACAAAAATCTTGAATAATAATTTCCTTGATTACTGCCGCTCCACTTATCGTGCCCGAGGTCCAATGTGCGGGCACGATGTCTGCACGTTCGATGGGCTATAGTTACGCCATGCCAGAATCAAGGTGGTTTCCAGCGAACCAAAGCATCATCATCGGGCATCTCCACATGTGGCGCTCATCCTATGGCTTAGGCGAAAAGAGGCTATACGGCTGCTATCGATTGGTTTTGAAAAGAGGGGAGACTTTCCGGAAATGAGGTCTTTTGGCTTTCTCACACCTTGTCGACGGTTGCAACGATCCTTCTTCATCTCTCGGGTCGCCTTTCTCCACTAAAACATCCATGGTGAGTGTCCGGTGAACCTTATCTTCTCTTCTGCTTCTTCTCAATCCCCAGTCTTTCCCCTGTCCTGGGCGAACCAGATCTCTTTCTAGCCTCTTCCTTCTTGATGGCTCCTTCGGTCATCATCATCATTTTTCCTCTAACCCAGACGAGGCTGGTCCATCTTGGCTGAGGACTCCATCATCCTCCTCATCGGAGGACGATGTTCCCCTTGACATCCGGAGACGGTTGCGGCCGGGCGGAATTACCATTGGAGTCCCTAGGGCCCCTAGGGCTCCTCCTGTTATCCCTACCATCCCCATCTTTGCCATTGCCCCTTCGATGGCAGAGGTTCCTTCCGGTCCCTCTGGTTTCGCTTCGACGATGACCAGAGATGATCTTTCTTGGATCCGGGACATGTATAGGATCCCGGATTCCATCCAGCTCTCGCTCTTGAGATCGGGGGAGTGAGTCAACTCGAGCAGCCTTGGTCGGGTCGCTTTCTACGAGAACTTCCTTGTCGGGGGCTTCATTTTCCTCTTCACCCATTCTTTCTTTCATTTCTCAGCAACTTCCGCCTCGTCCCGGCCCAGTTGGCTCACAATGCCGTCAGGGTCATCTTCGCCTTCATCATTTTCTGTCATTTTCATGGGTTTGTCGCCCGTTTTTCGCTGTTCAGGGCTCTCTTTATCCTGAAGCATTACTCCACCGATGATGGCTGGTGGTACCTCTCCCCCAGGCCTAAGTGCCTCTGGTTCGACCTTCCCACGTCAATCAAGGGATGGAAGAACCGGTTCTTCTTTGCCTCGATTGGGGACATCGATTGGGTCTGGAGTGAGCCAGACCGGTCTCCAAACCGGATCTCCCAGGTTGAGCCGACTGACCAGGAGGTCCATTCTCAGTTGTTGGGTGATGTTGTCCCTTCACTCGAGGTTCTGCTCTCGGAGCAGAACCGGTTTGAGATAGGGGTCAGCCCAATCTGGATGATTGGTGAGGCTCCGGGCCTCCTTTCTCCTTCCTTTTCTTTTTTTTAATCTTCTCTGACTTTTTCTCTTTTCAGGGATGAAGTTCTTCGTGGAGAGCCTGATGGAGGGGGCCCGAAAAAGAGGTGCTTCGGGTAGGGCCCAGGAGACTCCTTCGAAAAGGGCCCGCATGGAGATGAACCAGGGGCCCAGGCCCACTCCAGCCTTGGAGCCCAGGGCGATGGGTACGGCCCTTGGACCATCTTAGCAATAGACCCCCATTGCAGAGATCGTTGACATCGATGGGAGCAGGGAGGAGAGGCGACCAGTACCTTCTTCGGTGGTTGCTGCACCCATTGTTCCGGCGGTGGCCGCAATGGTGGTGGTGGCATTGCAGACTACAACTCCACCTGCTGGAGGGTCTCAGGCCTAGCCCTCCTCCGAGCCCCGCCCAGCCCGCACTGGCAGGGCTTCGTGGCAATGCCTCCATCATCCGCGACCAGGGTCTTGCGGAGAGGGTGATGGAGTATGTGGCCCAGCCCTGAGACCGTCGCCTGAGGGGCGGACGGGACTATGCGGATGCACTGCTCGGGATCCTCCCCCTGCTTTTCATGGTAAGTATCCAGCTCTTCCTTTTAATGTTCCAGTTGGATTCTTCAAAAGTCCTAACTCTTTCTTTGATGCAGATCAGGACTGACGTGCTCTTGCTTCGGGACTTCCTCTCCACTTCGGCAAGGAAGGAGGCCGAAATGGAGCAGAGGCTGGGCAAACTTGCAGCTGACGTGAAGGACCTCATGGAGAAGGGCCATGAGCTGAGGGGAGCAACCAGGCTCTTTGAGAGGACCTGGCCCATGTCGAAGGGCACGTCAGGGACCTTGAGACTTTTCAGTCTGAGGAGAGGATCTCGAACCAGCACCATGCTGAATGGGACGCGACTAAGATCTCCCGTCTTAGGGGGCAATCCCGGTCACTGGAGCGCTGGGTTGAAGAGGTCCTGGTAGAACTGGTGATGGCCAATAAGAAAGCTTCTTACATTTCTGGGCTGCTGGAGGCCGTGCAGAAGGAAGCCCAAGAGGTTGTGCCCAAGTTCCAGGTCTCCGAGGAGTTCAACAAGGAGGTCCACGAGGCTACTGTGGACTTGTTCTTGAAGGGCTTCAGGGTCTGCCGGGAGAAGGTGGCCTCCCTCTTCCTGGAGTTGGATTTGGCTGGGGTCGCTCTAGGCGGCCCCAGGGAGCAGCCTGAGGGGGCAGTAGTGCAAGGAGCTGCTGATGAGGAGATTGCTGGGCAACCTACCGGGGAGGCAACCGACGACGCGGAGGCTTCCTAGCCTGGGGTGGAGCTGGTAGCGGAGTGACCTCGGGTCATCCACTCTATATTCTAGTGTAGGGCTTCTTTTTTGTTCTTTTGGGTCACCCGATCTGTCGGATCCCCTTTGTTTGAAAAAAACCCTTACACTGGAAATGGAGTTCTTCTTCCCTGCATTCCTCATTCTTTTTTGTCTTGATTCTTTATTTTGCTGCTTGTTGACGGTGTGTCTAAGCTTCATGTCATTGTTTGTCATTGTGTTTTTGTGGGAGCCAAGCCTGCAACTTCGATTTGCAGCTCGACTTTGATTCTCGGTTAGAAACCAGATTTAGGAGGCCTCCAGGCTTTGGGAAGGAACTCCTGGAGCTTCCGACTTGTATTTTAAAAGTCTTCAGTGCCGGGATTTTGGTAACCAGAACTAGATTTTGTGCGGCTTTCCGGACTGAACTCCAGGATTTCATGGAGGAACTGGGTTCCGCGCCACCTTCCATACTAAACTCTGGGACTTTATGGAGGAACTAGGTTCCGTGCTACCTTCTAGACTAAACTTCGGGGCCTCATGCTAGAACTGGGTTCCGTGCGACCTTCCGGACTGAACTTCAAGATTTCGTAGATGAACTGGGTTCTGTGCCACCTTCCGGACCGAAGTCCGGGACTTTGTGCCGGAACTAAGTTTCGTGCAGCCTTCCGGACTGAACTCCAGGACTTTGCGTTTCTTGCGGATCGCTTGTGTGGCTTCTGCCTCGCTTTTGTTCGCCAGACCTAAGGCCGGACGATGCCGGTCTTACGAGATAGAAACGAGCATTGCACATAAAAAGGGAATTTCATTATTAATGTTCAAGAAGTCTTACATCATTGATAATACATCCTCAAGTTCGCGGCGTTCCACGTTCATGGAAATCGAGTTCCATCGAGCTCGGCAAGATAGTAAGCATCATGGGGGAGTGCTTCGACCACCCTATAAGGGCCTTCCCAGTTCGGAGAGAACTTACCACACTCTCGAGGTTGGGATGCTTCGGCATGGTGCAACACCAGGTCTCTCGGGCGGAAGGACTTTGATCTCATTCTGGAGTTGTAGTATCTGGCCACCCGTTGCCGGTAGGCCACCATCCGAACCTGAGCCTTGTCCCTTGTTTCCTCAAGGAGATTTAGATTGAGCAGTAGCCATGCTGGGTTCTCAACTTCGTCGTATTGCTCTGTATGCAATGTTGGCAGGCTAAGTTCCACCAGAATTACTGCTTTTGCATAGAAGACGAGGTTGAAGGAAGTTTCATCCGTGACCGTCATTGGGGTTGTGTGGTACGCCCACAGGATGCTGGGAAGTTCTCCAGCCCATCTTCCCTTGGCCTGATCCAATCTAGTCAGGAGCCCTTGAAGTATAGTCCGGTTGGTTACTTTGGCTTCCCCATTGGTCTGAGGATGCACCATCGAGGTGAAGCGATGATGAATGCCGAGATCGTTGCAGAACTCCTCGAACTCTCGACAGTCGAACTAGCATCCGTTGTCGGTGATGATGGTGTGGGGGAGCTCGAAACGGCATATGATTGATTTCTAGAGAAATTTGCTGACATTCGTCTCCGTGATCCGGGCTAACGGCTTAACCTCGACCCATTTCGTAAAGTAGTTGATAGCGATAATAAAAATTTATGTTGCCCTGACGTGAAAGGAAAGGGACCAAGGAGGTCCATGCCCCATTGAGCAAACAGCTAGGGGGCGGAGAGCTGGGAGAGTAGTGTAGCTGGCTGTTGTTGCACAATGGTGTGACGTTGACAGTGGTCACACCTCTTGACAAAGTTGGCTGCATCCTCCGTCATCGTTTTCCAGAAGTATCCTTGACGGAGGGCCTTGTATGCCAGAGTCCTGCCCCCTACATGGTTCCCGTAGAGGCCTTCGTGGATCTCCTGAAGCACGAATGTGGCCTCCGTGGGCCTCAAACATTTGAAGAGTGGATAGGAGTAGGACCTCCGGTTGAGCAATCCATCCATCAGCATAAAGCATGCGACCTTTCTTTGATGAGGTTGGCCTCCATCCGATCCTCGGGCAAGGTACCGTTGGTGATGTATTTGACATACTTGTCCATCCAGCTGGGCTCCGGGATGACTTGCTGGATCTCTCTAGGGGTCTTATAGCTCGGGGCCTGAAGATGCTCAATGTAGGTGCGGCTTAATGATGAGTCCGGTAAGGTTGCCAGCTGGGAGAGGGCGTCAGCATGAGCATTTTCACCATGCGAGATGTGGGAGATGTTGACACGCTTAAAACCTGCCGTGCTTGCATGCACCAACTCCAGTTACTTTGACATTTGAGGGTCCCGCGCCTCATACTCGCCTGAGACCTGCCCGGCCACCAGCTAGGAAACGGTGAAGACCTTTAAACTGGTCATGCCCAGTTCATGGGGGACTCTCAGTCCTGCTAGGAGCACTTCATACTCTGCCTGGTTGTTAGTGGCAGCGAACTGGAGGCGCGCACTCAGCGACGACTCTCTCGCTGTTTGCGAGGATGAGCCCAGCTCCGCTTCCACCGGAGTTGGAGGCTCCATCCACATATAGGACCCAAATGTCCTCCTTCGGTTTAGGTCCTGGCTATTGATTCTGGGGGTTCTCTTTCGGCCCCTCGCCCAGGCCTGCATACTCAACTAGAAAGTCAGCCAGTACCTGCGCCTTCAAGGCCGACCTTGATCAATAGGCGATGTCGAACTCGTAGAGCTTCAGCACCTACTTCGCCAGGCGTCCAGACGTGTCAGGTCAGCTGAGTACGGCCTTCAGAGGTTGATCCATCAGGACTGCGATTGGGTGCACTTGAAAATAAGGCCTGAGGCGCTGTGCAGATACAATGAGCGCAAAAATTAACTTCTCAGATTGATGAATACCTAAGCTTCGCATCGCAGAGAAGCCTACTTGTATAGTATACAGGTCTCCGGATTCTTTTGTCATCCATCTGGACTAGGACTGAGCTGACGGCCTCAAGAGTGACCGCCATATACAGGAGGAGCTCCTCTCCCTCCTCTGGCTGGGAGAGTAGTGGTGGTGATGCCAAGGTCTTCTTCAGCTCCTCGAAAGCCTCTTGGCACTCCTTCGTCCAAGTGAAGTCATGCATCTTCCTCAGTGCCTTGAAGAAGGGCTAGCAACGATCCATAGATCGTGAGATGAACCAGCTCAGGGCTGCTATCCGGCTAGTGAGTCACTGGACTTGCTTCTTGGAGGTGGGCTGCTCCTTGTCAAGGATCGCTCGAACCTTCTCTAGGTTAGCTTCTATCCCTCTTTGGGTCACCATGAAGCCAAGAAACTTCCCCGTCGCCACACCGAAAGTGCACTTCATCGAGTTCAGTTTCATTTGGTGGAGGCAAAGGTTGCGGAAGGTCTCCGTTAGGCCAATTTGGTCTTTGAAGACCTTGTTGACCAACCGCTGGTATGTGGCGCCAGCATTCTTCAGACCGAAGGACATCATCTTGTAGCAGTATGTCCCATGATCCATGATGAAGGCGATATGCTCTTCATCCTCCGGATGCATCCGGATCTGATTATACCCAGAGAAGGCATCCATGAAGGAGAGAAGGCGGTGTCCCGAAGTGGCATCCACGAGCTGGTCGATCTTCGGGAGGGGGAAGCTATCTTTTGGGCAAGCACAGTTGAGGTCGGTGTAATCCATACAGATCCTCCACTTCTTATTGTTCTTCTTGACCATCACCATGTTCGCCAGCCAACTAGGGTATTGCACTTCGCGAACGAAGCCTGCAGTGAGGAGCTTCTCCACCTCATCGTTGATCGCCTTCTACCTTTCTGCAGCAAAACTCCTCTGCACTTCGAATCAATCTTCAACTGGTGGGTGATGACCTCTGGGGAAATACCTGGCATATCTGTCGCAGACCAGGCGAACACGTTCGCATTCGATCGGAGGAAACTCAGCAAGCGAGCCCGTTCATCCTCCGGAAGTTGGGCTCCTATCTACACTGTCTTTAATGGGTCCGAGCCAAGGAGGTATGTCAGTAGGCGCTCAACGGGACTACCCCTGGGATCCTGTGCCCTCTGGTCGAGGTTGTAGAGGGGCATGCTCAGGGCTGCTATCCTGGGATCCTGCGCCCTCTGGCTGCGGGGGCCCGGAGGAGAGGGAACCTCTTGTTGCCCAGTAAGCAATCCAAGAAGGGGGGTGAATTGGGTCTCTAAAAATTTGACAACTAATATTACTTGATACTAAGCAATGCAATCCAATTCAGCAAGTAAGTTAGCAAGGTACTTTTAAAAGCAATTGCAATGCTCTACGATAATAATGCAGCGTAAATAAAGAGCAATAAGTAAAGAGCAAGGAGAAAGAGATCAAGTAATCACAAACACCAAGAACTATAGTGATTCGGTGCCAATCAATGCACCTACATCCACACCCCAAGATCCCCTTGGGAAATCACTATAATCACATGATTATAGCTGATTAGTTTTTCGGGCTCACTAATCAAAACCTGACTTATTTTCACAAGGCTCACAAGTCACAACCTCACTTGGTTTTCCGGGCTAACCAAGAACCTAATTGGTTTTCACAAGGTTAACCAACAACCTCCCTTGGTTTTTCGGGCTAACCAAGAACCTTAATGGTTTTGTGGGCTAACCACCAATCTAATTGATTTTCCAAGGCTTACTAATAACTTCACTTGATTTTACAATAGGCTAACTAAGAACCTTTACAAGAAATATGGTTTAAAATTAAAGAACCAATGTAAGCTTTCTAAAACAAAGCGGATATCTCGATATAGAGTTGCTTTGCACTTGTTGAAGCCTTTTGAATGCTCAAGAATGGATGATCTTCAATGCTCTTGAAGGCTTTTGAATGCTCGGAGGCTTCCTTTTGCTTGAGAGTGGGTGAAACTTCAATAAATGGGAGTTAAAGCTCACTTTTCTTCTCTCTTTTCAAAACTCTTTAATGTTCTTCAATTATTATATTTTTGATTTGATTTGGAGTATATAAATACCTTCCCATGGCCTCAAAACCAAATTCTAGCCGTTATACTTGAAAAACTAGCCATTGGGGGCAATTTCAGCGAGTTCTGCGTTTGAAAAAACTAGCCGTTACTGTTGCCAAAACTCCATGTGTCGATACTTTCTTAGTTAAGTCGACACATAAGGTCGACATTTGATCTTCTTGAGTCGACACATAGTTCAACTTACTCCATTCTGATTCTCTGAAAATCTTAAATGTGTTGACACTTCCTCAGTTGAGTCGATACCTTGCTTCCTTGTGTCGACACTTCAGATGTTCCTTCAACTTTTGAAAGTTTTGTGGCTTGAAAGTCTCAGGCGATGTTTTGATCCATGTGTCGACACTTCAGGTCCATGTATTGACACTTCATTTATGCCATTTAAAACATTTCTACGTACTGGCATGAGTCGACACTTCATCTTTATGTGTCGATACTTCTTGTCACGTGTTGACACTTTGAGTTGACACTTCTCTGAAAAATTTATAAAAAGTGCTGAATTTGAGCTGGAATGAGTTTCCATTTGACTAAGCCATCCATTCAACCAACTCTTGAGTGTCCAAATCTTCTTTGAGCATTCTTTTCATTCAAACTAGGCTTCTTCAAAATAATTGGGCTTCTTCAAATTTTGTGAGCACCTTTTCAATAGAAACACACTCAAAGCAAATCATTAGTCCTCAACTTATACTTAACCGTTTTGCTTATCATCAAAATCAATTAAAGGTGTCAACAATCTCTTCCTTTTTGATGATGACAAAATCCTTAAGTATAAATTTCTTTAAAACAAAGCTTTTAAGAGAATTGATCAAGGTGCAAAAAATTGAAGGCATTAAGTATATCAACATTACTTGCATTAATTATATGACCATTCGGAACACAAGTAATAGAGCTAGAGCTTGTTAGAGAGTATCAGAGTTTTGGGATTCATTTAAATGCATAGAAAACATATATCATGATACTTTACAAGAAAATTTCAGCAAACAAAGCTCCCCTGAATCAATGATTCATAACAAAATTTGTAAGAATCTTTTCAAACATTGAAAGAGGGGTTTTAAGATGAAATTCGCTTTGAACATAAAGTAAGCTCCCCCTTTCTCAAGGAATTTTGTAAATGATTTTCAATTCAGGTTTTTCAAAATTTGTCTATCCCTTACATATCACAAAACTAAATCAAAACTACTCCCCCTTTATTTTGTAAAGTATACCCATTTATACTTAAATCTCACTTAAACTACTCCCCTTTTTGTTATCATTAAAAAGGTAGGAGAAATAAACAGATTGAGTAGTCAAGATATATCATTGAGTTAATCTACTCATTTTCTAAACTACTCTCCCTTTGTCTTTAAGAAAGTCATTCAATTAAGAGTGAAGACATTGAAGTATAAAAGCAATTGAAGATATAACATTCATTTTCATCACAGATATAAAGATGAGGAACAACAAGTTTTTTCATATAAACTTAGAGCTTGTACAATAGATACATAACAAAGAAAAAAATACATAGAAGCATAAAAGCAAACTATCTAAAAATACATAAAAGTCCTAATCCTCATCCATGGAATCATCAGAAGATGAACCGATCTCAATCGATCCTGTATCAGTGAAGAATCGAGCTTGCGGCCATCTCGATCGAAGATCTCGGAGTCTAGTCCTGGTCGGCTATGGAGGGGTACGACGACCACATCCTCTGTGATGAGCATATGTCTGACCTCTGGCTGGAGCAGTAGAGGTAGAACCAATATCCTTCGCAGGAACGAAACTGATCGGGTCAACCAACTCAGCAACCGCTGGAAGAGGTGTGCGATCAAATGAAGTCCAGAGTCAAGATACTGAAAGCCAGGTGTATAAAACCCAAGCTCTCGAATAAGCGATGATGTGTGAAGAGTAGGAGTATCAATAATCTGAGTATCAAGGATGGGGGTAACAGCTGATGATACAACAGGCGTATCAAAAATAGAGGTATCAGTTGTAGAATGTATCTGTGTATCTATAATAGGTGTATCAATAGTGAGGGTTTCAATAATAGGTGTATGAACAAATGATGTATCAATATCAGGTAAATCAATAATAGGTGTATCGATAACTGGAGTGAGAATAGGAATAGGAACAGGTGTGCGATCATCCGATCTAGAAGGAGAGGATGGAATAGGAGTCTGGGTAGGTGAACATGATGGGTCAGGAACAGGACTCATTGCAAGCCAGCCATCACCTCCTCAACTGGCTCTGAAGTAAGATCAGCAAAGTCAAATCTGTCCGAGTCAGTCTCCTCGTCTCCATTGTCAACTCTAATAATTGTATCACCAACAGTATCACCTTCTCCAATAGTAATATCAACACTAGTATCAATATCATCAATGTCATCCGCTAATGCAGGAGCAGGTACATGAGCAGGCACAGGAGCAGCATCGGCTACCGGAGTACTCGCTGAGGATCTGGACAATGCAAAAAGAATAGCTGAGATGCCATCACTAAGTCCAGCATGGCTCTCTCTCGTCTTAGCTATGAATACGTCAAGACACTGCCTCATGATGAACACGTCAATCTCTATGCGTCTGACTCTGTCCTCTAAACTATCTAAAATGCCTGGAGTCTCCGTCTGTGCTAGCTGAGGCTGTGCAGATGTAGAAGGATCAGACTGAGGAGCAACCGCTGGCTGCGCTGCCGTCTCAGGCTGAGTCTTGCTGGGTCCTGCCTCACCGAAGAGGATGCGCTCCTCCTCTACTACGTCATCATCATTAGCTCTATCCTCGGCCTGACCTGATATCCTGTGAGTCCACTGGCCTCGGAACAAGTGATAGCCTATCTGATGCAATGACCTGATGTCATACACATCGGTATGAAGCAATGTACGATAGGGCTTATCCTGAAAGCTGACTCCATACTTCCTGAATAATACTGTCAGTCCCATGCCATAAGGAAGGCAGAGCCGCTGGCTAGTCGATGCCTCTGTAATTTGATGTACCATCAGAACAGGAATGCATACTGGTTTGCGTTGAACCAGTGAGACCATCACGAGCAACTCCCGCTTGGTGATATAGTCAAAATGTCCGGTCTTCGATAGAAGTATCCGGGCGACGATGTGGTGCAGTAGTCTCATCTCTGCAGACAACCTAGATGCTGGTCAGTGGCTCCCTCTGGTAGAATGTCAGACTCAAAAATGCACTGAAGACCACTGACTCGATCCATCAAACTGTCAACAACAGATCCCGTCATTGGTATATCCCAAACTCTGCTCAGAATCTCTGAAGTAATGGGGTATCCCATCCTCTGACTTGTGCCAACCAACCATTTGTCCCGCGGGCGAGTGATCCATAAAACTCTCTCTTCAGCCTGGGGTAATACCTCTCACTGAGTGAACAGAATGTGGTCAGACCAGCCTGTCGAATCTACTCTCCAATCCAAAAATGCTACTGGTCGACAAATGAAAAATCCACTCGACATCCTCCAATCATAGTTTTCGAGCTCATCTGGCTAGATAGAACAAACAAGGGTCGTGTGGGCGGATCTGCAGTTCTAGACTCATGTCAGGCCTTCGTCCTTCGCTCTTCTTCTTAGTTTGACTGGCGAGGTCGATGAACAACTTGCTTGCGAGGTCTTATTGCTTAGATTAAAAGATTGGGCAATATTTTGATGGAGATTTGGGGATTCTAGGGTTTAGAAATCAAAACCTAGGAGGTATTCACCCAAAAACGGCTACCAAAAGTCCAAATCGAAGAAACAATGGCTATAAACTTGTAACCGGGAGAGGGAACAATGAGGATACCTTGAAAATTTATGTCAGCTCGAAGGAGAAAGGATTTGGGGAGAAAAACAGTTTGGAAACCCCTTAAATCTTAGTCCGCTGTTGTTCATATGTCGGCTCGCGCATGTGTCGACATATTTTGGTGTCGATACATTGACTTAAAAACCAAAAATCATGGATTTCAAGGTCAAATCAAAATCAATTGAAATATGATAATTCTAGAGTCAAATCAACGATGATTGAACATGATTTATCATGAATATGATCAAATTGATCTAGTCTGAGTCAAATGTGGAAAAAAATTTAATCAAACAGATTGATGATCCCGAGCTCTCTTCTAATCATACAGAATCGATCTTCCAGAAGAGGTTTAGTTAAAATATCAGCTAATTGAAATTTAGTACTGATAAGTTCAAGCAAAACATCATTGTTTTCTACATGATTCCTAATAAAATGATGTCTAATTTCAATGTGCTTACTCTTAGAATGTTGAACAGGATTTTTAGTTAAGCAAATAGTACTGGTATTATCACATTTAATAGGAGTACTAACCAACTTGATTCCAAAGTCTTCAAGTTGTTGCTTAATCCACAAGATTTGAGCACAACAACTTCCTGTTGCAATATACTCAGCCTCAGCTGTGGATAGTGCAACTAAAGTTTGTTTCTTGCTAAACCATGAGATTAAGTTAACTCCAAGAAATTGGCAAGTACCACTAGTACTCTTTCTATCCAATCTACAACTAGCAAAATCCGCATCAGAATATCCAATCAATTCAGCAGATGAATTTCTAGAATACCATAAACCAATACTAATAGTACCAGATAGATATCTAATAATGTGCTTAATAGCCGTAAGATATGATTATTTAGGTTCAGACTGATATCTAGCACACTTGCAAATACTAAATATTATATCTGGTATACTAGCAGTTAGATACAATAAGGAGCCTATCATACCTCTGTATAATTTTTGATCTATAGATTTACCATGTTCATCTTTATTAAGTCTACAAGAGGGGCTCATAGGCGTACCTATTGGTTTAGTAGTCTCCATTCCAAACTTCTTAATAATTTTTCTTGTGTACTTAGCTTGGTTGATGAAGATACCATTAGCAGTTTGCTTGATCTGGAGTCCAAGAAAGAAATTGAGTTCTCCCATCATGCTCATCTTGAACTCACCCTGCATTAGCTTAGCAAACTCTTGACAAAGAATTTCATTAGTAGCACCGAAAATAATATCATCAACATATATTTACACTACTAATAAATCATTATCTTTCTTTTTCAAAAATAGTGTCTTATCAACATTTCTTTTAGAAAATTCATTTTCAATCAGAAATTTGTTTAGTCTTTCATACCATGCTCTAGGTGCTTGCTTTAATCCATAAAGTGCTTTGTGCAATTTGAAAACATGATCATGATGTGCATAATTTTCAAATCCAAGTGGTTGTTCAACAAAAACCTTTTCAGTTATAAAATCATTTAAAAAAGCACTCTTAACATCCATTTGAAATAATTTGAAATTCATAAAACAAGCAAATGCTAATAATAGTCTAATTGCTTCAAGTCTAGCAATAGGGGCAAAAGTTTCATTAAAGTCAATCCCTTCCTCCTGATTGTAGCCTTTAGCAACTAGCCTAGCTTTATTTCTAATAACAATACCATTTTCATTTAATTTATTCCTAAATACTTATTTAGTACCAATAATTGAAATATTAGATGGTCTTTCTACAAGTATCCAAACATTATTTCTATCAAATTGAATTAATTCTTCTTGCATAGCATTGATCCAATTAGAGTCTTTTTTCAGCTTCTTCAAAACATTTAGATTCTACTTGAGATGCAAATGCTATATAATCACATTCATTTCTAATTGAAGCTCGAGTTCTTATCCCTTTAGATGGATCACCTAAGATTAATTTCTTAGGATGTCCATGAGCATACCTCCACTCCTTAGGTAGATCTTGATACTTTGGAGTGTCATCTTCTTTTTCATTCTTGTCTTGATCTTCTTCATTTGGTTGAGCTTGATCATTCAATGTCAGCTTCGGAAGTTTGTCAGCACCTGCACATTCATCAGATGTATTCTCTTTTCTCGAGAATTTGTTAGTAGATTCTTCAAAGACAACATGTACTGACTCTTCTACAACCAAAGTTCATTTATTAAATACTCTGTATGTCCTGCTTGATGTAAAGTATCCTAAGAAGATACCTTCATCAGACTTGGCATCGAACTTTCCAAGATGATCATTTCCATTATTCAAAACAAAACATTTACAACCAAAAACTCAAAAATATTTCAAAGTTGATTTTCTTTGATTCCAAAGTTCATAAGGAGTTTTCTTTAAAATAGGGTGTATTAAAACTCGATTTAAAATATAGCAGGATGTATTAATGGCTTCAGCCCAAAAAAATCTTGGCAAATCGTTTTCACAAAGCATAGTGCGTGCCATTTCTTCCAAAGTACGGTTTTTCCTTTCTACTATCCCATTATGCTGAGGTGTCCTAGTTGCAGAAAAATTATGTTCTATTCCTTTTTCATTGCAAAAGTTTTCAAAATCTTGATTTTCAAATTCAGTTCCATGATCACTACGGATACAAACAATTGAAACACCTTTTTCGTTTGAAACTTTTTGATAAAACTTTATAAATGGTGAAAATGATTTATCTTTTTGTGCTAAAAAGAAAACCCATGTGAATCTTGAAAAATCATCCACAATGATTAATCCATATCTCTTGCCTCCTAGACTTGATGTTCTAGTTGGTCCAAAGAGATCCATATGAAGTAGTTCAAGTGGCCTACTAGTAGTTACAAATCCTTTTGGTTTAAAAGACGTTTTGACTTGTTTACCAAATTGACAAGCTTGACAAATTCTATCTTTTTCAAAACAAAGTTCAGGTAAATCTCTAACTAAATTCTTTTTACAAAGTTTTGAAATAAGATACATACTAGCATGCCATAATCTTCTATGCCATAGCCAATTAGTCTCTTTCTTAGTAGAATTCATTATAACAAGGCATTCTCCATTAGGCAAAGATAGATCATCTAGGTCTACCAAATAAGTATTTTCATGCCTTTTTTCAATGAATTGTACTCCATTTATATCTGGACTAGTAATCATGCAATATGATGATTTAAAAACTACTTGAAAATCTTTATCACAAAACTGACTAATGCTTAAAAGATTATGTTTCAAACCATCTACTAAAAGTACATTATTAATACTACTAGGAGTTACGTGAACCTTACCAATACCAATAATTTTTCCTTTACCATGATCACCGAAGGTCACACTCCCTCCATTCAAAGCTTCAAGAGAAGTGAATTGCTTCACATCTCCAGTCATGTATCTTGAGCAACCACTATCTAGATACCAAAGTCTTTTATTTTCTTTGGTTGCAAGACACACCTGCAATAAGATCAAGCTTTGCTTTTAGGTACCCAAGCCAACTTGGGTTCTTTAGGGTTAGCATTCAAAATGGTTCCTTTTGGAACCCACACTTTATCAAAAGAAATGATTTTTCTAAAATTACGTTGAAATGATTTATGTCCTAACTTTTTGCAAGTAAAACAAGTAATGCTAGATGATGCAGGTGCAAAAAAGTTTTTGAAATACTTTTATTGCTTTTGTAGTTTATATCTTAAACCTGCTTTATTGAAAACTGCTCTTTGATTGTTTAGAAATAGGTTTAACTTTTCTGAACTATAAGTAAATTTCTCAACAAAAGGTTTTATTTTTTCAAGTTCATTTTTGTACTTAATATTTTCAAGTTCTTGATCTTGTTTTTCTTTAAAAGATCATTGTTAGAAATAACATTTTTAGGTCTTTTTAAAACTTCATTTTCATAGATAAAGCATTGTTTTTCTTTTCTAAAACATATAATTTACATTTCAAAATACTAACATCATTTAGTAAAGAATTGTTTTCAATGGAGAAACTATTTGCATCCTTTTTCAATTTCTTATTTTCAGATAAAACTAATTTGTAATCATGCATAAGTTCTTCAAAAGCATTCCTAAGTTCATCAAATGTGAAATCAATTTCAGTGTTAGAATTTACCTCATCATTGTCCTGATGTGCCATGAAGCAGAGATTTGCAACTTCAGTCTGCTCTTCTTCAGAACTAGAGTCTTCGCTGTCACTCCAAGTGGCCATCATTGCTTTCTTCCTTAATTTCTTTCTGGATTTCTAGAGGAGAGGACAATCAAACTTGTAGTGTCCCGACTTCTTACACTCGAAGCATATAGGTACTTCCTTCTCTTTTCCTTTTATTTTTCTTTCTCTTTTTCTTTTCCTTTTTCCTTGGATTGATACTTCTTTTTGTAAGGAAATTTCCTCCTCTTCATGAATCTTTTAAATTTTTGTACAAGGAAGGCTTCTTCACCTTCATCTTCGAACTCATCTATTGAGGATTCTTTTTGAATGTTTGACTTGAAAGCAATCCCCTTCTTCTTCTTATCCATGTCCATAGATTTTTATTTCAGATTGAGCTCATAAGTCACGAGCGATCCAACTAGCTGCTCAAGAGGAACTTGTCGACATCCTTTGCTTCTTGAATTGTGGTCACCTTCGGATCCCATGATGTTAGAAGTGACCTGAGAATTTTATTTACAAGATCAGCATTAGACATGACTTTATCAAGACTTCTCATACCATTAACAATATTTATGAATCTTGTATATATATCAGTGATTAGACATGACTTTACCAAGACTTCTCATACCATTAACAATATTTGTGAATCTTGTATACGTATTAGTGATTGATTCATTAGGTTCCATTCGGAACATCTCATAAGTGTGCACTAACATAATAACTTTAGTGTTCTTCACTTGATCAGTACCCTCATGGATAACTTCAAGTGTGTTCCATATTTCTTTGGCAGACATGCATGTAGATATCCTATTAAATTCATTAGGATCTAATGCATAATAAAGGAGATTCATTGCCTTAGCATTGATCTCGGATTGTTTAATATCATTTTCATCCTAATCCTCTTCAAGCTTTGGGATGGAAACACCATTAACCACTACCGAAGGAATATGAGGATCCTTATCAACTACTTTCCATAAATTGTAATCAATAGAATGCATATAAATTATCATCCTAGTTTTTCAATAAGTATAGTTTGTACCATTGAAAAATGGAGGTCTATTTGAGGATTGTCCCTCAACTACACTAGTACCAATTGAGGCTGCCATAGATCTTTACTCAAGACGGTAAAGCCTATATACTGAGATCAGGGCTCTGATATCACTTGTTGCCCAGTAAGCAACCCAAGAGGGGGGGTGAATTGGGTCTCTAAAAATTTGACAACTAATATTACTTGATACTAAAAAATGCAATCCAATTCAGCAAATAAGTCAGCAAGGTACTTTCAAAAGCAATTGCAATGCTCTAAGATAATAATATAGCAGAAAAAAAGAGCAATAAGTAAAGAGCAAGGAGAGAGAGATCAAGCAATCACAAACATCAAGAACTATAGTGGTTTGGTGCCAATCAATGCACCTACATCCACTCTCCAAGATTCCCTTGGAAAATCATATAATCACACTATTACAGTCGATTAGTTTTCTGGGCTCACTAATCAAAACCCGACTATTTTCACAAGGCTCACAAGTCACAACCTCACTTGGTTTTACGGGCTAACCAAGAACCTAATTGATTTTCACAAGGCTGACCAACAACCTCCCTTGGTTTTCCGGGCTAACCAAGAACCTTAGTGATTTTGCGGGCTAACCACCAACCTAATTGGTTTTCCAAGGCTTACTAATAACCTCACTTGATTTTATAATAGGCTAACCAAGAACCCTTACAAGAAATATGGTTTAAAAGTAAAGAACCAATATAAGCTTTCTAAAACAAAGCGGATATCTCGATGTAGCTCGATATAGAGTTCCTTTGCACTTGTTGAAGCCTTTTGAATGCTAAAGAATGGATGATCTTCAATGCTCTTGAAGGCTTTTGAATGCTTGGAGGCTTCCTTTTGCTTGAGAGTGGTTGAAACTTCAATGAATGGGAGTTAAAGCTCACTTTTCTTCTCTCTTCTCAAAACTCTTTAATGTTCTTCAATCATTATATTTTGATTTGATTTGGAGAATATAAATACCTTCCCAAGATCTCAAAATCGAATTCTAGTCGTTAGACTTGAAAAACTAGCCGTTGGGAGCAATTTGGGTGAGTTCTGCATTTGAAAAAACTAGCCGTTACTGTTTTCAGAACTTCATGTGTCGACACTTTCTTAGTTGAGTCGACACATAAGGTCGACACTTGATCTTCTTGAGTCAACACATAGTTCAACTTACTCCATTCTGATTCTCTGGAAATCTCAGATGTGTCGACACTTCCTCAGTTGAGTCGACACCTTGCTTCATGTGTCGATACTTCAAATGTTCCTTCAACTTCTGCAAGTTCTGTAGCTTGAAAGTCTCAGGCGATGTGTTGATCCATGTGTCGATACTTTGAGTTGACACTTCAGGTCCTTGTGTTGACACTTCATCTGTGCCAATTGAAACATTGCTGTGTATTGGCCTGAGTCGACACTTCATCTTCATGTGTCGACACTTTATGTCATGTGTTGACACTTTGAGTCGATACTTCTCTGAAAAATTCACAGAAAGTGTTGAATTTGAGCTGGAACGAGTTTCCATTTGACTTAGCCATCCATTCAACCAACTCTTGAGTGTCCAAGTCTTCTTTGAGCAATCTTTTCATTCAAACATGGCTTCTTCAAAATAATTGGGCTTCTTTAAATTTTGTGAGCACCTTTTCAATAAAAACACACTCAAAGCAAATAATTAGTCCTCAACTTATACTTAACCATTTTGCTTATCATCAAAATCAATTAAAGGAGTCAGCACCTCTCTTGCCCGGTTGGTGGAGGCTTCACGTCCGTGAGTCACCACCATGCTTGGGGTTGAGCTGTTCTTAAGCTCGTGGGGGGCTTTCGTTCCCCCTACCTGGCATGCCAATCTGTTGCCGACCTTACCATTGTGGCCTGTAGCTGCGAGTCGGCGTCGGACCTTGGTCCCATTTGCTATGGAATCCTAGCATTCCCGGACTTGTAAAATAAGGTTAGAGACCCGGACCGGGGGTTCCGGTGGGGGCACTCTGACAATCAAGTTAGAGAGCGACAAAGTGGAACAGATCCACTAAGGTGGATCCCCGTTGGGTCTCCGTGCTTAGAGGAGTCTTTGATAAGGAGATGAGTAAGAATGAGCGAGAACGAGAGGGGTTAGCACTCCGGTTCTTGAGATCGGGCTCGCCGGGCTCGCTCCTGTGAGTTCCTTCGGAGCTTTTATCTCAGAGTCGCCTGTTCTCCCCTTTCGTGCATTTGCCCTCTTTGTTGCTTACCTTCTTACATGCTCGCTGGTGCCGTTTTGATATCATCGGGTGCTTCGGTGCCTCGATTCTCCCCCTTTGGGAAGGCCTTGGAGATCAACGGCACTTGCTGGCCATTCTCCTGAGGTTGTCTCTCCTTACGGTTGGGAGTTAAGTGGCGAGCCCATCTCGTTTATTGTGTAGTCATGAAAGGGGGAGCTGGGCGAGACCTCGATCCATGTGCAGGTGCCCTTGGGTTCGAGGCATTGATTGTGGCCCTCCCCTTCGGGGCGTTCCAGGTCACTGGCCACCGGATCTGAAACCTCGATCGAGGTGTCCCTCCTAGACTGGTGCAAACGGGATTCCATGCACCATTACAGATCTAGGAATGCTGTACTGGATGCGCCGCACTGTGCGCGCTGTCCTCAGCAGCGCTCTTGGGGCTTGTGCCTTTGGTCCTTCGAACGCTTCATAGAGAGGGCTCGACTTTAGCGAGGTGGACCCATTAGGGGGTGCCACCTGGCAAAGGAGTAGAGACAGGCCCACTTCGATTGAGGTGGACCCTGTCTGGGTCAACACCTGGTGAAGAGACAGAGGCAAGCTCGACTTCGATCGAGGTGGACCCATCTGGGGGCACCACCTGGTGAAGGGGCAGAAGTGCCAGGCTCACTTCGATCGAGGTGGACCCTGCCTGGGTCGACACCTGACGAAGGGGCAGAGGCAAGCTCGACTTCAATCGAGGTGGACCCATCTGGTGGCGCCACCTATCGAAGGAGCAGAGGTGCCAGGCTCGACTTCGACGAGGTGGATCCATCAGGGGATGCCACCTGGCGAAGGAGCAGAGGTAGGCCCACTTCGACCGAGGTGGACCCCGTCTGGGTTGACACCTGACGAAGGGACAGAGGCAGGCGCACTTCGACCGAGGTGGACCCCGCCTTGGTCGACACCTGGCGAAGGAGCAGAAGCAAGCTTGACTTCGATCGAGGTGGACCCATCTGGGGGTGCCACCTGGCAAAGGAGCAGAGGTGCTAGGCTTGACTTCGACGAGGAGGACGCATCAGCGGGTGCCACCTGGTGAAGGAGCAGAGGTAGGCTCACTTGACCGAGGTGGACCCCGCCTGGGTTGACACCTGGCGAAGGGGCAGAGGCAAGCTCAACTTCGACCGAGGTGGATATATCTGGGGGTGCCACCTGGTGAAGGAGCAGAAGTACCAGGCTCGACTTCGATGAGGTGGACCTATCAGGGGGTGCCACCTAGTGAAGGAGCAGAGGTAGGCCCACTTCGATTGAGGTGGACCCCGCTTGGGTCGACACCTGGCGAAGGGGCAGAGGCAAGCTCGACTCCGACCAAGGTGGACCCTTTTGGGGTGCCACTTGGCGAAGGAGCAGGAGTGCTGAGCTCGACTTCGATCGAGGTGGGCCCATCTATGGGTGCCACCTGGTGAAGGAGCAGAGGGAGGCCCACTTCGATCGAGGTGGACCCTGCTTGGGTGGACACTTGGCGAAGGAGCAGAGGTGCCGAGCTCGGATCAAGGTGGGCACGACCACTGGTCGAGCCACCTGGCTGGAGAGCTCGGAAGAGAACATCGCGCGGCACTACTTAGCCACCAACTGGGTCTGATGCATGCTCCACGTCAGCGATCTTGCCATATCAATATGCATTCTATTAATTACAATCTTTGGAAAGTAGTTGTTAAAGTCCTTTATGTTTTTTCGATTTTGGTTATTGGCATTTCCGTTTCCAAGCTTGAAGAGGATTTGGATGAAAATGATATTAAGCAATCAAAGCTTAATGCCAAAGCAATGAATTTACTTTATTGCGCTTTGGATCATAGTGAATTCAATAGGATATCTACATATGCATCGACAAAAAAAATTTGAGACACACTTGAGGTTACTCATGAGGGTACCTATTAAGTGAAGAACACTAAAGTGAATATGCTCATTCATACATATAAAATGTTTAGAATAGAGCCTAATGAATCAATAACTGATATGTATACAAGATTTACTAATATTGTCAATGGAATGAGAAGTCTTGGCAAAGTAATGTCTAATGCTGACATTGTTAATAAAATTCTCAGGTCTTTGCCAACTTCATGGGATCCGAAGGTCACGGCAATCCAAGAAGTAAAGATGTGAGATACTTCCCTTGGAGAAACTTGTTGGTTCACTCATGACTTATTAGTTGAAGTTGAAACAAAAAGCAGTAAATGCGGATAGAAAGAAGAAGACTAACCTTCAAATCCACTACACTAAATGAGCCTTCAAGTGAGGAGTCAGAAAAAAGTAAAAATGAAAATGAAGAGGCTCTCGTGGCTAGAAAATTTAGAAAATTTATGAGGAAGAAGAGATACTCTTACAAAAGGAAGCTACAAAAAGGAAAGCCTAGTAAAGATAAAGGCAAGGACAAAGAAAAGGAAAAGGAGAAAAAGAAGGACCAACCAATCTGCTTTGAATGCAAAAAGCCCGGACACTATAAAATTGATTGTCCTCTTCTAAAGAAGCTTAAAAAGAAATACAAAAAGAAGGCAATGATGGCTACATGGAGCGATGGTCGAGACTCCAGTTTAAAAGAAGAACAACAAGAAGTCACCAATATTTGTCTCATGGTATATGAAGATGAGGTAAAATCTGAATATGAATTTGAATTTACTTTTGAAGAACATAGAGATGCTTTTGATGAACTTGTGCATGAGTATAAATTGTTAAAAATTGAGCATAAAAAGTTGAAAAAGCATGTTGATTCCTCTTGATGTGGCAGGATCGCTAACATGGGGGAGCTGACAGGCGCCACGCCAAAGGAGGCCGCCACATCGGATGCCACATCAATTCTCCTACCCGGACTCCTCTACTGAGCTGAGCTCCCTCGAGATAATGAGCCGACGAGCTGAGCTCCGTCCTCTGCCAGGTCGGTCTTGCGAGCTTTGGATGCCTAGACCGGAGCCGCCTTCTGCCCTCCAGAGCGAGACCCTCGGAGATCGAGCCCTGTGGTCGGAGTCGAGCTCAGCCCTCCTCCGCCACGTGAAGCCTCTCCGAGCGTGAGCCCTCTGGATCGAGCATGCATTCCACCCTCCAGAGCGAGACCCTCGGAGATCGAGCCTTGTGGTCGGAGTCGAGCTTAGCCCTCCTCCGCCCGTGGAGTCTCTTCGAGCGCGAGCCCTCTGGACCGGGCCCGCATTCCGCCCTCCAGAGCGAGATCCTCGGAGATCGAGCCTTGTGGTCGGAGTCGAGCTCAGCCCTCCTCCGCCACGTGGAGCCTCTCCGAGCACGAGCCCTCTGGACCGGGCCCGCATTCTGCCCTCCTCCACCAAGGCAATCCCGCAAGCTAGGGGCGTCTAGGTCGAAGCGAGCCCTGCCATTTTAGCTCAGCCCCAGCTCAGACGTGGGCACCGCCATCCCAGGACACCAGTGAGCCGCCCGAGGACTATACTGGGATACCTGCCAGACCGTACTGACGCCTGCGGCCATCAGTTATACCAGAAAGGGAAGAAACCCATTGATCGAGATGCCACACTCCTCACCAACCGCCTGGACCACCCGAGAGAGAAAGTCAACCAGGAAATTCGAATCACAGGGGTGATGGCCCACCAATCGAGGCACTGCTAGGTTTCCTGGAATGAGGCGACCAAGGGGAATGTCAGAGCACATGATAGCTTCCTTTATCACGGATCGGGAAAGGCTCCTCGGGACACTGCCGCACGTGCTTGATAGCCCGGTGGAGATCCCAAGATGAACATCCAACGGTAACCTAGTTCACAAAAACTTGGAGGTAACAGCCACAAGATAGGCAAGGCACAAGTCATACAACTGGAACACAAGTGCAAGCTCTACCAAAAAGAGCACAGCACCACCAGAAAATCTAAGCAAGGTCGGGCGTAAGGGCCGCACAGAGACTCCCTCTAGCCAGACCACTCTTCCCTCGACACACTTGCATCCCACTCTCACACGAATCACTCCTCCTAGTATGGAGTCCATCAAGAGGGGCTCGACTAGGAGGATCTGTTCTCTTGGATCGTCACTGATTTGACCGTCGGAGTGCCCCCACCGAAAATCCCGGTCCGGGTCACTAACCCCTATTTTGCAGGTCCAGGACCACCTAACGGCGAGACAGCGAGGGAAGCACGCTCCGACGCCGACAGCAGCTACGGGCCACGACGATCTTGGCAGCAACAGATTGGCATGCCAGGAAGGGAGACTGGAACTGAGCATTCTTTGATTTGGTTCAAGCCCTCCACCTCTTCTACAAGTAGTCTAACGGAAGGATGGTGACAATACGGGCAAGGGAGGCTTCCGCCAGTCATGTGGGGGACTCCCCGTCGTGGGAGAACCCGCACCACCAAGAGGTGGAGCCACCCATTCCGGTTCAACCACCTTCGCCGAAATCCCAGCTGGCCGCACTCACCCAGCAGATGCAAGTCCTCGCTATAGCTGTGTATCAACTCCAGCAGCAACACCGATCCCTGGCCACCCACCAACAGTAGGGGACAGCCGCAGCCCACGCCGCAGCCCCCCGCGATAGCCTGATTTCCTTCCAAGGAAGGACTTCGCAGCCGCGGGCCACTACTGATAACCGGGGCAGCCACCAAACCCGGGCAAAAAGGCAACGAGCTGGCTCTGCCAATAGGGAGAGCCGCTCACCAAACCTTGGGCGGCCGATGCCCAGACCCCACTGAGGCAAAAAGAGCAAGATCCCCCATCACGGAGACCGTGCACCCACGTCGCGTTCTCCGTCTCCCTCAGCAAAGAGGTCTACTGATGAAACCGTCAGGCGCATGGTGGAGAAGCACCTGGAGGAGCATGAATGCAAGCTGGAGGAGTTTTCCTGTTGGTTTACCAACATGCAGGGCTCAGCTGGCGAGCCAACGGGCTATGATGCCCATCCCCCTTTCTCCCAAGAAATCCAAGTGGAGCCGATCCCGCATCAGTTCCGGATGCCACAGGTGGATCTCTACGATGGGACCACCGACTCCCTGGACCACTTGGAAAGCTATCGGACCCTCATGAGGGTCCAGGGGGCCATCGATGCTCTTCTTTGCATCGCCTTTCCTGCCACTCTCTGGAAAGCAACCCGGGTGTGGCTCACCCATTTGGAGCCGGAGAGCATCAACTCTTTCACCCAGCTAGGGCAGAAGTTCATGGCCCACTTCGACGCCTGTAGGAAGTTGCCAAGAGAGGCAGATAGCCTCTTCTCCATCCGGCAGCAGGATTGTGAGCCTCTACGGGACTACGTGGCCCGTTTCAAGGCAACCGCGTTGGAAATTTATAACCTTGATGAGCTAGTTGCCATGCTGGTACTGAAGCGAGGGCTCAGGACCTCCTACCTGACCTACTCGCTGGACAAGAAGCCCCCCAAGACTTGTTCCGAGCTCTTTCTCCGAGCCCAAAAGTACATCCGTGCCGAGGAGGTGGACCATACAAGGCGGGAGCTCGACAGAAACCACTGAGGAGGCCAACCCCCACCAAGATGCCCGGGACCCAGAAGCCAGAACCCCAAGTCCCGAACTCCCAGAGGGGGTCGATTTCGAAAGGCGCTCCCATTCCTGAGGAGAGTTACACCCCTCTCCTCATCTCGAGGATGAAAATCCTCATGGAGATTGAAGGCGAGAAATATCTGAGATGCCCGCCTCCAATGAAGTCCCCCACTGGCCGTGATAAAATGAAGTACTGTCGCTTTCACCACGACCATGGCCACGACACCGAGGAATGCCGCAACCTCAAGTGAGAAATTGAAGAACTCATCAAGAGGGGCTACCTCAAAAGGTTCGTGGGGGGTAGACCTCAGGTGGGATCCCAGGCGCTCGTCGCTCTCCCGCCAGCTCCAGTCACTGATACCGTCCCATCGAGAAGCCGGTGGGCATGATCTCTTGGGGAGCTGTGCGCGCGCCCAAAAAGCCCGGGGGGCAGGGGACCCTGAGAATGTACTCCCCTTTATGAGGGAAGAGGGAAACGGGAAGAAAATTATAAATAAATCGTGGTCATCGAGATGATGATCGCGAAGCATCCTGTAAAATGCATCATGGTTAATAGTGGAGGCTCCACGAACGTGCTTTCTTATGATGCCTTCTCCAAGATGAACATTTCTCCCGATCAACTCAAGTCTGTGCATGCACCCCTTGTTGGTTTCACAGGTGATTTCGTAAAGGTGGAAGGAGGAATCATTCTCCCGGTTACTACCGGGACCCCACCAAGGCGGATGATCTTGACCAAAGGGCCCAAGACCCCAGGGGAGGCTCGGTCGAGCGCCTACTCTCTTGCCCACTCGAGACGATTCCACGAAGACAGTGCAGAGAGGAGCCCAGCTACCCGAGAAGAAGAGGGCCCGACTATAGGAGTTCCTGCGAGCAAGCGTGGACACATCTGCCTGCACGATGGCGGACATGCCAGGCTTCGTTGAGAAGTCTAGTATACGAGCTGGCTAGCGAATGTAGTGATGGTAAGGAAGAATAATGGCAACTGGAGGATCCGCGTAGGCTACACCGACCTCAACAAAGCTCACCGGCTACGAGCAGCCCGGTACTACAACACCAAGGTCAGGCCAGAAGCCTTCAAACTCGGAGACTTGGTGCTGCACGGGTAGAGGCATCTCAACCTCAGGAGCGCGCAAGCTCTCACCAAACTGGGAAGGCCTCTACAAAGTGGCTGAAGCCCCCTCACAAGGGGCCTATTTCCTCGAAGACTTCAACGGCGTCAGGCTCCCTCGAACATGGAATGCCTGTAATATGTGAAGATACCATCAATAATGTAAGGTTTCACATCAGTAATAATGATAATGACTTTTTCCTTACATGGATATTTATCTGTTTTGCAAGAAAGCAATCATCAACGTCTTCGAGCCCAGCTCCGAGATGCCAACCCAAGACCGGAGCTTAGACCTCCGGCCAAGGGACCTTCGAGCCAAGCTGCTCTCAATCTCAAAGATCTTTGAGCCCAACTCTGAGATGCCAAGGGATCTTCGAGACACCCCCGCTCTCAATCATCAACATCTCCGAGCCCAGCTCCGAGATGCCAACCCAAGACTGGAGCTCAGACCTCCGGCCAAGGGACCTTCGAGCCAAGCTGCTCTCAATCTCAAACATCTTCGAGCCCAGCTCCGAGACGCCAAGGGATCTTCAAGCCACACCACTCTTAATCATCAACATCTTCGAGCCCAGCTCCGAGATGCCAACCCAAGACCGGAGCTCAGACCTCCGGCCAAGGGACCTTCGAGCCAAGCTGCTCTCAATCTTAAACATTTTCGAGCCCAGCTCTGAGATGCCAAGGGATCTTCGAGCCACGCTGCTCTCAATCATAAACGTCTCCGAGCCCAACTTCGAGATGCCAACCCAAGACCGGAGCTCAGATCTTCGGCCAAGGGACCTTCGAGCTAAGCAGCTCCTATCAACGCCTCGGGCCTAGCTCCAAGGCGCCAAAGACCTGAGTCCAGCTCTCAAGCAATCCCTGGATCGGTGTCTAGTGCTCCGGCCAGGAAGGCCTCGAGCCTAGCTCCAAGGCATCCAAGACTTGATAACAGCCCTCAGGCATCTTGGACCGGGGCCCAGCTCTCCAAGGAACCACCGAGCCCAGCTGCTCACAACTGCCAGAACCTTGCGCCCGACTTGCCGACACCAAAGCCTGGTAATTCAGCCCCAGGTGAGGTGAGACTCTCTTCTCTGATATCCCCACTCATCTAAAAAAAAAGAAAGAAAAAGAAAGAAGAAAAAGAGAAATAACAAAGAAAAAGAGGGAGGGGAGTGAAAGAAAGCGAAAAAGAGGGAAGAACCAAGCAAAAGATGGGTTGCAAGAAAGTTCAAATTTTATTAACCAAGGACCAGTTACAAGTGTTCCACGGGCCCCCGACATGCCGGGTGACCCCGACCAAGTACAGAAAGAAACAAAGTACAAAAAAAAAGAGAAAGGACTACTCTGCACTGGCTGGCCCCCCTGCGAGCCTTGAGGCTGAGAGGTCCCGCCTTCAGGAACCTTTGGCTGAACGGCTCCGGCCTTGCACAACTCGACCTCGACTGGTGTCAGAGGCTTGGAAGCCACAGCTTCCTCAACAATGACCTCCTCATCAGGCTCCGCATCCGAGGCCGAGGGGTACCTGAGACGGCCGCGGTCCTTATCGAAAACAGACGCCTCGATCTGGTCACACAAGAACATGAAGCCTTTATAGAAGGAGTCTGACACCGTTTGATGAATTTTGGTGATGAACTCCTCTGAGGCCTTGAACTTGGTAATGGCCCCCTTAGCATCTTTCCTGGCCTCGGTGGCCCCCTTCTTTGCCTTGGTGGCCTCCAACCTGGCAGCCTTCGTCGACTGGTCGCCATCTCCGCCGCCTTCTCAGCCGTGACCAGCTTCTCCTTCCCTGCTGCCAGCTCTACCTGGGCAGCTCGGGAGGCCTCCTTGTGCCGATCAGCCTCGGCACTGTACCACTTTAGCTTCTTCTCGACGGTGGAGAGATCGTCGACAGCTTTCTTCGAGTGACTTCGCTCCAGGTTAAGGACCCCCAGGAGTTTCTTCGCTCGCCCCTCAGTGTCAGCGAGCTGCTTCTCCAGGTCCCTAACCTTCTGCTCAAGCGCCCCGTTTGCCCCGGCCTTCTCCTTCAGATCAGTCTTCAGAAACTCGATCTCGGTCGCTTGTTGCCGCTCAACGCGCTCCCAGTTCTGATAGCAGCCCCTAATGAAGAGGGCCTCGATACCGATCTGCACCATGAAAAAGGTTAGCTAAAAAAAAAGAAGAAAGAAGAGATAACTCATTGAGTAAAGCTGGGGGAAGATGGCACTGAGGACATCGTCCAGTCGCAGTCCAGCCATCTCCTGCTGATCACATGTCTGGATCAAGAAATCCATCATGCGCTCGGCCAATACGGGGCTCCGGAGGAGCGAGCTCTCCGGCCCCATCTTGAAAGGGAGCCGACATCGTGCCTCCTCCCTCCTGCTCTCTCCTGCAGTAGGTGGCCTTACCCCACTAACCGCAGGACCCCCGGGGATAGGCTGAGGAATTGGTACCCATGCAGGCGGCACCTCAGTCGCAACCTCGGTCCCGGCTCGACCCTCCTCATCCCTGATCTCGATCACAGGTGGACTCGGAGGACTAGGAGACGCAGCGGCAGCAGCTGCAGCCCTTGCCCGGGCTACTACCTTGGGCTCCGTAGTGGGGGCCGCCCCGTGATGACTGAGCTACTCTGGGATCTTTTGGGCTTCCTGCTGGACCAGCCCCGACGCCGTAGACACCGCCCTCTCCATTGGTGCAGGGGCAGCTCAGGTCGCCCCTAAACTCTGACCGATTGGGGCAGCAGAGCTTGGATCGGCCACTGCGGCCGGAGCAGTCGCAGGCGCACTCTCGCCCTGGACTCGCCTCGTCGGAGGCTCCTCGACCAGCCCAGTCAGTGGCCTCTATCGGGTGATTGCCAGCAGGTCACTCTCTATGAAAATCATCCCTGCATGCAAGTCACACAACGGTCAGAGCCCGTAAGAAGCAAAGTAAGAAGTGCAAGGAAGAAAAAGAAAAGTTCAGGTCGAACTCATCCAACCCATTTGTTGGGTCGACCCCGACGTCAGAGAGGTTCTGCTCTGATAACAGGACCTCGAGAGAAGGGATCTGGGAGATGCGGAGCTGCTCGTAGTCATCGCGGTTAGCCACATCAACCACAGAATTTTGGTTGGGGGACTGGTCCGGATCGCTCCAGACCTAGTCGACCCCCTCAACCGCAGCAAAGAAGAATTTGCTCTTCCATCCCTTGATGGAAGAGGGGAACTCGAATCTAATACCCTTCGGGCAAGAAGACAAAGACCACCACCCGTCCTCAGTCGGGTGGCACTTCAGGACAAAGAAAGCCCTGAACAAAGAGAACTGGGCAACAAACCCGTGGAGGTGGCAGAGCACAATGAAGGAGAAGATGATCCTAATGGCGTTTGGCACTAACCGGGCAGGGACAAAATGATAGTTGTCCAAGATGGACATGAAGAAGGGATGGAAAGGAAAGTGGAGACCTCCTGAGAAGGTCTCCTCGTAAAAAGCAATGCGGCTCGGGCCACTGGAGGTGACCCGTTCCCCCGGACGAGGAATCATAAGCCGAACAGAATATGGGATGCCATAGACATCCAGAACGATCCCCAGTTCCTCGGCGGTAATCGTCGAGGTGACCCCGCCAGGACCTGTGGACCGGGCAGACTCAGAAACAGGTACAGAAGAAGGAAGAAGGAGAGAAGGACTAGATCCTGGTTCCCTGAGGAGCACCGGACCGGGAGAACGCCTCATACTGAACTTGAAGCGAGCCGCATCCTCCTCCTCACCGAAGGATGAAGAAGATGCCGGCCTTCGCTTGGAGGGACCGGCCTCATCCTGATCAGTGGATGGGTGGAAGCCCGGGCCAAAGCGAGACATCCTCAAGAATAAGAGAGGTGAAGAACTCGAGGTGGAGGACAAAAAAGCAGACTAGACTCGAAGGAGACCCTAGAAGGACCTTACTTTGGCGAAGTGGAAAGAAAGAGGGGACTAACCTGGTTTCTTAGAAGATCTGAGATGACTGGGAGGAAGAAGAAGGCTCGAACACAGCAGCAGGCATGGAGAATTCAAAGGAATGGATATTTCGAATAAGGCCCTCTTTTCATTTCGAAATGACCCGATGGATCCGTACCGCTACGACCCCTCCGCCAATGGATCCACGCCACGTGTTGCCCATCGACAAAAATGGTGTCCCGGTCGCTCTGAATTCCATGCCAACATTAACTACTCCTCGGACGTGGTTACGTGGTGCCCCCGCATTGGCCTACAGGACTGTCTCACGAAGCACCGGCAATCATGGCCATCTTTGTGCCAGATCTCCGCCTTTCCATGTTAGCATCACAATTACTCCCTTCGACCCGAGCACCGTGCACTAACGAGCCTCGGGAGTGGGGGGCAAATGATGTGGCAGGATCGCTAACATGGGGGAGCTGACAGGCACCATGCCAAAGGAGGCCGCCACGTCGAATGCCATGTCAATTCTCCTGCCCGGACTCCTCTGCCAAGCTGAGCTCCCTCGAGACAATGAGTCGACGAGCCCAGCTCCGTCCTCCGCCAGGTCAGTCTCGCGAGCTTGGGACACCAAGACTGGAGCCATCTTCTGCCCTCCAGAGCAAGACCCTCAGAGATCGAGCCCTGTGGTCAGAGTCGAGCTCAGCCCTCCTCTGCCACGTAGAGCCTCTCCGAGCATGAGCCCTTTGGATCGGGCCCGCATTCCGCCCTCCAGAGCGAGATCCTCGGAGATCGAGCCCTATGGTCGGAGTCGAGCTCAGCCCTCCTCCACCATGTGGAGCCTCTCTAAGTGTGAGCCCTCTAGACCGGGTCCGCATCCCACCCTCCAGAGCGAGATCCTTGGAGATCGAGTCCTGTGGTCGGAGTCGAGCTCAGCCCTCCTCCGCCACGTGGAGCCTCTCCGAGCGCGAGCCCTCTGGACCGGGCCTGCATTCTGCCATCCTCCACCAAGGCGATCCTGCAAGCTCGGGGCATCTAGGTCGAAGCAAGCCCTGCCATTCTAGCTCAGCCCTAGCTCAGACGTGGGCACCACCATCCCAGGATACCGGCAAGCCACCCGAGGACTACACTGGGACACCTACCAGACCGTACTGACCGCCTGCGGCCACCAGTTACACCAGAAATGGGAGAAACCCATTGATCGAGATGCTACGCTCCTCACCAACCGCCTGGACCATCTGAAAGAGGAAGTCAACTAGGAGATTTGAATCCCAAGGGTGGCGGCCCACCAATCGAGGCACTGTCAAGTTTTTCGAAATGAGGCGATCAAGGAGAATGTCAGAGCACATGACAACTTCCCTTATCATGGATCAGAAAATGCTCCTTGGGACACCACCGCACGTGCCTGATAGCCTGGTGGAGATCCCAAGATGAATGCCCAATGATAACCTAGTTCACAAAAACTTGGAGGTAACAACCATAAGACAGGCAAGGCATAGGTCATACAACTGGAACACAAGTGCAAGCTCAACCAAAAAGAGCATAGCACCACCAGAAAATCCAAGCAAGGTCGGGCGGAAGGGCCGCACAGAGACTCCCTTTAGCCGGAGCACTCTTTCCCCGACACACTTGCATCCCACTCTCACACTAATCACTCCTAGTATGGAGTCCATCAAGAGGGGCTCGACCAGGAGGATATGTTCCCCTGGATCATCACTGACTTGACCGTCGGAGTACCCCCGCCAGAAATCCCGGCCCGGGTCACTAACCTCTATTTTGCAGGTCCAGGACCACCGGATGGCGAGACAGCGAGGGAAGCACGCTCCGACGCCGACAGCAACTACGGGCCACGGCGATCTTGGCGGCAACACCTCTTCTTTTGAAAACAACAATCTTATCAATGAAAATAATGATCTAAAAGCTAAAATTGATATTTTGGAAAAATAAAAGAATGTTCTCTCAAAAGAAACACAAGTTTTAAAAAAGACCCAAGGCTTTTGTTACAAATAATGAGCTATTAAAGAAAAACAAAAATCTTGAGCTAGAAAACAAGAAATTAAAAGATGAGCTTGATAAAGTAAAACCTTTTGTTGAAAAATTTACTTTTAGTTCTAAAAAACTAAGTCTACTTTTAAACAATCAAAAAGCTATTTTTGATAAATCTGGACTTGGTTACAAACAACAAAAGAAGCAAAAATTATTAAAGAATTTTTTTGTTCCTGCTTCTACTAGTATTACGTTTTTTTGTTATGGAAAATTTGGACATAAAGCATATCAATGCACTCTAAGAAAAATAAATAATTCTAAAAAAGTTTGGATTCCAAAAGGAATCCTTGCTACTAATCCTAAAGGACCCAAGATGGCTTGGATACTTAAAGCAAAAACTTGATCTATTTTGCAGGTATGTCTTGCAACCAAAGAGAAAAGGAGATTGTGGTATCTTGACAGTGGTTGCTCAAGACACATGATGGGAGATGTGAAGCAATTCACTTCTCTTGAAGCTTTGAATGGAGGGAATGTAACTTTTGGAGACAATGATAAAGGAAAAATTATTGGTATCGGTAAAGTACAAATTTTTCCATCCACTTTTATTGAAATGTATTTTTAGTAGAGGGAATAAAGCACAATTTACTTAGTATTAATCAATTTTGTGATAAAGATTTTAAAGTAGTTTTTGAATCATCTCTTTGTATGGTATCTAGTCTTGATGATAATGGAGTGAAATTCATTGAAAATAGGTATGGCAACATTTGCCTTGCTGATCGATAATTTACCTATACAAGATGGTGAATGCCTAGTTGCAATGAATGCCATAATTAATGAGACTAGTTAGTTTTGGCGTTATAGATTAGGTCATGCAAGCATGTATTTACTTTTTAAATTATGCAAAAAGGATTTAGTTAAAGATTTACCAAAATTTAGATTTGGAAATGACAAAATTTGTGATGCTTGTTAATTTGGAAAACAAACAAAAACTTTTTTAAATCAAAAGGAATTGTTTCAACTTCTAGGCTACTAGAACTACTCCATATGGATCTTTTTGGACCAACTAGGACCACAAGCTTAGGAGAAAAGAGATATGGATTAGTTATAGTTGATGATTTCTCTCGATTTACTTAGATTTTATTTTTAGCACATAAAGATGAATCTTTCATGACTTTTACGAAGTTTTATAGAAATGTTTCAAATAAAAAAGGTAATTCTATAGTTTGTATTCGAAGTGATCATGGAACTAAATTTGAAAATCAAGATTTTGAAAATTTTTGTAATAAAAAAGGCATTGAACATAATTTTTCTGCACCTAGGACATCTCAACAAAATAGGATGGTAAAAAATAAAATAGAACTTTAGAAGAAATGGCACACACAATACTTTGCAAAAATGATCTTCCTAGATATTTTTGGGCCGAAGCTGTCAATACTGCATGCTATATTTTAAACCGAGTTTTGATCTGACCAATTTTAAAGAAAACTCCATATAAACTTTGGAAAGAAAGAAAACCTACTTTAAAGTATTTTCGTATTTTGGTTGCCGATATTTTATATTGAACAATGGAAAAGATAATTTAAGTAAATTTGATACCAAGTTATATAAAGGTATCTTCTTAGGATACTCTACATCTAGCAAGGCATACAGAGTTTTTAATAAAAGAACACTTGTAGTAGAAGAGTCCATGCATGTAGTGTTTGAAGAGTCTACTAACAAGTCCTCTAGAAAGAAGGATATTTTTGATAATTGTACAGGTATTCAAGGATTCGAGAAGCTAACTCTGGATGATCATCCTTCCAAAGACAACAATGAAGATTAAAACAAGGAGAATGAAGAAGAAGTCACAAGATCTTTATCAAAGGACAAGGATCTACCTAAAGAGTGGAGGTATGCTCATGGACATTCTATGAAATTAATCCTAGGTGATCCATCAAAAGAGGTAAGAACTAGATCCTCCCTTAGAAATGAATATGATTATATTACTTTTGTTTCACCAATTGAATCTAAATACATAGAAGAAGCTGAAAAAATTTCAAATTGGATGATTGCTATATAAGAGAAATTAAATCAATTTGAAAGAAATAAAATTTGGACACTAATAGAAAGACCATCTAATACTTTTATAATTGGCACAAAATGGGTATTTAGGAATAAATTAGATGAAAATAGAATAGTAACTGGAAACAAGGCTAGACTGGTAGCTAAGGATTATAATCAAGAAGAAGGATTTGATTTTGATGAAACCTTTGCTCCAGTAGCTATACTTGAAGCTATTAGATTACTTCTAGCATTTGCATGTTTTATGAATTTCAAATTATTTCAAATGGATGTTAAAAGTATATTTTTAAATGGTTACATTGCTAAAGAAGTTTATGTAGAACAGCCACCTGGTTTTGATAATCATGTACATCCTGATCATGTTTTTAAATTGCACAAAGTACTTTATGGTTTAAAATAGGCCCCCCGTGCATGGTATGAAAGACTAAGTAAATTTCTAATTGATAATGGATTTACTAGGGGTCATGTAGATACAACCTTGTTTTTAAAGAAAAAAGCTGATAATCTCTTAGTTATACAAATCTATATCGATGATATTATATTTGGTGCCACTAATGAATCTCTTTGTCAAGATTTGCAAAGCTTATGCAGGATAAGTTCAAGATGAGCATGATGTGATGTGAGACAAAAATGAACAAAATAAATGGATGATGATGTGCTCTAGATGACTAGCTATCCATGATGAATAATGGATTACAAGCATGAATCGAAATTAAGCATAAGAGAGATAATTATCTTCCAAACAAGAAACTAGTTGATCAAAAATTAGACACCCGCATGCCTGTTACATTCAAATTAATATGGGAAGGATCTCATGGCTAGGAAACCATTTGTACTAGGTCAAACACCTTCAATTCTCAGATCTAAATAGCCAAGAAGTGGTTCTCCTACTAATAATGAAGGCTAAAAAAATATTTGGTAGAAGGGAAGCTCTCACCACTCATAGGAATGAGGACTAGATTATAAGACTAGCATTCCCAAAACTTGAGAACTTACCTTGCACTTGGTTCATGACTTGGAACCTTCTTCTTCAACCCCAAATTAGTGAGAGAACCTATAATGAACTTTCTATAAGGGCATGGAAGCAAATTGAAAGAAGGAAATGAATAAGGTAAAGCAATGAGAAGAAAGCTTAGGGATGGATTGAAGCTAGGCGGCAAGCTTTGGGTCTCACACCCTCTCCCTCTTGGAGTGCACTTCAAGGACCTTGATATGACTTCTTTGAAGTAGAGAATGGTGGTGTGGACACCAGAAGCTGAAAGAAACTTCACTCCAACAAGGTTAGCCTTATCCCAATTTGGATCGAAGATAATTAGGTTACCTTGTATCCTTTAGTTCAAAAATATTTTATTTTCAAGAGTCATTTTCTTTTCAAGAGTCCTGTAATTAATTTTGAGTTTCAAATCAAGAGTGTTTATTGAGTCCTGTAATTACTTTTAAAATTTCATTTCTTGTAAGTCCATTTCAAGTTTTAAAGTCTAGGTCAGTCAAGTCAGTTCAGTTGAGTTAAGTCTAATTCAATTGAGTTAAGTCTAATCAAGTCTTAAAGCCATGAAAGCCAGCAACAAGACTCAAATTCTAGACCCCAGAATTTGACCACATGAAGAAGAGAAGACACATCAACCAAGCAAGAGAAAAGGACCATCAACTATGACCACTGGGCGACACATGTCATTCTTATCCAAGTAGAAGACCACCTCACCATGCCACGTCATCAGGTGCCACTTCACCAGCCACCTCATCACTCTTTGGGTGCCAACAAGGGAGATTCAAATTCAAGGAGGTTGGCCACATCCCTCCAAGTCCTCCACCAAATCCTCCAACCCCCCCACATCCCTCCAAACTCTCCACCAAATCCTCCAACCCCCCTTGTAATCCTCCTCGATTTGGGGAGTTTTTAAATTTCAAAAGCTAGCTTTGTGAGGCTATTAAAAGCCTTGGATGCCCATTGTAAAAGGGATTGATTTTGGGAATGAATGAAAATTGAAGTTGAAATTTTGGAAGTAGAAGTTGTCTTGTATTTTTTTTCTTATGTGAAAGTTTTCCATCCTCTTCCTCCACGCCAAAGCCATTCTTTTTCCCTAGCAAAGCATCTTCCAAGCTCAAGTGAAGGCATTGGAGTCGGCCAGATCTACTCAAATTTCTGTTCTTAGTTCATCAATTCTTCCATCCCTTCTATATGTTCCTATCCTTCTTCCTTAACTTTGATCTTCATTGCAGGGTCCTTCGAAGTCTTTGAGTTGTGGGCTGGGTTCACCTTAACAAAGAACAAACAAGCTGAAGCCCCAAGTCCAGGGTTCTGATCTCTGTTATCCAGATTCTTCAGTTCTGAGCATTGGTAGTTTCAAGGTATGAATCAAAAGAAGGTTGGAAAGCTCATCAAGGTAAGTCCACAATCATTAGCCCCTATTGTCTAGATCTTCTTCCTTCTTAGTTTAGGATTGTGTCTAATCATGTAATAGTCCCTTTTCATATAATCCTTAAATCTTATTAAGATGAGTACAATGCTAAGTATAATTAGGTTTCATTGCTCTACAAACACCATATTCAAAACATTAATCATATGCGTGCCGCATCAAATGGGCCTCTCACCCTCTTCCTCAAGGAGTGACCTAGCTCTTAGGCTAGGGAACAAAAGAAACAAGCTAGACTAGGGCCTCTCACCCTCTCCATACAAGGAGCAAAAAAAATCAAAAACTCAGCAAGAAAAAAATGGAATCAAACAAACTTCTTTTCATTCAACCATAGCATGAGATACAAGAGGAGCTTGGATCCTATTTATAGGTCCCAAGGTATACCATGGGTTTGGCCAAGGAGATGGAAAATTAACTCTAATTCTAACTAGATTAGTTAGGCTAATAAAATGGGTTAGATAGTTCTAACATAAAGTAGTTCTAACAAAATTTGGTTGTAACTAATCCCATGTGGTGCCAAAGTGGCATCCAAGTGGCTTCAAGAGGAGCTTCCAAGTAGCATCCAAGGAGGCTTCTAGTGTGGTCCAAAAATGCTTCCAAGTGGCGCCCAATTATGCTTCCAAGTGCTATCCAAGAAATACTTTCAAGTGGCACCCAATTATGCTTCCAAGTGTTGACCAAGAGAGTCTTCCAAGTGGCATATAAGGAGGGGCTTTATTTGAGAGCATTTGAGAGATCATGGAGCTGGCTCAGGGGAAGTGGGCTTTTATCCATTGGCTTCAAGTGGATCCTGTTGAAAAATCTAACTGCAAAACCACAAGGAGTTAGCTTGAAACCTTTTTCTTTTGCCGATGTCCCCATCATGATGGGAGAATTGAGCTACTTCCTCAGACTCCAGATCAAGCAAACTAGTGAAGGGATCTTCATCAACCAAGCTAAATACACAAAGGAGATTCTATAAAAGTTTGGGATGGAGAAGACTAAACCGATTGGTATACCTATGAGCCCTTCATGTAAGTTTGACAAGGATGAATTCGATTAGAAAATTGACCAAAAACTTTATAAAGGCATCATTAGATCTTTACTGTACTTAACTGCAAGTAGACCAGATATTATGTTTAGTGTATGTATGTGTGCAAGATATCAGTCTGAGCCTAAGGAATCACATTTATTGGTTGTTAAACGCATACTTAGATATTTATCTGGTACTCTTGACATTGGATTATGGTATTCTAAAAATTCAGCTATAGATTTGATTGCATATTCTGATGCTGATTTTGCTGGCTATAAATTAGATAGAAAAAGTACTTCTGGAACTTGTCAATTCCTTAGAGTTAACTTAATCTCATGGTTTAGCAAGAAATAAAATTCAGTTGTACTATCTACAGTTGAAGCTGAATATATTACATCTGGAAGTTGTTGTACTCAAATTTTGTGGATTAAGCAACAACTCGAGGACTTTGGCATCAAACTAACTAAGACATCCATAAGATATGATAATACAAGTGCAATTAACTTAACTAAAAATTCAGTTCAACATTCAAGAACTAAGCATATAGAAATTAGGCATCATTTTATTAGAGACCATGTTCAAAACAATGATGTTATGCTTGAATTTGTTTCTATTGAAATGCAACTTGCTGATATTCTAACCAAGCCTCTTAATGAAGATAGGTTGAGTATGATTAGAAGGGAATTAGGGGTCATTAATCCTTTTGATTAGATCTTAATCATTTCTTATGACCTTTGGAGTCTCCCTTGAAAATTTCCTGAACAAATATCCTTGAAAATTATATTCATTCATTTATTAGTTATTAAAATCAATTACCTTGAATTTCTATGATTTTCTCCCTATTTTTTTGATTTTTTCTCGAAGTGTCGACACTTCCAACACTTGGCTTAAGCCCGTGAGTCGACACTTGATCGGCGGGAATCGGAGAACAAATAGGAAAATCAATCCATTTCTTTTCATTTTTTTTGAGCCGACACATCCTCCCACGGTACCCTAACCTCCATTAGATCCTATTCACGATTCTAACACTCCCATTTTTAGTTTGAGCCCCTCTTTCCCTCTCATTTTCACTGTTCTTCACGGTTTCACCATGACTCCCTTGTGCATTTCCCTTTTCATCCTTGTTTTCTCTTTTTTCCCGAAAGATGGGATATAGGAAACAGCTAATTAGGAGGCCATGTTCAGTATCTTAGGGTGCGGAGCACCACACGAAGGCCAGACATGATGATCAGCCTGCAAAGACAGTAGCATAACCTGAGATTCCAGTTCGACCTCCACCAGTCCCTAGGGCAGACCGCATGGCTTCCAATGCTATTATCGGGGGATGGAGAGTAAAATTCAAGTTCATTGAAAGGCAGCACTTTAGGATTGGTGGTTGGCTGCGAGATGCTGGACTTGCACAGTTTTGTTCCTTTTGAGAGAGGTTTTATCCAGCACTGATGAGGGAGTTCTATGGGACTCTATCCTGAGGCGCTGATGGATGGATGGCAGAGGTTAGAGGGATCACTACTCCATTATCAGCAGAGATATTGAGTAGAGTATGGGAGATCCCGATGACAGGGACAGTCGCAGACTCACTTGTAGACAGGATCAATGGCTACAGGTGCATCTTTGAGAGAGATGACATTGGAGAGGGAGCCTGCATTGTTGCTTCACGACTATCACCAGAGTGAGGCTCCTGCATTACATAGTTGCCCGGGTCTTATTACCGAAGACCGGGATGTTTGATTTCATCACTGAGAGGGTGCTTTTGGTGATGGTTGCCCTGATACAAAGCACTCCAGTCTGCCTACCTGTGCTCATGATACATCAGATGATGGAGGCGGTGACCAGCAGGAGACTTTGTCTGCCATATGGGATGGGTCTTACTATATTGTTTAGAGCATATGGAGTTGACCCTGATGGTAAGCCATATCGACAGCTACTTCACATAGATGTATATGATGAGAGATCACTACATCGTATGGGTTACCACAAATACCGAGGTCAGTGGAGATGGAAAGTCTCTAGAGGACTTGACTCGGATTCAGATGATGATGATATAGTTGAGGAGGAGGATATACCGAGAGATAAGACTAGGCCATCTGAGCCATCACGTGCTATACCAGAGTTACAGCCCGAGCCATCAGTATCGGCACATGCAGAGGTGCCACCTCCTGGAGATACTTCTGAAAGGATCACTCGGCTGGAGGTTGAGATGCAGATCATTAGACAGCGAGTAGATCTGATGCATGAGGAGATGAGATCAGGTTTTTAGGAGATGAGGGAGAGTTTTACTATTGTTCTGGCTGCTATACATGGATTGACTTCTAGCAGGCCACCTTCCCCTCCACCTGCTCCACCAGCTCCACCTACAGACACTTAGATGGGAGACGGTTAGGGTGACTCATCTGTAGACTTCGATATTGATGACTTTATAGCGGATCCTAAGCTGGACACTATAGCTGACTAGGATGCTAAGCCTATAGTAGATGAGACGAGGACTTCTAATGCTACTCCTACCCCATCCAGTCTAGTTCTTCAAACTCCTATCCTTCCTAGCATCCCCATTATACCTAATTCTTCGGACCCTATTGTATCCACACCAGTACATCATTCTGACCCATCTGATAGTTTCATTGACCTTCCTACACCTTCAATTACAATACCCCATACCCTTCTTGATAGGATACCAGTTTTACATTCCATATCTCTACCTAGTTTCTCTTTATCTAGAGAGTTGGGATTTTATACTCCTAGATTTCATATTCTTTCATATGGTCATATTTTTGACATCACTCCAACTATTATTGATACTGATCCTGACCCTATCCCATTTCTTGACCCTGCTCCTAACGTTGCTTCTTCTTTAGCACGAGCTATAGGGAGAGCACGAGCCAGAAGCAGAAGCCGAGGATGTGGTGATGTTCCTAGAGCCGTCCGCACTAGGCTTGCTGATTTTCAGTCGATGTGGCTACGACCTCGTCCCTCTAGGGTTACAGGACCTATCATTTTAGAGATCGGGTCTTCCTCTGATGAGGACAACACCCCTTAGGATTGGTCAATGTATCAGTTGGTATCATTTCAGTTAGATGTATGAGATAGTTATGTATCAGTTAGTTATGTTTGTATCTAATTATGTATCAATGTGTCAAATTTTGTATCAAATTTTGAACATTATATATGATGACACTTTCAGCATTTTTCCTTGTATACTTTTATACTCTTCTTTACTATACTGCTTTTCACCTTATCTCCACTTTCTACTTCTTTTCATCTTTTTTTATGATGATGACAAAAAGGGGAGAAGAAATAAATGGTATAAGTAAAACATAATATTTTGTGGTATCAAAATGATAAACAAGGGGAGAATAAATGGTATAAGTCAAAAGAGTGAGATAAGAAAGCAATAAGTGATAATTAAGAAGAAGAAATGATTAAGGGGGAGAAAAATTCTAATGAAGAAATTTTTAAAATTTTTAAAATTTCTAAACCTTTTGAAATATTTTTTGAAAAATGCTAATATATACAAGTTTTTGAAAAATATTTTCAGATCATATATTGAGGGGGAGCTTTAGTTTTGTGCTCTAATACTTCAGTTTTTTGCTTTAATACTTTTTATTTTTCTATGCTCTGATATTTCATATTTTCTTATACTCTAATACTCCTTATTTTCATGCTCTGATACTCTTCATGCTCTAATATTTTTGCTCTGATACTCTCTATCCATATGTTATATTATTTGCATTGATATGATATGATGCTTTTCATATCCTGATACTCTTTATCTTTATGTTGTATTACTTACTCTCTAATATTTCAGATCATATTTTGCTTTGATACTTTTCATGTTCATCCTGTTTTTGCTTTAATGCTTATCTTTCAAATCCATTTTAACTCTGATACATCTTTCAAACATCTCACATAAGTATATAGCTCTGATATATTTTACTTATAGCTTTGATACATTATAGTTACAACTCCGAAACATTGAAATTATGTGAATTAAATTCTTTCTTATATATATAGCTCTGATATATTATAGATGAGTTCTTGATAATCATTTCAACTTAGCTCTGATACTTATTATCATTAGCTCTGATACTGATAGTCAAGTGCTCTAAAACTTATTACAAATCCTTTAAGTTTACAATGTGTATATACTTAAAGGTTTTGTCATCATTAAAAAGGGAGAGATTGTTGACTTCTGTCTTAATTTTGATGAATAACAAAATATTTAAGTATATTTGAGTACTAACTGTGTTACAAGTATGTTTAGCAGATCAAGGTACTCATCAAAATTATACTATATTGAAGAATTCAAATGCTTGTCAAACTGTTGAAGAAGTCACTTAAATTAATAGAATTTTAAGTTATAAGGACTTTGGCATATAAGAATGACCTTGAAGGAGTCAAATTTTAAATTTGAACAAGTTTCAGTAGAGTTTCAACCAAGTGTCGACTCATGAAGATCAAGTATCGACTCAAGGTGTTGACTCATAGAATCCTGAGATGATACGTAGAAAGAGTTTTAGCCGGCATGCATGAAATATCGACTCATGAAATCCAAGTGTCGACACATGAGTCAACTCAAGGTCAAGCAAGTGTCAACTTAAGGCCTGAGATCAAAATGAAGATAGAACATGCTGATTTCTGGATTTTATCCAAGTGTCGACTCATGAACAAGAAGTGTTGACTCAAGTGTCGACTCACCAGAATAAGTGTCGACGCACCATAACACTCTAGAGAGCTTCAAAAAATATTTTTGACCTGGTGTCGATCAAGTGTCAATACATGAGTTGACTCATGACATGAAGTATCGACACCTGTAAGTCTGGATGAACAGTAATGGCTAGTTTTTTGAAGCACATAATTGGTTCTTTTTGTATCTAACGACTATTTTCTCCTCTCCAACGGTCATAAATGATCATTTAAGACTTGGAAAAGTATTTAAAGTGGATCAAACACAAAGAAGAAGCATTCATCACATTTCATTGAAAAAACTAATGAGCATTCATTGAGTATTCATTACTTTTGAGTGAAGTTGAGCCTTCAAGTTTTTAAGAGCATTCAAGAAGCATTCAATTCCAATCTTCAAGCACTGGTTAAGGCTTCAATGACTTGGAGACAGGCTTTCTCAACAGCAATCAAGAGCTTCAAAGAGATATTTGCTTTTATTTTGAAAGCTTATTGTATTCTTACATTATACTTGATTTATTTTGTTGTTCCTAGTTTCAAGTGGATTAAAACTAGTGTTTGGATTGTTGGTGAGCCTTGTTTGAAAACCAACTGGTTATTGGTGAGCCTTGTATTGAAAAACCAACTAGGTTATTGGTGAGCCTTGTGTTGAAAAATCAACTAGGTTTTTGGTTAACCTTGTGAAAACCAAAGGAATTTTGATTAGTGAGCCTAGAAAAACTAATCTACTATAATTAAGGAAGGATTATAGTGAAATATCCAAGTGGGCCTTGGAGAGTGGATGTAGGTGTTTGAAGTACGTCGAACCACTATAAATTCTTGTATTTGTGATTGCTTATCTATTTCTTCTTGCATTTATATTATTACTTCTACTGCATACTTTGTTGAGCATACAAATACTTGCAAACACACTAGCACTTGTCTTTAATCTTTGCAAAAAAATTTAAAACCCAATTCACTCCCCCTCTTGAGTTGCTATAGCTGGACAACAATTTTCCTCGACCCTGTATTTATAAAGGTTTAAGGTCAAGTTGGTTAGGTGGTTGCAATCATTTATAAGGCAATTACACTATTAAGTAGATTGTTAAGTCGGTTAGGTTGTTAAGAGATCAGTTTGTGAAGTAGTTTATTAAGTGGTTTATTACACTTCTTGATAACTACTTTATCAACCTTGTCGTAATGGCTCTAACGATTTTAAGAAATATGTTTCATGCTAAATAAAGTTATATAACTCTATACCTGGTTCAGGTAAGTGATTGATACGTATTTGATAAGTGGTTTAGCATTCTGTGTTTCAATAAGAGATCGGCTCCTGATCAATAAGTTTTTCGCCCTGGTAAAAGATCGGCTCCAAGCTATTGGGTGCCCTGTTCCTTAACAAGATATCAGCTCCTAGATGATAAGTTATTTACACTTTGGTAAGAGGTCAGTCTTTGGCCGTCAGGTATTCTATATCTTGATAAGAGATCATAACCTAATAGAACACTTTCTTGCTTATCGGCCAGTGATCACAACTAGACTAGATTTAGTTTAGATGGGTTATTCATCCTAAAACACCAATGAATTTTTAAACAAATCTTAAAAAATTGCCAAGGGACCACCTAGGGTTATCACTGTGAATTCTGTGAGAGGTAACTTCCTGACAAATTATTCAACTGGCTAATTTTTAGTGAGGAAAATTCTCCCAAATCCCTTGGCAATTACTGAAGGATTTCCGAGTATATTTTGGTTAGTAAATCTCTTGTAAAATAGTCAATTCTTGCTAAATAGCCTTCAGTTTTACCTAGAAAAATTTTCTCGCTGAAAGTGTTTGATTCCTAGATAATTATCGAGAGATTTTTGAGAGAGATTTTCACCAATACTAGATATTTCGAGAAAAGGATTTTCCTTGAAAATCCTTTAGTGAATCTCTTTACCAAGGGATGTTCAACTTTTACCAGGAAAGTTTGTCCCTCGCTGAAAGGCTAATTTCTAGGTGTGTGTATATGTATATGTATGTAGATGTAGATGTATATATATATATGTATATATTCTATTTTTTTATTCTCTTAAGGGTCCGTTCTTTTGTAGTAAATAAATTTACTTGAAAAACTATATTTTTCTGGATAAATAGTTTTTAGATAATATTTAGACAGAAAAATAATTTATCTATGTTCTTTTGCACATAAAAAAATGGCTTCGAAATCTGTTCCCCATATTCTTTTGCATTATTACTTTCTTAGGTAAGTTATTAAAATTTATTCATATTTTTCATAATACTTTTATATTTTATAAATATAAAAAGGTAGTAGACAACTAAGTTATTAAGTATTGAATGACAGAGACATTGAAAATGAGAATGATGATATTTTAGAAATAAAAATTAATATTTACTTTATTGGTCGGTGAAAAAGTAATTTAGCTATCTTTCATCTAGGTAAGATTTTTCTTTCCATTTCATAGATAAATACTATTCAGTAAAAATAATTTTTTCATGATATTTATTTATAAAAGAATGGATCTAAAAAGCTTGTACTTTTTTTTTTACTGGACAAATTAATAAGTTGGTCTAATGCAATGGCTGCGTGGAAGCAGTATGGCATACACCCTAAGCATCGCTGCATTTTTAATTAGAAGTGGCGCATCAATTAAGGACCTCCCGTGCCGGCTATAGGATAAAGCCACTAAAGCCCTTGCTTTAGGCCCCCATTACATAGCATTTAATAGGCACCATTAGCAAAAAAATATTTATAGCATTTAATAGGCACCATTAGTAAAAAAAAATATTTATAGCATTTATGATAGGTATTTGTATTCACATTTAAGGCACCCTTAGATATTAGCAAACAGCATTTATATCATTTTCAAATTCTCTTTCTCAACTACGAAGTTGTTTCTCTCATTTCCAATTAACAAATGGTAAACTGAATTTATGAAGCACAAACGGATACTTTTTTTTTCTATAAAATCAAGTTGTTTTCAATTTATAACATCTACTTCTTAATTCTTCTGTTCTCATTCTCTTAACTTTTTTCCTTAGTAGTACTTTCAAGGCTCTCAACTCACATTCTCCACACTCCTACATAAGGCTTGCTTGATTATTCATCTGATCTACAATAAGCATTCAACAATCAGGTACTATTATTCTAAACTTTTCAAACTTTTTATTTTTAATTTAAAATTTATATTATATTATTATATTATCTCTATTTTATATAATAGTTAATTCATTGAGTTAGAAATTTTGATTGTTGATCTTGTATTAGCCATTTAAAAAATATAAGATAATTATAATAGCTAATTTTTTTGGTACTTTATAATAAGAATTTAAATATGTCAACTCGAAAATATGAATCTGGTTATTCTAAACTTAAAAAAAAGAAGAATTGAAAGTTTAACTCTATCTCAAAAAGGGGCTCTTGATAAATTTTTTACAAGCAATAAAAATAATACATCAGAAAATATTGGTGAATGTTCCTTAAATAAACAAGATAATAATCTTTTAGAATTAGATGATAATGAAATACTAGAACAAGAAGAAGTTAATGAAGTGATTCAAATTGATACTCAAAATCATGATGAAGAGAACTAAAGTGTTGATTTAAATGATTGTATTTGTTACAGCCGTGACAGTGACGTGGCCAGGCTCAGGTATCACCGAATGCGAGCGAGCCACGTGTAAGTTTCCCAGGCCGAGTCAGCGCCACGTCTTCAAAGCCAGGATCGGCAAGGCTACACCGCCCGACGACTATCTGAGGCAAACCGCCCTGCCGAGGTCGAGTTCGGCTCGGAGTTCCTCTACCACCTCATTGGCGCCCGGGCCCGGAGGGGTCCGCCTAAGTGAGGTCGGCCGAGGTCAGGCGACCTCCTGCCACCTCGCCAGGTGTCCACCCAGGAGGGTCCACCTAAGCCGAGGTCGGCCGGTCCTTCGCCCTTCGCCAGGTGGCCACCCGGAGACGGGTCCACCTCGGCCGGAGCCATGCGACCTCCTGCCACCTCGCCAGGTGTCCACCCAGGAGGGGTCCACCTAAGCCGAGGTCGGCCGGTCCTTCGCCCTTCTCCAGGTGGCCACCCGGAGACGGGTCCACCTCGGCCGGAGCCAGGCGACCTCCTGCCACCTCGCCAGGTGTCCGCCCAGGAGGGGTCCACCTAAGCCGAGGTCGGCCAGTCCTTCGCCCTTCGCCCTTCGCCAGGTGGCCACCCGGAGACAGGTCCACCTCGGCCGAAGCCAGGTGGCTTCCTGCCACCTCGCCAGGTGTCCATCCAGGAGGGGCCCACCTAAGCCGAGGCCGGCTGATCCTTCGCCCTTCGCCAGGTGGCCACCCGGAGACGGGTCCACCTCAGTCGAAGCCAGGCGACCTCCTGCCACCTCGCCAGGTGTCCACCCAGGAGGGGTCCACCTAAGCCGAGATCGGCTGATCCCTCGCCCCTCGCCAGTTGGCCCCCAGAGACGGGCCCAACTCAGCTGAGGTCAGACCGCTCGTACGGAGAGGGCCCCGGGGAGAGGGACGGGCCCCGAGGCCATCCCTCGGGCCGTACGAATCCCAGACGGCATCCCGTACGGAGGGCGGTGGCACGCGGAACATCACTTGCATCGGCCCGACAGGTCCCGCAGTCGAGAGACCCGATCCTGATGGAACAGGCCCCATAGATGGATGGCGCCCACGCTTGGGGAAGAGAGCGCTCTCACTGAGCCCGAGGCCTGACCGGCCGTCCTGCCAGCGCCGCCCTCCCCTCTTTCTCTTCTATTTTTTGCCTTTTCCCTGCTGGGCCCGGCGGACGAGATCGGAAAGCCGCCTGGCCTCCTTCACCGAAAAGGGAAAAGAGAAGAGGACGGGGGAGGGGAGTTTCCGAGGAGGAAAAAGACAAGCGCACGACGGAAGGAGATAAAGAAGGAGGAATCTGGGGACGACAAGGTAAGCCAACCAGCCTGGGGACAAGGAGAAAGGACCGGCAAAAGGCCTCGCTCCGAGAGAAAAACCAGAGATCCCGAGAGGGGAACACTGGGTCTGAGCTCGGCAAGGAGGCCCAGCCGAGATTCTGGTCCCCAGAGCGCTTCCTTCACCAGTTAACTCTCTAAGTCTGGAACCCTTGCGAGGGTCCGGCTGGAGAGTCTGTTCCTTCTCGTCGTCTACTGACTTGACCATCGGAGCTCCCTCGCCGGGATCCCCGGCCAGGGTTCTCTAACCCCTTTGTTGCAGGTTCTCCACGGGAAGGGAGGCTCCCTCGCCAGGCGGTCAGGAGGGATCGGCGGATCCGTGGCACGGGCGCGGCGACGAGAGCGGCAACAGATTGGCGCACCAGGTAGGGGGGCAGGACACTAACCCCTAGCGGGAACCAGCTTTCTGCAGGTGTCACGCTCTCCAGCAATGGTGGTCACTCGTGGTCGCGAGGCGTCCACCAGCCGTGTGGGGGAAGTCCACTCCCCTCCAGGGGGCCACAGCCCCGAAGGGGAGCTTCCGGCTCCCCCTCCTCTTCCACAACAGCCTACACCGGTGGACGGATCCCTTGCGGCCATCGTCCAGCAGCTGCAGACTTTGACCTCAGCGATCCGGCAGCTTCAGCATCAGCAACGGTCCCTGGCCACCCAGCCGCAGCCAGGGACCCCTGCGGCCCGAGCCGCGGGGCAGCGCGGGAGCCTACGCTCAATTCAGGGCAGGCCATCCCATCCGAGGGCCATCTCCAACCCCCGGGGAGCCACCAAGCTCCCGCAAAGAGAAACTATTCCGGTTCGGAGGATCACAAGAGTCGATCCCCGGCCGACGGGGCCGAAACGGTGCATCGCAGCAAGCGACGCCGAGGCCAGACTTCGCGCCGAGACCGATCGGCGCCCCCTTCACCTGCAGTCTCGGTGGAAGACTCCACCGAGAAGCCATCAGGAGCCAGGCCGAGAGGCGCCTGGAAGAGCATGAGCGCAAGTTGGCGGAGTTCGCCCGCCGATTCGCCGACCTGCAGAACTCGTCGGCAGACCCGGCGGGCTACGACTCCCGCCCCCCTTTCTCTGAAGAAATCCAGGCGGAACCAATCCCGAAACGGTTCCGCATGCCGCAGGTGGATCCCTACGACGGGACCACTGACCCACTGGATTATTTGGAGAGCTATAAGGCTCTCATGAGGGTCCAGGGGGCCACCGACGCCCTTCTATGTATCGCCTTCCCGGCAACCCTTCGGAAGGCCGCTCGAGTCTGGTTCACCCGCCTCGAGCCCGGATCCATTTGCTCCTTCCATCAGTTGGAAGGAAAGTTCGTGGCGCACTTCGACGCTTGTCGAAAGGTGCCAAGAGAGGTGGACAGCCTCTTCTCCATCCGCCAGTAGGACCAGGAGCTGCTCCGGGACTACATCACCCGGTTCAAGACCGCAGCCCTGGAGATCTACAGCTTGGACGAGCCCGTCACCATGCTGGCTTTGAAGCGCGGGCTTAAGACGTCCCGCTTAACCTATTCTCTAGACAAGAAGCCGCCCAGGACGTACTCCGAGCTCCTCCTCCGTGCCCACAAGTACATCCGAGCGGAGGAGGCTGACCGCACCCGTCGAGAGCTGGACGGGAAGACTTCGAAAAAGCCGCTCCCGAGGGACACCTCGGTAGCTCGGAGGCCCGGGCCGTCTGCTGACCCTCGCCCGAATCCAAGGCCGAGGGGCGAAGCCACTCCCGAGCGGAGGTACACCCCTCTCCTCGCACCTCGAACGAAGATCCTCATGGAAATCGAGGGCGGGCGCTACCTCCGCCGACCTCCTACTCAGAACCCGAGAGCCGTCCGAGACAAATCAAAGTACTGCCAGTTCCACCGCGAGCACGGGCATGACACGGAGGAGTGTCGCCATCTGAAGCAGGAGATTGAGGAGCTAATCAGGAGGGGTTACCTCAGGAAGTTCGTCAAGAACGAGGCCCCCTCTGAAGGGTAGCCGCTCGCGGCCCTACCACCTGCCCCTGCGATCGACAACCGCCCAACGGAGAAGCCCGTGGGCATGATCTCACGCGGGTCCGGCCGAGCAATGAAGAGGGCCCGGGAAGTCCCGGAGAATGTAATCCCTCCCAAGGGAGGGGAAATTAATGACAATGTAAACAACGATGCCGTGGTGGTCGAGATGACCATCGCGAAGCATCCTGTACATCGAATCATGGTGGATAGTGGAAGCTCGGCTGACGTACTTTTTTACGATGCTTTCTCTCGGATGAACTTATCCCCCGATCAGCTGAAACCGGTGCACATCCCCCTGGTAGGTTTTATAGGGGACTCCGTGGGGTCGAAGGGGAGATCACTCTCCCGGTCACCACTGGATCCCCACCCCGGCAGGCGACCGTCCTAATAACATTCACCGTCGTCAGGCTCCCTTTGCCTTACAACGCCATTCTCGGACGTCCCGGGCTCAACCAACTGGACGCCACCATCTCCACGAGGAGGCTGTTGGTGCAGTTCCCCACGCCTTCCGGGCTTGGGGAGATGAAGGGGATGATCCAGCCAGTCCCGCTCTGCCTCCAGACGGTCCCAGGCGCCAGGGGCGCGGAGCTCGCCCATGATATTGACGACCTCGATCTGAGAGAGAAGGAACCCAGGGGAGGGCCCATAGAGCGCCTGCTGACTTTTTCCCTCGGTTCGGATCCCCTGAAGACGGTGCAAATCGGGGCCCAGCTCCCCGAGGAAGAGCGAACCCGCCTGTTGGAGTTCCTCCGTGCCAACGCTGACGTGTTCGCCTGGTCAGCAGCCGACATGCCGGGCATCCCGCCCGAAGTCATCATGCACAGGCTGAACGTGGACCCAAGTTGCCGCCCGGTCCGCCAGAAGAAGAGAAGCTTCGCCGTGGAGAGGCAGAAGGCGATCAACGAGGAAGTAGAGAAGCTCCTCGCCGTCGGTTTTGTCCGAGAGGTCCAGTACCCCAGTTGGCTGGCAAACGTGGTCATGGTAAGGAAGAATAGTGATGGGGACATCTCAAGCACGGATCTTGAAGCAAGCATAATTCTTGGAGTGGCACAGATCTTGAAGCATTTTTGGAATAAATTTATTTAGGATTTATCTTTTGTTTAAAATTTGAATTAGGATTTGGTTGGTTAGGATTGATATATGGATAGGCTTATCTTATCCTATCTTATATTTGAATTTGATTTAGGATTTGGTTGGTTAGGATTGATATATGGATAGGCTTATCTTATCCTATCTTATATTTGAATTTGATTCGTTCTTATCTTTTTATCTTGTATTCAAATTCAAATGAGGGTTGGAAAATCTATAAATACCACCCTCAGCCTTTTGTAACAGGAGGATGGATGAATAAAATTTCTATTGTTCTGTGTGAAGGATCTGTGTGATCCTAGGGTATCTGTATGATCCCTTCTCTATCTTCCCAGGGTTTCTGTGTGATCCCTGATTTTGGGCATCTGTGTGAGCCCAGGGCATCTATGTGAGCCCCTTTGCTATGTGCTTATTCTTCTAGGGCATCTGTGTGAGCCCCTTTGCTATGTGCTTGTTCTTCTTGGGGAATCTATGTGAACCCCAGTAGTATTTTTCTTTACCCTGCACCCTCTTTTTTTCCTCCTCCTTTGCAAATCCTAATCTCTGGTGACTTTCATGCTCACCAGCGATCCAGTCCAATCCCTGTCCCGCATCAAGTGGTATCAGAGCTAAAGGATTAGGATTTTTCTTCTTCATCACTGGCCCACTGTTCTCTTTCTTCCCTGTTTCAAATCTCGTCCACGGATCCTTCCCCAACATCGACGTCGGACCATTCTCCCCCCAGCCGTCCTCAACCCCAGCTCCCAGCCGCTCCGTGAAAGACTGGTCCGCCGACCTCACCGGAGAGATCACCTCCGAGCCCACCGGCGGTCATCTTCTTCTCTCCGTCAACGACATCTGCCCTACCTACAGCCGGCGACCCCAACACCTGATTCATCGTCGCCCTCAAGCTTCAGATCGAATGCTCCACCAGATCACCTCAGTGCTCTCCGTTGGCTAGCTGCATTCCTTCGCCATGGCCGCCACCGTCATCAACCTCGCTCAGCATCGGAGTCCTTTTTGATTGGTTTCAGTTCCATCAACCTCGCTCAGCCTGATTCGATGGAGTCGAGTTCACCCCACCGTAGGAGAATGATGGGGACATCTCAAGCACGGATCTTGAAGCAAGCATAATTCTTGGAGTGGCACAGATCTTGAAGCATTTTTGGAATAAATTTATTTAGGATTTATCTTTTGTTTAAAATTTGAATTAGGATTTGGTTGGTTAGGATTGATATATGGATAGGCTTATCTTATCCTATCTTATATTTGAATTTGATTTAGGATTTGGTTGGTTAGGATTGATATATGGATAGGCTTATCTTATCCTATCTTATATTTGAATTTGATTCGTTCTTATCTTTTTATCTTGTATTCAAATTCAAATGAGGGTTGGAAAATCTATAAATACCACCCTCAGCCTTTTGTAACAGGAGGATGGATGAATAAAATTTCTATTGTTCTGTGTGAAGGATCTGTGTGATCCTAGGGTATCTGTATGATCCCTTCTCTATCTTCCCAGGGTTTCTGTGTGATCCCTGATTTTGGGCATCTGTGTGAGCCCAGGGCATCTATGTGAGCCCCTTTGCTATGTGCTTATTCTTCTAGGGCATCTGTATGAGCCCCTTTGCTATGTGCTTGTTCTTCTTGGGGAATCTATGTGAACCCCAGTAGTATTTTTCTTTACCCTGCACCCTCTTTTTTTCCTCCTCCTTTGCAAATCCTAATCTCTGGTGACTTTCATGCTCACCAGCGATCCAGTCCAATCCCTGTCCCGCATCAAATAGTGGTAAGTGGAGGATCTGTGTGGACTACACCGACCTCAACCGAGCTTGCCCAAAGGACAGCTTCCCTCTTCCAAAGATCGACCAGCTGGTCGACACCACCTCGGGGCATCGCCTCCTATCATTCATGGACGCCTTCTCCGGATACAACCAGATCCGGATGAATCCGGAGGACGAAGAGCACACTGCCTTCATAACTGACTGCGGGACTTTTTGCTACAGGATGATGCCCTTCGGCCTCAAGAACGTGGGGGCGACGTACCAACATCTGGTCAATAAAATCTTCAAAGACCAGATAGGCTACAACATGCAGGTGTACGTGGACGACATGCTGGTGATGAGCAAACTCGATTCGGACCACGTGGCTGACTTGATGGAGACGTTCGGCAACCTCCGGCGCCATCAGATGAAGTTGAACCCGGCGAAGTGCACCTTTGGTGTCTCCGCCGGGAAGTTCCTAGGGTTTATGGTGACTCAAAGAGGAATCGAGGCCAACCCGGAGAAGGTCCAGGCCATCCTGGACATGGAGCAGCCTGCCTCCAAGAAGCAAGTGCAGCAACTAACCGACCGAGTTGCGGCCCTTAGCCGCTTTATCTCCAGGTCGGCGGACCGCTGCCATCCTTTCTTCAAGGTGCTGAGGAAGATGAATGACTTTGCTTGGACCGAGGAGTGTCAGCAGGCCTTCGAGGAACTGAAGAAGATGCTTGCATCGCCACCGTTGCTGTCCAGGCCCGAGGAGGGAGAGGAGCTTACCCTCTACCTGGCGGTTACCCCGGAGGCCGTCAGCTCTGTCTTGGTCCGAACCGATGACCAGGGGCTCCAGCGGCCGGTGTACTATACCAGCAAGCTTCTCCGAGATGCGGAGCTCAGGTATTCCCGGCCCGAGAAACTTGTTTTTGCACTAATAGTGTCTGCCCAGCATCTCAGGCCCTATTTCCAAGCGCACCCCATCGCCGTTTTGACGGATCAACCGCTGAAAGCGGTGCTCAGCCGACCCGATACTTCGGGACGATTGGCCAAGTGGGCACTGAAACTCAGCGAGTTCGACATTACATACAGGCCAAGGTCGGCCATGAAAGCGCAGGTGCTGGCCGACTTCTTGGTCGAATGTGCAGGCTTGGGCAAGGAGCCCGAGGAAGGTCCCCCGGCCCAGCCAATGGAGGTTGGCACCGATGAGCCCGGAGAGGACGCCTGGATCCTCCATGTAGACGGAGCCTCAAACTCCGGCGGGAGCGGAGCTGGGCTCATCCTTGCCAACGGCGACGGGGTCGTCACCGAGTGCGCACTCCATTTCCAATTCCCCGCAACAAATAACCAGGCGGAGTACGAGGCACTTCTTGCCGGACTGAGAGTCTCCCGTGAGCTGGGCGTGACCAACCTCAGAGCTTTCACTGACTCCCAGCTCGTGGCGGGGCAGGTATCCGGGGAGTACGTCGCACACGACCCCCAAATGGTGAGGTACTTGGAGCTCGACAAGGCGGGCGCGTCCAAGTTCCGGCGCTTCAACATCTTCCACATCCCCCGCGGGGAGAACGCCCGCGCGGATGCCCTCTCCCGGCTGGCGACCCTGCCGGACACGATGCTGGGACGCGCTCATGTGGAGCGCCTTGAGGTCCCAAGCCTCGAAGCACCGGTGGAGGTCCATCAGGTCAGCCAGGAGCCCAGCTGGATGGACAAGTACGCTGCGTACATCGCCAGCGGCACCCTGCCGGAGGACCGAGAGGCGGCTCGCCTCATCAGGAAGAAGGCCGTGCGGTTCATCCTGATGGACGGGCAGTTGTATCGAAGATCCTACTCCTACCCCCTCCTCAAGTGCGTAGGACCCACAGAAGCCAAGCTTGTGCTCCAGGAGATTCACGAAGGCATCTGCGGGAACCACGTGGGGGGCAGGGCATTGGCGTACAAGGCCCTCGGTCAGGGCTACTTCTGGGAAACAATGAAGGAAGACGCCGCCGACTTCGTGAAGAAGTGCGACCGGTGCCAGCGTCACGCCATGGTGCAGCGGCAACCCTCCAACCCAATCTCTCAGCTCTCAGCCCCCTGGCCGTTCGCCCAGTGGGGGATGGACCTCCTGGGCCCATTCCCGCCGGCGTCTGGCCAGCGGAAGTTCTTGATAGTGGCTATCGACTACTTCATGAAGTGGGTCGAGGCCGAACCCTTGGAGAGGATCACTGAAGCAAACGTCGCCAAGTTCTTCTGGAAGTCCATCGTCTGTCGCTTCGGCCTCCCCCACACCGTGGTCACCGACAACGGATGCCAGTTCGACTGCCGGGAATTCGAAGAATTCTGCAGCGACCTCGGCATCAGGCATCGCTTTACCTCGGTGGCGCACCCTCAGACCAACGGGGAGGCCGAAGTCACGAACAGGAGCATTCTTCAGGGCCTCCACACGCGGCTGGACCAGGCCAAGGGCAGGTGGGCCGACGAGCTTTCCAGCATCCTTTGGGCATACCACACCACCCCAAGGACGGCTACCGACGAAACCCCGTTCAACCTCATCTTCGGAGCCGAGGCAGTCATCCCGATCGAGCTCAGCCTGCCCACGCTGCGCGTGGAGCAATACGACGAGACAGAAAACCCAGCCAGGATGATGCTCAACCTAGACCTTCTCGAGGAAACGAGGGACAAGGCCCGAATCCGAATGGCGGCATACCGGCAACGTGTAGCCAGATATTACAACTCCCGAGTGCGGCCAAAGGTTTTTCGTCCCGGAGACTTGGTCCTCCGGCGCGCTGAAGCTTCCCAGCCACGGGAATGCGGCAAGCTATCACCCAACTGGGAAGGCCCATATCGGGTGGCAGAAGCCCTCCCTCATGGAGCATATTACTTGGAGGAATTGGGAGGTGCCAGGTTCCCCCGAACGTGGAACTCCTCGAACCTGAGGATGTACTACCAGTAATGTTAGGCTCCCGGTTCCTGTAACAAAGTTCCCCTACTTCAAACACTCCCTTCTCACTTTGACAAGAAGGCCTACGGCATCGGGTTCAGACCGCAGATCCTGGGCTTCGGCCTGGAAGGCGGCGCCGAACCCAGTTCGCCCATGCAAGCCCGGAGAACAGCTCAGCAAGCCGTGCAAGGCTTGAGAAAGCCTGCGGCATCGAGCTCAGTCCGGAGATCCTGGGCTTCGGCCTGGAAGGTGGCGTCGAATCCAGTTCGCCCACGCAAGCCCGGAGAACAGCTCAGCAAGCCGCGTAAGGCTTGAGAAAGCCTGCGGCATCGAGCTCAGTCTGGAGATCCTGGGCTTCGGCCTGGAAGGTGGCGCCGAACCCAGTTCGCCCACGCAAGCCCGGAGCACAGCTCAGCAAGCCGCGCAAGGCTTGAGAAAGCCTGCGGCATCGAGCTCAGTCCGGAGATCCTGGGCTTCGGCCTGGAAGGTGGCGCCGAACCCAGTTCGCCCACGCAAGCCCGGAGCACAGCTCAGCAAGCCGTGCAAGGCTTGAGAAAGCCTGCGGCATCGAGCTCAGTCCGGAGATCCTGGGCTTCGGCCTGGAAGGTGGCGCCGAACCCAGTTCGCCCACGCAAGCCCGGAGCACAGCTCAGCAAGCCGCGCAAGGCTTGAGAAAGCCTGCGGCATCGAGCTCAGTCCGGAGATCCTGGGCTTCGGCCTGGAAGGTGGCGCCGAACCCAGTTCGCCCACGCAAGCCCGGAGCACAGCTCAGCAAGCCGCGCAAGGCTTGAGAAAGCCTGCGGCACCGAGCTCAGTCCGGAGATCCTAGGCTTCGGCCTGGAAGGCGGTGCAGAAACCGTATTGCCTGCGCGAGCACGAAAGCGACCCAAAGTCGGGCCCGCTTAAAGCTTGCGCTGCAGCCGCGCGATCCGGCAGACCCCCAGCCTTCGATTTGAGCAATGGAAGGGCCAGGCCTGCAACTGCTTCAAGTATTCCATACCAGCATCTCAGAAAGAAAGAAAAAGAAAGGCGAGATGGAATGAAAGGACTCAAGCTTTTGGTAAATAGGGATTTTCATTAATACAAGTAGCCAGTACAAGCTGGGAGTCCCGATAGGCCGGGACTCCCCAAAAGAAGAAGAAACAACAACGACAGAAGCAAAAAGAGAAGAAGATATCCGGAAGAAGGCACCGGTTCACTGAGGTGCGGGATCGGAGCCCTCTACCGGGGGTGCGGGTGCTGCGTCCTCGACTTCTACGATGGCTGGCTCCTGGGGCTGCTCCGGAGCCGCGTCATCGCTGGTCGACGGCGCCGCAGGAGTCGCTTCGGCCGTGCCGGAGGCCCTGCTCCCGCCTCCTGGCCTCCTGCCACCGATCACTATCCCGCTCAGATCCAGCTGGGGGAAGAAGGCCCCCACCTTCTCCCGGCACTTCCGGAACCCCTTCGGGAAGGAGTCCATGGCGGCCTCCCGGACCTCCGACGTGTACTCGTCGGAAGCCCGTAATTTGGGGACGGCCTCTTGCACCTCCCGCTTGGCTGCCTCCAGGAGCCCGTTGACGTACGCGCTCCGGTCCTTCGCCGCGGCCGCGTCTCGCCGGGCCTCCTCCAGCTGGCGTTCCAGCCACTGGGAGTGGGCCTGCAGGCGGGCCTTCTCCGCCACCTCCTCCTCTGTTCGGCGTTGGTTGGAGGTCCGCTCCTCCGACAAGGAGGCCTCCAACTCCTTGTTCCGCTCCTCGGAACGTGCCAGGTTGGACTGGAGGGCTTGTTTATCGGCTCGCAGCTCGGCCCCCTTCTCCATCAAGTCCTTGACGTCGGCCGCGAGCTTGCCGAGTCTCAGCTCCCGCTAGGAGTCCCTTTTGGCGTTCCCTACGAGGAAGTTCCTCAGTAGGAGAACGTCGTTCCCGATCTGCAACAATAAAAGCAACACAGGTCAGAATAAAGGAAGCTAAGCCTCGAAAGAAAAGAAGGAAGAAGCTCGGACTTACCGTGAAGAGTTGCGGGAGGATCCCGAGCAGCGCGTCTGCATAATCTCGGCCGCCCCGAGCTCGGCGGTCCCGGGCGGTGGAGGCGTACTCCATGACCTTCTCCGCCAGCCCCTTGTCGAGGATGACCGAGTCCCGGTGGGTGATCACCGGTGCTGGAGCCTTCGGGCCGGCTCCTGCGGCGGCCGCCCCCTCAGTTGAGGTCGCAACCAACGGGCCGGCGGCGGTCACAGGCGGTGCTGTCAAGCTGGCAGCGACGACGGGCTCGGCGCTGGGCGGAGCAGCAGGCGCTGGAGCGCTCTCGGCGGCGGCACCACCAGGTCGCGCGGCCGGGGTATCAGTAGCCCCGCCCTGAGGTAGTCTGGGCGGGGAAACGACAGCAACCGGGCTGGGCACAGTCGCCGCCACGACCTCCCGGCTCGTCTCCGTGCGAGCCCTCTTCGCTGCGGGCTCGTCCACCTCCACAACGTCCCGCTGGGCTGCCCCCTCCAAGAGGTTCTCCAGTGAAAATTTCATCCCTGCGAAACAAAAGAAACAGGAAGTCAGCCGGCTCGGTTATGAAGAGAAAGGGGGGCAGAGGTCAAAGTGGGGCCGAATCTCACCGGTCTCGCGGATGGGACTGATACCGGCCTCAAAAAGATTCTGCTCAGAGAGCAGAACCTCGAGCGCCGGGACCACGTCGCTCAGGAGCTGGGTATAGGACTCCTGGTCCGCCGACTCGACCTGGGAATTTCGGTTCGGGGTCCGGTCCGGTTCACTCCAGGCCCAGTCGACGTCGTCGACCGAGGCGAAGAAAAACCGGCTCTTCCAGCTCTTGACCGAGGAAGGGAGGTCGAACCGGAGACACCTGGGTCGGGACGAAATGTACCACCAGCCGTCATCGGTGGAGCACTTCTTCAGGGTGAACAAGGTCCTGAAGAGAGAAAAACGGGCAACGAACCCGTGGAAGTGATAGAAAACAATAAAGGAGAAGATGACCCGGATGGCATTAGGAGCCAGCTGGGCCGGGACAAGCCGGAAGTGGCTGAGGAAGGAAAGAAAGAAAGGATGCAGAGGAAACCGAAGACCCCCAAGGAGGAAGTCTTCGTAGAAGGCTATGCGGCCGGGGCCACTCATGGTGACGCGCTCCCCGGACCGTGGAACAAACAAGCGAACTGACCCCGGATGCCATAGGCATCCCGGAGCAGAGAAAGATCGCCTTCGATCATGGTAGAAGCATGACCGGAGGGAAGAGAAGGCGGAGCAGGAAGAGAAGGCAGAGCAGGAAGAGAATGGAGGGGCACGGCAGGTGCAACCGGAGGGGACCGGATCCCCCTGGGGATACCAATGGTGATACCCCCGGGTTGCAGACGCCGGCGGACCTCCTCCGGGATTGTCTCCTCATCTGAGGAGGAAGAAGATGGAGTCCTCGACCGGGATGGACCGGCCTCGTCCGGATTGGAAGAGACATGGCGACGGCGCGCCATAGAAAAGGAAAGGACAAAAGATCAGAAAAGAAACGAGAAAGAAGGAGGGGGGCTAGAGGAGAAGAAGGAGGCACTCACCGAAAATACGCCAGACGAGCGCGAGCAACAGGAGTTGTTAGCCTGCAGCAAACCGCCCACGAAGCAAGGAAAAATGCCTCGTTCTGGAAAGTCCCCTCCCTTTCAAACTCAGCCGACAGCGGCCGTACCCGTCATTCCGCCTCAGGCCACTGGAGGATCGCCACGTGGGCGCACGCCCGACACCGACGCCTCGTTAGCAGAGTAACGACCTCTGCCTCGAAGCGACGCATTAATTACGGGCAAGTGGGCGACGCGTGGCGGCTCCCCATAGGTTTTCAGCCGCATCGAACCACGGCGACGAGGATCGTGGCAATTATGATGCAAGATCTTCACCTCTCCACGTCATGTCCGCATTTAATCCCGACGTTCCGTTCTACGACGCCCTGACGGAACGGCGGGCTGGGGGGCAACTGTTACAGCCGTGACAGTGACGTGGCCAGGCTCAGGTATCACCGAATGCGAGTGAGCCACGTGTAAGTTTCCCCGGTCGAGTCAGCGCCACGTCTTCAAAGCCAGGATCGGCAAGGCTACACCGCCCGACGACTGTCTGAGGCAAACCGCCCTGCCGAGGTCGAGTTCGGCTCGGAGTTCCTCTACCACCTCATTGGCGCCCGGGCCCGGAGGGGTCCGCCTAAGTGAGGTCGGCCGAGGTCAGGCGACCTCCTGCCACCTCGCCAGGTGTCCACCAAGGAGGGGTCCACCTAAGCCGAGGTCGGCCGGTCCTTCGCCCTTCGCCAGGTGGCCACCCGGAGACGGGTCCACCTCGACCGGAGCCAGGCGACCTCCTGCCACCTCGCCAGGTGTCCACCCAGGAGGGGTCCACCTAAGCCGAGGTCGGCCAGTCCTTCGCCCTTCGCCAGGTGGCCACCCGGAGACAGGTCCACCTCGGCCGAAGCCAGGTGGCCTCCTGCCACCTCGCCAGGTGTCCATCCAGGAGGGGCCCACCTAAGCCGAGGCCGGCTGATCCTTCGCCAGGTGGCCACCCGGAGACGGGTCCACCTCGGCCGAAGCCAGGCGGCCTCCTGCCACCTCGCCAGGTGTCCATCCAGGAGGGGCCCACCTAAGCCGAGGCCAGCTGATCCTTCGCCCTTCGCCAGGTGGCCACCCAGAGATGGGTCCACCTCAGCCGAAGCCAGGCGACCTCCTGCCACCTCGCCAGGTGTCCACCCAGGAGGGGTCCACCTAAGCCGAGGTCGGCTGATCCCTCGCCCCTCGCCAGTTGGCCCCCGGAGACGGGTCCAACTCAGCCGAGGTCAGACCGCTCGTACGGAGAGGGCCCCGGGGAGAGGGACGGGCCCCGAGGCCATCCCTCGGGCCGTACGAATCCCAGACGGCGTCCCGTACGGAGGGCGGCGGTACGCGGAACATCACTTGCATCGGCCCGACAGGTCCCGCAGCCGAGAGACCCGATCCTGACGGAACAGGCCCCATAGATGGATGGCGCCCACGCTTGGGGAAGAGAGCGCTCTCACTGAGCCCGAGGCCTGACCGGCCGTCCTGCCAACGCCGCCCTCCCCTCTTTCTCTTCTGTTTTTTGCCTTTTCCCTGCTGGGCCCGGCGGACGAGGTCGGAAAGCCGCCTGGCCTCCTTCACCGAAAAGGGAAAAGAGAAGAGGACGGGGAGGGGAGTTTCCGAGGAGGAAAAAGACAAGCGCACGACGGAAGGAGATAAAGAAGGAGGAATCTGGGGACGACAAGATAAGCCAACCAGCCTGGGGACAAGGAGAAAGGACCGGCAAAAGGCCTCGCTCCGAGAGAAAAACCAGAGATCCCGAGAGGGGAACACTGGGTGTGAGCTCGGCAAGGAGGCCCAGCCGAGATTTTGGTCCCCAGAGTGCTTCCTTCACCAGTTAACTCTCTAAGTCTGGAACCCTTGCGAGGGTCCGGCTGGAGAGTCTGTTCCTTCTCGTCGTCTACTGACTTGACCGTCGGAGCTCCCTCGCCGGGATCCCCGGCCAGGGTCCTCTAACCCCTTTGTTGCAGGTTCTCCGCGGGAAGGGAGGCTCCCTCGCCAGGCGGTCAGGAGGGATCGGCGGATCCGTGGCACGGGCGCGGCGACGAGAGCGGCAACAGTATTCCTAAAAATATTTATGATCCAAGTCAATGGATAAATATTGATACAAATTTGAGAGATTTATTAGTAGAAAAAGGTCCAATTAGAATTAATGATATAGAGTTTCCTAAAGATGAATTCTCAAGACATTTTTCTACTACATATTATATTCAAAAGTTGGCAAATGGAGAGAAGCACGAAAGAAGATGGCTAGTTTATTCAAAAGACTTGGATAAAGTATTTTGTTTTTGTTGCAAATTATTTAATTCAGCTTTTAGTACAAGTAAACTAGCTAATGTAGGTACTAGAGATTGGAGAAACCTTAGTGCTAAACTTAAAAGTCATGAGATGAGTAATGAGCATATTATTAATATGAGTTCATGGATTGATTTAGAACTGAGATTATTGAAAAATAAAAAAATTGATAAAAGTATTCAAGAACAAATAAAAGAGATAAAGAACATTGGAAAAAAGTATTAACAAGAATTCTTGCTGTAGTAAAAACTCTTGGTAAAAATAATTTGGCTTTTCGTGGAAAAAATGAAAAGATTTATCAAAAAATAGTGAAAATTTTTTAAGTTTAATTGAAATGATTGCAGAATTTGATCCGGTGATGCAAGAACATGTTCGACGTATTAAAGATAATAAAATTCATACTCATTACCTTGGACATAATGTACAAAATGAATTGATAAATTTGTTAGCAAGTAAAATTAGAAATAAAATTATTAAAAAAATTATAGAGGCAAAATATTTTTCAATAATACTTGATTGTACTCCATATGTAAGTCATCAAGAGCAAATGTCTTTTATATTACGATGTGTGGATATTTCATCAAGTCCAATTAAAGTTATAGAATATTTTGTTGAATTCTTAAAAGTAGATGATACAACTGGAAAAGGTCTTTTTGATGCCATTGTGGATGAAATAAAAATATTGGACTTGATATTAATAATTTAAGAGGGCAAGGATATGATAACGGATCTAATATGAAGGGCAAGCAACAAGGAGTGCAAAAAAGACTTTTAGATATAAATTCTAGATCTTTTTATACACCATGTGGTTGTCACAATCTAAATTTAGTACTTTGTGACATGGCTAATTCTTGTACTAAAGCTATATCATTTTTTGGAGTGGTACAACGTATATATTCACTATTTTCTTCTTCTACTAAATGATGGAAAATTTTACAAGATAATATACCTGGCTTAACTCTTAAATCATTATCACAAACACGTTGGGAAAGCCGTATTGAAAGTATTAAAGCAATAAGATTTCAAGCTCCACAAATAAGAGATGCTTTATTAAAATTAGTAGAAGTTAGTGAAGATCCTAAAACTAAAAGTGAAGCTAATTGCTTAGCAACATATGACCTTGAAAATTTTGAATTTTTATTGGGCATGACTATTTGGTATGATATATTATTTGCTATTAACTCAGTTAGCAAAAATTTACAATCAAAAGATATGTGTATTGATATTGCTATAGAACAATTAAAAGGTCTTCTTTCTTTTTTTAAAAATATAGAGAAAATGGATTTACATCTGCTATGATTTCTTCTAAAGAAATTGCATCTCAAATGGATAAAGAACCTAAATTTCATGATAAACGTATTATTCATAGAAGAAAGCAATTTGATGAGAATGTTGATAATGAAATAATAAGATCTCTTGAAGAATAATTTAGAATTAATTATTTCTTATATATAGTAGATCAAGCAATTTTTTCGCTCCAAAGTAGATTTGAACAATTTAAGATATATGAAAATATTTTTGGTTTTCTATTTAGCAGTAGAAAGTTGAAGTCGTTAGATAATAATAGTTTGAAAGAACATTGCCTTAATCTTGAATGCTCCTAAAAATATAATAATTACTCTGATAGATGGTTTAGATTTATTTTCAGAGCTAAAAATTTTAAAAGAAATTGTACAAATGGAAGATAATAGTTCAATCGATATACTTAATCATATAAAAAGACTTGATTCTTTTCTAAATGCTTATATTGCTTTTAGAATAATGTTAACAATTCCAATAAGTGTTGCTTCAGCAGAAAGAAGTTTTTCAAAATTAAAATTAATAAAAAATTATTTAAGATCAACAGTGTCTCAAGAAAGATTAAATGGATTGGCTATGTTATCAATTGAAAAAGAAATGTTAGAAGAACTTGATTATAAAAGTTTAATTAAAAATTTTGCATCTCAAAGAGCTAGAAAAATAAATTTTTAATAAAAAAATTACATAAATTTTAATTAAAAAAATGATTTATTTTAGCATTTAGCTTTAGGCCTCCATGTGTGTTGAGCCGGAGCCGCCCCTGGGACCTCCTCTGTTTTGTTAGTACTATCAAATAACCTTTTAAATCCAAAAGCATTTCAAGATGCCATCCAAAATAAACGCGAATGTCCCATGCTTCTTAATTACTTTGGTAATGGGGGCCTGTTTACAAGCAGGTGCTTTTACGCAGTCAAACACCAGGTGCACGTCTTTAGCCTCAAGTGTAGGAAGATCTATGTAGAAAAGGAGGAATACTAGTTGGTCTTGGTTACCACCGTATCCAATGACAGATGGCATTATTTTGTTTGGATAACATGCAGAAGCCGTCATCAGCAAATCCAATTAGTCAAAGGAGTCTCCATCTATGATTTTGCAACATGCTGGATAGAATTGCATGTTTACCAATATTGCTTCTAGATATTTCAGCCCATTTGTCAAAGAGAAGTTTGGGATTACAACCTAGTTTGCTTATCGCTCTTTACTGGCTAGGATTGTTTTGGGTCGATAGCTAGGATTGGAAAGGAGGGGTCTCAAATGCATGTAGAAAAGCCACAAAAAGAGAGGACTGGGATGAGGGAAGATTTGAATGAAGGTAATGAGATGTGATTTATAGTGGAGCTGATAGACGGTGGGAGGCATATTTCACAAGAGCATTTAAAAAATCTTGCGGTTCAAAACTGTAAGCCTCTCATTACATATGAACGGAATCGATCCTTCATGCTCCCTCTCACAGCAAAATTAAAGAAGGGAAAATATTTCAAGGGGCTCCTTATTTTGCGAGACTTCACTCCGGTTGGAATTTACGAATGAAGTAGAATTGGTTGCGGCATGGGCATTTCAAGCAAATCAACTTCATGATACGTACGGGTCTAAAAGTAGAATCAGCCTATGCGAGCTAGGAATTACGATCTCTCGAGTATCCAGGAATTGCAATTAAAAGAAGATCCAAGATGGAAATTATAGGTGCATGAAAAGAAAAGAAAACGATCGGCATAGAAATGTTGATTGTATGCGGTACCTAGCCATCCATCTCTGTGAATAACCTCTCTCTCTCTTTATTGAATATTTTTCGGAGAATATGTTTTTCCTAGGCCGCAGGCAGGAAATGGAAAAGGTGACAAAGTTGGTTTTTAGAAATCCAATGGACCGTGGAAATGCAGGTTGATGAGTAAGAGCTCCCCGTGAACTTTTGGAAAGATTGGAGCTCCTTGTTAACTTCTAAAAAGATCCATCTCTTAGCTGCTCAACAGTGCAAAGGAGAACAGGTTATCCTCGACCGTACCAAATCTTCTACCAGCTCCATCATATATATATATATATATATATATATTTGCAGAGGGTGACTGTTGTTGGATTCTACCTACTAGTTCTTGGCCCATGGGGAGCTGGATAAAATTGTTAAGACAACCAGCTCACCCATTAGTTCAAGGCCAATCCCTTAACACGGAATTTCTGTTTTGTTTGGTAGTAGGAAGAAGCGGACAGTGTTTCAATAATGTGCATGGTTGAAACCTACAACTTTCAATAGTCTTAGTAATATCTCGAGCATTTTTATAAGAAATAATCTCAACTCGTGAAGGCAATCAGCGAAAGACAGCTAGCATAGTAACTGGCATACAATTATGATTGTGCAAGCCCCACCATGACAGTTACAAGACAAGCAAAACTATCCACCCTTGCAAGAGCATAAAGATGAATCACTGTCTATATTGATTTATAGCGACGCAGCTGCTAGACAGGGTTCTGATGAGGAGAACAAACAATTTCTGGATTGCATCTTTCTATGAATAAAAACAAACGGTGATAGCTGGCAGAAACTAATTCTAATTGAACATCTGCACCGCCCTGCAAGGCTGCGAGTGCCAAATTAGCTGAATGAGGTTCCAGAATGCGCGTTAATTAGCTTATTGTCCTCTAGTATTGCCTTGTACCAAGATGTTTTCTCGAGGAATTCAGTATCTGCAACAATTTTTTTAATTAATTTGTATTGGCCATCATATTTAGCCCCGACCGGATCGATGACTAAGTTAGAACAGTGATGGACGGCCAAGTATAGACAAGAATACTAGACAATCATAGCACCTTGGTACCGAGAAGTCTACGGACAACCGATCAAAGAGAATACAGTTACGGTCAAGTAGCTGCAAACCTCTAGACTATTTACCTTCATCGACTATGCTACTAACCATAGAAAACTGGGATATTTGAATCGGTTCAACTAAGCTACCACCTAGGAAAGAGATAGCTAGTGGAGCTGATAACTTCACCGTCAACCAGGAAGACTAGCAAGAGGAGATGAAGCTGATCGAGTAGCTGCTTCTTCCCAGATCAGGTAACTGCCACCTCCTACATGAGTATTTATGTGGTGCCGACTATTTGCCCAGTATTGACTATCTACTCGGGACCGACTAGCTATCCAAGTAAACTTAGTCAGGTCTACCAACATACGGTGTTAAAACTCCTTCATCAATAGAATGCCATCCCATCTACTCAAAGTTCCTAATGCCTGAGTAAGTAACAAAAGCAAACAACCTCTAATTATTCCATCTAGAGACCATGGTGGATAAGATTACTGTAATAGCCACTATCCCAACGGAAAAGATCAATATCTTACTAGAATCTGTTATACATGAGAGTACCTTTCAAATGACATTCAATTCTTCGCGTAACTTTGTAATTGGTAAGAGGGGACCCTAGGCCAGGTAACACACCAACGCCCTCTCAACATGTTCATTTAGTGACCACCATGGCTCTTAGCTCCGGCTGCTATTACTTATCTTATCCTTTTACTGATTTGAGCATCAAAGGATTTTCCATCGATAACTACCAGTCAAGGAGCACTATTCTTGCATGTCTTCATCCAAGAGATGCCTGGGAGCAGGATCTTGTCCCATTAGAAAAGCTAGCGGGATCACTAGGTGCCATCCTGGTTCTGGAGGAGGATTATTTGGCGGTAATAGATTGGCATACCAGGTAGGGGGCAAGCATCATCTTGAAAAAAATTCTGAAGCTTAGAGCTTGATGGTGATCATTCGAGTATAAGATGCTTTCACTAGCCGCATTGGATGCTCTCCACATCGTGAGGAGCATTCCAGCCAGGTGCTGGAACCTCTCACTTCTTTGCCCTGCCATCGATGACCTAGCAGGACCTGCTCACCACCCATGCATAGTGGGCTCAGACATTAGTCATGGTGATACGGGAGTTGCAGTAGCAACTTGTGGTGAAATAGCAGCACCCGGAGGTATCGACCGATCCCACTACTGCTAGTTAGCCTAATCATTTATCTCCCCAAAAAAGTTTTAGCCAATGGAATCTTCATCAGTCGCAATCTTCTTTGTCCCACCGAGAAAGTTATCTATCTCTCTAAGAGAGATCTCCTTGCTGACAAACTTTTGATCGGTCATAGTTCTTGTCTCCATGACGAACCAGTCCCCGGTACAAAAAGCATCAAAGAGAAATAGAGTGAAGGCCTAGCAAAGACCTCCAACTAGCAATTCTATGATTACAACCTTGGAGGGCAGACCAGGAAGCACATTATGCTTGTCTTCTTTTCTTTTGATGAATCATGGAGAAACCGATCTCTAGTCGATTCAAGACGCTACAATTGGACTCCACCTTGGCTAGCCCGACAATGCTTCATAGATGCTTACTTAGGCTATTACCATGTTAGGAAGACTCCCTTGGATGAGGAGTATATTGCCTAACCAAAAGAGATAATCTATCGTTACAAAGTAATAATTTCAAGAAATTGAAGTTTCTCAAGCCTCTGCTCTCTAAGCCAAAAAAATTGGAGATAAACTTTATTCATGCCTAGAGATAGCCTTGAAAGCTACAAATCAAGTACTTATTCAGGTGGATAACAAAGGAGTCTGAAAATCCATCTATTTCTTTAATCAAGTACTTCATGATATTGAGACCAATTATTCCAAGTCTGAACAAATTATTTATATACTAATTATCTTAGCGCAGACCATATTTCTAAGCTTATTCGAGCACGTCACAATCTATCAACTACTTAAAACCATCTTTAAATGCCAGACACCTTTGGAAAAAAGAGCTTGGTCGGACAACAAGCTTGAGGCCTCATTCAGTTGACTAAACTTGGTCAACGAAGAAGCTTGTGAGAGCAAATCTCTCTCTGGTAGTCCCTCCTTCGAGGACCACCTTTGTTGACTCGTCCTTGACTGATGAAGAAAATTGCACAAGCCAATCTCTTTCCAATAGTCCCTCCTTCGAGGACCACCTTTGTTGGCTCATACTTGGTTGAAGAAGATGGCTACGTTCACAACCTCCATGTTGGGTCTCACTCATATCTGGTCGACTCATACCCGGCTGAAGAAGATGACTGGCTCACCACCTTCACCTTGGATCTCACTCCTATCCAGTTGATTGATACTCGTTGAAGAATATGGCTAGCTCAAAACATCCACCTTGGATCTCACTCCTATCTGACTAATTAACACCTAGTCGAAGAAGGTGGTTGCATTCTCACATCTCCACCTTAGGTCTCACTCTCATCCAGTCAGCTCATACATAGTCAAAGAAGATGGTTGCATTCTCATACCTCCATCTTGGATCTCACTCTTCTTTGGTCAAGTAACAGCTCGGCCGACAAAGATAGATGCAACCCTAGACCTCCATCTCCATCGTACTCTCCAAATCTTTAGCCGATGAAGATGGATGTATCCCTAGACCTTCATCTACTCCATTGGATTCTCCAAGTCCTCGGCCATCTAGCCCTCGATCAACAAAGATAGCCGCAACCCCGGACCTCCATCGAACTCTTTGATCCCTTGACCGACTAATAACTCGACTGATGAAAATGGCTGCATCTTCAGACCTCCATCTCTTCCATCGAACTCTCCAAACCTTCAATCGACTAATAACTCGGTTGACGAAGATGACTATATCCTCGAACCTCCATCTCCTTCGTTGGACTCCTTGAGCTCTCGATTGACTAATAACTCGGCTGACGAGGATGACTATATCCTCGAACCTCCATCTTCTTCGTTGGACTCCTCGAGCTCTCGATTGACTAATAACTCGGCTGATGAAGATGGCTACATCTCCTAGCCTTCATCTCCTCCATCGAACTTTCCAAACCTTCAAAAGAGTAATAACTCAATCGATGAAGATGACTGCATTCCTGGACCTTTATCTCCTCTATCGAACTCTCCAAACCTTTGGTCAACTAATAACTTGGTTGATGAAGATGCCTGCATCCCTGGACCTCCATCTCCTCCATCGAATTTTTCAATCTTTGGCTGACTAACAACTTGGCCGGCAAAGATGGCTGTACCCACGGACCTTATCCCCTCCATTGGAATATCCAAATGTTCGGCTGATTAATAACTTGGTCGATAAAGATGGTTGCATCCTGGACCTCCATCTTCTCTATTGGATTCTTTAACCTTCAGTCGACTAACAACTCGGTTGGTAAAGAAGGTTGTCCCTAGATCTCCATCTCCTCCATCGGACTCTCCAAACCTTTGGCTAGCTAACAACTTGGTTAACAAAGATGGCTACATCCTGGACCTCCATCTCCTCTATCAGATTCTCCAACCTTTGGTTGACTAACAACTCGATCGACGAAGATGGCTATATCCCCGGTCCTCCATCTCCTTCATTGGATCTCTAACCTTCAACCGATGAAGATGGCAGCATCCTCGGACCTCCATTTGTTCCATTGGACTCTCCGAGCCCCTGGTCGACTAGCACCTCGGTAATGAAGATAGCTATATTTTCACCTCCATCACTTCCTTTCAGCTGCTTAACAATCGACTAACAAAGACAAGCAATAATCAACTTTTCACTGTTAGGTTCGAGTTCACTCTCATCTTATTATGGTTCAATTCCCATTTTATTCGGGTTCAACTGCCACCTTATTCAGGTTCAAACTCCTACCTTATTCAGGTTCAACTCCCACCTTATTCTACCTTCTCTACTGAAGCTTGGATAGCCGACTGAAGCTCGATTACAATAAAATCTAAACTGGTTCCAAGGCACAATGCCATTGTAGGTTAAGGCCAAAGAAGTAACTTTGCTCCCTTCATCTAGAAATGATAAGGCTAAACACTTAGTAATGTTTTGGGCTTAAGAGTAGGGGGCAATGTTGTGGCCACCAAATTCGGTTTCGACTGGATCGATGACTAAGTTGGAGTAGCGATGGATAAAAGGTATGGATAAGAATACCGAATGACCAAAGCACCTTGGCACTGAGAAGTCTATGGGCAACTGGCCAAGGAGCAGACATTCATAGTTGAGTAGGCATAAGTCTCAAGTCCGAACACTTACTCGGTACCAACTATTTACCTCCACAAACTTCACTACTAGCCATGGAAAATTGGGATATCCGACTCGATTTAATCAAGCTACTGACTAGGAAGGAGATAGCGAGGTCGACTACTTTACCTCCAACCAGGATGACTAGCAAGAGGAAGATAGCAGGGCCAACTAATTTACCTCCAACTAGGATGACTAGCAAGAGGAAGATGAAGCCGACCGAGTATCTACTCCTTCCCAGACCTAGTAGCTGCCACCTTCCTGACTGAGTATTTATTCGATCCTGACTATTTGCCCAGTGCCGACTATCTACTTGGACCTAACTAACTATCGAGATAGATTTAGTCGGGTCTACCAACATATGGCATTAAAACTCCTCCTCTTGCAGTATGCCATCCCATCTAGTTGGAGTCCCTGACGCCTAAGTGACAAAAGCAAACATCCTCCAACTATTTTATTTAGAGATCATTGTGGACAAGATCATTACAAGAACTACTATCCCATTAAAAAAGATATGGAAGACAAGATCCTAACATTCTATTAGAATCTGTTACATAAGTCAAAAGAAGCTTTCTTCTAAATGACTTTTAGTTACTCTGCATAACTTTATAAATTGGTAAGAGGGATACCTGGCTAGGTAATATACTAACACCCTCTTTATATGCTCATTTAGTAATCACTATGATTTTTAGCTCTAGCTGCTATTATCCATCTTATTCTCCTTATTGACTTAAGCATCGAAAGATCTCTGCCAGTTATCACCAATCATAGAGACTGTTCTTGTAGGTCTCTATCCAAGAGACATCCAAGAGCATGACCTCGTCCCATTGGAGAAGCCAGTGGATTGCCCGACATCATCGCAGTTCCAAAAAGGATGATTTGGCAGTAATAGTTTGAAATTAAAGATCATGTCATGAAATCACTTACTACTCCATATTACGATACCTGGATGCGAAGGAACATGTTATGACCGATTAGATGAGATACACACACACACACACACATATATATATATATATATATATATATATATATATATATATATATATATATATATATATATATATATATATATATATATATATAATCCAAATTTCTAGGAGTTTGTGAAATAGAAGAATTTCTAAGAAATTAGATTCATCATTGCATTTTGTCCATGACGTTTTAGCTTGTTTGGTTTATGATCGAAATCAAGGTTAAAAATAATTAAAATGGATTGAAATAAAAATTGGAATGGTTATATCTTGCAACACATCTTGTTCATGACCAGAATTCAAGTGAATTTTGAATATAAAATAAAAAACCAAATTTTAAATGATGAAAATATTTTTATTTTTTTTTTCAAAATAAAAAATAAAAAATAAAATTTCTTTCGATGATGATTGAAATGAAAGTTACACATTCATTTCCTCGTTTCAAAATCTAAAGTTCCCAACCAAACAAGTCTTGAGCATGGATCATGGCAGACCGAAAGCTGACATTCAATAGTCCTGCAAACCTCTCCATACGGTAACACCTTCGAATTTTCATAAGCAGAAAAGGAAGAGAAAAATAAATACTATTTTAATTTTAGTCATTAAATTTGAATGTTTTGACATCCTCCATCAAATTTCCTTCTTTGATACATGAATTGAAAGAACTGTACAACACACGTTCAACGTGAGGGGGGTGCTTCGCTCTCCTCACATGAGCTGATTCTCCTTGCACGCTATCCGTATGATGATGGATCCTTGTCAATTTTATGTGGTCTCTTCCCTCGAGAAATTGCAATCAGTTCTGATTGCAAGTTCCCCATCCTATCCGTGAAATACCACACTGTTTGAAGTGGCCAATTACAATGACCGATGCCGTCCGGTAGAGTAGCAGGTCTATCTTTTGAACTTCCGTTCATGTCTTGCGAGAGAATCTCATGGGCAACCCATGCAGGGGCAGTACGAAAGGCCCATACTGGATTCCGCTCTCCGATCCCGACATAGACCACCTGAAGGATTGTACATACCATCAAAAGAAGTTATTGATGGATCCACTACTCCCTCGCTCGCTAGAAGAAGAAGATAAAACATTTTGCGCGAGGATGGCCTAACTTAAAAAGATAGAACAGAGGTTTTCGTGATGCCTTTAGTCCCGTACCTGTATTTGGTGGCCAGATGATGGAGAAGGACCAGCATCTCCAGCTTTGCTAGCTCATTGCCAGGGCAGGAGTGGGTCCCATTCCCAAATGGCATGAAGGTGTTGGGCTTTGGAGCAACCTGCACTAGAAAAAGACGGTTGATTTGTCTGCAGAACAGGGGCTGGAATTGATTGAAAGTAGGAGACGACCTGTTTCCTTTTGTTACCTCAAATCTGGAGGGATCAAACTTTTCTGGGTCGGTAAAGTTATCTGGGCTGTGGTGAATGTTTCTGAACAGCGGCAAGACTTTCCATCCCTTCGGAATGAGATATCCTGCGGGAGCAAGGAGAGAGAAGTTCAACAAGCTGAACCAATACATGGAACAATCCATAAATAGAATCGACACGCGGCACATGCTGACGCTCACCCACCTTCATACTCGACATCTTCCACCGCTTCTCTGAAGGTGAAAGACAGGATCGAAGCAACCCGCATCGTCTCCTGAATCACCCTCGAAGTCATCGGCATCCTCTTGGTATCAGCCCAGGTCAAGTACTTCTCCCCTTCACCCGTTTCCTTGCTCCTCATGATCTCTTCCTGCTCTTCCTGCATGTAGCGGTCCGTACAAGCCGTCAATTTCTCGGTTCCTTTCAAAACGCACCCTTTCTTCGAAGAGTTGGAAGACGGGCAGATAAGAGAGGAAAAAAAAAAAAAAAAAAAAAACCTCTTACGGTGACTGCTTGCAGGATGCTTGGGTTCTCTCCGAGGTACTTGACGATCCATGTGAGAACGCTTGCGCTAGTGTCACGAGAGGCGAAGATGACCCCGATGATGTTGTCGGCTATCTGGTCGTCGGTGAGGCCTTGCTTGGCTTCCATCAAAGAGCCAAGGAGATCATCAGCCTCCGCCTTCTTCTGCCTCCTGGATGAAAGGATGTCAGCCACGATGCGGCCCAGCTGCTTCCTGGCCTTCATTGCCTTGCGGAAGAGGGTCCCTGGGAGGTTGATAGGCATGGAGTTATAGCCTTTTTCCAGGGTGTAGTAGCACTGCTTCAGCTCGTCTATGCAGGAAATCTCATCCTTCCCGAATATGGATAGGAGTGCCACATGGAATGCATACTGCAAATTAACAGAAAGGAAAACAAAATGAAACAGAGACAGGATCGGTACCAATTATAGAAATGGTATCCTATCCTCCTGGCTTCATCCCGAGAAAGCGAAATATCACGACTCCCATACCATACGTTATCCACCAGAAATAAGTAAAGATATGCAGAAAGTTTAGCAATAAAGATGCTCAGGTTATTATTATTATTATTATTTTGAAATAAAAAGTACTAATGGAAAATAAACATGAAAATAAAAATTGACCCACTCAGTTCAAATTGAAATATCATGACTTCCAAGGTGATACTTCCACAAAAAAAGAACGAACGGTGAAAAAGAAAGGGAAAAAAACAACGAACTTCCATTAAAAGTGGACGAGCATGTACCGGACCTCCGAGCTAATTTTATCCACAAATACATGAAAAAAATCTGACACCAGAACAAGAATTGTTTGAGAGGGAGGAAAATTGATGAAGTCTGACTGTGATTAGACGAGAAAAATCATGTAATTCATGTTGAGCTTGAATTTTCTAAGGAAAGTAATTACAGAGAAAGCAGAGAGAGGATGACGCGCGCTCACCGTCTTCATCTCCTGGAAGGTGTTGATGATGCGGCCGTCCCAGGAGTGGAGGGCCTGGATGGCGACTGCCTCGATGCCGGAGACCCTCCCCCGGATGGCGTCGGGCATGAAGGCCCTCAGGACGACTCGGCGCAGCCGGGCGTGGTAGTTCCCCTGCTGGAAGAAGATGGCCTTGGGGCCCAGCAGGCGCTCCTTGCTCGCCGGGTACGTCGGCTTGAACAGGTGGGCCTGCGTCACCAGCACGAACCGTGCCGCCTCTGGGCTCGACACCATCACGCAGGGGCATCCCAGTATGTGGCTCTTGAATATACGCCCATACCTACAACAACAACAACAAGAGGATGGATTACATGCAATCACTGCTCAGAATTTAGTTCGAAGCAATTGCAATGGGATGGCGACGGCATACTTCTTCTGTTTGAGGGAAAACAAGGTGTTGGGGTTGCTGGAATAGAGCTGGAAGGTCTCCCCGATGTAGGGCCAGCCCATGGAGCCGGGAGGCAGGGGCAGCTTATGGGCGGTGGCAGAGGAAGACTTCCTCGCTCTTGCTCTTGCTCTTGTGTGCAGAAGATAGAGCAGGCAGAGCGGGAAAATGACAAGGGATAGTAGGAGAGGAAGCATTGCAATCGTGATGGAAAGCACAGAAAACTAGTTTACCATAACAACAAACTGGTGTTTTGCTCTTATAAGCAGCGTTATGAAGGTATACAGAGAGAGGTGAACTGGATTCGAATGTGGTTGGGTTTGTGTGTGGAGAGCAGTGGGAGGGGGGAACGGTATTTATAAGGGGTGGGACGGATGGAGCAATACAGCTCGAGTCCACCCACGGAATCACTTCCAGCTCATCCATATCCCATGAACACTAGGCGAGCGGACCATAAGAGAGAGAATGGTGGGGGACGTCTCACCAGGGGTGAGAGGGGTAGAGAGAGAAAGAGAGGGAGTGAGAGTGGCACGTGTCACCGGTTGACTTGCCCCAGTCGATCTCAAGAACCTAGTAGATCACCGGCTAGACTACCGGTCATGAAAAACCGAAACTATGACTCGGATCAGCCAAGCTACCGACTATAAAAAAGATAATGGAACCAGCTACCTCACCGCCAACTAGAAAGACTAGCGAGAAAAAGATGAAGTCGATTGAGTAGCTACTCCTTCCTGGATCGAGTAGCTGCTCCTTCTTGGACCAAGTACTGGATGGCCGCTCCTTTCAAAACCGAGTAGTTGCCACCTATCAAGTTTGACTAACATGACATTCCTCACACACGTCTACCAACTACTTACTCGGACCGACTACTTACTTGAGTAAACCAAGTCGAGCAATTTTAGGTATGGGGCCAAGCCCTTTTTTTTGGCAATGGCCAAGCCAACTATCCACTCAAGATCTATGATGCCCGATGACCCATCCAATCACAACTATTCTAGCACAAATTGTGGTGGATAAGATCCAATAGATCCTATCATTCTATCAGGAAGATACTGGCGAAAAAGATTTTACCATCTCAGCAAAATTTGTTATGCCTGTCAGAGGAGGCCATCTCCATAATAGCATTCTGTTACTCCACGTAACTCTATAAATTGGTAAGAGGACCCAGCGAGGTATATTTTTTACTATCATTCACACGCTCATTCAGTCATCGCTATTGTCACAGCTTTGGCTGCTGTAGCCCATTTCTCCCATCCACTGACCTGAGCATCAGAAGGTCTCCCACTAGAAATCTCGGTCCAGAACTTCTTGCAGGTTTTCATTCAAGAGTCACTAGGAGTAGCACCCAGTTCTGCTCGGAGAATATCAGAGTATCCTCAGCCATCGTCGGAGTTTAGTGGAGGGCGATTTGATGATAATAGATTACCATGCCAGGTAGGGGGCAGCATGCAAGTATCAAGCTCCTAGAGTTTGGAGCCATGGTAGTCATCCGTATGCAAGACACCTTTACCAACCACATTAGAAATCTCTTACACCATGATAAATAGTGCAGCCAGGAGATGGAGCCTCTTGCTCCACCACCTCTATCGCCGATGATCCACCAGAACCTGTTCACTATCCTGACGCAGCTAGTTAAATGCTAGTCACGGTGATCCAAGAGCCGTAATAGTAGTAGCCATGTAGCAATAGCCGAAGATCCTAGCCTGTTGCCTATACCAACAACCCAAGAGGGGGATGAATTAGGTTTTTAAAAATAAAATAAGTTTGTGCCTTTAAAACTTTAATCAAATGTGATCAAAGTATAGTGTAATTTGTTGAAGCAAAATGAGATAGTAAAAGATACAAACAATCGTACAAACACAATAAATTTATAGTGGTTCGGAGCAATCCCAGCTCCTACATCCACTATCTAAGGATCTATTTGAATTTCACTATATTCTTATAAGAATACAGTTGGATTGTTTTATCCCGAGCTCATAATCCAAAATCCAAGTACAACATTTATTTTACGGGCTCACAAATAATCCAATTAGTTTTCCAAGAATCACTAATCAAAGCCTAAACCCAATTCAAAGTTTCAATTTTTTTTCTAAAATAAATAACAACTCAAAAAAGTATAAAAATAGAGCAATAGAAAATAAACTCTAAAAATAGCTAATTATTTAAGTTGAAGCTTGATATATGGTGGGGACACCAGGATTAGACACAGATCACTGGTTCCCATATAGTTTGCTGATTAGGATTTTTTTAGAACCTTAGTCATGTGTCATAATTTTGTAAGCAAGTAAGATTGAGTCCTGTAATAAGTTGAGACTAGTTGATTTGTCTCAACCTAGTCCAGTCTATTGAGTCCTGTATTTAAGTATGAGTCCAGTGAGAGTCCAGTTTTTATATAAGAGAAGAGGATACCCTATTTTGGAGTTTCACCAGGTCTCATCCAGGAGCCAGAGGTCTTCACATCAGCCAATTGGACCTTGTATGCCATCCCAAGGTCTAAGATTTCTATAAGATGCCTAGATACCCTCTAGATGTTTTCCAGATGCCCAGATTTTTTCCAGATGCCGGAGTATATTCCCAGACCAAGTCATAACATGATCCCAAAGACTTACCTGCGCCCCAGCACAAGTGAATGCAAGGCCCAGGTCCATGAAGAACCAAGATTCCAGGTATATTCCATCCAAGAACCAAGATACCTGGAATATTCCTGCTCCAGGCATCCCAGGCCTCCAGGGCCCAAGGCCCATACACCCAACCCATCCTTGGCCGCCCCTTGCTGCCCCCCATGAAGCCCAACACGTCCAAAGTGTTGACTTGGTCCAAGCTAAGAAGGAGGAATTTAAATGGAAGAAGGAAACCCAGTTCTTATTCTATTTAACTAGTATACTCCTAGTTCTAGGTTTATTTTATAGTCTTTCTCCCACTTAAATTTTGTAAACCTATTCTAACTAGGAGAAGACTTGTAATCCCTTTAGGAGAGGGCATGGGACTCTATAAATACCCCACCCCTCCTCCTCTTGTAATCAATCAACTATTATGATTTAAAACTCCGCTGAATTATTTTGAGACAGGTGTCTTGTGTTCTTTGGTTTTTGGTTTTGTTTTTGGTTCTTTGTTCTTGTATTGGCCAACCACTACCCTTGCTGTTCTCCACACCCAAGAAGCAAATCAGACCTCCAAGCATCAGCCACATCTAAAAGAGAAGCCTTGAAGATGCCCAGATCAAGAGCTCTTCTTGCTTCCTTGCCGCCAGCCCTTTGCCCTAATCCCTTTCCTTCCTTGTTTCATCTTATTATTATTTTTTTTGATTACCTGATTCGTGCCTAACTTTGATGTTTTGCAGATCCCCGACATGTTTTCCCTTCCCAGAGGAGGCTTTCTTTGCCTTCAGACTGGATCCAGATCGCCTTCAGATTCGAGAACCAAAGGCTTGTTCTTCCAGGCGCCATCCAGAGGTTGAGAGATCTCTTCATCGAAGAAACTACAATTGCTACCTGATAAAAGCCTTCCCCCTCCTTTGTTCTGATCTGATGATAGGTACGCTATCATAAACCGGGAGTTTCTTAACTTTCGGGTCCTGGCTATTTATTATTCTGCATGAGTTTTTGTGGGTATGATAGTTCTAGCATTACTAGTCATCATGCTGATTCTTTACTTATTTTCGGATCTTTAGCCACTGAATTAATGTCTAAAACAATTATAAAAAAATTAGTTTACTATTTTTCATCAGTCCTAGGTTCGTTCCGTATCAATATATAGTTGTTTAAAGGCTTCAAAAGTTGCTCTTCAATATGCTCTTCAATCCTCACTTAATGCTTCAAGAGGTTAGGTGGAAAAAGTTGAATTCCTTTTGAGTTTTCAATGATCACACAGAAATTCTCCTTGTTCTCTATGATTGAAATGAATGCTCATGTTCTTGTTTAAGTATGTATTTCTTTTATCTTCAATCCAAGAATTTTTATCTTTCTAGATGTTTTTCCATATATTTAAAATCATTTCTAGCCATTGGGAATTAAGAAATAGTTGTTAAATACATTGAAATTTGAATTCTGCAAGTTTTGGAATTAGCCATTAGTGTTACAATGCATGAGATGAGAGTCGGCTCATCTAAGAGGAGTCGGCTCTAGTCAACAGAAAATAGGAACACAAGTTTCTGTCATCTTGTGAGAGATGGCTCACAAAATAGGAGTCGGCTCAAATCTGCAGTGCCTAGAAAAATGAGTTTCTACCATTTTGAGGGAGAAGGCTCGTAGAGTAGGAGTTGGCTCTTCTGAACGATCTTCTAAAAACTTATTTACTATTTTTTCTAAGAGAAAAGGCTCATAGAATAGGAGTCAGCTCTTATAGATTATATTAATGAGTGTGCCATGCTAGAATCAAGTCTTCTAGTGCAAGTTGGCTCTTATAGTCTGAACTCCAAAACTTCAAGATTTTGAAAAGATTTTTCTCCTTAAAACTTTCAAGTGTCTTTCAAAATATTTTCCAAATGATTCTAAGGATTTTTAGGAGTATTCGTGCTATTTCAAATACAAGAGATAACTTTTCTATTCTTCCCATGATACAAAAATTTTTCATAGCATCTAAGGGAACCTAATGAGTTCAAGTGAACTTTATATAATTACAAATATTTTTAAAGATTTATAAGAGCTCACCACACACATCCCAATTATTAGACAAAGTTCTTGAAGGGATTATCATTGATAAAAATGAGTTCACTAACTATTCCATTATTCTATAGGATTTTCAATTGAGGGTTGTGCATTGGAAAGCCTTCTATAAAAAATATTCCTAAACATTTTAAAAGTATTAGTATATAATACTTTTATGCTCCAATATTTTGTAATCATCAAAATTATTTTCTGGATCAATAATCTTCTCCTTTTTGATAATGACAAAACACTGGGCATGAAGATTAAAAACTTTACAATTCAAGAAAATGTATCAGAGTAATATATATATTCATATATTGGAGTATATATCATGCATCAAATCATAGAAAATTCAGGTTTCAGAGTATATATAAATTATAATATCAGAGTTTAAGTATTTGGACAATTTAGAGTTTATATGATCATAGCAAACCATGTTTATATTAGAGCTTGGAAAAATATATCAGAGCAAGAAAATATGTATTAATATTGTTAAATTAAATGATCAGAAAGGGAATATGGATTTCAATAGACTTTATGATAGTCAATGCTTCCCTTTCTAATTTCAATCATATACTCATTTACTCTTCTAGTTGTTCATCACTTTCGATCTTTTTAATTTATTAATATCATTCACAAGCATATATTCATATCAAATTTTTAGGTTGTAATATTAAACATGCATATTCTTATTCTCATTCTCTCTTTTTTTGTTTGAAACTTTTAATCACATGCACCTTCTTTCTTCTTCCCCTTCTATCATCAACAATAAAAATCAAGAATGGTATAAAGAATGTCTTAAGGAAAAGCATGATATCATGATACCATTATACTACTCCCTGTTTTATTGTATATGGCACAAAATGATACCACAAATATCATTAGCACATATGCACATAGCATTTAGAAAAATATATAATGTATTATTTAAAACATCTCACCGGTACAAGATTTGGTACACTGTAATTATCAAAGTTAACATACCACATGAAGTACACAATGTTCAATACAATAAAAATATAGATATGATACTATATCAAAATATAGATTATAGTGATCTATGCATATATAATTAATGTGAAGTAAGTAAATATACTAAGAACATACTTCATGAAATAAAAATTCAGATTTAGCTCAAACATATACTTAACTTATATTTCTCTCCCTTTTTGATAGTATCAAAAAGTTTCAAAATAATGTTTAGAGAAAATTATGATGATCTCATCATGACATGAGAGTTATGATGCAAATATAAAGAATCAAAGTTAAATTATTTCAAAAGATACTTTCCTTTCTTTTTCAAGAGTAAATTCTCTTTTTTAGAAAAATCAAATTTATTTCATTTAAGATTTCATAATATACTTTCCTTTTCCCATTTTTCTCACCAAAATATAAATTTATATATAAAGTACAAGTTATTAAAGATCAAATTCAAAGAGTATCAAGTTTTAATCATAAAGAACTTATCATTCCTCTTTTCATGAATAAATAATTTTGTTCCAGTTAAATTTTAGAAAAAAAATAGAGAGTTTAAGGATACAAGCAAGAGAGATGAAATTTAAAATATTTAACACATTAAAGCACTTTGAATTCACAAAAATAAGCCCTAATAGTGGTCCCTTTAGGATTTCTATAATAGTGGAGGGTAAAAGATGAGATTTTGGTTCAGTTAAATAGTGAAGTGAAGAGGTAACTTAGGTTTTCAAGGTTTTTTTAAAAACAAAACATCTAACAACTGAGTCAGCTTGCACAATGCTAGGTCTGCTCAAGTTGACTCGAGTAAAAAGTAAGTTTTTGGATTTGAAAAAGTTGGAGATAGACTTAGAGGACTTAAACATACTAATTAAGGTTTTACTATATCAAAAATGATTAAGATCAGTTCTAGAGGTTTTTTCTAATTTTAAAAAATTTCTAGGTGAAATTTCTAAAATGGATCACACGGACTTAATTCACTTCTAATTATTATAAATCTATCATCACCAAGTAGTTTAGTGAATATATCATCTAATTATTTATCAGTATAAATAAATTCTAGTTCAATATCTTTATTTTGTATATGATCCTTAATAAAATGATATCTAATCTTTATGTGCTTCGTTCTTAAATGCTAAATAGGATTTTTAGTCAAATTAATAGCACTAGTGTTATCATATCCAATTGAGATTTTTGTTTGTTTAACACCAAAGTCTTCTAGTTGTTGCTTAATCTAAAGTACTTGAGCAACAACTTCCTATAGAATATATTCTGCTTTAGCATTAGATAGTGCTACAGAGTTTTGTTTCTTACTATACCACAAGAATTCAATCTTAAAAATTGATATGTTCCACTAGTGCTCTTTCTATTAATTCTATAATAACCATAATCAGCATCAACATAACTAATTAAGTCTAATGATGAATACTTAGAATACCATAATCCTAAATTAGATGTTCATTTAAGATATCTTATAACTATTTTCATAGCAAGTATATGTGATTCTTTTGGATTAGACTGAAATTTAGTACATATAAAAACTCTAAATAAGATATTAAATCTACTTGTTGTCACCAAGATTGCCACCGCCTGCAGCTCGGTCATGTCGGGGGGTCCTCCCGTCACCGTCGGGCACCGCGATGGGCCTCTCGGGGACTCGTCCGCTCTGTCCTGCTCTGCGGCTGCCTGTCAACGGCTGCATCGGGCCTCTTCATTCCTTCCTTCTTGCAAGACAGGGGAGACTCGAGCCGGGGATTCTGGTGAGGACTCCGACGATCAAGTCAATGGGATGATTGAGGGGAACAGACAAGACCTTTGCGGTGTAGAACTTGGAAGACCCATCCACCGGGAGGGTGTGACTCGAGAACAGGAATGTAAAGGAATGGACAAGAGGAGGGATCAAGAACGAGGAGGCTTCTCAGGCCAGTGGATCGCCCGACGGTGTTTGGTCGCCTGCTTACTTATCTCTCCCTCACTTTTTTCCACGTGCTTACCTTCCTTACCTTCCTCTGGAGGCTGGGTCGGACCCTTATGGCCTTAGGGGAACCTCCGAGAGAGAGAGAGAGAGACTCCATCCTCCCTTTCTTAGACCTCCAGGTGGCGCTTCGAGCCGAGAAGGTCCTCCTTTCCTAGAGAGAGCCTTCTCTAGTGAGCCAGCCAAAGAGACTTGCCTTCTTCTTGACTCTTAGGCCCCCTTATATGAGGGGTGCTTCTATTTCGAGAGAGACCACCCAGGGCTACAGGTCCTGAGGCCTTGGCCGGATTCTTCACTTGGGAAAGCTCTGAGTGTTGCACCATGACTGTCGACAACTATTGGTGGTGCCGCTATAGATGTGGCAGTACGTCGTTAGGCATGGGATCTGGGGGTGCCCACGTCGTACCTCTGGCACCCGCTTGCAGAAAGCTGGGGCGGGCAGGCTTTGCTTCACCATAATTCAAATATCTGTTCCTCTGGCAGGAACTCCATATCAGGGGCTCCGCTCCGGGGTACAGACACGTCCTCGGTAGGGAGCAGACCTCAGACGAGGGACTCGCCTAGTGAGCCTGCCGCGATTGGGAGCTGACCTCGACAGGGAGTCGGCCTCAGACGGGGGGCTCGCCTAATGAGCCAGGACTCAACTGGGGGCTGACCTCAATAAGGAGTCAGCCTTAGATGGGGGGCTCACCTAATGAGCCTAGCCTCGGCCGGGGGCAGACCTCGGTAGGGAGCCAGCCTCAGACAGGGTCTCGCCTAATAGGGCTGGCCTCGGCCGTGGGCTGACCTTGCAGGGAGTCGGCCTTAGATAAGGGGCTCACCCAATGAGCTCGGGTGGCAAGTCTTCTATCGTCGTAGCCACCCATGTGCTCCACATCAGCGGATGTCGCCACATCATTACTAATAGTTAAATATAGCAAGGATCCAATCATATCTTGATATAGCTTTTGATTAATACTTTTTTTTTCATCTTTGTCAAGCTTGCAGGTTAAACTCATTGGTGAGCTGATTTCTTTTGAGGATTCTATCTCAAACTTCTTTATTAGTTCCTTGATGTGCTTGGTTTGGTTGATGAATTTTCCTTCCTTTATTTGTTTGATTTGAAATCCAAGGAAGAAAGTCAGCTCATCGATCATACTCATTTTAAATTCATTTTGTATAAGCTTATTAAATTCTTTGCAAAGATCTTCATTAGTTATACCAAAGATTATATCATCTACATAAATCTATATAACTAATATTTTATCATTTTTTCTTTTAATGAACAATGTTGTATCTACACCACCCCTTATAAAATAATTTTTAAGCAAAAATTTGCTAAGTCTTTCATACTAAATCTAGGGGCTTGTTTAAGACCATATAAAGTTTTGTTCAATTTGAAAACATGATTAGATAAATTATGATTTTTCAATCCAGGAAGTTTCTCTACAAAACTTCTTAAGAAATATATCTATTTAGAAAAGCACTTTTTATACCCATTTAAAATAACTTGAAATTCGTATGATAAGCAAATGCATGTAAAAGTCTTATGGCCTCTAATCTTACTACAGGTGTATATGTTTTATCAAAATCTATTCCCTCTTCTGGATTATATCCTTTGGTCACTAATCTTACTTTGTTTCTAATTATATTAACTTTTTCATCTAATTTATTTATAAATACCCATTTAGTACTTATGATAGGATGTTCTTTGGGTCTACCAATTAAGGTCCAAACATTATTTCTCTTAAATTAGTTCAACTCTTCTTGCATAGCCATTATCTAATTTGGATCTTTTTCAGCTTCTTCTATGCAATTGAGTTTAATTTAAGAAACAAATGTAAGGTAATCAAAAGTGTCTTTAAATGAAGATCTAGTTCTAATATCTTGTGAGGGATCTCCTATAATTAAGTCCTTAGGATGGTGATGTATATACCTCCATTCCTTAGGCAAATCACCATACTCTTTGCTTACATTTTCCTTCTCTTCTTCAACTTGTTTATCTTTTAGATTTAAGTCATTTATTTCTTCATTCAATATACCTGTATTATTGTCTATGCACTCTTCTTTTCTTGAAAGTGAGGGTTTAGATTCGTCAAAATAATATAAATAGATTGTTCAACAGTTAAAGTTCTTTTATTGAAAACTTTATAGGCTTTACGTGAAATCTAATAACCAAGAAATATACCTTTATCAGATTTTGTATCAAAATTTTTAAGGTTATTTTTTTATTATTTAAGATAAAATATTTATAACCAAATACATGAAAATAACTTATATTTGGTTTTTAATCATTCCAAAGCTCATAGAGGGTTTTTTTAGAATTGGTCTAATAAGAACATGGTTTAGAATGTAATATACAATATTCACAGCTTCAGCCTGAAAGTACTTTAAAAAATTACCTTCATATAATATTGTTCTGGCCATTTCTTCTAATATTTTATTTTTTTCTTCATAACACCATTTTGTTGTGGTATTCTTGGAACTAAAAAGTTATAATCAATACCATGCTCCTTACAAAATTTTTCAAAATATTAATTTTTAAATTATGTACCATGATTACTTCTTATTGAAATAATTGATAGATTTTCTTGATTTGAAATATTTCTATGAAATTTCTAAAAAATAGTGAATGCCTCATCTTTATATGCTAAAAATAATATCTAAGTAAATCTAAAAAAGTCATCTACTATCACAAATCAACATTTCCTACCTCCTACACTTATATTCCTAGTTGGTCCAAATAAGTTTATGTATAGTAGTTTTAAAGGTCTAGATGCTGAAACAATATTTTTAGATTTGAAACTCTCCCTATTTTGTTTATCATATTGACAAGCATCACATACATGATCATTTTTAAAATTCAATTTAGATAAATCTTTAACAAATTTTTTGAAATTAATTTAAATAACATATGCATACTAGTATGTCCAAGTCTTCTATGCCAAAGCCAACTAGTTCTTTGATTTTAGTATTCATAGCTACTAGACTTATACTACTTTTCATCGTTAGATCATTTAAGTCGACCACAATATTTTGAAGCCTTTGTCACATAATTAATTAATGCTTAATTAATTATGCTTTAATTTGTTTACTAACAATATATTTTCAATGAATATTGAAGGGATGATTTTGATCTTGGCAATGCCAACAATTCTTTTCTTACCATTATTTCTAAAAGTTATAATGCCACCTTTCATTTCTAGAATAAAGAATTATTTTTTATCATCCATCATATGCCTTGAACAACCACTAACCAAATACCATCTTCTTTTTAATCTTTAGACTGCAAGACATCCCTATAAAATAAATCAAGGTTTTTAAGTACCCAAGTTTTTTTTGGATCCTTTGGGGTTAGTCACCATGGTTTTTTTGAGAATCCAAATTTTTTAACTTTATTTCTATTTTTCTTTCTTAAGTTACATTGATAAAATTTATGTCTAATTTTATTATAGCAAAAACAAACTACATTTGATTTTTGCAAAGACTTAGATGCTAAAATTTTGATTGCTAAAAATCTGGTTGCTAAAAATTTGTTATTGTACTTTGAGTTGTACCTAATTCTAGCTTTATCATTTGATTCTCTTTGGTTCTTAAGGATTAGCTAAAGTTTGTTTAAGCTCAAAGTCAATTTATCAATCAAAGGTTAAGTTTTTGAACTTCCATTTTCAAATTTTCATTCTCTTCCTCTAAAGCTTTAAATTTTTTAGAATGTTCCTCTTTTTCTTTTGCAAAGTCTTGTTTCTTTTATGAATTTCATCTTGTTCCTTTTGCAAGATTTTACTTGTTTCTAATGCATCATTTTCTCTCTTTGTAAGATATTATTTGAATGTTTGAAAGCTTTAATTTTCAAGCAAGCTTTCTTATATTTTGTAAGTCATAAAAAGCTGTATACAATTATTTAAATTTGAATTCAATATTTGGTTCATTGTAAACTGGTAGGACCGCGGGATTGTCGTTAAAACACCGTGGCTATCAGTTTAAAATCCGACTTCTTAAAATATTTAAAAATGCGTAGCAAGAGGAGTCGGGTCGAATCCACAGAGAAGGCGGTGTTTAGGATTTGAAATCTTTTTGATCTTGTAAAAAAAATATTTGAAGTCGAAAAGTATATAAAAAAAAATTAAAATTCTAGGAAAAGTAAACTTGGTACTAGGATCTATTATTTAGATCCTAGCATCTAGGTGCAGATAAGACGAAAGACAGGAGTAAAAAAAATATTGCATTGATTGAAATTTAATGTCTAGATACAATGCAAAAAAAAAAAATTAAATTAACAAAATAAGTAACAAAGATAAGAACAGATCGGCGCAGCCTCGTCGGGAAGATAGCTCCTTCCTTCGTACTCCGTGGAGCGAACTGGGCTTCCTCTGCGTCTTCTTCTTCGGATCCTGATCTCAGAGAGAGAAGGCTGGAAGATGGTGTAGGGACACGCTCTCCTTTGAGAAACCTCACTCCCAAAAGCCAACCCGTAACCCAAGCAATGCCCTTTACCCTGTACCTTGTCTTTTCTCCGGGATCCCTCTATCTTGTGCATTGGGGTTCAATTTATAATTGACCGAAGAGGGGAGCTTGTTGCACACTAGCGATGTGGGACAAAATAAAATTACCGCGATCGCTCCAATGATGCACTGTTGATTTCGCCGCTCGTGGGCTGCGCTGGTGCTCGTGGATTGCGCCGTGGAGCTCGTGGAGAATGCCCAGCGTCCGTGGAGAACGCCCAGCGTCCGTGAAGCTCGCCCGTGGACTGCTCGTGGACTGCCCGTGGAGCTCGTGGAGAATGCCCAGCGTCCGTGGAGAACGCCCAGCGTCCGTGAAGCTCGCCCAGCGTCCGTGAAGCTCGCCCGTGGACTGCTCGTGGACTGCCCGTGGACTGCCCTCCGGCAAGCCAGCTCGTGGAAAACGCCCGTGGGTTGCGCCACCGTGCGCATGGAGCTCGGCCTACGCGTGGAGAAGGTGGCTGCGCGTGGAGGAGGTGGCCGTGGGGAATGCCACTGTGGACGTGCGTGGCCGTGGAGAACGCCACCGTGGAGGGCGTGCGTGGCCGTGGAGAATGTGGACTGCCACCGTGGAGCTCCTCCTCCGACCGTGGACTGCACCACCGTGGAGAAAGTGGGCTGCGTCACCGTGGAGCTCCTCCTCCGTTTGCCGCCAAAAAACACCACCACCACCCGTCAAACCACTGCCGGAGCTTCTCCTCCGGCCAGGGACACCGCCGGCGTGCTTCCCGGCGAATTTCAGCGCTTCTGGAGGGCTGTGGTCCACGGCCTATTCCGTGGACCGGCAGCCATGGCTGCTGGTGAACCGAATAAAATTTTGTAAGCCCAGCAACCGGTCCATGGTGGACCGGCTGCTCCAAAAAGCGTGCAACATCAAAATATGTGCAAAAATATTAGAAAATTCATATCTTCTTCATTTCAAACCTGATTTAAGTATCGTTTGCGTCGTTGGATTCCATAAATCAAGCTCTACCTATTGGCGAGTTTCAAACTTATTAATTTTACCGATTCCATGATCATTAATTATAATTATTTAATCATTTAAATGGGTGTGTGGTGCTTTGACTTGAAATATATTTTTTCATGAACGTACTCTAATTTCACACTTTTCAAAGATATTTTTAAAATAATTAGTTTTGCAGGAAAGTCTAAATTAATTATGAAATTAGGTTATTAAAAGAATGTTAGCACCAATAATTAACTAAAATACTTAAAATATCGTGCAAATCCATGATTTATCACACCCCCCAACTTAAATATTGCTAGTCCCTTAGCAATGCAAAAAGTATAACCATGTGTCACAAAGATTATCCTTTACAAAAATAGATCAAGGTTTGAAAGTAAAAAGATCTAGCAAGTATCACTAACTAAGTATTGAGTTTTAGAAATAAATTTTGCAGTCAGCATAATTAGAAACTTTCTTAGAGTTCATCTAAAGATCTACAGCACTTGTGTTTGTGATGACTAACTTAACATTTCGGTACTAGTTTGCAAGAACAAATGTATCTTTGATTAACACTTACTTTGGTTAATTTTCTATACATCCCTAAATTAAGCTTATGAACTGAGTTAGCTTTCACACTACCTGATTTTTTTTTTTTTTTTTTTTTCTGAGCATCCTGGCCTTCCCTTCACCGTTTGACGCGAACCTCCACACTTGACTTAGGTGCAGAGACCCGGTTACTAAGTTTAGGGCGATCCACATATACTCTATGTTTTGCACTTTTATTTCAGGTAGGTAGCTCTTTCCTCAAAAAAAAAAAAAAATTTTAAATTGGGATATATATCAATTACCCGTTTTCAGTGATAATTAAGTCCTCAATTGTCCTTACAACTAATACTTACTTTGTCTCGTCAGCGTGCATGTGCAATGGAAGTGCTAATAGCCTTTAGGTGATCTAAGTAGGCCCTAAAAGTCTGACACGCTAGTTTACTTCTTGACTCGCTAACAGTCATTAGCAACACTCTCTAACTCTTATTACTTTTCCTAGTCTATCGTGCTCCAGATTTATTTTTGACACATGATTTTTTTTTATTTATTTATTTATTATTTTTTTTAATTTATTTTATTTTTATTATTTTTATTATTTTATTTTTATTATTATTATTATTATTATTATTTTTTTCTCTTTTTTTTTTCTTTAATTTTTTTTTTTTAAAAAAAAAAATTAAAAAAATATTTGTCCTGACCCCCCAACTTAAATACCATTGTCCCTAATGGTATGAAAAGAACTAAAAATGTAAAGGGATACATGAGAAGAGGAGCTCGTGAACAATGTAGAGGCTGCAATTTTTTTTTTTTTTTTTTTTTTTTTTTTTTTTTTTTAATAAAGAGTACATATTGGGTTGCCTCCCAACGAGCGCTAAGTTTAATGTCTTCAGCCAGACATAATGCAGCTCAGTTTAGTGTGGGTCAGTTAATGTTACTTGGTCAATGGTTCGATTTGTTGATATTCCTTCAATGTATGGTTTTAAACGTTGACCATTTACGTTAAAGAAGTTTCCTGACCTAGGATCATAAATTTTGACAGCACCATGGGGAAAAACTTGGTTAACAATGTAAGGTCCATCCCATCTAGATCTCAATTTTCCAGGAAATAATCGAAGCCTTGAATTAAATAACCAGACTTGTTGATTTGGCTTAAAGATTTTCTTAGAAATAAATTGATCATGAAAGGCTTTCATTTTCTCTTTATAAATACGCGAGTTTTCATAAGCATCTCGCCTCAGTTCATCTAGTTCACTCAGTTGCAACATCCGGTTAGAACCAGCTTGCTTTAAATCAAAATTTAATTGCTTAATCGCCCAGTAGGCTCTATGTTCAAGTTCTACCGGAAGATGACATGCTTTTCCAAAGATCAGCCTATAGGGAGACATTCCAATGGGATTCTTGTAAGCTATCCGATAGGCCCATAATGCATCATCTAATCGATCTGACCAGTTTCTACGATCGGGCCTAATAGTCTTTTGCAAAATGTTCTTGATCTCCCTATTGGATACTTCTACTTGGCCACTTGTTTGCGGGTGATAAGGTGTAGCTACTTTATGTGTGACCCCATATTTTTGCAAAAGCATTCGAAATTGGTAGTTTGTGAAATGGGCACCTCCGTCACTAATGATGGCACGAGGAAATCCGAACCTAGAGAAGATATTCTTTTGAACAAACTTTATGACTACCTTATGATCATTGGTTCGTGTAGCCATTGCCTCAATCCATTTAGAAACATAATCGACAGCCACCAAAATATATTCAAAACCATTAGAGGGTGGAAAGGGTCCCATAAAATCAATTCCCCAAACGTCAAAGATTTCAACTACCAAGATTGGATTTAAAGGCATCATGTCTTTTCTTGAAATATTTCCTAAGGCTTGACATTTAAGACATTCTTTGCCAAAAGTATAGGCATCCTTAAACAAAGTCGGCCAGTAAAATCCACTTTGCAAAACTTTAGCCACAGTTTTTCGACCAGAAAAATGTCCTCCGCAGGCAAGGGTGCGGCAAAAATTCAAAATACTCAGATGTTCAGATTCAGGAACACACCTACGGATGATTTGATCAGCACAGATTCGAAAGAGTTCAGGATCTTCCCAAAAGTAGTATTTAATTTGAGCAAAGAATCGATCCTTTTCATTCTTGGACCAGCCATCAGGGATTTGTCCAACCACTAAGTAGTTCACAATATCTGCAAACCAAGGGGCCTTTGCATGTGAAACTGCTAAGAGTTGTTCATCAGGAAAAGATTCTTCAATTGATGCAGGTTCACACTCTTCAACTAAAATCCTAGATAGATGGTCTGCTACAACATTCTTGGATCCTTTCTTGTCTCGAATTTCAATATCAAACTCTTGTAGCAGTAAGATCCATCTAATCAATCGTGGTTTAGCATCTTTCTTTGAGAGCAGGTATCTCAAAGCTGAGTGATCCGAATAAACCACAATCTTGGAACCTAAAAGATATGATCTAAACTTTTCCAGGGCAAACACTACGGCTAGCAACTCCTTTTCAGTAGTGGTATAATTTTTTTGGGCATCATTCAAAGTTCTACTAGCATAATAAATCACTATGGGACATTTGTTTACCCTTTGGCCCAAGACAGCTCCTATGGCAAAGTCTGGAGCATCACACATGATTTCAAAAGGTAGTGACCAATCAGGGGGTTGGATGGTTGGGGCTTGGGTCACAGCTTCCTTTAGAAACTCAAAAGCCTTAAGATAATCTTCATCAAAATTGAAAGGAATGTCCTTGGCGAGCAGATTACACAAAGGACGGGAAATTTTGGAAAAGTCTTTGATGAAGCGACGATAGAATCCTACATGGCCGAGAAAAGATCGAATTTGTTTGATAGAGATGGGTGGAGGAATTTTAGAGATCAATTCAACCTTTGCTTTATCTACCTCGATCCCTCTCTTAGATACAATATGTCCTAAAACAATCCCTTCTCGAACCATGAAATGGCTCTTCTCCCAACTCAGAACTAAATTAGCCTCAATACATCGTTTTAAAATTTTCTTCAAATTATTGAGGCAACTCTCAAAAGATTCTCCAAAGACTGAAAAATCATCCATAAAAATTTCCAAGAAATCTCCTATCATGTCCGAGAAAATTGATATCATGCACCTTTGAAAGGTTGCAGGTGCATTACACAAACCGAAAGGCATTCTACGGAAAGCAAAGGTTCCAAAGGGACATGTGAAGGTGGTCTTTTCATGGTCTCCTGGATAGATAGCTACCTGGTTGTATCCTGAGTATCCATCTAAGAAGCAAAAGTATTGCTGGCCAGCTAATCTTTCTAGGATCTGATCAATAAATGGTAAGGGAAAGTGGTCTTTGCGGGTAGCTGCATTAAGTTTTCTATAATCTATACAAACACGCCACCCAGTAGAAAGTCGTGTTGGCACTAAATCCCCATGGTCAGTACGGACAACCGTGAGTCCAGATTTCTTTGGAACGACTTGAGTAGGACTCACCCAATGGCTATCAGAAATAGGATAAATAATACCAGCATCTAACCATTTAATCACTTCCTTCTTGACCACTTCTTGCATGTTTGGGTTGAGCCGTCTTTGCATTTCTCTAGTAGGCTTGGCACTATCCTCAGTATAGATATGGTGCATACAAATTGATGGACTAATGCCTTTTAAATCAGCAATGGCCCAACCTATGGCCTCCCTATGTGTTTTCAGAACATCTATCAATTGGTTTTCCTGCTCAATGGTTAGGTCAGACGCAATGATCACAGGCAGGGTTTTGTCAGGTCCTAAAAACACATACTTAAGTGATTCAGGCAAAGTTTTTAGTTCAAGTTGTGGTGGGGCCTGAATCAAAGGGTGCAAAGGCTCAGTTCCTAGGTCAGGTAAGGATTCAGTTTGCATTGACCAAGGTGGTGAAGGTTGAGGTGAATCAGGTAGGGCATTTACCTCTTGGACTTGGGTTTCAGTAATAGGCTCATCATCTTCCATCAAATTGGAGGAAAATTCAGACTCAACAATCTCATCTACTAAACTAATCACAGAACAATTTTCCTCCTCTCGAGCAAACTTTGAGGCATTAAAAATATTGATTCTCACCTTTTGATCCCCAAAAGAAATGTCCATAGCTCCCGTTTTACAATTGATATTGGCGTTGGCAGTGGCTAGGAATGGACGACCTAAGATTATGGGATTCTGATTTAGCTCTTGGGATGGTTCCATGTCTAGTATAAGGAAGTCTACTGGGAAATAACATTGGTTCACTCTAACTAAGACATCGTCAATCAAACCACGTGGTGTCTTGACAGATCTATCGGCTAGTTGAAGAATGACTGACGTGGGTTTTAGTTTACCTATCCCAAATTTTTCATAGACCGAGGTTGGAAGAAGGTTCACACTAGCTCCTAGGTCTAACAGGGCTCGGTCAAAGGTAATGCCTCCTATAACACAAGAAATCAAAGGAGCACCGGGGTCTTTCATTTTCTGAGGTAATTGATTCAACAAAACTGCACTTACATCCTCAGACAAAATGATTCTCTTTATGGTTCGTGGCTCACGCTTTTGGGTGCAGAGTTCTTTGAGAAATTTAGCGTAAGCTGGAACGTGCTGAATTGCATCGAGGAGGGGTAAATTAATATGAACTTGCTTGAATAATTCCATTAGCTCCTCGTTGCGTGCTCCTTGCTTTTTACGGGAAAAGCCAGCTTCTAGGGCTGAAGGGAACGGGACTCTAGGTTTATAAGTCTCAGGTAATTCATCTGCTCTCTTCTTCCCTTTCTCATTTAAATCGGAACCAGTATTAGTACTAGTCCCGGGCTCAGGCTCTTCTACATGGTTAGTCTCATCTTCTAACTTCTCATTCTTGCTAGCATCAGTACTAGCCTCTCTCTCCTGGTTTTGATATGGGTCCCTAAGAATCCTACCACTTCTAAGCTCAGAAATTGCTTTAGCATTCTCAAATTGAGGGTTCTTAGGTGGAACATTAGGCTGAAGAATGAGTGGGTTGTTTCTAGGATTCGGTATTGGTTGACTCGGTAGTTGACCTGGTTCTCTCCTCATAGTAGATTCAGCTAACTGTCCTATTTGAACTTCTAACCTGGCGATAGATTGTTGTTGGGTCATGATTAATTGTTGAAGTTGATCAAACCTATCGTCGGCTAGATTGGTCTGTTGAGGAGGTTGATATGATGACTGATGATGATATGGTGGCTGATATGGTGGCTGAGCAGGCTGACTAGGCTGACCTCTATTATAGGCATAGTTTTGGTATGGGGGCCTATTTTGAAAGTTCCGTGCAGGAGGAGTTTGGGTCTGAACCTGAGTCTGTTGTGGTTTCCAAGAAAAATTAGGATGGTTTCTCCAACCCGGGTTATAAGTATTTGAAAATGGGTCATTACCCGGCTTGGAGCAACCTTGAGCAGCTTGGACTTGTTCTTGGATGAAAGGTGGTAACTGTGCAATCGTAGGACATTCATTCATTTGATGGGCTGGGCTAGCACAGATAGAACAAATCTCCTGATGATTAGAGGGTGATGGGTATTGTGATGGGTGTGATGGGTATTGTGCAGGAGATTGAGATTGTTGACTGAGGGCTAGGACTTGATCCAATTTTTGAGAAAGGAGGTCGACTGTATCTAATCTTTGGGATATTAGGTTCAAGTCGACATTGGAATTTGAATGTGTAATTTCATAAATCCCTGCCCGCTTTTGGTGAGGAATCGATCTTTCATATGAAGTCAAAGAAGCGTGGTTGATCGAATTTTCACTTAGGGTTTCAAACAAGGTATAGGCCTCATCCTCACTTCTACTCATGAATGCACCTCCACAAGATGCATCCACCATCTGTCTATACTGGTCTCCTAATCCCTCATAAAAAGCTTGGACAATTTGCCACTTAGACAGACCATGATGTGGGCATTTTCTAAGGAGTTCCTTAAGTCTCTCCCATGATTCATGAATTTGTTCACCAGGAAGCTGAGCAAATCCAGTGATGGCTCGCCTCATGGTGTTGGTTCGACCTATAGGATAGAATTTCTTAAGGAACTCGTGCTGCATTTCAGCCCAAGTTCGAATTGGTTTCCCTAGTGTGCCAAGCCAGTACTTGGCCTTATCCTTAAGTGAGAAGGGGAACAAGGTTAGCCTAAGGGCATCATCAGTGAAATCTTGGATCTTCACCGTAGAACAGATTTCTAAAAACTCATCTAGATGCTTATAAGGATCTTCATTGGTATTCCCATAAAAGGAAGGGAGCATCTGGATTGTGGCAGACTTGATCTCATATTGTCTAGCAGGTATTTCAGGTAAATGGATACAAGTCGATGGGTTGTAGGTGGAAGGAATAAAGTATTCCTTCATCTGTCTAGGTGGTTCTTCTGGGTTTCCAGCCATTTGATTTTTTGGTGTACTATGGATCAGCCGTTCAATTTCAGGGTTGAAGTCAACTAGGTCTGTAAATAGAGATCTTCTACCGTGCATGAAACAGTGCAACCCAAAAAATTTTTTTTATTTTATTTTATATATATATGATTTTTTTGTTATTTTCAAACACTTATCAAACAGATTTTTATCCTAGGCTCCCTAATTCTAGACAGCTCCTAACTTCCAAGACCGCCTTGGAGCCCTCCAAGTCAAAGACCAATTAGCTAACTGGCCAGGTAAGGGTAAGGTCGGTGGAGTTTCCCTCTTTGCTTGCCTTAGACACCAATTGAAAATTGGCCAGGTAAGCGGATCCAACCACCTTCCTTCGGGACGTAATCCCTGAACCCCTTTCCTAGACACCAGTCAACCAACTAATCTTGACCCGGTCCAACTCTTCCGGGTGCCCTGTCCTATTGAGCTCGAGTTCCTTAGAGCTGACGTCTAGTTAATTTTATTTAGAAGGCTTAGGTATGCAAAATGAGGGGTGATGGTTTGTGGGCTAAGGAAGGGTATTGAACTCCCCACCTTATCTTGTTTATGGAAAAGTGCCCTTAAGATGATTATGAGCTTATGAAATGCAATATGATGTCCAAAATAAAAGTTATAACACACAAAATTAAATTAAAGCTATATATATTTTTTTTAATTTTGTGATTAAGTTTCTAATCCTAATAAATTATGAAATGTCTGGGCGATTTTTTTTTTTTTGGATTTTGCAGAAAAGATAAATTTACCTAAATGAATCTAAAAATGAAAAAAAAATTGTTTGAAATTTGAATTTTGAATTTTTTTTAAAATTTGAAATTTGATTTTTTTTTTTTTTTTTAAAAATTTGAAATTTGAATTTTTTTTTTTTTGGAGATAAGAAAATAAACTAAAAAGACAAATAATTAATATGTAAAAGAGGAAAGAAAGTTTACTGATTGGGAGACTTCCTTCCTCTTCTGCTTTTCTTCCCTTTTTTTTTTTTTAATCTGCAAGAAAAAGAAAAGTTAGCATGGTATATAAAAAAAAATCAAAAAGATCAAAAACTATTATTTTAATGCCCTCCCCGGCAACAGCGCCAAAAACTTGGTAGGACCGCGGGGTTGTCGTTAAAACACCGTGGCTATCAGTTTAAAATCCGACTTCTTAAAATATTTAAAAATGCGTAGCAAGAGGAGTCGGGTCGAATCCACAGAGAAGGCGGTGTTTAGGATTTGAAATCTTTTTGATCTTGTAAAAAAAATATTTGAAGTCGAAAAGTATATAAAAAAAAATTAAAATTCTAGGAAAAGTAAACTTGGTACTAGGATCTATTATTTAGATCCTAGCATCTAGGTGCAGACAAGACGAAAGACAGGAGTAAAAAAATATTGCATTGATTGAAATTTAATGTCTAGATACAATGCAAAAAAAAAAAATTAAATTAACAAAATAAGTAACAAAGATAAGAACAGATCGGCGCAGCCTCGTCGGGAAGATAGCTCCTTCCTTCGTACTCCGTGGAGCGAACTGGGCTTCCTCTGCGTCTTCTTCTTCGGATCCTGATCTCAGAGAGAGAAGGCTGGAAGATGGTGTAGGGACACGCTCTCCTTTGAGAAACCTCACTCCCAAAAGCCAACCCGTAACCCAAGCAATGCCCTTTACCCTGTACCTTGTCTTTTCTCCGGGATCCCTCTATCTTGTGCATTGGAGTTCAATTTATAATTGACCGAAGAGGGGAGCTTGTTGCACACTAGCGATGTGGGACAAAATAAAATTACCGCGATCGCTCCAATGATGCACTGTTGATTTCGCCGCTCGTGGGCTGCGCTGGTGCTCGTGGATTGCGCCGTGGAGCTCGTGGAGAATGCCCAGCGTCCGTGGAGAACGCCCAGCGTCCGTGAAGCTCGCCCGTGGACTGCTCGTGGACTGCCCGTGGAGCTCGTGGAGAATGCCCAGCGTCCGTGGAGAACGCCCAGCGTCCGTGAAGCTCGCCCAGCGTCCGTGAAGCTCGCCCGTGGACTGCTCGTGGACTGCCCGTGGACTGCCCTCCGGCAAGCCAGCTCGTGGAAAACGCCCGTGGGTTGCGCCACCGTGCGCATGGAGCTCGGCCTACGCGTGGAGAAGGTGGCTGCGCGTGGAGGAGGTGGCCGTGGGGAATGCCACTGTGGACGTGCGTGGCCGTGGAGAACGCCACCGTGGAGGGCGTGCGTGGCCGTGGAGAATGTGGACTGCCACCGTGGAGCTCCTCCTCCGGCCGTGGACTGCACCACCGTGGAGAAAGTGGGCTGCGTCACCGTGGAGCTCCTCCTCCGTTTGCCGCCAAAAAACACCACCACCACCCGTCAAACCACTGCCGGAGCTTCTCCTCCGGCCAGGGACACCGCCGGCGTGCTTCCCGGCGAATTTCGGCGCTTCTGGAGGGCTGTGGTCCACGGCCTATTCCGTGGACCGGCAGCCATGGCTGCTGGTGAACCGAATAAAATTTTGTAAGCCCAGCAGCCGGTCCATGGTGGACCGGCTGCTCCAAAAAGCGTGCAACATCAAAATATGTGCAAAAATATTAGAAAACTCATATCTTCTTCATTTCAAACCTGATTTAAGTATCGTTTGCGTCGTTGGATTCCATAAATCAAGCTCTACCTATTGGCGAGTTTCAAACTTATTAATTTTACCGATTCCATGATCATTAATTATAATTATTTAATCATTTAAATGGGTGTGTGGTGCTTTGACTTGAAATATATTTTTTCATGAACGTACTCTAATTTCACACTTTTCAAAGATATTTTTAAAATAATTAGTTTTGCAGGAAAGTCCAAATTAATTATGAAATTAGGTTATTAAAAGAATGTTAGCACCAATAATTAACTAAAATACTTAAAATATCGTGCAAATCCATGATTTATCATAAACCTCATCCTCCAAAGTCATTAAGCATAAGTTAGTTGATTTTGTTTGCTCTTCTTCTTCACTGGAGCTTTATTTATCACTGTCACTTCATAGTGCAACCACAACTTTTTTCTTGCCTTCTTGTGGCTTTTCTTTAGCATAGGATAGTCTGATCGATAATACCTCCATTTTTTACATTCATAATATATAGGATGTTGATCTTTGTCCTTTTCTTTATCTTTTTCCTTACTTGGCTTCCCTCAGCTAAGTATCTCCTTTTGTACCATGATCTGTACTTGTCCATGAATCTTCTAAATCTTCTCATTATAAAGGCCATATCTTCATCTCCTAACTCCTCTTTAGATGAGGGTTTTCTTTTTTCTTTCTTTTCTTTTTTAGTTACAGCTTTGAGAGCTATTATTTTCTTCTTCTTTCCTTCCTCATCATCGTGGCATTTCATATTAAGTTCATACATCATCAAGGATCTAAGAAGTTCTTTCAATGGTAAGTTGTTGAGGTTCTTTTGCTTTTTGAATTGCAGTGATTTTTTGATCCCATTTATCTGACAGTGATCGAAGAATTTTATCTACCAAGTCACTATTAGAGTATGTCCTGCCAAGATTTTTGAGACCATTAATAATATCAATAAATCTTGTAAATATTTTTTAGACAGTCTCAGTGGGTTCCATTTTGAATAGTTCATAATTATACATAAGTAAGTTGTTGACCCTTGGAATGATTTTGATGATTATAAAATGTTGGAGCATATATTTATTACTAACCTTTTCAATTATTCAAGAAGTTTTTGTAGGAAGCATTTATCAATGTATTATTTTATTTTCTACTTAGTTGAAGTTTATTCTAGTGTAATTGTTTTATTTGATGAAGAGTTGTATGAACAAATTGTATTGAAAATCTCAAAGTTGTAAAGCCCTAATTCTTAATCTTGTAATCTTGTAAAAAAGGGCTTAAAAATTAGTAAAAATGAGTTTGAATAGGTTAGATATCTTTTGTAAAATATTTTGAAGTATTCGGAAGACTTGTACTGGTTGGAAATACGTTTGGTTGAAATTTTAAAAAAGTTCTACTCGAGCCGACTCATGGATCAAGAGCCGACTCCTATTCTGGCATGGCACGGAGAGTTTCAAAGTTTCAGAAGTCCGAGCTGACTCGAAGATATTGAGCTGACTCGTCCAGAAGTTCCAAATCACATGATTCAGAAACCCAGAGATCCGAGCTGACTCGATCCAAAAGATCCGGCTCATCCAGAGTATGTTTTTCTTTTGTCTGAGACTTCGAGCCGACTCGACCATCTCGAGCCGACTCGAGTGTCGGGTTCAGACATGTAACGGCTAGTTACAGAATTGATTTTTTGAGTTTTAAGAAGGCTCCAACGGCTCTATTTCGATTCACTAGGCTCTACAATGGCTAGAACTGTTGGAAAACTATAAAAGGGAGGCATTTATGATGGATTTAAGAGATTCTTTGAAAATTATTGAGTATTCAAGAGAGTTTCAAGTCTTTTAGCAACCAAATTCAAGTGAGCATTCAAGAGAGGATTCAAAACTTCACCAACTCATCTGCAATCATTGAATCCAACTTTTGAGGAAGTCAAGAAGTAGTTTTAAGAGCATTCAAGAGTATCTAAAGTAAGGCTTCAATTTGAGCTTCATCGACAACTACTAAACAACTTCGGTTTGTTGTAAAGTTGCTAGTTTCTTTTTTGAATATCTTGTATCTTCTCTAAGAGCAGCAAGGGGCTGTATCTTGTGAGTGTTGAAAGGTTATTAGGTAAGCCTATTAAAATCTAAGTTGGGTTTTTTTTGGTGAGCCCGGTGTTAAAACCAAAGGGTGTTGGGTTTGGATTGTGATCTCGATAAAACAATCCGACTGTATTCTAGGAAGAATATAGTGGAAATCCTAAGTGGTGCTTAGATAGTGGATGTAGGAGCAAAGTTGATCCGAACCACTCTAAATTTCTTGTGTTTGTGATTGTGTTTGCTTGACTTGTTTGTGATTGTTGATTTACTTGCTTTCGTTGCATAATCTATCACAACACCACAACACTAAAAGATTTTCAAAGTGCATATACTTGCAAGTTTTTTTTATCCCAATTCACCCCTCTCTTGGGAAGCCACCTGGGCAACACAAGTTAATTTTTGAATTCTTAACTTGGTTGTGTCTTCGTGAGTGACTTGAAGTCTATCCCAATTTTTTTTTATAGAATTGCAAGTTAAAATTTGGTTAAACTCAGTGGGATCAAGTGCACAATACAAGAGGTTCATGGTTTTTGTATTTATTTTAGCTATCTTCATATCATGATCATCCTATTCATCTTTTGATTTTGGAATGTCAATGCCATCAATCTTCTTAGTAGGTGTGTGAAGACCTTTCATGATCACTCTCCATAATTAGAAGCCTATGGCTTGAATATAGATTCACATTATAGCCTTCTAATATGAGTAATGGGTGCCATTGAAAAATGAAGGTCTGTTACTGGATTATCTTTTGGCCAGTGAAGTGGTCATGTGGGTTGCCATGATCTTTTTTTCTAATCATTGGATTAATAGCACTGAGACATGGCTTTGATAGCACTTGTTGCCTAGACCGATAATCCAAGAAGGGGGGTGAATTAGATTTTTGAAAAATAAAATAAGTTTATGCTTTTAAAACTTTAGTCAAATATGAGCCAAGTTTAGTGTGATTTGGAAAAATAAAATGAGAGAACAAAAGAGACAAACAATCACACAAAAATAATAAATTTTTAGTAGTTTAGAGCAATCCCAGCTCCTACATCCATTATCCAAGGATCTCTTAGAATTTTTACTATATTCCTACAAAAATATAGTCAGATTGTTTTATCCCTGGCTTACAATCTAAAACCCAAGTACAATATTTATTTTACATGCTCACAAATAACTCAATTGGTTTTTCAAAGATCACCGATCAAAACCCAAGCCCAATTCAAAGTTTCAGCTCCTAGCTGAAATAAACAACTTTAAAGTATGAAAATAGATTAATAAAAAATAAACTCTAAAAAGAGTTGATTATTGTAGTTGAAGCTTGATATATAGCTACTCAAAGGTTTCAAAAGTTGCTCTTTAATACATTCTTCAATCCTCACTTAATACTTCAAGAGGTTTGGTGGGAAAAAGTTAAATTTTTTTTGAGTTTTTAATAACTGCACAGAATATTTTCCTTATTCTCAATCATTGGAATGAATGCTTAAGTTATAGTTCAAGTATATATTCCTTTTGACTTCAATCTAAGAATTTATATCTTTCCGGATGTTTTTCTGTGTTTAAAATCATTTCTAGTCATTTATAGCCATTGGAAACTAAGAAATAGCCATTATAAACCAAGAAATAATTGTTAGATATCTTGGAATTTGAATTCTACTAGTTCTGGAACTAGCCATTACTATTGCAATCCATGAGATGAGAGTCAGCTTACCTAAGAAGAGTCAGCTCTAATCAGCAGAAAATAGGAATATAGGCTATCATCCTATGAGAGATGGCTTGCAGAACAGGAGTTGGCTCAAATTTGTAGTGCCTAGAAAAATGAGATTTTGCTATTCTAAGAGAGAAGATTTATAGAGTAGGAGTCGGCTTTTCTAAAACATCTTTTAAAAACTTGTTTACTATTTTTTCTGAGAGAGAAGGCTTGTAGAATAGGAGTCGGCTCTTTTGGACTGTATCAGTGAGTGTGCCATGCTAGAGTTAGCTTTCTAGTACGAGTAGGTTCTTACAACCTAAACTCCAAAACTTCAAGATTTTGAAAAGATTTTGCTTTTTAAAGCTTCAAAGTGTCTTCCAAGTATCTTCCAAGTGATTTTAAGTATATTTAGGAATATACATGCTATTTCAAATACAAGAGATAATTTCTCTATTCTTTTTATGATATAAAAATCTCTCAAAGTATCTAAGGAAACCTAATGAGTATAATTAAACTTTCTATACTTAAAAATATTTCTAAGAATTTATAAAAGCTCATCACACACAACCGAATTATTACATAGAATTCTTAAAGGGATTATCATTGATAAGCTCATTAACTATTCCAATATTCTATAAGATTTTTAATTGAAGGTTGTGTACTAAAAAGCTTTTTACAAAAATATTCTTAAACATTTAAAAAGTTTTAGCATAGATTCATCCTTCAATATTTTATAATAATCAAAATTATTCCTGGGATCAACACAGCCATTCCTGCATCTACCTCTTACCCCAGTGATCAATTTTTCCAGGGGAGATCCTCTCATGGATGGGTCCCTTATCGATTGTGGTCTCCTTCACCCTGTTGAACAAACCATTAGACCCCCCAGGGGAGGTCCTCCCATCATCAAACCATCTGTCGATCGCGGTCTCTTATACTACACTAGGTTGATCCCTCGTGTGAGGAGTGATGACCAAAAAAAGAGCTAAAGTAGGAGAAGCATCCTGGATCCTCCATCTGAGTCATCGTCCAAGTCCTTCAAAGAGGGGTCTATCAATGAGACTATTCAGCGATTGGCTAAGCAACATCTCTATGACTACAATCGCAAGCTGAGTGGCATCAATCGCCAACTTACTGATCTTCAAGAAGGGAGTCAAGAATCGATGGGTTTCGATACTTATCCTCCTCTCATCCACAAAATAATGGAGGAATCGATTCTTAGTCAGTTCAAAATATCCTAGTTGGATCCATATGATGGCACTACCAATGTGCTGGACCACTGGAAGAGCTACAAGGCTCTCATATAAATTCAGGGCACTACTAATACCTTACTTTGCATTGCCTTTCTAGCCACTCTTCTTAAGCTAGCTCCGGCATAGTACTCCCAACTTGGGCTAAGGAGCATTGACTCTTTTAATTAGTTGGAGAGGCAATTCATAGCTCACTTCGATACTAGTCAGAAGATGCCACAGAAAGCTGATAGTCTCTTCTCCATCCACCAATAAGACGGAGAATCTTTGAAAGATTACGTGTCTCGATTCATGATAGTTATGCTAGAAGTTATTATCTTAACGAGTCCATGGTCATGCTGGCCATGAAAAGAGGACTTTGCACCTCCCGGTTCACCTATTCACTGGACAAGACTCATCCAAAATCTTATTTAGAGATGCTAATCTACACACAGAATACATTTATGTAGATGAGGGAGTTCTCACTCGATGAGAGATCGATAGGAAGTCGAAGAGGAAGAAAGTCCAAAGAGAGCCAAGCAAAGCCTGAGCTGAAAAGTCTGACTTGTCCTACCAATAAAATTTCAAGTCAAAGATCTTTTCCACCAAACTAGGCAACTTTACCCCTCTCCTCATCCTCAGAGCCAAAGTTTTAATGGAGATAGAATGTAAGTAGTACTTATGAAGGCCTCATCCATTAAAGCCCTCAGCCTCTTGTAACAAGAGAAAATATTACCAGTTCCACTAGGACATGGCCATGACACCAAGCAATACCATCAGTTGAAGAGAGAGATTGAAGAACTTATTCAGCATGACTACTTTAAAAAATATATTTGTAGAGGAGTCTGGCCTAATACCCAGGATCTTGGCTAGTAGCTGACTTAGGCTGAGATTGACAACCAGTCGACAAAGGGAAAAGCTGGCATGATCTCTTGGATGGTAGAGCACTCTATAAAGAGGTTGAGGGGAGAGAAGAAAATGTAAATACCTTTTCTGATAGGGATCTTTTTAAGGTTTACAACCTAATAATGATGCTACCGTTGTGTCCATGATGATAGCTAAATATCATGTTAAAAGAATTTTACTCGATAGTAAAAGCTTAATCAATATTTTATTTTATGATATTTTTATTTGGATGAACATGCCTTTAAACCATTTAAAACTAACTTCTATAACTTTAGTCAGCTTCACTAGGGACTTGATTGGAATTGAAGGAGAAATCATCCTTCTAGTTATGGTAGGGACTCCATCCTAACAGAGCACCATCTTCATGATATTTATAGTAGTCCGTATGCCCTCGACAAATAATATTTTTCTCGGGTGACTAGGGTTAAACTAGCTAGATACTATTTTTTCAACTAAATACCTTCTCGTCCACTTCCAAATAAAGAATAGAGTCGGTGAGATAAGCAAAGACCAACAACTACTCGACAGTATTTCCTGATGGCATCCAAAGTATAAAAGGCTAGTAAGGTTTTGACTACTGAACAACTGGATCAGAGAGAGCCAGATAAAAGAGATATGCTGGCCAAATAGTTACTCTCTTCCTGCTAAGGGACGATATGGCAAAGTCCATCCAAGTTAGAGCTCTTCTGCCCGAGAAGGAAAGGAACCAATTGCTAGACTTCTTATAGATCAACTCTAGCATCTTTGCTTGGTCGATATCAGTATGTCATGATCCCTCTTGAAGTGATCACCCATAAATTGAATGTTGACCAGAAATATAAGTTGGTCTGGCAAAAGAAGAGAAGTTTTGCCCTTGAAAGATAAAAGGCCATCGACGAAGAAGTTGATAAACTCCTCACTACTCGATTTATTCGAGAAGCCCACTATCCCAATTGGTTAGCCAACATCGTCATGATCAAGAAAGCTAGTGGGAAGAGAAGAATTTGTATTAACTATCCTGACCTCAATAAGGCATGCTCAAAGGATAGTTTTCTATTATCGAAGATTGATAACTATTCAACTCTATATTTGGACATTAGCTACTCAGCTTCATGAACACCTTCTTTGGCTACAACCAGATCAGGATGGTTCTTGAATATGAGGAGAATATTTCCTTCATAACTAATAAAGATATTTATTGCTATAAAGTAATGCCTTTTATTTTGAAAAATACATGAGCCACCTATCAATGGTTGGTTAATAAGATCTTCAAGGATTAGATTGGTTAGAATATAGAAGTTTATGTCGATAACATGCTTAGCAAGAGCTTCGAAGAGGCTGACCATATTAAAGACCTAAACCAAGCCTTTAATGCCCTTCATCAACATCGAACGAAGTTTAATCCAAGCAAATATGTCTTTGATGTTACAGTCATCAAGTTTCTCGGATTCATGTTATCAAGCCGGGCATCAAGATGAAGCCAAAAAAATCTATGCAATCTTTGACATATAGCATCCAACCTCTAAGAAGGAAGTGCAGCAATTGATCGAGCATATTACAGAGCTTTATTAGTTCATCTCGTAATTGACTGATCGTTGCTTGCCCTTCTTCAAGGTCTTATGCCAAATGCACAACTTTACATAGATGGAGGAATTCTGACAAGTTTTTGAGAGTTGAAAAAGTTTCCCAGATCTCCACTCTTGCTTTCTAAGCTCAAGGTTAAAGAGGAGCTCTACTTGTACTTTACATTTTCAGAGGCAGTCAGCACTATGCTTATTTGAGTGGATGACAAAGAAGCCCAAAAGTCTATCTACTATATCAACTGAGTGCTTCACGACATGGAGATCAAGTACTCTAAATCAAAAAAGAATGTTTATATACTAATCATCTCTATACAATATTTTAGGCTATATTTTCAAGTTGATTCGATAGTCATCCTGACTAACCAACCTCTTAAGGCCATCTTGCATCAGCCCGACACCTTCAGGAGAATGGCCAAATGGATGGTTAAACTCAACGAGTTTGATATCTCCTATTGCCTGAGATCATGCATGAAGGCTCAAGTTCTAGCTAACTTTATTATCGAGTGCATGTGGTTGGACAACAAGCTTGAAGAACTATCTACTGAGCTACTTGCTGAGCAACCTGATCCACGGATGACTTGGATCTGTCAAGTAAATGGTACTTCAAACTCTCAGAAGAGTGGAGCTAGACTCATCCTGATCAACTTGACAGGAGTGGCCACCGAGTATACCTTGCGCTTCTTATTCAAGGTGACCAACAATTAGTCTGAGTACAAAGCCTTGCTAGCTAGATTGAAGCTGGTCAAAGAACTTGAGATAAAGCATCTAAGGGTCTTCACTGACTCTCAACTTATGGCTAGAAAAGTCACTAGCAAGTATGAGGCTCAAGACCCTATAATGGCCAAGAACCTTGATAAGGTGCGAAGCTTCAAATCTGTACTTGAACACTTCAGCATATCTCATACTCCCCAGTGTGAAAATGTCTAGGTAGATACACTTTCCTAGTTATGACCTTAGTGAACAACTCCCTTAGGTGGACATAGATTGAATACCTGGAAGTTTCTAGCATCAATGAAATTAAGGAAGTTCGACAGGTCTCCTATGAGCCAAGTTGGATGGATCCATTCATCAAGTGCTTGACCGAAGGTATCCTATCCAACGATTCTATAAAGACGAGGTTGCTAAAATGGAAAGCTTCTTGGTTCATGCTGCTAGCTGAACATCTTTACAAGAAGTCCTCATTCTCGTTGCTCAAGTATATGAGACCCATCGAAGCCAACAATATACTTCGGAAGATTCACGAAGGCATTTATAGGAACCATCTAGGAGCCAGGTGCTTAGCCTACAAAGCCCTAAGGCAAGGACATTACTGGCATACCATGCGGGAAGATGCCATGGAACTTATCCAGAGGTGAGATTGATGCTAATAGCATGCTAACATCCAACGGTAGCAAGCAACATAGCTGACCCGGCTTTCTTTTCTCTAGCTATTCGCCTAGTGGGATATAGACATACTTGGCCCATTTTCCTAGCACTGGGTTAATGGAAGTTCTTAGTTGTCACGACTGATTACTTCATGAAATGGATGAAGGTAGAGCCTTTAGTGCACATTACCAAGAGCAAGATCAAAAGTTTTTTTTCTGGAAATCTATCATTTATTGATTCAAACTTTCTCACACTATTATCACTGACAACAACCAACAGTTTGACAACTAGGTATTCAAGAAATTCTATACTAAGCTCCACATCCAACACTAGTTTACATTTATGGGATACCCTCAATCAAATAGAAAAGCAGAAGTGATGAATCGGACGATCCTTTAAGGGCTTAAAACTAGGCTGGATGATGCCAAAGGCAAATGGGCCTAGAAGTTACCCAATATGCTATGGGTATACCACACCACTGCTCAGACATCAACCAATGAGACTCCCTTTAGCTTGGTCTTCGGCACTGAAGTAGTTATCTCAGTCGAGATTAGACTTCCAACTATATAGATCGAATACTTCGACAAGTCAAGCAACTCAAGCTAATTAAGGGCCAACCTCAACCTACTGGAGAAGACTCGAGATCAAGCTTGCCTTAGGATGGCGGCATACCAATAATGAGTTGCTTAGTATTCAACTCTCATATAAGGCAGAGAACCTTTCAATCTGGAGATCCTGTATTATGTCATGCAAAAGTCTTAAGGCTGATTGAGAAAAGGCAAACTATCTTTAAATTAGGAAGGACCTTACTGAGTAGCTAAATCCCTTTACTGAGGAGCATATCGGATCAAAGACCTCACTAGAACTCTAGTCCCTCTAGCTTGGAATGCCAAGAATCTTCACCAATGATATATTCATTTTTATTTGGCAAAATAAAAAAAGTTTTTCTCCAGCAAAATTCTTGAGTCTCATCTTTATTAACTAACACTCGATCTACCAATCCTGAGCCCTCTAGCTGACTAACAATTGATCGCAGTAAAGATGGACATGTTTCTATACCACCATCTCCTATCTGACCAGCTGACACTTGATCATAGTAAAGATGGGTATGTTTCTATACCCCCATCTTCTATCCAACTAATCAACATTTGGTTGCAGTAAAGATGGGAAAATTTTCATACCACCATCTCCTATCTGGTAAATTAATACCTGGTTGTAGTAAAAACAAAAACATTTTTGCACTATCTCTTATCTAATCGACTAGCATCTAGTTACAATAAAGATGGGCATGTTTCCACACCACTATCTTCTATCCGATCGACTAATAGTCGATTGCAGTAAAGATGGATGTGTTTCGATATCCACCATCTCCTATCTATCTAACTAACACTGGTCAAAATAAAGATGGGTATGTTTTCACACCATCATCTCTTTTCTGATTGATTAACACGGTCATAATAAAGATGGGCATATTTCTACACCACCATCTCCTATTCGATGACTAACAATCGGTTGTAGCAAAGATGAGCATGTTTCCATGTTACCATCTCATATCCAGCCAATTAATAATTGGTCATAGTAAAGATGGGTACATTTCTATACCACCATCTTTCATTTAGTCAACTAACACCCGATTATAGTAAAGGTGATAACATTTTCACACCTCCATCTCCGATCAATACCCGATCGTAGTAAAGATGGATATGTTTCTATACCACTATCTTCTATTTGACAGACTAGCACCTGGTTACAGTATAGATGAGTGCATTTCAATACCACCATCTCCTATCTAGCCGACTAACCATCGATTATAGTAAAGATGGATACGTTTCTATACTAAGATCTCTTATCTAATCGACTAATACTCAGTCATAGTAAAGATAACCACATTTCCACATCTCCATCTCTAATTGACTAATAACAAATCACAATGAAGGTGAAAGCATTCTCAACCTCCCATCCTATTTGGGTTCCATTCTATCCTATTCAGGTTTCATCCCATTCAGGTTCTATCCTATCTTGTTCAAGTTTCATCACATTCAAGTTCTATGCCATCTTATTCAAGTTCATCTCATTCGGGTTTCATCCCATCCTATTTAGATTCCATCCCATTCAAGTTCCATCCCATCTTATTCGAGTTTTATCACATTCGGGTTTCATCCCATCATATTCAGATTTCATCTCATTTGGGTTCTATCATATCTTATTCAGGTTTCATCACATTTAGGTTCCATTCCATTATATTGGGGTTTTATCATATTTGGATTCCATCCCATTTTATTTGGGTTTCATCACATTCGGGTTCTATTCCATCCTATTAGGGTGTCATCCTATTTAGGTTCCCATTATATTCGGGTTTCATTCCACTTAGGTTCCATCCCATCTTATTTAGATTCTACCTAACAACCGACTTCCTACATTCTAGTTTCAAATGTTTACCCGACTAAGGAACTTACACAACTAAGCCTAGAAGCTCCCCTACTCGGTTAGAGCTACACTGACTAGGCTACTAGGCAAAACTCAACCATTTGGCAAACATTTATGCAATGCAAACATTGGCAAAATGAAGGATAACTTTCATTAATTAACCAAGTCTTTACAAAGAGGGCCAAGCCAGAGTATAACAAAAAGGAGAAAAAATTACATAGGATCAATCTTAAGGACCAATGTTGGAGTTGAGCCCACCTCAAAAACCTTCAGCACCATGTCTATCATGGCCTTAGCCTCGGCCATCGCCGATGGTCTCCTGAATAGCCTGTTCATCCCTGGCATCAGCACCTCCCTCATCAGCCTCCTTGGCATCCTCTGCTTCACCTTCATCTTCTCCTTCCTCCTCTTGCTCAAGCTCAATAGCTATTATACTATCCAAGTCGAGTTTCGAAAAGGTCTCGGAGACCTTCTTCTTGCACTCCACGAACCCAAGTTGGAAGGCATTGTAGATGCCCTTGATGACTTCATATTTGAAGTCCTTGGACTTCTTGTACTCATCCACCGCTCAAGTTTCAGCAAAAGTCACTTGCACCTCTATAGCTTGAGCCTTGGCCTCAATAGCATGGGCCCTCTCCTTGGTCTCCTTAGCTATAACTTTAGCTTCCTTGAGTTTGAAGTCAGCCGTATCAACTATGGACTCCATGATCATTCCCTTTGAGATGGAGTCGGCTAGCCTGGTCTCCAACTTGATGACCAAGTCCTACCCCTTGGTGATCTTCTCATCCTCCACAATTCAGGCTTCTAATTCTCAAATAATGTTCTTGGAGGCCTACAACTTCTTCCAATTCCTGAAAGTCTCCACCTCATCATTAAGAAAGTTCCTCAGCTTGGCAGACTCACCGTATGCCACCTTGATGATGAAGCATCGTGGGCAAGCTGCAAGAAAAGGAAAAGCTATAAGCTATCTACTTGAGATTCAAACTAATAGGCAAAGCAAAAGTGAAGAACACTTACCTCGAGTAGCCGAGGGAAGAAGTAAGTGAAGATCTCATCCATCGGACAAGATTTCTACTACTCCGACCTCACGGTAGAAGGATCATATAGACTAGCTATTTAGCTAACCTCTTATTATTGAAGGCGGAGGTAGTTGACCTCGCCTGTGCCCCCATCTCAATGAAATCCTCATCATTATGAGGAGTCTCACCAGAGCCCAAGGGGTCCATTCGAGTTGGAGGGCTTGAATGCCTTTGCTCTACCACCAAGGCTAGCTCCAGAGCTAGAGCTAGAGGAGTTAGCGATCGAGTCAAAGCAAGAGCATGAGTTGGAGTAGTAGGAGGTGATGTTGGTGAGACCATTATCACTTCATCGTTGGCAGCAATAGGAGTTTCCTTTGGGTGAGGTGTAGGAGACTCTCTCAGTCAGGGCACAGGAGCTCGTGCCATAATTAATGGGCCCCCCAAGGATGGACTCATGAGGAGCCTCTTTGCCACTATCGACTTTGGCTCTTGGCCGCAACTCTCTTTCAATCGATGCCTTTTAGCGTTTTCAAGGATATCTTCATGTTTGCAAAAACTGAGTGGATAACTTAGTCAATTATAGATAAACAAGAGAACTCAATAAAACTCATCCAAGGTATTCATCAAACTAAGCCCTATGTCATATAAGTTTTGCTCCTATAGTAGATCTATTATCGAGGAACCTTTGTGTTAAGCATCTGGTAGTAATCTTTCTTGTCAATAGAATTGACCATAGAGTTCTTATTAGGGGATGAGTCTAGATCACCCCAAACCTAATTCACCCTCCAAGGAGCATCACAAGAATTAAAAAAGAAGTGGCTCTTCCAACTATGGATGGAATAGGGCATACCAGAGAGGATAGCCTAATCCTGACGAGGGTCGATGAACCACCAGCCTTTCTTAATTGGGTGGTGCTTTAGGATAAAAAAATGATTGGAACATAGATACTCTAGCCTTGGTTCCGAGAAAGTGACAAAGAACAATAAAAGAATAGATGACTCAAAAAGAGTTTGGGATTAACTGAGTGAGGACAAGTCTGTAGAAATCAAGAATATTGCAGTTAAAGGGATGGAAAGGAAGTTGGAGACTTGCATGAAAAAACTCTTCATATAGGGTGATCTTATCCATTGATCCTAACATCACTCTATCATCTAGCTCGGGAGAAAGACCTGGAACTAACCAAGAAACTTATATTATTCCTGAATTCAAATGACATCCATCTCAGTCATCATCGAGACTACACTTGCTAGACTCGAGGGGATTGGATCTCTTGGACCAGCCGATCGACCAATATGGAGCACCATCCTCAAGGAGATTCCAACCTCTTCAAGGTTGGAAGAATTGGCTTCTTTCCAAGAAAATTTTTGGGAACCTTGAAGCCTAGAAATATGACTCATAGAATAGCTTTTACCTTTAGATGAAATTACATTGATAGAAAAAAGAAAGGATAAATATCAAGTAAAGGAAGAGACTCAAATAGCAAGCAAAAGCTGCAATGTATGGCTTCTTCCAAAAAAACCTAAAGGAGATCTAAAGGAAGACACAAGCAAGGAAGGAAAGCAAAGAAGAAAAAAACAAGAAGATAGAATGATGACCAACCTGCTAAGAAGAGATCTCCTAGGAGCAAATTCAGGTTTAGGGCTCTCTTTCTTTCTCTACAACTTAGCAAGGAACCGATCCCCGTAATAATGATAAGAAACTCCTTTTTAAACCTAGCCTAATGGCTAAGATCCAGACCTTGATTTGATCAAAGTTCTTAAATTTGGACAAGTGGACCACTCCTAATCAACAGTGCCACACCACCTCCTGCCAATTAACTTTCAATGATAGGATCCATGCAAATCATTTAAAGTCTGTGGCTCCCAAACCATGTGGTAGTGCTCGACCGGCCAATGGGGATCGTGCAAGTTGCCATCCATTTGAGGAGTTATTGTGCAATCTCTTAGAGTGTTGTGTCAATGATCTCTCCTTCAAGGTGACAAGATAGTTGGTGATGGTTTTTCAAAGAAACCAATAAAAGCCCAGATCATGGAAAGATTGTCCAACCCTCGAGGTCGAAAAATCAACTACTCCCTTTGCCCAGAAATGATAAGGCCCAGAGCTACTCGACAATGTTCTAAACTTGGAAGTGGAGGGCATTTATTATAGTAATTATTGACTTGGCCTCGAGGACTTGCCGGACCATTGATTATATTACCAGCCATGGAAGACTGGGATATCCATCTCGGATTTGTTAAGCTATCAACTAAGAAGGAGATAATGGAGCCGACTACTCACTGCCAACCAAGAAGACTAGTGAGGAAAAGATGAAGCCAACTGAATAGCTACTCCTTAGATCGAGTAGTTGCTTCTTTCTAGATTAAGTAGCTACTCTTTTCCAGACTGAGTAGTTTCTCCTCTCCAGACCAAGTAGTTGCTCCTTCCTAGACCAGGTGGCTACTCCTTCCTAAGCCAAGCAACTACCATCTAACGAGTCTGACTGGCATGGCATTCCTCACATACATCCATTGACTACCCACTCAGGACTGACTAGTTATCTAAGTAAACAAAGTTGAGCACGCTTGGGTGTGGAGCCAAGCCCTTCTTTTTGGTAATGGCCAAGTCAACTACTTACTTGAGATCGATGATGTCTGAGTAGATGATGGCCCATTTGATCATATCTATTCCAGCACATATCATGATGGATAAGATCCTAACAGATCCTATCATCTTAACAAAAAGGTAATGGCATAAAAGTTTCTAAGAGATAAGATCCCGTTATCTCAATAGAATTTGTTACACCTGTTAGAGGAGATCACCTCTATAATAGCATTCTGTTACTCTACATAATTCTATAAATTGATAAAAGGGGTCTCCTGTGAGGTACATTTTTTACTATCACTCACACTCATTCAGTCACCATCATTGCTCACAGCTCTGGCTATTGTAGCTCATTTTTCCTATCCATTGATTTAAGCGTCAGAAGGTCCCCTACTAGAAACTTGGCCCAGGTTTGTTGTCATTTAATCACCCTTCACTAGACTCCGATGGTGGTCAAGGGTACTCCAATCTTCTTCGATCAAAACTGGGTGCTACTCCTAGTGGTTCTTGAATGAAAACTTGCAAGAGCAGTCTCTGGATTGGGGTTTCCAACGGGACCCCCTAATGCTCAAGTCAGTAGATGGAAGAAATGGACTATAGTAGCCAGAGCTATAAACGATGATGGTGATTGAATGAGCATATGAGTAGTAGAGATGGGTTACTATAGTGTAACATTAGTACAACATAGCATAGCATAGTGTACCTTGTTAAGGATCCTCTCTTATCAATTTATAGGGCTACATTGGGTAACCAAATGCCATGTATAGGTGGCCTCCTCTGACATGCATAACAAATTTTACTGAGATGGCGGGAGCTGGTTCCCTAGAATCTTCTATAATAGCATCTTTCTAGTAGAATGGCATGATCTATTAGGATCTTGTCTACCATGACTTGTACTGGAATAGTTATGACCATGGTGTCGTCACCTACTCGAGCATTGTGAATCCCAAATAGGTAGTCGGCTTGGTCATTACCGAAAGGAGGGGCTTGGCCATTATTAAAATAAGGGACTTGGCCCTACACCTGAGTGTGCTCGACTTGGTTTACTCAAGTAACTAGTCGATTCCAAGTACATAGTCGATAGATATACATGAAAATGCCATGTCAGTCAGACTTGGTAGGTTGTAGCTACTTAACTTGGAAAGGAGTAGCCACCTGATTTGGAAAAGAGTAGCTACTCGATCTAGGAAGGAGCGCTACTCAATCTGGAGAAAAGCATCTATTCGATCTATGAAGGAGCAGCTATTCAGTTGGCTTCATCTTTCCCTCGCTAGTCTTCCTGGTTGGTGGTGAAGTAGTTAGTTTCATTATCTCCTTCCTAGTTAGTAGCTTGATTGACCCGAGTTGAATGTCCAAGTTTTTCATGGTTGGTAGCATAACTGGTGGTCCGATAAGTCCTTGAGGTTGAGTCGGTAATTACCATAATAGATGCCCCCCACTCCTGAGTCCAAAACATTGCTAAGTAGTTTCAAGCCTTGTCATTTCTAGGTGAAGAGAGTAGTCACTTTTTTGACCTCAAGATTGGATAGATATTCTCACAATCAGGGCATTTATTAGTCCCTTTGAAATTTTATTTCTAGCTATCTTGTCACCTCAATCATGAAGGAGAGATCATTGATGCAACGCTCTAGGAGACTGTGCAATAACTTCTCAAACAGGGGGTGGCTTGCAAGATCCCCATTGGTTATGTGAATGATGTTTTCTTTTGGGTATTTATGAAGGAGAGATCATTGATGCAACGCTCTAGGAGACTATGCAATAACTTCTCAAACAGGGGGTGGCTTGCAAGATCCCCATTGATTATGTGAACAATGTTTTCTTTTGGGTATTTAATTATCGGTCCCCCATTTGACACTACTATAATAGGAAATCCTTATTAACCAAAACAACAACTCCCACACCCTCTTTAATGTGTTACATCATTTTTACCATAATTTTAATTCAAGAAATATCAAAACTATCCTTTCTTATCATGCTGCTCATCTTTTCTCTCTTCCTTTCTTTCCATCTTTCTTACGCCTTTGCCTAAACTTCGTAAATAGAGGTTAAGACTTTTTTTGATCAATTTCTTGCAAATCCTCAATCAAAAAGCATTTAAAGAAGAAAGAAAAAAATGTTCTATTTGGTTGATATTATTTTGAAGAGAAAAAGAGGATGATGGAGAACACAATGAAGGAACTATTTACAAAGAAAGAGCCTAGAAAAATGAAAGAGAAATAGCCTCGGGTGGAAGAAAACCACTAGGTTCTTCCTTTCTCTCTCCTCTCTCTTCTCTCTCCCTCGAGTGCTCTCTTTCTTTGTTTCCCTTACTTTGAGATTGATTGGGCCTTTGAGGGTGGGAGAGGGAAAAGAGTGGATGTTGAGCAATGGATCAAAGGTTTATGGAGCTCGGAAGAGGATGTCCAGCTAATGCAGTTGGTGGAGCATCACAAATCCTAAAATTGGACTCTAGTTAGCTCAGAATTTATGACTAGTTTGGCAAGTTGTCTTGCCTTCATTTGTGTAAGTAGCTTAGCCTTGTTATCCACCACCAGCCATTCACTCTGGTCAAGGATGCCTTCATCATTGCCATCCATGCCAGGTACGTAATAAGTGGGCCACCATCACCCGTCTCCTTTTCGGTCACATCGACAATGCCATAGAACTCCACTCTTCACCACCGCCACCATGCCTTCGAGGTGGTCTCTACCGCTATCACCCTTGCATGTCTTGATGCCAGCCCTACTTCTGTTCCACTCCAGCTAGCCTTCAATTCCATTAACCTTGATGAGTCCAACTCAAAGTTGGCGGTCAAGCGATCATGCAGGAGGGATGAAGTTAGTGGAAGCAAGGTCATGATAGTGGTTGTCACATTGCTACATGTGCCTCTATCACCCCCATGGTCATTAATGGAGATGATTGCAATAGATCTGGCGATGTTGCTGACACTAAGCCCACCTGGGGAGGGCAACACTGCCAAGGGCAATGGAGGAGGGGAGTGGAGGGAGAAGTTGCATCAATAGATAATGATTGGAGGGCAACTATGCTCACATAAATGCTTGAAAGTTGTTAAAACTTGAGTTTCTCTCTTTTTTCTTAAGTTTTTCCTTTCATTTAATGGTTTTATAGCTTCAATCTAGCTTAGAGAGGGTTTCCTAACCATTAAGAAGTATTTGGAGGTGGTTGGAAAGTATTTAATGCTTCAAACACATGTAAAAAACTAAACATTATAACTTTTAGCAGCAAGATTGTCAAAGACTTTTGTCAACAATTTTGCATCTGTATTCTATCTTGAGTCTCAAGCTTTAGTGTTGTCAATAACTTTGTCAACAATTTTATTTTTGGGCCTTAGTTTTATCGTCAACTCTTCAACATTTGTCAATAATTTTAGCTAAAAAAATATTATATATAATTAAATAGATACTATATATAGTTAAATAGGCATTATATACAGCTAAATAGTTAATTATATATAATTAACTATTATAGTATCTATTTAACTATATAATATCTATTTAATTATATATGATACTTATTTAACTTTATACAATATCTATTTAACCATATACAATATCCATTTAATTGTGTATAGTATCTATTTAACTATATATAATGCCTATTTAACTATGTATAGTTCTATTTAATTATATATAATATCTACATAATTGTATACCATTTCTATTTAATTATATAGTATTTATTTAACTAGGTACAGAGTCTTTTTAATTATATATAGTATCTATTTAACTATGTATAGTATCTATTTAACTGTATGTAGTGTCTATTTAACAGTTAACTATATAGTATCTATTTGATTTTATATAGTATCTATTTAACTATATATACTATCTATTTAACTATATATAGTATCTATTTAACTATATATAGTATCTATTTAACTATATATAATGTTTATTATACTATGTATAGTATCTATTTAATGCTATATAATATCTATTTAACTGTATATCTTATCTATTTAACTATGTATGATATCTATTTAACTATATATGATATCTATTTAACTATATATAATATCTATTTAACTGTATATAATATCTATTTAACTATGTATAATGCCTATTTAATTATGTACAATATCTATTTAATTGTGTATATCTATTAAACTATGTATAATACCTATTTAATAGTTAATTATGTACAGTATCTATTTAACTTTATACAATATTTTATTTAACTATATATAGTATCTATTTAATCATGTATAATATCTATTTAACTATGCATAATTTTTATTTAATTATATAGTATTTATTTGACTAAGTATTTTATTTATTTAATTATGTATAATGACTATTTAATCATGTATGATGTCTATTTAAATATATATAATGTCTACTTAACTATATACAATACTATTTAAGTATACATGATGCCTATTTAACCATGTATAGTATCTATTTAACTGTATATGATCATTATTTAATTATGTATTATGACTATATAATTGTGTGAAAAAATGGAGGTGCAATAATTTTAGGATGGTTTTGCTATAGTGCTCATTTATAATATTTTATTATAAAGAATATTTAAGATTAGACAATTATTTTATTTTTATATATTTTATTATTATTTAAAAATAATATTTTATTATATTTTAATCCCTCTTTCTTCTTCTTCCCTTCTCATGAACTCATCCCCCACCCCCCCACCACTAATCAACCATGCCCCCTTAACTTTCCGTGGCTCCTCCATTACCCATTAATTAGTCCTCTTGTGCTACGGCTCCACCATCGCTTGCGGCTCTACTGCACATTGATCGCGACCCAACCCCTCGCCCTATAAGGCTCCTAGCCCCCTCTCGGCCCATGGTTCCTCCACACAACCCCCTCCTATCCCCTGACTCCTTCGTGCACCCCCCTTCCAACATCTATGGCTCCTCCACATACCACCTCCTCTCCTCATGGGTGCTCCTCTAGTTTCTCAATGCCCTTAAACAACCTCCCCCACCCCCTATCTCCTAGCTAGCAGCTTCTTCACATGCCTCCTTGCCCTTTGTCCCGTGGCTCCTCCACGATCACTTCCCCTTGCCTATTACCCACCCCCCCACCCAACTAGGTCGTAGCTCCTCTACCCCCTCTTAGCTTTAACTTTTTTGGCCCACCCCCTCCACCGTAACACCCCCTTTCCCTCTCTGCTATAGCAAAATCTAATTTTTGGAATTATTTTTACGAAATGTCAAAAATGTTAAATACAAGGATTGTAAAATAGGTACAAAAATAAAAATAGTTTGTGCCACTTGCCGACTCTCTCAACTCATCGGTAAAAAATAATTCGACAGAAAAGCCTTTTTCTTGCTACATTATTTTCTCTACCAGATTATTTTTTATTAATAGCCAGGTTGGCAGGTCTGTGCTACTTACCGGTGCTACTAGAAAGTGTTGATAAAAAAGCATCAACTTTTTAGTATTTGAATGTAATATAGGTATAAAACATAAAAATATTTCTCTAAATATAAGCATGAAACTGTATACAACTAACCCTTTCTAGATCTTGTAGTCATAGAAGTCTCGCATACTAAACTAGGCTTTCCTTAATTATAAACTGGATAACATTTCTAGACCTAATTATTATCCATTTATGAAAAATTTGACCCTATTAGCTCACAAGAGTCAAACCTCCTTTGGTGCAGATGAGAGTGACACTTGTAGTGAATGGTAGCTAATTAGAAACTTGGCATGGTGGCTGTTGACACTGAACCCTCATGGATGGGACCAAATGGCTGGATTGCTGGTTCACGTCTTGGAGTCCCTACAAAACAAGTCTCTAACCGGAGTTTCTCCGGTGGGGGACAATCCAATGCCTAAGTCAGTAAGGATCTGGGTAACAGAATAGAGAATTCTGAGAGAATAGAGCAAGTGGAGTGAAATGAAAAGGAGAGATGGGCTTGGGTGGCACTCAAGAGTGAGCTTTGGGCTGGCTCTATCGTGCCCTTTGATCGCTTACCTTAGGGATCCCTAATGGAACATCAACAAGAAAAAAAATATTTTTCAACTAATTCTCTTGATATTTTTTTCAGCTAAAATAGTGTACTTAGGATCAATGAGGACCTTGGAATGAAGCCCACCAAACCCTTGAAGACAAAGACCAACTCATGAGCCGACTCATGAAAGAAGGCAGCCAGTCCCTTGAGTCGACTCAATTCAGATCAAGACAAACTTCAAGATGCCTAAGTCAAAGCCCAAGCAAGTCAAGATACCACCTTTTGAAGCCCATGATGCCACCTTTTAGAAGCCCATTTTTTACATGGGACACATTTTGGGAGACATGAGAAACAACACATCAAGCATTTTGAGGGGAAGCATGGGACCACTCCTCACTCACCCAACAACCCCCCAACCAACTTGCCAAGTGGGATGCCACATCACATGACACCTAGGGCTCCACATCAGCAATGTCAAATCCACCTAGGTGCCACATAGCAAGTTGTTACAACCTCTTACCTAGAAGTTGTTTCTTGTTGCAACTATGCAACCAAAGGAGTTGGATTTAACTAGAAATGGTTAGCTAACCTAACCCCACCTCCCCTCCTCACTTTGGACGACCCCTAAGGCTATAAATAAGGTCCAAGGCTCCCCTTGTAAGGCATTCCATGTATGAAATATTATAAGAATTAATGAAGGTTTTTTTTTTGTTGAGTTCTATCTTGAGTTCTTCTTGTATGGAGTGATTTAGTTCTTCTAATTTGAGTGATTTAGTCCTTTAAGTTAGAGTGTTTAAATTCATGTTTGAGAAGGGAGTGAGAGGTCCTTTGAGTGCTTGAAAGGTAGAGTGCTCCTTGCTTGATCCAAGATCCAAGCATCATTCCTTGAAGGCACCGGTTTCTACTTCCTTGTTTTCCCTTTCTTCTTCTTCTTGTTTCCATTCCAATTTTGAATTCTCCTTTCATTCCTAATCTCTGATTTGATGCAGATTTTCTCTGATTTTCCAAGTCCAAGATGAAGGTCTCCAAGCCAAGGATCATGGCCAAGGCGAGTCCTAAAGGTAGGGAGTGCTAGTCTTATGGTTTAGACCTCAATCCTTGAGTGAAGAGAGCTCCTTCTTCCACCAAATAATTAGCCATCATTGTTGGTAGGAAAACTCTTCCAAATCTTCAATAGATTTGATCATTTGAAGGTTAACTTGCCCTAGTAGTGATAGTTGCCTTGCCATGAAGATCCTAATCTCTATTTTGAACTAGATCTATATTTCGGGTATTGTAATTTAGATCAACTAGTCTCCTTATGAAGATTCTTTTCTTGGATTAATTTAGACCATTTATTTTATAATTAATTGCTCAAGTTTACTTGCTGGTTAGCTTTCTAAAACTCTTCATTCATCATTTTATTTTCGTCCCCCATCAATTTTTGGTATCAAGAGCTTAAGGTTCTACTAGGTCAAGTGTTTGATTGCTGAAATTTCTGTTCTAGTATTCACCCGAGTTTTTCATGAATTTTATTAATTTTTTTACATTACAAAAAAATCCAAAAAAAATACTTTTACAGTACCTTATTATATTAGGATTCGAAATCTAAAATTCAAAAAAATATTTTTCATTGATTTCTGGATTTAAAAATATGAGTTAGATCATTTCTGAAGTTCTGTCCAGAATTCTATTTCTGCCTTCCATTTATTTAATTTTCAAAAAAATATAAACTATTTTTTTTAAATTTTTAATTTTTAGATCTGAGATCCAGACTTTGATTTTTTTATTTTCCATCAGATTTTTGAATTTTAGAAGGATCTAGAGTTAGGAATTTGAAATTTGAATTTAGGTTGTCAAGAGTTAGCTAAACTGTTGGAACCTTCTAGCATGTGCTTTCAAACTACCTTCTCATTCTCAACCAAAATTCGTGTTAATCTGAAGTCAAAACTTTAAAATCCAAAAGTTTTTATCTTAGAGTTAACCAAATCAATTTTATTTTAAATTTTTGGACTTTTGAAAAGATTAAATTTTGAATTTTTAAAACTAGCTAGTTGAAAGTTGTTCCCTGCTAAAATTCTTTTTACAACTAGCTTTCAAAATGAATTTCTTAACTAAATTCCATGAATTAAATTTCAAAATTTAGAATCTAGAATCTTCAATAAGGGATCTAACAATTCAAATTTTAATTTTAATTTTTTTGAAATTTTAAAATTTTAATTTTGAATTTTTTTAAAAAACTAGTTGACTAGAAGTTGTTAGGGCTGAAACTATCTTGCAACAACTCTAACTTCTAGAATGAGTTTTTAATTCTAATTCGAGATTTAAATTTTAAAATTTGATTTCTGAAACCTATACTTCAAAATCTAAATTTTTTAATTTAATTTTTTAAATTTTAATTTTTTTTTTTAAATTCGGGTTTGAATCACATGTTTGTGCTAATACTAGTTATCTAGTTGGTGAATTGTTGTGCATCCATTCCTAAATCTAATTAAGGGCATTCAATCATAACATAACGGAAGGAGGTCATTACCTTTCCTTGGCCCAAAACAATCACCCACATTTTCATTGACCTAAACCATAATTGAAATTGAGTAGGAACCTAAAGTTAGGGACACCCACAAGTCGGGTTCAAGTACAAGGTAAGACAAAGTATTATTTGAGTTTGTACTATTCCTTAAAATTGGTGTCTAAGGTAAGAGGTCAAATGGCAAATACCTTAAGTGGACTTGCGATTTTTAATTAGGATCTCGCGAAAGTGAAGGGAGCCTCCCGCAACCCCACCTCTTACCTGGCCAGTGGACAGGATAATTACATACTTAAGTAGTACCTAGTTAAGTCTTGTATTTTGAACTTTTAGGTCTAGGAGCCCTAGAAGTTAGGTTTGTACTGTTTGATTTGAAGCTCCATACCAATAGTCCCACACTCAGTCTGTTTTACCCATGGACCCTAATCTTGAATTCTTTTTAAGAACCCTGACTAAAAGGTTTGATACCATAAATGGGCAATTAGGACAAATAAGAAAGGAATTAGGTCAAGTGAAGGACCATGTTGGGATACTTGAAGAGACCCCAATGACCCCTACCAAACCTGAGTCACTTAGGTAAATTCCTCGAGGTCCAAGAGTTCATCATCATGAACTCACTACTGAATACAATTCTAGACGACTTCACCATGACTTCATAGAAGAAACCCATAGGATCCATGCTAAGCCTGAATCACCTAATCCACCTCCCCTTGGTCCGAGAGCCCAATGTCATGATCTCACCCCTGAGTATAACCCTAGATATCCCTACCGAGACTTTATAGATCAGGAGGAGAAAGTCCTTAGGAACAATCAACCCTATGCACCCACTTTTGATGGAAACCCTGATATGTATGTCGATAGGGAAGAGAAAATGGATCAATACTTTGAATTTGATGAAATGTCAGAAGTAACAAAGTGTCAATTTGCCAAATCAAAGTTAATCCGACATGCTAAAGCATATTGGAGAGAAGTTGAGTGAAAAAGTTATTATAGTGGGGATAAAATAAATACTTGGAGAAAAATGAAGAGTAAACTGAGGGAAAAGTACATAGGTAAATATTATGAGCAAAAACTTTTAAACCAATGGTACAAATTGAGACAAGATGATACAACTGAATCTGATTATATTGCCAAATTCAATAAGTATGAGGGAGATGAAGAAGAGACTAAACCCATGAAAAAATTAGAGAAAAAATCTCCTGAACCTATTGAAAAATTTAATGATGAAATAGAATCAAAGTCTTGTCCAAATGAAGGGCTAGAAAAAGAAAATACTAAACCCGTTGAAGAACCCAAGGAAGAAGTTTATAAAGCTGGGTCTAACCTTATGGACGAATATAATCAAGAACAATTACTTGAAGATAAAATAATTACCCAGCCCAAGGAAATCAATAACGGGGATGAACAAAATGATGTCCAAGAACAAAGCCATGAAGAATAATTCAAGGAGATAATAGAGGACCTGGAATTAATCACTGTTGAAGGTTTAGATCTAGAGATCAATGAAGGATCACATATTGGGATATTGACCGTCAAAGAACAAACCCTATGGATCAGTCCCAAGAAGCTGTAAAGCCTTTGAAAATCCCGTAAAATATTTTTTAACAATTTTTCTATCCCTGATTCTCCATTTCTGAACATCCACCATCCCGATCCACCATTACGTTTCATTCACTCTTCTATCCCATCCGGCTGGGACATCCACCATACCATTGATCAGGTCCCAGTAATATTCAACAGTTACTTTTGGAAGACATTATGGTATTTATTAGGCACCAAATTAAGATTCACTGCCACCTACCTAAAGTTGTGTGCCAGAGTTTTCAAAGCCATTTAGGGGAATATTGGAAATTAGGAACATTTGTTTCCTAGCAATAAAGTTTAGTTCATAGATAATAAAGTCTATTAGAGCTTGTTTTGTTTTGGTGTCATTTATGCTTTGTCATTTGATGTCATTTGACTTTTCCATGCATAAGTGTCCATGATTGCGAGAGTCATATGCATGCATGATTAGTAAGAAAATTTGAGCAATGAAATTAACAAGCATATGATCAACTCACATAAAAGAGCCAAAGAATTTTAGGAAGGAGACTATGTCATGGTAAGGCCAAACCTGAACAATTATATGCCCGTGGTGTAGGTCATTTTCAAAATAGTAAGGAGAATTTGGTCCTAATATGTGCTAGATTGACCATCCGACTTTGGTATTAGTTCTCCTTTCAACAATTCAGATCTAGGAGGTTAAAGGAACCAACAATGATACCTAGCAAGCTTTTCGAGCCTGATTCTATCTTTGAGAGTGAGCCAACCCATGAGTGTCGACCATCCAAGTTACCAAGCAGTAAGATAGGATTGAGCGAATCTTAGACAATAAGACTATTACTACCCGAAACAGGGACTATCAACGCTACTTGATTCATTGGCAAGGATGCCCTGATTCTGAAGACTCATGAATTACTTGAGAAGACCTACAAAGAATCGACCAGACCTACTAGAGTATTACCAAAGTCAGACTGATTCCTACTCGACAGAGTCGAGCTCTTTTCCACCCCGGAAGAATTGATGGGATATCAACAAGAAAAAATATATTTTTTAACTAATTCTCTTGATATTTTTTTCAACTAAAATAATGTACTTAGGATTAATGAGAACCTTGGAATGAAGCCCACCAAATCCTTGAAGACAAAGACCAATTCATAAGCTGACTCATGAAAGAAGGCCGCCAGTCCCTTGAGTCGACTCAATCCAGATCAAGACCAACTTCAAGCATGCCTAAGTCAAAGCCCAAGCAAGTCAAGATACCACCTTTTGAAGCCCATGATGCCACCTCTTAGAAGCCCATTTTTCACATGGGACACATTTTGGGAGACATGAGAAACAACACATCAAGCATTTTGAGAGGAAGCATGGGACCACTCCTCACTCACCCTACAACCCCCCAACCAACTTGCCAAGTGGGATGCCATATCACATGACACCTAGGGCTCCACATCAATAATGTCAAAGCCACTTAGGTGTCACATAGCAAGTTGTTACAACCTCTTACCTAGAAGTTGTTTCTTGTTGCAACTATGTAACCAAAGGAGTTGGATTTAACTAGAAATGGTTAGCTAACCTAACCCCACCTCCCCTCCTCACTTTGGACGACCCCTAAGGCTATAAATAGGGTCCAAGGCTCCCCTTGTAAGGCATTCCATGTATGAAATATTTTGAGAATTAATGAAGGTTTTTTTCTTGTTGAGTTCTATCTTGAGTTCTTCTTGTATGGAGTGATTTAGTTCTTCTAGTTGGAGTGATTTAGTCTTTTAAGTTGGAGTGTTTAAATTCATGTTTGAGAAGGGAGTGAGAGGTCCTTTGAGTGCTTGAAAGATGGAGTGCTCCTTGCTTGATCCAAGATCCAAGCATCATTCCTTGAAGGTGTCAGTTTCTACTTCCTTGTTTTTCCTTTCTTCTTCTTCTTGTTTCCATTCCAATTTTGAATTCTCCTTCTATGCCTAATCTATGATTTGATACAGGTTTTCTCTGATTTTCCAAGTCCAAGATGAAGGTCTCCAAGCCAAGGATCATGGCCAAGATGAGTCCTAAAGGTAGGGAGTGCTAGTCTTATAGTTTAGACCTCAATCCTTGAGTGAAAAGAGCTCCTTCCACCAAATAATTAGCCATCATTGTTGGTAGAAAAACTCTTCCTAAGCTTCATTAGATCTGATCATTTGAAGGTTAACTTGTCCTAGTAGTGATGGTTTCCTTGCCATGAAGATCCTAATCTCTATTTTGAACTAGATCTACATTTCGAGTATTGTAATTTAGATCAACTAGTCTCCTTATGAAGATTCTTTTCTTGGATTAATTTAGACCATTTATTTGATAATTAATTGCTCAAGTTTACTTGCTGATTAGCTTGCTAAAACTCTCCATTCATCATTTTATTTTCGCCCCCCATCAATCCCCTCTTACCAATATTTATAGGAGTAGTCGTAACAGAATGTGGTTGAGCCTACTTGATTTCAATAAGGGGAGTCAGTTAATCTAACATCCCCATAACTAAAAGTAGTTGCTATCGAAAGTTGGTCATCTCAATATTGTTGAAGCCGATGCTATTGACAACGTGGTTGGTTATAACAATCGTAACCACTTCTGGTAGCTTTTAGGTTGAGATTAACCAAAGATTTACTTTAGAGCCACTTTTTTAGAAGGGACCAAAATCAAGTTGGCTATTTTGTCTTGAGCCTCTCCTCTTCGGAGTAAGTCAAAGACGTTTTAGTCATTCATTTTGGAACTTCCTCCTTTGGAGTGGGCTGGAGTGTTTGCTTCAGACTTGTTCTCTTCGGAGTAAGTTGGGAGATAAATTAACTGTCTCCTTTAGGCCAGTCTTCTTCGAACTAGCATGAAGAGGGATTGGCTGATTATTCTTGGGCGGTGTGGGTCAGGGGCGTACTCTGGCATCGTCCTCTTCGGTATAGGCCGAAGACTGTCCCTCCATTGCAAATAGTATAAAAGTGTTGAATCATTGCTTTATGGGGCTTTGGAGTGGTCTTCAGTTCTTCTAGCATGGGCGACCGGTCCAAAATGGGTTAATTGGGCCTCTGAACTGGTAATGCATTTTCATTGAGCTGGCTTATCACAACAGTTGCCCCACTCCCAGTTTCAAAATAATTATTTATTTTGAAAAGTGGGAGTATTTATGGGTTGTTGTTTACCAGCAGAAAAGGTGTGGCCAATGATGGAAAATCTTTAATTCAGTCAATTGCAGTAACTGCCCTCTGATTCGGTCATCGTGTCGAGGATAGGTGTCACTTTTTTGTTGGATCCTGAAAAGGAGATGGCAGGCTGTTGAGTTGTGTCTCTACCTGTCATTATGGCGATCTGGTTGACTCTTCAGTTTCGGTTTGGATGGAGGACATGGCATCATCTCGTCCATTCGGTGTCATGTGTATGCTCCATCTTGGCCATTAGATGAGGTCATGTGGATCGCGACTAACAGTTTGGTTTTTCTCCCATCGAATCGGCTGATGCCTCTTAGATTTTCGCACATGCGGTTGGCACCTCCATATGTGGCACGGTCGGGGGGTGACTTTTCTCTCGAGGAGATCATCTAAACTATTCTCGCTCCTTATATAAAGGGGCGATGGCTTGGCAGAAGATGCTTTTTTGCTTCTACCGAGCTTTCATTTTCCTTGTTTCTGACTGTTCCAGACCTTCTCTTTTTGGCTTCCATTTTCTTCCGTAGGTAGAACCTTTCTCTCCCTTCCTTTTTTTTCATCATGGTTAGGATTTTAAGGGTCCTTGCTACCAGTAGGGCTTCCTCCAGGGAAGAAGTTGGAACCTCTAGAGTCTCCGAATGCCTTAGGAAGAGCAATGCTGAGTCTAGGCCAAATTCGATTCCCTGTTCCATTTCTTTTGATAGGATTGCTCATCTCTGAGATATTATCATATTCTCGTAAACCTCACATTAATTCTTCTGAAACCCGATCAAAGGGTAAATACTCCTCCTGCTGGTGTTGTCTCAGTATACGAAGATGTTGAACCCTTGAATGATTTTGATGATAACAAAATATTTGAGCATGCATTTATTTTCCTAACTACTTCCAAATCTTTTCTAAGTTTTTGTAGGATGATTTTAATGCATATTCACACTTCCTACAACTTTGTAAGTATGTCAGGCAAATTTCTGGAAATATTAAAAATATTTTATGAAAAAAAGTATCCAAGAAAAATCACTCAAGAATTCATGAAAATGGGCAACTTCACTGAAGAGCCGACTCAAATCATAAAAGAGCCGACTCGAGTTCTGGCACAAAACATAACTTACTGGCATGCAGTATCCAAGCCAACTCGAAGGAAGTCGAGCTGACTCATCCAGTGCTTCAGTTTCTCAGTCAAAAATCTGAGCTGACCCGAAAGCAAAAAGTCGATCAAGTAGAGTACAAGTTCTGAAATTCTAGAATCTGAGTCGACTCGAGGGTATCCGAGCCGACTCGACCAGAGTAAGATTTCTTAGAAAGACAGGCGAGCCAACTCAAGAACAGAAGAGCCGACTCTTATAGAGATCATATATAATCAGTTCTGAAAAACAAGTCAGGCGAGCCGACTCGATGAACAGGAGCCGACTTGACTAGTACAACCTTTTGACCTATCTGAGAATCCGAGCCGACTTGAAGCATAGTTTTAGGCAAGTAACGGCTAGTTCTAGAACTTGCTGTTTGAAATCAAATCAAGCTCCAATGGTTATATTTTGAATCCCAATTGTCTACATGGCTATATCTACCAAAGAAGAGTACAAGACTCTATTTATAAGGGATTTGGACATCTCTTAAGAGGCTAATGAGCTTTAATGTTTATTTGGCGAGAATATTCAAGAGAAAGCATTCAAGAGAATCTTCAAGTCTTCACCAACTCTCATTTGAAGATTGAAGCATTTATTGAGGAATCTAAGAAGCCATTAAGGAGCATTCAAGTATAATTAAGAAGGCTTTCCTTAAGCTGCAACTGCAACCATCAGACAACTTGGGTTTGTCATAAAGTTGCTTGTATTTTCTTAACTCTTTTGTGAGTTTGTTAGGATCTTGGTGAGCCTGTTGAAAACCAAGTGTGGGTTGTTAGTGATCCCATCTTAAAACTAACATTGTAGTGGATTTTTGGTGAGCCCGGTCAAAACTAAGTTTGGGTTTTTGGTTAGCCTAGTTAAAACCAAGTTTGGGTTTTGGATTATGAGCCCATGAAAATAATTCGGCTGTATTTTATGGATGAATATAATGAAAATTTCAAGTGGTATCTTGGATAGTGGACGTAGGAGCGAGGTTGCTCCGAACCACTATAAACTTGTTGTATCTGTGATTGTGCCTTTTCTGCTTTTGCTTGCTTCTACTTTAATTATTTTAATCATAGCACTTTCCATACTAAAGAACACTTAACAAAGTACATATTTGCTTAAATTTTTTAAATTCCCAATTCAACCCCCTCTTGGGAAAGGCCCCCTAGGCAATAGAAGACAATTTGAAGGCCGGTCTCCATTTTGCATTACATCCTTTTTTCGCTAAGGTATTCAATATGTATCATGTAGTCCTGGTATAATTGACTCCGAATAGCATTCGAAATATTTGCGGGTTTTTGGTTTTTTGCCATATAGCGAATATAAGGCCTAGGACCATCTTATTCACATCTTTCTTCGTATTGAAGAGGGACTTCCATGGCTACGGGTGGTGGGTCATCGGCCCCCGCCCTAGCCGTAAGTTGATTAAGGACATGCCTAGTGCCATTCATGGGTGGAAACCCAGCTTCTTCTTCATCTTATCTTCTCAGCCTTAGGGGTTCAATACAGAGTAGGGGGAACCCTGCTTGAGTGCTAATGTAGGTAAGAAGGTTCTAAGGACTGACCAATCGGACTTCGATGTATTATCGGGGTCTGAAGTCCTTTCAATTCAAAAACTATTGGAGGAAAGAAATCTTCGTCTCGCTTGGATTAGTGAGTTTTCTTTATTAAGTATAGCTGGTAGGTAACTTCGACTTTATTTGGCTTCATATTTATTTCAGCTGGCTAACCTTGAGATTTGTTTTGGTTAACAGGTGGTAGGATGAAGCCTGATTTCAGCAAGCTTCGTCAGGCTGCCAAGAAGAGGGCGGCTCCGGTTCCTCTAGAGGGGTCGAAGGTGCGAAAGAAGGCTCGAGCTAAAGGAGCCAATAGAAGGGCTGATCCAACCGAGTCATCCGGGGGGAATAATGTTCCACTGATAGAGCCCCCATAGAGGGAGACAACTCCTATTCGAATTTTGGAGGACTCGACCTTGGGCCCTACCGCCGATGTGCCGCCATCTCATCCTGCCCCAAGGGATAAGGGTAAAGCCCCTCATGGGTCTAGTGCTTCCCGATGCAGCTAGGAGGGTGCTGAAGGCCATGTTGCTGCCCTGTGATTGGGTAGTTACTAGGAATCGGTGCCTTGAAGAAGTGTCATATTCAGCTTACTCTGCTATGCTGAAGGTAACAACATTTTTCTCTTTTTATTTCTTCATACTAATATTCAAAAATAACTATCTTCATGATTTGACTATTTGATGTAGCTAATTCATGATGTCACCATTATGGAAGAGAGTATGGCAGGTTTTACTAATTTTATCTAGAGTCTTAAAGAGGAGCTTCAAACGACGAAAGTTGAGAAAGAAGTGGCTGAGGAACTAAAATCGGTCATGGAGGAGAAGCTCAACAGCAGTTGTGTCAAGGTTCAGAGTTTGAAAGGTGAGCTGAAGAAAGCTCAACTAAAAATTTTTGAACAAGAGGCCAAACTCCGAAAGAGAAAAAAGCAAATTCACTCCTTAGAGCATTCAACCAAGGAGATCCAGAAGAAGGCCAAAGAAGCAGCCAAAGAGGCTGAAGCAGCGGCCAAGGAGTCGGAAGCCCTGAAGGTGCAAGTAACCAGGGTGGTTGAAGACTTTAGAAAGTCTTCAAAGTTCAAGGAGGAGGTAACTAAATCGAGCATGGTCAGTTACCAACTTGGATTCAATGATGGGATCAAAGAGGTCCAGAGGCTTTATCCTGAGTTGGATCTGTTAAGCATCCCACTGTATGAGGTCACTGAAGAAGAAGTTGAAGCCCCAATCAAAGCAGAGGGGGTACTGGGACAGTCTGAAGAAGTCCCGATTGCAACTGGAACCTTTGGAGAACAAGTAGAAGAGCTGGCCGCAGCAGACCTAGTATTTCCAGCTCAGACCGAGAAGGTTCCCCCTGTGACCGATCTAGAAGCTCCTGTGGTGGCCAAAGTTCCTCCTGTGACCATCCAGAGACTTCTGTGGTGATCGAAGTAGATGAATAGAATTTTTTATTTTCCTTGTATTCCGTCTTTTGCCTTGTAAGACAGAAGAACTGTACATAGGCCTTTTCTGATATCAATAAAGTGTGTTTCTTTTCAACACTATGTGCCATAATTATTTTTTCTAAGTATAGACTCATCGGGTGAATAGTGCCTTTTATTCTCCAATATGAATTTCCAGTGTGAGGTCTTTGAATAAGATGTAGCAATCTTTGAATAATAACTTCCACTTGAGTAAAAATTTTTCAAGTATGAAGTCTTCGAATATATCAAGGCCTTTGACTTGAGGGAGAGGGATTCAAAGTAGGCAGTCTTCAAGTGAGTAATAGTCTTTAACCTGAATATGGATTCTTTTGAAACATGAGGTCTTCGATCAAATTGATCAATCTAGCTTGTCACAAGACCGACCTTTTTTGCTCATAATTCTGACCCTCGAGTTTTCGGGCTCATAATTTAAGGAACCTCGGCTTCTATGGATGACTTTAGTTCATTAATAAGGTTACGTATTATCACTGCCAAATGTCCAATTATCATTGGTGGGGTAGTTATTGTCCAGATAATGGGATAGCAGTGATAGGAACCAGTCATAACCTTCTGAATTCCCATAACCATCTGCAGGTAGATCGAGGCCATTATTCCCTCCTTTATTAATTGAAGTGGATGCACATGGCACAATCAAAGGGCCGCTTGAAAGGTTGAATAGGAAATCTAGCCCGTAGACGGCCTTTATATAAGGGATTTACGATCTTGTGGATTAAATTTTCTCATATGCTAATAGCATCGTCTCCTTTGAGCAATTTCCATCCTCGAGGATCCTTTTACTCACCACCTTTCTCCTTCTTCCACCATTAGCAAACCTCAGGAGCCTATTATCATGAAGCCGGATGTGGGACAGCTTTGACAAGCAACGAGGAAAAGGCCGATGGCAAATATTTCATTGAGAAGATCAGATCGAAGATGGGTTCGCCTCAAGCTCTCTCACATATTTCAGCTAGGGATGAAGTTCCCATTGAAATAGAGTCTTCTTCAGAAGAAGATCGGGTCCCTTCACCTAGAGGCTTGGATGAATGTCCAGCAAGATCTCCTATTATAGGGCCATCTGGGGAGCTGGGCTTACCGGATAAGGGTAAGGCTCCCATTGTCGATGAAGATGTTAAGCCCAAACTCCTAACCACTGAAGGGGAGGGCTTGAGAAACTGTAGTGTATTTGTTGTTGACACTGGTCTCGGCTATCCGAGACTGGCGAAAACTTTGTTGAAAGCGATCATCCTCCTGAAGGACTGGGAGGAGACCAAAAAGCAGGTACTAGAGGACACTCTTTCCTCCATTTATCCAAGAATTCTACAAGTGTACAAGATTTTCTTTAATATATCACTGTCGATAGGGCTGACTTCATATGTGTTTCCTTCGACAGATTGTCCACGATGTTTCTCTATTAGAAGAGAATGTTCGTGGGTTCACTGACCTTGGTGATGGCCTCAGAAGTCAGCTGGCTTCGACCTTAACCAAAAAAGAAGCGCCTAAGGAGCTTCGAGTCATCGCCGAACATAAATTGAGTCAGACCATGGCAGCTAATGATTCTTTAAAGAAGGAATTGGAGGTGGTTCAGACATATGCGATTGAGCTAGTGGCTGACCTAGAGAAGAGGCGGAAGAAGCTAATCTTGGCCGAATTACTATTAAAGGATAACCTTAAGAGCACCGACGAGGTGACGGCTCACAGAGCCGAACTGGAGAATAAAATTACTTCTTTGGAGTAGGAGGTAATATCGGCTAAACAAAAGGCATAACAGACTAAGAAGGATGCTCTTCAAGCCGTCGAGAGATATAGAAAATCCAAAGCCTTCGTTGAAGAAGTGCATGAATGATGGGGACATCAGGATCAACCCTAGTTCACTATGGATCCCTGAACTTTGAGTCCCTTAGCCATTTTCTACATTTTATTTTTGCTTCCAATAATCAAGCCTTGTTAGCCCTTTGAGTCTTGTAAGTAGGGCTTAAGTCAATTGAGTCATTTGAAGTCCAGTAATAAAGGTTTTATCATGTGAGCCCAATGCAACCCTTTGTGTTCGATAATTAGGGTTTTGTTCAGTTAAGCCCGATTGTGCTCACTTGAGTCCTGTAATGAAGTCTAATTGAGTGAGCCAAGTTTTGTAATAAATATCCTATTGAATCCTGTAATAACTTGAGTTATCTCAACCTCATAAGTCCAGTCCAGTTGAGTCCAGTGTAAGTTGGTGTTAGTCCAGTTTTATACAAGAAAAGGATTACCAACCAAAGCATTTACCAGGCCCTCCCAGATCAGAGCAGATTCCAAGCCCATGGAGCCTCCCACTTGAAGATACCTGGTGTCTAGAGAATGTTCTTCCTTCTAGGCACTCAAGCCCAGAAGCCCATAAGAAGATGGTGCCCCAGGCCTCTACCATTCAAGCCCACAAGCTAGCGCCCCTCCCAGACCCTCTTCAAGACATGGCGCCTAGCCCAAGCCCATTCATGAATGGCACCCCAGCTAGCCCAAGCCCAGTCCAACAATGTGGCACCCCAAGTCCAAGCCTAGCAAGGAGTAGAAAAGTCAAAGAAGTCCAAAAGAATTTCATCCTAGTCCAAGCCCATAAGGAGCCCTTTGACCAAGTCCAAGAAGGAGAGAGAAGTCCACATCCAACTAGGAATCAAGTTTTAATTCTATTCAAATTATGTACTCCTAGTCCTAAGTCATTTTGTAATTTTCTTCCTAATCAAACTATGTACTTCCAGTTCTAAATAGCTTTGTAATCCAATCCTAACAAGGAAAGGACCTAGGTGAGCCTATAAATACCTCACCCCTCCATCCTTTTGTAAGAATTGAATGAATGAATGATTGATTGAATGAATGTATTTTGAGAAAAATTTGAGTGTTCTTTCTTCTATTGTGCCTTTGTTCTTGTGAACATTGAGCTCCGTGAGGGAGTGTTGCCTTTGCTCTTTGAGCATCGAGGGGTGTGAGACCCTATTTATTAAACCCTAGCTGACCATCATCAGCCCTCCCTTGCCGCCCCCAGCTCTTTCTTTCTTCCCCATTTCTTTCAGTCATCTAGCCATCTTTCCTATCATTTTCTAACCTTCTCTAGGTGTTTTGCAGATCCCTCGAGTTTCATGATGTTAGGGTTCCATTTGCCTAGCCATCGGGTCAGCGGATGAAAAGCCGGTCCATAGGTTTTCGGCTTGACTTTCCAGACCGCATCCGAGAGTGTAGAGCGATCTCTTCATGGAAGTAGTAGTGATCATTGTCAGGTACACACACTCTAGCCCTCTAGAATGGGTTGTTGCAGAAGAGCTAGTCATACCGGGTTTTCTTAGCCCTAGCGGTCCTGTTTTTATCTCTTTTGAGGATCTTTTTGCATGCTTGTGGTTAGAATTTTTATAGGATCACCCTTTTATCTATTTGACCTAAATTTTAGGAATTAAAATCCTAACTTAATGCTGAATCCATAGAAATTCTCTTGAATGCTAATTAGTCCCCCATCAATGAAGCAGGAGTAAAGAGCTACCATATCAGCTACATGGACTACCTCGAAAAATTCATGAAGATATATCCGAATGTAGATGCCTCACTCTTGGCAATATCTGTTGGAGATGAGGGGGAGAAAGAAGTGAAAGATCTGGTTGATGAAGTGCTGGCTCTCCCCGCTAATGAAGATGTTATGAAAGAGACTCCTGCTCCCACTTTTGAGAAGAAATAGCTTTTCGGTGTAATCTTCTCTTCTTTTTCTCTCTTTTTTCTTTTTTTTTAATGTAATTTAGTGGAGTACTCCATTTTCTCTTTGATGAACGAAGATCCCCTTTGCTTAAAATTGGAGTTTTTTCTTTTGATGGATGAATACATTCCAAAATAATGCCAAGTATAAATTCTTCAACATCATGAATATCGAACTAGGGCATTTATAAAGAATCCCGAGATTTCCTGTTAGCCCTGATCAATTTGTCTCTACCTTGGACCGAAAAGTCTGAGCTTGAGGGAGCTGTAGTAAGACTTAACCGCTTGCCTTGATCGGGCTTGCTGTTAAGGTAAGCCGAAGAGGGGCCATCCTTAGGCATTTCTTATTAATAGTAATGGGGTAGGCTGACTGGGCCCACCTTGTCAGGTCTTCAATTCTTCCATTGGGTAGGTTGCATAGACCATCCCTACGCCTCTGGTTGATGGTAAGATAGATTGTTTGGCGCATCACTAGATTTTTCATAGGGTAGATCACTTAAACTATCCCTGTGTCTTTAATTTGTAGTAAGACAGGCTGATTAGGTCCACCTCGGCATGTCGTTGAATTTATCATAAGGTAGATCACTTAGATCATCCATGTGCCTTTGATTGTAGTAAGATAGGTTGATTAGGCCCTCCTCAGCATGTCGTCGGATTTACCATAGGGTAGATCACTTAGATCATCCCTGTGCCTTTGATTTATAGTAAGACAGGCTGATTAGGCCCACCTCGGTACGTCATCGATTTATCGTAGGGTAGATCACTTAGATCATCCCTAGGCCTTTGATTTGTAGTAAGATAGGCTGATTAGGCCCACCTTTGCATGGATGTTTTACTGAAGTCAAAGAGAAACCTTTTATTGATAGTACTTGTGAAGGTTTTCTTCATTCCAAGACCGAGATAGTAGTGAACCGTCCAGAGTTTCAAGCTGATAAGCTTTCGGGCGTATGACTTCTCTAACCCGATAAGGGCCTTCCCAGTTCGGGGAAAGCTTGCCTTGTTCTATCAACCTAGACACTTCGGACCTTCGCAATACTAAGTCTTTGGGTCGGAAGACTCATTCCTTCATCCTGTAGTTGTAATATTTGGTGACTCTTGGCGGTATTCCACCATCTTCATCTGGGCACGAAGCTTGGTGCCTTATAATAGATCCAGATTATTTTTTGGTGCTCAAAATGTTTGGGTTCCTTGTAGATTATCATCAGAAAAGTATATGAGGTTGTTGCCTTTGAGCCTCTTCGGAGCGTCTTCTTCGGCTCTGCTTCTCTAGCTAGTTTGTCGATGGAGCATGCCTGCCCTCCCATCTGTTGGCCTCTGGTTGGGTAGTTCAGCTTCTTTCGCAGTCCTTTGAGGGGCAATAACTTCAATTTTGGGTTCTGGGTGGCTGACATACTTCCCAGATACTCTCTCTTAGTCAAGTCTTCTATAGCATCTTTTAACTGGAAGCATTCTTCGGTATTGTGGCCATGATCCTTATGGAATTGGCAATATTTATTCATGTTCCTTATAGTGGAAGATATCTTCATAGGGCGCGGCCTTTACAACTAGCTTTCTTTCTCTATCTCCATCAAAATCTTTTCTCTCGGGAAGTTCAGAGGAGTATAGAAATCAAATCTCCCGCCCAATGTCTTGGGCTTGGGACTGCATTGTTGAGTGGAGTCATCATTGTTGGGGGGTATAAGGAGATTTGACCCCTTATTGTTCTTCTTCTTGGGGATGGTCTTCCCTTCGGCTAAGCATTGATTCGCTGCTTGTTCTTCAGCATCTGCGTACTTCTGGGCTCTTGATAAGAGTTCAGCATAATTGGTCAGAAATCTTTTATCCACAAAAAATGTGAACTTGGATGATTGGAGGCCTTTTTTTAAGGTGGACATGGCCACGTATTCATTGAGATCGGGGATCTCATGAGTGGCGGAGTTGAACCTTGCAATATAATCTCTAAGACTTTCACCTTCATTCTGGTGAAGTAGGAACAAACTGTCTGTATTGCGAGGTGCTTTGTGACAAGTCTTGAAATGTGAGATAAATAATTTTTCTAATTTAGAAAAAGAATTGATGGTACCTGGGCATATGCTCGAATACCACATTCGAGATGCCTTCTTCAAGGTGGCAGGAAAAGCTAGGCAATGTAATGCATCGGAGGCTCCTTGTACCATTATGTGGGCTTTGAAACTGCCCAGATGGTCAGGAGGATTAATGGCCCCATCATAGGATTCCATCTGAGGGACCTTAAAATATCGTGGGATGATTTCCTTCATTATTCTGGAAGTGAAAGAAGGCCACGAGTCATAAACCATGATTTCGCTATCCCTTTGTTGATCACGGAGCCTCGCGATCTGTGATTCAAGTATCTTAAACTTTTCTTCATAATCATAGCGAGTCTCTTTCCACCCAGCATCTTCAGATGTAGAAATCTTCAAAAGAGACCAAGGGAGATCACCTAGTCCTCCTTTTATCGAGTCGGCTATCGATCTATCCCTGATGTTTGGAGCTTCTCCCTTCATGAGAGAGTCGATCTCGAGGAGAATGCTGGACAGATTCACAATGATGATCTCCTCTCGTTTGGGATTGGTGACTGAGTTTGGAGGTGGCTGGTGGGTACCTTACTTGGAGTGCTGCCTCTTGGAAGTTCTGAACCATGATCGTTAAAGCATTAACCCGGTTTATGAGAACCTCAAATTGCTGTTGTCCCATAGCAAGTGCGGGCGGCAGCATGTTGTTTTTTGTTGGAGGATCGTCCCTCTAAGAAGAAGGGCATCCCCTGCTAGTTGAAGTATTTTGGGACTTTCCTTTTACCATTCTTATTTCAGAATTCTCCTTTTCAAGAGGGGGATAATGTATGCTTCCCCTACCTGGAGTACCAATCTGTTAACATTGAACCCTCACGGATTAGACGGAGCAGCTGGATTGCTGGTTCGCCTTTCAGAGTCCCTGCAAAATAAGTTCCTGATCGGATTTCCTTCAGTGGGGGACACTCCGATGCCCAAGTCAATAAGGATCCGACAACAGAATAGAGAATTCTGAGAGAGTAGAGCAAAGGAGAGTGAAATGAAAAGGAGAGGTGGGCTTGGGTGGCACTCAAGAGTGAGCTCTGGGCTGGCTCTGTCGTGCCCTTTGATCGCTTACCTTAGGGGTCCCCTCCTACCGATATTTATAGTAGTCGTAACAGAATATGGTTGAGCCCACTTGATTTCAGTTAGGGGAGTCAATTAATCTAACATCCCCGTAACTAAAAGTAGTTATTGTAGAAAGTTGGTCATCTCAATATTGTTGAAGCCGGTGCTATTGACCACATGGTTGGTTATAACAACTGTAACTACTTCTGGTAGCTTTTAGGTTGAGATTAACCAAGGATTTACTTCAGAGCCACTCTTTCAAAAGGGACCAAAATCGAGTTGGCTATTTTGTCTTACACCTCTTCTCTTCAGAGTAAGCCGAAGACATTTTAGTCATTCGTTTTAGAACTTCCTCTTTTGGAGTGGGCTAGAGTGTTTGCTTTGGACTTGTTCTCTTCGGAGTAAGTTGGGAGATGAATTAACTGTATCCTTCAAGCCAGTCTTCTTCAGACTGGCACGAAGAGGGACTAGCTAATTATTCTGGGGCGGCGCGGGTTAGGGGCGTACTTCGACATTGTCCTCTTTGGTATAGGCCGAAGATTGCTCCTGTATTGCAAATAGTATAAAATATGTTGAGTCGTCGCTTTATGGGGCTTTGGAGCGGTCTTCAGATCTTCTAGCTTGGGCGACCGGTCCAAAAAGGGTTAATTGGGCCTCTGAACCGGTAATGCATTTTCGTTGAGCCGGCTTACCATAATAGTGACAAATGGCTAGCATTATTGCATGTCATCATTTCTACTAACAATAACTTTTAGTCCACCAATTACTTTAAACTAAGTCTTAAATGATTAAATTCTAGTCTAATAAAGAATCAAAGATATTTGATCCTCAACTTTATTGTTTTTTATTATGATCAAAGATTCATTACTCAGCATACAAGGTATTATTCACTCTAATCTATAGGTCTCATTATTTTATCCTTTAAATTCTAATCTAAAAGGTACTTTACATGGAAAGAATTATTTCTTCCTTATAAGTTAGAATTCCTTTTAACTCATAACTAACGTGAAACTAATAATACCCTCCCACTACAACATAGTTCTCTAGTCTATATTCTTGAACTGGTGGGAGGTATCCTCTTCCTTATTATCACCATAGTCCCCAGAGATGTCTATGTATAACCGAAGGTACATCATAGTCACAAGTTTATTGTAGTTGTAGGTTTATTCCCTTCTTGGCATGCCAATATTGCGGTCAAGGGCTCATAGCTCAGCACATAAGGTATTGTCCACTCTAAGTTTCATGATTTTGCCTTTCGACATATAAGTATATTGTAGTTGTAGGTTTATCCCCTTCTTGGCACCTTACATGCGAAGAGTGGTTTTTTCCTATATAAGCTAAAGTGCCCCTTGACTCACAATCAATGTGTGACTAATGATGAAAACAACATACTATGTTGTGATGGAGGGTATCATTAGTTACAACCAATATGTTGAGAAGGGAGGGCATCATTAGTCCCATATTAGTTGTGAGTCAAGGGGGACTCTAACTTATAAAGAAAAAATCACACTTTACATGTGAAGTATTTTTTGAATTGGAATCCAAAGGACAAAGCCATAAGGCCCATGGGCCAAAGTAGATAATACTTTACATGCTAAGTCATGGGCCTTTGGCCATAACATTGGAATGTTAGGTAAGGAGAAGAGAAGATTTAGGAGTTGAGAGGCACCATGATGAGGACCAAAGACCAGTGCTCCTTAACCAACGAATCAACAATTGTAATTTGTGAGCTTGGGGGTAGACCAAGATTTAAGGTACAAACATCATGCGGATTTAAGGCTTGAATGCCACTAGGCTTACTAAAGCCCACCAAGCTCATTGAAGCTTGCTGATCCTTGTTGAAGCCCGCCACCCTTCTAAGGGCCCCTTGAAGCCCATAGGGCCCATTGAAGCCCATAGGGCCCATTGAAGCCCACAAGGCCCACTGGACCTTGTCAACCATCGAAGGGTCCACTGGAGCCTGCCAACCTTCTAAGGGAGGGTCCATTGAAGCCCACGGGATTCACTGAAGCACACCAATAACCACCAATGGACTACTTAATATCGATGAAGTTCCAGGAGCAGAAATTTGGCATCAACACTTTTTTAATAACATAAAGTGCTAAAAATTTTTTTAGAGAGAGAGAGTACCCAAACTTTTTTACTAATAATAGTTACCATGGAGAAGACAAACCAAGAAACATGATCATGAAAAAAAATGACACATATTAGGGATGGATTTACTCCCCTCTGAAGGGTGTTTAATTCAACCATCCCAAGATGAAACCCAACACCTCACACCTACATTGTGCTTAAAGAGAAGGGGGTTGCGGTCTCGGTAACCATTGCTAGATTTGTTGAAAAGGCAATCCTACCTGGACAGTAGAAAAGATATTGATCACTCTTACGCTGTCCTCCCCCCCAACACTCCATTTTTTGGTTTGCCATATCTTGGTCCATGCACTTGCCAGTAGTAAAAGAAGAGTTCCCAATATTTTGAGAAAAATTATATCCTATACTATATATAAGAATTTGTATAGGGATGTGTTGCTGCAACTTTTGCTGGACCGGGCTTGGATGGCTGGGCTGGAGCGCTCTTCTCTCGGTTTACCTGCACCAAAGTCTCCAAGGACCAATGGTGTTCCTGCGGGGGACACTACGATGCTTAAGTTGGCGGGAGCTTGAGGGCAACAGAATGGAGAAATCAAAGAGGCAGTGTATGGAGAAGGAAGAGAGTGCTAGTGCTTGCCTTAGCTTGCTTACCACCTCGTATCCCCCAGTTTACCTTATATAGGCACGGAACAGTGCCAAAATTCATTAGGGATGAAGCCTGAAAAGACTGATTTGCCCTTAGAAGAATATGGAGAGTGGCCACGTGGCGCCAAGATGGGGTGATGTCATGAGAGTAGTGGAGTAGTGGTGATGATGTGGTAGGAGTCTGTTATAACAAAATTTCAGTATCAACTGGAGGAGGCTTATGGAGTTATTGAGATCCTTGGAGTGGGTTGGTCAGACCTCAGCAGAAGTGGGTCTCTTGGACCTCTACTTCAAGGGGTCAATCGGACCTCAGAAGGAGAGCGTCTGTCAGAGCTTCAATAGGAGAAGGTCGACCGGACCTCAGCAGAATGGATCATTTGAACCTCTACTTCAGTGGATCAATCGGACCTCAGAAGGAGAGCGTCTGTCGAAGCTTCAGTAGGACAAGGTCGACCGGACCTTAGCAGAAGTGGGTCATTTGGACCTCTACTTCAATGGGTCAGCCGGATCTCAGAAGGAGAGCGTCCGTTGGAGCTTCAGCAGGAGAAGGTCAACCAACCTCAGTAGAAGTGGGTCATTCGGACCTCTACTTCAGTAGATCGGTCGGACCCTCGAAGGAGAGCATCCGTTGGAGCTTCAGCATGAGAAGGTCGATCGGACCTCAGCAAAAGTGGATCGTTTAGACATCTACTTCAGTAGGTCGGTCAGACCCTCGAAGGAGAGCGTTCGTCGGAGCTTCAGCAAGAGAAGGTCGCTCGGATGTCCGTGAAAAATGACCGGATTAGACCTTAGAGATATGGCTATCCGTTTCGATGGTAAGCCGGTTGGGTATAACAGTTGCTTCTTGCTCTTGGCCTTCAAGCAGTTTTGCAGCTTCAAAGAACGAGAGCATTATTTGGCATTTAATGCATCGATCCTTGAGATGATTGCAAATCCGGTCCGGCGTGCTATGATCGGCCGCCTTCTACTTCGAAATCCTGTCTGCAGGACAAGTGTCAGCACCGCATTGGAAGCGGTGGTAGGGGAGCAGTTAATGCTGGTGGGGCGTAACGATGGGCTGCTAGCCTAAAATGCCCATCCGCCAAGTTCCTAATGCGACGTGGGCAACGTGGCAAAATCTAAGTGGTTGGCACAGTGTCCGGAGCTACTCATCCACCGCTGGTTGGGTAGTTACATGGATCATGATTGGGCATGATCCGGCGCATCTCATCGGCTTCTCCATAGGATTGGGAGGTCGCATCGTTTGACGATGGATCGCGATGCTCGAGGGTGTTGGGAAGCTGCCCCTCAGCGCCTATAAAAGAAGGGGAGGAGGCCCGGAGGGAGTCTTCCACTGCATTTGTGCTCGAGGAGAGAGAACCCCCCTCTCTCGTTGCCTCGCTCCATTAGGAAACCAAAACACCAAGTCATTTTCCTTCCAGTCCCTTTTTTCTTCTCCAACTTCCATTAGAATGGCTTCTAGTAGGCAGAGTCCTGATCATAGGGAGCCAGGTCCCAGCAACATCCCTTCTGAAATGACCAGGGAGAGGGCGGAGAACCTTAGGGTTATATTCAATATTCCCTCCACCCTGTATATAACCATTCTGACCCGGGAGGATAGAGTGAATTGTCCTTTGAATCCGAGAGCCCTCCTGATATGTGAGGACCATCTTAAGGCTGGCCTCTGCTTCCCTCTCCACGACCTCTTTGTTCGAGTCTTCAATAGTTATAGGGTATTCCCAATGCAGTTTACCCCGAATAGCATTCAGGCGATCTACGGTTTTATGGTTCTCTGTCAAAGGGCCGAAGTCGAGCCGAGGCTATCCCTCTTCTCAAATTTCTCTTTCCTGAAAAAAGACTTTTGAAGCCAAGAGTGGTAGATGTTCAGTCCCCACCCTGGTCGGAGGATATTAGGGGGGCTTCCGTCGGCTATCCATGGGTGGAAGTCACGGTATTTCTTTGTAGATAGCCTGGAACCCTAGGGTTTTGAATCAATGTGGAGAGAGCCCAGGCCGAAGGCCATAGATGGGAGGAAGGTGGCGAGGGTCGATGAGGCTGATTTCAATAAATTGGATGAGGATGATGCAACGTTTGTGCATGACTTGCTCCGAGAGGAGAATCTCCACCTGGCTGGGATCAGCCAACATCAAAGCTTGGATAGGGTAGAAGCCCTAGTCGAAGATATTTTATCTCTTCTTCTGTCGGCTTTATCTCTGTTACTAACTTCAACTTTGATTTATGGCAGGCGAAAAAATGAAGCCAGACCGAGCGACCATTTCAGCATGGGCGGTGTAGAGAAGGGGCATCCGGATTACCGAGCCGGCATCCAAAAGGCCGAAGAGGCCACGGATGGAGGAGCTAACCTCTAAGAGGCTGAAGAAGCAACGAGCAGAGGAGTGTGCTACCAATGTTGTCTCCATAGAGTCTGAAGATGATGTACCGCTATCGGAGTGCCTCATGGCGAGGGCGCCGGGGTGCTCACACTCGGTCGGGCAGTCGGTTGCCCGGACGGGAGAAAACCGATCACTGTCGAATGACGGAGAGATGGCCCCGACCTCATCGCTCATCAAGATGACCGAGGAGGTTCTTCCTATGGTCAGAGGGGGAAATGTAGCTGAAGGAAGAGCAACTGGTAGGGGGGAAGCCAGCGAAGCAAGCATCGGGGAGCGTCAGAAATGGCACGCCATTCATGATGCCGAGCAGGTCTTTGCATCAAAAATGGCACGCCATTCATGATGCCAAGTAGGTCAAATACCTGCTCAAAAAGGCAATCATGCATGTTGATCGGCGATCAATGAATGAGGCTACCCGAAGTTCCTTTCATCACATGATGGGGGTAAGTCACCCGTATCCGAGCCCTTAGCCTTTGCTTTATTGCCTGTGAGTCGCTAATATTGTCTTGTTGTTTGCAGCTCCTTCAAGACATGCTACTAATGGACGACGACCTAGGTGAGCTGTTGTACCTGAAAGAGCGCTCGGCCAAGATGGCTGAAGAGGCAGAGGTGGCCAAAGCTGCAGCGGAGGTGACATAGAAGGCCACCGACGAGGGATTGTTTGCCTGTCGGGCAGAGGCAGAGACCCTCAAGAAGGAGACGGAAGGCCTGCGGGGTCAGCTGGCTGACCGGAGAGCCAGTTTGAAAAGGAAGAAGCATAGGTTGAAATCTCTGACCCGCCGGCTGACCGAAGAAGAGGGGTGCCTGGTCGAGTCCGAGAGGCGCTCGAGGGGCCACCAGGCAAAGGCAGAGAGATACAAGGATTTACTGAAGAAAACCCAGGAGCTCATGGCGACGGCGGCCGAAGTGGCCGTGAAGAAGTATAAGGCCTCCGATGAGTTCACAGAGGAGATGAATAAGGCCGGCACGGTTAGCTTCAACTACGGGTACGAAGAGTGCCTGGTGAAGGTAGGTGATGCATTTCTAGAGCTCGACCTCGCCTTCTTACAGCCACCGAAACAAGTAGAAGAGGAAGGCGAGGAAGAGGAGACAGACCTGATCGACAGAGGGGTCGAACCCCTGGTTGAAGCTGGCATAGAGGAGGCTAGAGCGGGCACCCAGGTCGAAGCCGAGGTGGGAGGGACGATCATCCCAATCGGAGCTCCGGGGGAGGCCGAGGGGGTCGAAGTTGAAGCCATACCTATATCTCCAGTGGATCAAACCTAAGATGTTTGTAAAGATCTGACCGTCTCTTTTGTAAAAAACTTCTCTTATAATATAATAGAATTTTTTTTTGTCACATCTCCTGCGTACGTCTTTGTATGTGTGGGTTGGTCGGATTGACCGAAGTTCCTTCTTTTAAAATGTTTCTAAGTGTCGACGGTCGGCTGTATGGAACTGTAGACACTCCAAAGGAGCTGTTGGATGGTAGCTTAGTCCGAACCTAGACACTTAGAAATTTTTTTAAGTGTTGGTCCGTCGGTTTGTCCAAACTTGAGACCTCCAAAGTGGCTGCCGGACAGTAGCTCAGTCCGAACCTAAACACTTAGGAATTTTTCTAAGTGCTGATCCATCGGCTCGTCCAAACTTGAGACCTCCAAAGTGGCTGCCAGACAGTAGCTCAGTTCGAACCTAAATACTTAGAATTTTTTCTAAGTATTGGTCCGTCGGCTCGTCCAAACTTGAGACCTCCATAGTGGCTGCCGGATAGTAGCTCAGTTCGAACCTAAATACTTAGAAATTTTTCTAAGTGTTGGTCCGTCGGCTCGTCCGAACTTGAGACCTCCAAAGTGGCTGCCGGATAGTAGCTCAGTCCGAACCTAAACACTTAGGAATTTTTCTAAGTGTTGGTCCGTCGGCTCGTCCGAACTTGAGACCAAACCTCCATGTGGATTGTTTTGAAGCTATCGTCGACCGCAGTCAGATTTTTGGGAATGGGCTACCCTAGAGCCTCTACCGAACAGAGTCGGACTTTCAAAACTGGGCTACCCTAGAGCCTCTGCCGGCCGGAGTCGGACTTTTGAAAGTGGGCTGCCCTAGAGCCTTTGTCGACCGGAGTCAGACTTTCGGAAGTGGGCTGCCCTAGAGCCTTTGCTGACCAGAGTCGGACTTTCGAAGTGGGCTGCCCTAAAGCCTTTGTCGACCAGAGTCGGACTTTCAAAATGGGCTGCCCTAAAGCCTTTGCCGATCGGAGTCAAACTTTCGGAAGTGGGCTGCCCTAAAGCCTTTGCCGATCGGAGTCGAACTTTCGAAAGTGGGCTGCCCTAGAGCCTCTGCTGACCAGAGTTGAACTTTTGGAAGTGGGCTATAAGAGAAGTTGTGGCTTTTATTGATAATACTTGTGAAGGTTGTCTACATTCCACGGACACGCCACCTACCGTCCGTCCAAATGCTCGGGCCGGTAGGTTCCGGCTCGAATTACTTCCATGACTCGATAAGGACCTTCCCAATTGGGGGAGAGCTTCCCTTGCTCGGTCGGCCTTGATATTTCTGTCCTTCGCAAGACCAGATCTCCGACCCGGAAAGTTCGAGCTTTGACTCGAGAGTTGTAGTATCTGGTCATCTTCCGACGATAAGTCGCCATCTTCAAGCCTTCCTGAAGCCTGATTTCTTCGAGCATATCTAGGTCAGCCCTCTATTGCTCTGAGTTAATCGGTTCGGCAAAGTGATCAATCTGTAGGGACTACAAGGACACTTCTACAGGAGTGACTGCTTCAGTTCCGTAGGTTAGGTTGAACGGAATCTCCCCAGTCACCATTCGGGCGGTTGTCTGATAGGCCTAGAGCACTGAGTGAAGTTCTTCTACCCAAAGCCCTTAGATGTCATTCAGTCTGGTCTTTAGTCCATGCAGGATTGTCCGATTAGTGACTTCGGCTTCTCTGTTGGACTGTGGATGGCCAACTGATGTAAGCCGATGAGAGATGTGATATTGTTGGCAGAAGTCTCAAAATTTGGGGTTGTCGAACTACCTTCCATTGTCGGTAATAATTATCTGTGGGATGCCTAATCAGAAAATAATGCAGTTCCGGACAAAGCTTTCTACTTTGGCTTCTGTGATCTGCGCTAGTGGTTCGGCCTCCACCCACTTGGTGAAGTAATCTATGGCCACGATCAGGAATTTTCGCTGGCTGGATGCCGGTGGGAAAGGTCATAGGATGTCCATCTCCCACTGCGCAAATGGCCAAGGTGCAGTGAGTGGGGTCAGCTGGCTAGCAGGCCTCCTTTGGATATTAGAGTACCTTTGGCATGCGTCGCACCTTTTGACGAAGTCCAACGTGTCCTTCTGAATTGTAGACCAATAGTATCCCTGTCGGATGATCTTGTAAGCCAGAGATCTTCCTCCTAGATGGTCACCGCAGATGCCTTCATGCACTTCTCTGAGTGCGTAGTCTGCATCAATCAGCCCCAAGCACTTCAGTAGCGGCTGTGAGAACGATCGCTTGTAGAGAATGCCGTCGAGGACAACATACTTTGAAGCCGTCCAGCACACATGCTTGGCTTCAGTCGGATCTTTCGGTAGAGTCCCTCTGATAATGAATGTAAGAATTGGGTCCATCCAAGAGGCTTCTTGTTCAACTTGGTGGACTTCGGTCGGCTCTTCAACAATACTCGGGTGCTGCAGATGCTCCACAAAGGTTTGGTCAAAGGTGTTGGTGATGGCCGTAGCCAGTCTTGACAAAGCATCCGCCCGAGAGTTCTGCAATCGAGGTATGTGGAGAATTTCGAAGAATTTAAGTCGAGATACTAGGCTTTGTACTTTGCTCAAGTACTTGGCTAGGGTCAGATCTCTCGCCTCGAACTCGCCATTCACCTGATTCACCACCAGTTGAGTATTGGAGAAGGCCCTGATTCGGCTGATGCCCAACTCATTGGCTATTCTCAGTCCTGCAAGGAGGGCTTCATATTCTGCTTGGTTGTTTGACACCTGAAATGAAAAATGTAAGGCATACTCCAAGCTTTGTCCGTCGTGGTCGGCAAGGATCAGACCCGCCCCACAGCCTGTAAGGTTGGAAGCTCTATCCACATGAAGGGTCCAAGCGGGCTCTACTTCTTTAATGGGGTTAGCTTCAGGCACGCTAGCCACTTGCGAGGACAATTCCGGCCTCTAGGTGCACTCTGCAATGAAGTCAGCGATTACTTGAACCTTCATGGTTGATCGAGGTTGGATAGAGATATCGAACTCGCCAAGCTTGACGGCCCACTTGGCAAGCTGATCAGAAGTGTCCAGACTCTGAAGAATTGTCTTAAGGGGTTAGTTGGACAGCACGATCATTGGGTGCGCCTGGAAGTAAGGTCGAAGTCTCTTGGTTGCTATGACCAAGGAATATATAAGCTTTTGCATTTTAGGGCACCTTGTTTCGACATCATGGAGAACTTTACTGATGTAGTAGACTGGCCTTTGCTGATTGTCTTCTCCAATCTGAACAAGGATGGAGCTGACCGCCTCGTCTGAAGTTGACAGGTACAAGTACAGGGGCTCTCTCTCTGTCGACTTAGCCAACAATGGAGGGTTCTTCAGATAATCTTTCAAAGTTTCAAAAGCTGACCGACATTCGTTGGTCCAATGGAAGCGATCCGACTAGCGAAGAATCTTGAAGAAAGGCAAAGATTTCTCAACCGACCGGGAAATGAAGTGGCTGAGAGATGCTATTCGGCCCGTAAGTTCTGGAACTTGCTTCTTGTTGGTCGGATGCCCCATATCAAAAATGGCTTTAATCTTGTCAGGATTGACTTCGATTCCTCTTTGTGTGACCGAGAAGCCGAGGAACTTTCCAGAAGTTATCCCAAAAGTATACTTGGCAGGGTCAGCTTCATCCGATGACGTCTGAGCACGCCAAAGAACTCCTGCAAGTCTTTGATATGGTCGGCTCTGTGGAGGCTCTTGACTATCATATCAACATATACCTCCATATTCCTTCCGAGCTATCTTTCGAAGACCTAGTTAATCTTTCTTTAGAAAGTGGCTCCGGTATTCTTCAAATCGAAGGGCATCATCTTGTAGCAGTACAACCCTTTGTCAGTGACAAAGGCCATCTTCTCCTCATCTTCCGGGTGCATCCTGATCTGATTGTAGCCGGAGAAGGCATCCATGAAGCTCAAAAGTTGGTGGCCGGCTGTGGCATCCACCAGCTGATCAATCTTGGACAGGGGAAAGCTGTCCTTTTGATAGGCCTTATTGAGGTCGGTGTAATCCATGCATATTCTCTATTTCTCGTTAGCCTTCTTAACAATTACAACATTTGCTAGCCAATCAGGATAATGGACCTCTTTGATGAAGCCAGCATCAGAGAGCTTCTTGACCTCCTCATCAATAGCCCTTTGTCTTTCATGAGCGAAACTCCTCTTCTTTTGTCGGACAGGCCTGTAGATCGGATCCACCTTAAGCTGGTGAGTAATGACATCCGATGGAATGCTTGGCATGTCCGATGCCGGCCAAGCGAAGACGTCCGCATTATTTCTCAAGAAGTCGATCAGTTCCAACTTGACCTCCTCACTGAGAGTGCTCCCAATTTGGAGGACCCTAGTGTGGTCATCCTCCCGAAGGGGAACAAACAGAATTCTTTTAACTAGTTGGCTGCGACCGTCGACTTCGGCCCTTGGGTCAAGTTGTTCAAGGATAGAATGGCCTTCTGACTGCCTGTCCTAAATAGTTAAGCACTGCCTGGCTATCCGACGATCTCCCCTCATAACTCTGACCCCGTTCCGAGTTGGAAACTTGGCCAGTAGATGGTAGGTTGAGACGATGGCTCTGAACTTGTTGAGGGCCAGTTGGCCTAAAATGGCATTGTAAGCCAAGGTCGTCCATACGACCACAAAGTTGATGGAGAGAGTCTTTTGGTAAGGCTCTATCCTGATGGTCACAGGTAGAGTTATCTCTCCTTCAATTCTAACGGAGTTTCCTCCGAAGCTAGTCAGTGGCACAGGGGATTCTTGCAGTCTTGACCGGGTTAGATTCATCCTGACAAAAGCATCTTACAATAATACTTTTGTGGAGCTTCCATTATCAATAAGAATCTGCCTTACATCATAGTTGGCAATTACTGCCGACACAACTACAGGATCATTTTCGGGACATGGGATTCTAAGAGGTCTTCGTCGGAGAAGCTAATTACATTGGAACCCATAGACCTCTTCATAATGTCCCGGTCCTCATTATATCTCTAGTCGGACCGACGGTGCAGCATGCCGACATTCCCATCGGTCGGACACTGGTTGGGAAGCTCTGTCTTCTATGGGGGGTCTCTGGCAGCTGAGGCTTCGACCCAATCCCTGAGGGGTCGGATGTATTTGTGCAGGTACCCCCTCCGAATGAGGTCTTCAATGCCATCCTTCAGCTGGATGCACACTTCGGTGTGGTGTCCATGGTTCCGATGGAGCCGGCAGTATTTGTCTCTATTTCTGGATGTAGAGGGGCCCCTCATCGGACGAGACCTTTGCAGGAAGGAGGATCTTCTCCCTCGGAAGGGAGAGGGGCGCATAGGTTTCGAACCTCTTGGTGAAGTCCTTCGGCTTTGGGCTGCGGTGCTGGGCCAAGCGGTTGCCATTGCTGGGAGGTCGGACTTCGAGAGCCTTGTCACTCTGCTTCTTGGGGGCCGACCTTCCTTCAACCTGGCGTTGGCTTGCTACTTGCTCTTCTGCCAGGACGTACTTCTATGCCCGGGCCAATAATTTTGAGTATCTTGTCAAAAATTTCTTGTCCAGGAAAAAGGTGAGCCTGGATGAGCGCAGCCCTCTTTTGAAGGCCGACATAGCTATGTCTTCATTCAGATCCGGGATCTCCATGGCTGCTGAGTTGAAATAGGCCATGTAGTCCTGGAGGGTCTCCCCCACCTTTTGCAGCACGAGGAAGAGGCAGTCGGTATTCCTTGGGATCTGACTGTAGGTCCTTAAATGGGAAAGAAAAAGTTTTTCAAGTTGAGTGAAGGAGTGGATCGTACCTGGTCAAATTGCGAAGAACCACATCCGAGCGGTCTTCTTAAGAGTGGTGGAGAAGGCAATGCAATGAAGGGCGTCGGAGGTGCCTTGCACCATCAGGTGGGCCTTGTAAGTGCCCAGATGGTCCAGCAGGTCAGTGGTACCATCGTAGGAGTCCACCTGCAGGATTTTGAAGTGACGGGGGATCGACTCCCCAATGATCTCGGCAGAAAAAGGCGGGCGGGAGTCGTATGCCTACCCCCCTTCGGCTTTTTGCCGATCAGCTAGCTCAGCAATGTGCTCCTCCATGCGCAAGATCTTGCTGGTATAGTCCCTCGGGATTTTAGCAAGATGCCGAACACCATCAGGGGCGGAGTCAGTGAAGGAAGGTGAGGCAGATCTCACCCTCTTCCCGTCAACACGTGCTCCTAAAGACCTTCGGGGCTCTGGAACAATGTGGGAAAGAGGCTATGGGACTTCTTGTCGCCGGCTTCCCTCAGCGACAGGTTGGTGGTTGGTGCAAGATGCAGCAGGTGGCTGCTGCCGGTTGTTGGCCACCTCCTGGAGGTATTGGACCGCAGTGGTAAGTGTATCAATGCGCTTCAGGAGCGTCTGGAACTGTTGCAGTCCCAGAGTGACGGTGGGCTCAGCGACGGTGGCATCATTCTCCCTGGGAGGTCCTTCGGACCTGGACAGGGAATGACCTCTTCTAAAGGAGGCATTCTGGGCTCTTCCCTTCGCCATTACAGGGCTTAGCAAGTGGATTCCTCCTTTTAGTGAAGGGACAAGCAGCCCTTCCTCTAGCACCAATCTGTTGCTGCAACTTCTCTCGGACCGGGCTTGGACGGCTGGGCTGGAGCACTCTTCTCCCAGTTTACCTGCAATAAAGTCCCCAAAGGCTGGTGGTGTTCCGGCGGGTGACACTCCGATACTTAAGTTAGCGGGAGCTTGAGGGCAACAGAATGGTGGAATCAAAGAGGCAGCATATGGAGAAGGAAAAGAGTGCTAGTGCTTGCCTTAGCTTGCTTACTGCTCCGTGTCCCCCAGTTTATCTTATATAGGTGCGGAACAGTGTCAAAATTCGTTAGGAGTGAAGCCTAAAAAGGCTGATCTACCCCTTAGAGAATCTAGAGAGTGGCCACGTGGTGCCAAGATAGGGCGACGTCGTGAGAGTAGTGGAGTAGTGGTGCTGATGTGGCAGGGTCTGTTATAACAAAATTCCGGTATCAGTTGGAGGAGGCTTCTAGAGTTATTGAGATCCTTGGAGCGGGTTGGTCGGATCTCAGCAGAAGTGGATCGCTCGGACCTCTACTTCAAGGGATCAGTCGGATCTCAGAAGGAGAGCGTCCGTCGGAGCTTCAGCAAGAGATGGTCGACCGGACCTCAGCAGAAGTGGGTCATTCGGATCTCTACTTTAATGGGTCAGCCAGACCTCAGAAGGAGAGTGTCCGTCGGAGCTTCAACAGGACAAGGTCGACCGGACCTCAGCAGAAGTGGGTCATTCGGACCTCTACTTCAGTAGGTCAGCCGGACCTCAGAAGGAGAGCTTCCATCGGAGCTTCAGCAGGAGAAGGTCGACCGGACCTCAACAGAAGTGGGTCATTCGGACATCTACTTCAATGGGTCGATCGGACCCTCGAAGGAGAGCGTCCGTCGGAGCTTCAACAAGAGAAGGTCAACCGGACCTCAGCAGAAGTGGATCGTTCGGACCTCTACTTCAGTGGATCGGTCGGACCCTCGAACGAGAGCGTCCTTCGGAGCTTCAACAGGAAAAGGTCGCCCGGATGTCCGTGAAAAATGACCCGATCAGACCTCAGCAGATGTGGCGATCCGGTTCGATGGTGAGCCGGTTGGATATAACAGTATGTATCTAATTTTAGATTGATTACTTGTTAGAAAGGATTTGGATATTTATATAGGACTAAGAAATGTAAAACTATTTTTTGGCCAGTTTTTTTTTAGATAATATCCTAAATTATTATAAATGGTGTCATAACGGATTCAATCTATAATTCATGTAGACAATGGGATACTACAGGATTCATTAGTTGATCATGGACTGATCATGATATTTATGAATGGATGTATAAATTTGAATTCCTAGTTTAGCAAGGATGTTTGGGAAAAATCTGTGAGGACTCGTGCAGATACGTATTTAGTTCTATACTAGTTATTGATCAATAAAATTTTATATATTTATATAGAATCAAAAAAAAAAAAACTAAAATTACTTTTTTACTAATTTTTTTTTAAAAAAATTGAATTATTATATTGCATACACTACTTTGATGCACATGCGGCCAATGACGATGAATATATTTTCGTGGACCACATTCATAAAGTATTTATCTCAATGTACTGTTATAAAAATCAGTAATTATGATTGTCTACGTGCACGGTCGTTTACTCCGTGCAACATTGGTTGTAATATCTCGTGGTTTGGTGAAAGCAAGAAGAACACGTGCAACGAAAGGACGACACCTGTCTACCCCGCATGGGAAAGACGGAGAGAGAATATGGTGACACCTTGCGACGCTTGCGAGAGCGTAGCTCGATGCCTCAACTCGTGACCCACAGTACCCTGTTTCCGTTTTGCTTTCAAAGCGCAGGAAACAGGATGGCATCCTGTGACCTATCCGAAGGAAGCCTTTTCTCCTAACCCGCGCGCCCCCCCCCCCTCCCCCCGCCCTTTTTTTTTTTTTTTTTTACGTCATCATGTGGAGTTTTGTCTCCGTCTATTTCGCTTCAAGCGTTCAATTCTAACCATTGCTTTCCTTCTTCCTCGCAAAGTGTAAACGTGAGGGGGGACCTCGTGAGATGTTTGAGAAATGCTTTTGCTATTATTTGATCGCTCACTATCACATATCGTGTCAAGTAATGCTGGATGCCCAGTACCAAGTTTTTTTTTTTTCCTCCTGTTGGCATAGAATCTTCGTCGACCGGATGGAACCGCTGGATTACCGGTTTGCTTTTCTAGATACCTGCAAAACAGATCTCTTACCAGATTTTATTTGATGGGGAGCACTGATGCCTAAGTCAAAGAGAGATTCCAGCAACAGAATAGAGAGTTTTCTGAGAAAGAGGAAGAAAGATGGTAAAAGTATTCTTTTTTATGTCGAACTAGTCTATGATCGGGGCAACTTTCAACCGATGAATAATTACTTCGACCGGAATCCCAGGCATGTCCGAAGCCGACCAGGCAAAGACGTCTGCATTATTCTTGAGAAAGTGAATCAGCCTTGTTTTTGTTTCCTTGAAAAATTCTTTGGTCTCCTTTCGCTTCCTTGACTCCGCTCCGGGTGGAAAAACGTACCAGGAGGTAATAAGTTGATACTATGGCCCGAAATTTGTTTAAGGCGGGCTGTCCCAAAATCACATTATAAGTCGAAGGAGTTCGGACTACTATGAAATTGATGGGGAGCATCTTCTATCGAGGTTTGGTACCGAGGGTCACGGGCAGCATTATTTCGTCCACGATATCAACTTGATTGCCTCTGAACCCAATCAGCGGCATAAGGGGCCTCTATAGCTTGTTTTTGGGCAAACACATTCTGGAGAATGTGTCCGCAGAGCTTTCATTATCAATTAAAATGCATCTTACATCATAATTGGCCACAACGGTCGAAATTACAACTGGATCATAATGTGAGAGCTGAACTCTCACAAGGTCATCATTGGAGAAGGGCATGAAATTGTTATCCTTAAATTATTTCGGAACATCGTCTTCGGCTCTCCTCTAGTTGGTTTGCCGGTGCAACATTCCCACCCTTCCATCAGTGGGTCTCTAATTAATTAGTTCTGCTTCTTCAGGGACCCTTTGGGGGGCCGTGGCCTCAAGCCGAGATTCTGGGTGACCGACGTATCTCTCCAAATAACCTCTCTTGATCAGGTCTTCAATGGCATCCTTAAGTTGGATGCAGTCTTTGATGTTATGGCCATGATCTTAGTAGAATCTGCATTATTTGTTTCTGTTTCTCGTAAAAAAAGACGCTTTCATGGGGCGTGGCCGTTGGAGATACCTTTCTTTTTCTATCTCCATCAAGATCCTCTCCCTTTAGAGGTTGAGGGGGTCTAGGAGTCAAATTTCCCGCCCGATGCTCTAGGCTTGGGACTACATCGTTGAATAGAGTTGTCATTGTTGGGGGGTGCAGGGGGATTTAGCTCCTTGTTATTCTTCTTCTTCAGAATAGATTTTCCTTCAGCCAGTCATCGGTTTGCCGCTTGCTCTTCTGCATCGGTATATTTCTGAGCTCTTGACAGGAGCTCGGTGTAGCTTGTTGGAAATTTTTTATCCAGGAAAAAAGTGAGCCTGGAGGACCGGAGCCCCTTTTTAGAGTGGACATGGCTACGTACTCGTTGAGATCTGGGATCTCGAGAGTAGCCGAATTAAATCTGGTGATGTAATCTCGAAGGCTCTCTCCTTTATTCTGATGAAGGAGGAATAGAGTGTCCGTGTTTCAGGGCATCTTCTGGCAAGTCCTAAAATACAGAAAAAATAATTTTTCCAATTCAGAAAAGGAGTCGATGGCACCTGAGCGTATGCTCGAATACCACATTTCTAGCCACCTTCTTCAGAGTAGCAGGAAAAGCAAGGCAGTGCAATATGTCGGAGGCCCCTTGAATCATTATGTGGGCTTTAAAGCTGCCCAGATAATCAAGCAGGCCAGTGGTCCCATCATACGGCTCCATTTGAGGGACCCTAAAATATTGAGGGACAATTTTGGCCATGATGCGAGGAATGAATGGGGGGCGTGAATCGTAAGCCACGAACTCGCCATCCTTTTTCTGATCATGAAGCCTCACAACCCGTGATTCGAGGGCCTTGAGCTTTTCTTCATAGTCGAGGTGGGCTTCTTTCGGCGCATCCCTTTCGGGAGTGGAGTCTTCGAAGGAGATGGAAAGAGATCGTCTAGATCTCTTTCCCCTCTGCAGGGCATTGGTTGGCTTTGGATGCCGAGAGCTTCGGCCTTCGAGAGAAAGCCAATCATGGGAGAAAAGTTGGGTAGACCCATAACATTGATCTCCCTTCCCTTAGGATCGATGACTGTGTCTGGAGGTGGCTGGCGGGTGCCCCACTTGGAAGGTTGTATCCTGGAAGTTCTGAACTATAGTTGTGAGAGCATCAACTCGGTTTAGAAAAGCTTCGAACAACTGCTGTCCCACAATAAGTATGGGAGGTGGAACATTATTCTCCATCGGGGGGTCGTTCCTCTGAAAGGGAGGATGACCTCTGCTTGTCGAAGCATTTTGAGTTCTTCCTTTAGCCATCGCGGCCTCTTCTCACTCTCCTTTTCCAAGGAGGGGAGCTAGCAGTAAATGCTCGGTCCGAGCTACTACAAACTAGCTCCCTTCCTGGCGTGCCAATCTGTTGGCGTAGAATCTTCATCGACCGGGCGGAGCCGCTGGATTGCCGGTTTGCTTCCCTGGATACCTACAAAATAGGTCCATAGCCAGATTTTCTCCGATGGGGGACACTCCAATGCCCAAGTCGGAGAGAGGTTCCAGCAACAGAATGAAGAGTTTTTTGAGAAGGAAGAAAGATGGTGAAAGTATTTTCTTGCCAGGCTTACCTAGAGTGTCCTCTCTTACCAGTGTTTATAGTGGTTGTCGTGCCAGTGTGTAGTTAGGCTCACCCATCTATGGTTCGGACGGGATTAATTAACTTTACCCCATATATAATCATAAGTGGTTGTCAATTGATTCTGGCTAGTCCGGAATCATTGGAATTGAAGTTAGTGGCCACGTGGCCACTCCGATATGGTTGCGATTGGAGATAGTGGCCACGCGGTCGATTGTAACAACCGTATCCACGTTTGAAGATTTGAGATCAATCAAAGATTCATTTCTGGACCTCTTCTTCAGGAGGGACCGATGATGAATCGATGAAATGCTTCGAGCTTGTCCTCTCAAGAGCAAGCCGAAGACACCTCTGTCATTTACATCGAAGCTTTTTCCTTCAGAGTGGGTAGTGAGATGAAGCTGACTTCGTCTTCGGACCAGTCTTCTTTGGATCGGCCTTCTTCAGCTGATGTACAGGAGACTGGTCAGTAGCCGGTTGTGGTGGTACTTTTCGGGACCAACGCCTTCGGCTAAGATCGAAGACTGACCCTACGATGCGACCAGGGCAATGATGTGGGGTCGTCGCTTTATCGATCCGCGTAGCTTCCTCCGGGTGCTTCGATTTAGATGCCTAGTTCAAGAAGAATTTGGTGAGCGGTTGAACCGATAATTAGCTTGTGCTAAACTGACATATCACAACACCTCCCATATTCTCACTTTAATTATTAAGTTTTGAAGATTTTTTCTTGTTAAACTGTTTGAAATGAGTAATGATTTTGTTATCAACAAATAATATATAGGATCAATTGCAATATATGTAATACAATCAATGTTGGTTGTATGAAATTGTGAGATATCTCTAGTTTAATAATTAAGATGACTTGGAACTATTGGGATAAATTATGAGGATCGTATGGGCGTGTAATTAGTTCCATAGCAGTTAAATACTGGATATATAGATCTTAGATCTTATACAAGATTAAGAAATCTAAACAATATCTTTTGACTAATCTTTTCCCTAGATGCCAATCCTAGACACCAATCAAAGATTGGCCAGGTAGGCGGACCAGCACACAAGCCCTTCGGGATGGAATCCCTGAACCACCATTCTAGACACTGAGTACAAAGCACACACAGAGTAACTAAATAAACTGACTCAACACTAGCCTTGACCCGACTTGTTGATGTCCCTAGCCCACTAGGGCAAATTAGGTCTAATTAATTTTAAGATTAAAGGCTTAGGTTCGAATGAGTGGGTGGTGGTTTTGGGCTAAGGAGAGGTTATCGACTCCTCCCCTTATCTTAGATGCTCAAATGCCCTTAAGATGAATTAAGAGATGAACACTAAAAAATAATTGGATTGCAGAACACAAAAACAGAGTTGCAGTAATTTAATTCTCAGAAATCCCACGGAAACCAATAAATCACAGGAAAATTATGCAAAATAGATTCAATTATACTGGTTTCAGAAAATAAAAATTACTGAATTTGGAGTTACTTGTAGTGAGAAATAATTCCTGCAACAGGATAATTACAGGCTAAAAACAGAGCACTTCCCCGTTTACAATTCCTGCTACGAAGTTATAACCCAACGGATCCCCTACACACCCTAGGAACACCCCGTGGAATGGGAAGAGGAGGTTTGCACCTTGCTTCGTTCCTAGGACCGGACGTCCTGGGGAGTCTACTTCGAGCAGACAAAGTAAAAAGAGAGAGACTCAAACAAGCAATCAAAACAGAAATCCTAGACAGGGCTCTGATACCAAAAATGATGCAGAACAAAAGAGATGATGCGATGCGGAAGTAAATTAAGACTAATTCCTTTTTTTTTATTTTTATATATTTTCGGAAGTCGGCTTTGACTCAAATGAAAGTTAAACTAAATTGAAAGAAACTATATAATAATTGAAAGCACAATTCAAAGAAACTAGATTATCAGAGTAGTTCAGAAGTAACGGATCACTGGGGGTTGAGAAACTCCCAGATCTAGGGTTTCGCTCTGAACTTTCAACAGGACAGAAATAAAGAGAAGAGATGGTTTACCAACCAGACAGTGATCTTCACAGAATTTGGGTGGAAGAACTCTCTCGAGCAGATTGTTGGATCATCGGATTCGGCTATCTTTGCAATGGATCCTCCAATACTGGTCTCGTGGCTGGGTCGGCTTCTCTTGAACTCAAGATCTGTGAAGAAGAAAAACAAGTGATGGATTCAGAGACTCAGGGAAGATTTACCAGTTCGAAGAACTTGAAGGCTGATATCGCTGAGATCCGGATTCTCTTGAAGGCTGATTCGACTTCCTCTGGGAAGAGCTATGGATATGAAGTATCCGGACTGGAGCTGGATGCTGGTGGACGGCCTGGACTTGGAGAGAATGGCCGTGAGAGGTGGGATATGCTAGGGCTTGGTGGAAAGAGAAGGGTGATGGGCGGCTAGGGTTTGGGAGTGAAGTGGCTAACCTAGGGTTGGGGTTTTGGAGATCTCACACCTTCTCAAGGTTCCTGGGGAACCCAGATTTACTCCTCACGGAGCTCAACACCTGGATGCAAGTACGGAAGAGAGAAAACATAAAGTTTTGCTCACAAAAAAAATTTGGTTTCATTCATCTGATTCCTTTCAAACTTACATGGGGGTTTAATTTATAGGCCATTACAAGAGAGTAGGGTTTTACATCTTCCCATGTGGGACTAAAGGAGGGGATCTTCAAATTAGGATATCAATCCCTACTCATATGGCGGCCAATTAATTTCAAAGTTGATTGAAGCTTCAAAAAGGAAAGTGGGTGGCGCCTCCTTGTCTTGACCTCCAAGAAAATATTTTTTTTCTTCTATGCTTGGCCTTATCTGGAAGTGTTTGGGCGCCTCTTAACCTTGCTTTTCAAGAGAAATCCCTTCCTTCCATGGCTCAATCCTTTTTGGATACCTCCTTTTCTTTCTCCCCAAGTTATGGCTCCTTCTAACTTTGTTTGAGTATTTCTGGCAGGTAATGGGCGCCTCCTTGAATTTCTCTCCAAGAGAATTTCTTCCCTTTCATAGTTTGGTTCTTTTGGGAAGTCTTGGGCCGCCCCCTTGATTTTGTGGACCCCTGGTGGATTTCTCCTCAATTGGCGCATGAAAGAGGGGAGCTGCTATCTGTGGTGTGGGGACCGAAGCCTGCTGGATGGAGATGTGGCGCCCCCTGGACTCAGGCGTATGGCTGGGAGTGTGGCTGGGAGTGTGGCGCCCACTTGCTTGGCCTTGGGAGAAAATGTAACACCCCAGGTTGAAGCCCTAGTCCACTACTGAGTCAACATAACTCAACAAAATAAAAATTACAGGTAATACAGACTCAAACTAAAATTGAGTTGATCAAGTCAACCCTTATTACAAGCCAAAAATTCTAATTCTTCGGGCAAGGTTAATCAGAGATCCAGATGGAGCTCTGAAGTCTTCTTCTGAGTCTGGTGCCCGCACCAGTAAGGATCTATATATGCTTGTATTTAGTTCTATATTTGTTATGCATGGAATAAATCTTAGGTATTTCTACTAGATCAAAAAATTCAAATGATTAATTTTCATATAGATTTTTTTGGTTGAGCACTTGGGTTGTTGCATAAATGAATGGGTGCAAAACCCGGCAACTTTAACCTTTAAGTTGACTTTGGTTTCAACTTACACATCAAAGCTGCCTTCTTGTTGGGCTCAAATAAGAGGCTCAAACATCTTATTTATTCTCAACAAATGATATTAGAGCTAAGAGCTAACAATCCTTGAAAATTCTTAGCATTCTCAAGGCATTGGATTTAACAGCTCTTGTGAATAATGGCAAAATGACTATTGATGATTTAAATAGGCATTGTGCATGAAACATGACTCTTGGAGAGCAAGAATCATGCACCGGGGCAACAACATGCTAGATGAAGTTAGTGTTAACTCTTAGAGAGTGGGTACTTGGAACGATATATTTTTTTTTTGTATAGCTGGAAAATGTTTTATTCAAGTTACTAGATTTTTATAGTATTTTTTCATCCGAAGGTGAATACGTCAACCTAACATCACCAAAATGCCAGTTAGTCAGAATGAGAATTGGAAGGAGACCCGATCTCTCATTCCACCATCATCACGGGTTCCAGGAGATAATCCCTGAATTTAATCGAGTTATCTACAAAGTCATGTCTCGAACTTATGATCAGTTGGTTGTGAGATGAGATTCCAACCAACTGGACTACTACCTTGACAGTAACGAGGCTTTTGAAAGGCGGGCATTTAGACTATAGCGGGTAATATGTGGTGCATGCAAGAGTAACTAGCATGAAACATGGCTCTTGGAGAGCGGGCTTCTAGACTGGAGTGGACGCACTATATCAAGTGTGGCTTGGCTCTTGAAGATGGTTGGCCCTTTAGTTTAGTGGTAACATGTGGTCTACTCCTAAGACTAACAAGGCATGGATGTTGAAGCATAGCTCTAGAGCTATTCACAAGCCAAGCTTGGGCCCAGAAAATGCCAAATTTTACATAAGCCTAGCTCGAAAATCAATTAAAAATGAATAACATTTAGGCCTGAGTCCCGGTACATGATCAACTAAACTATTGTCCATTGATAACAACCTAAGGAGTGGGGAGGGGTTGAATTGGGTTGTTAAAAATGTTTGCTAGATTTTGAGTATTTTAGCTATCTTTTTAAAATGATAGTAAATGAATGTGCGGCGATAACAACTCAATGAAATCAAAGAAAAGAGTAGAATCAAAACTCAAACATAATTTTTAAAAGATGTAGCAATGTATGAACAACAAACCAACTTAGAGTAATCAGAGCATAAACCATGACCAAAGATGAAAGCATATTAAATAAAATAGCTAGAAACCCTCGCACTTATATCCACTTTTTAATCTCATATACTTAAAAATTTCACTATGATCTTTTCAAAATTACAGTCGAATCATTTTTCTATGTTCATAGTTGAAATATAGCTAGTTTTCACAAGCTCACCAATCAAAATCTTTTGCAAACTAAGTTTGCTCGACTTAGTTCAATACAAACAATCATGTACAATCTTGGTTAAGCATTTCTTTCTAAATTTCTTATCTAAAAAACTTGTTACAATGATTAGAGTAAAATAGATAATAAATTCAAAGTACAATAAATGAAAATTATGAAACTCTAAAGAGGTTATTGAAGATGTAGCTCAATTACAAAGAACTCCTTTAATGCTTTGAGTAAAAGCTTAAATGAATAGTCAGTGTAGATTCTCTGTCATAGGTATGCTTTTTCAATACGCTCAGCCTCTTAACTTTTAATTCTGAGGGTAGTGAATAGTTTGTTTAAATGCTCTTTCTTTCTTTCTTTCTCCATTTTCTCAAAGATTTTTCAAAGTAAATTCCAAAAGTTAATTTCTAGATTATTTCTCAAGCTTAAATAAATCCTTAAAAGGCTAGAAAACTTAAATAAATTGTTACAAATCATGAACTAGCCATTTATAGCCCTTGGAAAGAAAGCTAATAAACTAGTCATTTGAATCGTCAAAACCTAATAGAGTTAACTCGGCTACTTTTGAGATCGACCCTAGTTTAGGATTGACTCTAGAGATTTACTAATCTTGTTGAATGCTCACCAGAGATATTAGTAGGGTTGATTCTTGATCATCTAGGGGTTGACCCTAGTTTAGGATTGACTAATGAAATTTTTAGGATTGGCTTTAATTGAAATTTTCAAATTTTGTAGCTCTCTAGCTTTTACTCTAAGATATCAGGGTTGACTCTAGATTATCTAAGGTCAGCTCTAGTTTAGGACTAACTCATAAAAGTTTTAGAATCGGCTTTGATTGAAGATTTTGAATTTTACGGTTCTCTACCTTCTATTATGAGACATCAACAAGGTCGACTTTGGATCATCTAGAATTAGCTATAGTTTAGGGTCAACTCAAGAAGATAATTGAGTTGGCTTGAGTACTATAGATCTTCTGATATATTGTCCATGCCAAAGTATACTGGAACTAATTCTTTTATGTATCAAAATTGATTTTTGAGTAGCTTTACTTGAAAATTAATATTCTAGACTAGACTTATCTTCTCAAAATAAGTATTTTTTTATTCCTTGAGTGGCTATGTTTGATGAGAAATATTTCTAGGATAGACTTGTTGTCTAAAAATAACCAATCTATTAGCGTGGAGAATCTTTACCTATATAATTTCAAGCATTCTTATTAGTATCAAAAGTACTTAAGTATTTTGGTATTATTAAAATCAATTCTTAGATCAACATTTTTTTTTTTTTATGATGATGAAATTCTTAGAGTACAAGAAGTTTAAAAGTATTCATTTAGAAAAGAACTCTCCCTTAATAGAAGAATTTAAACAAATTAAGCACAATTGAATCAAAAACATTTTCTTCTCCAAGCAAGGAGGCAATCGTTCGTGCATAAAATGAGCCAAACTTCACTCACATTTGTGCAAAAAAAATTACCACAAGATTTTAACAATGGAATAGCAAATTTATTTCAAAGATAAAGCAAGTTTCTTATAGCAAATTTATTATAATAAAATTACTTTCTCTTCCCCTTACTTTAATATTCCCCCATTACTCTTTAGTTCTCTTATAAAGTAAATTTCTTATAGAAAATTTATTATAATAAAATTACTTTCTCTTCCCCTTACTTTAATATTCCCCCATTACTCTTTAGTTCTCTTATAATTTTTTTCTTTTCTCCTCCTTTTTGTTATTATCAAAAAAGGATTGGGAGCATAGATTTAAACTCAATTCTCCCTTTTTCTCGTAAACTGAACTAAATGTTAGTTCTCTCCACCTTTTTGTTGCAAAGAAAGCTATCAGTCATGAGAAGATAGCATCCATTCAACAATAACAAAGGCATTGCAAGAGAGATAGATATAAGCATTTTCATTCCATAAACATGCTGTATACAAACATAGTTCACAAAATGTTACAAAAAGAGACGGATCATCCTATGAAACAAACCATATATATTAAAGTACTTTAAAATATTACAAGTAAGCTTTAATAATTAATCATATTGATAATAAAAACTTTAAAACATCATACTAAAAAAACACTTAAAATACTGTTCAAAATCAAGTTTTAGTTCAAGTGAGAGGTGGAGTAGGAAGTAGGATGACGAGAACTGATCATCAGCCACAAAAACAATAGGAAGGCTATTAGTTCTATGACATCAACCACCACGCCAAGAATCAAAAGGTCTAGATGTAGAGGGTTTGGATCTTCCACGAGGAGGTTTAGGTCTTACAAATGAAGGTCTAGCAGGAGTTGGTCTAGGAGGTGGTTGAGTTGAGGGTTGGTAGGTTTGAGATTGAGTAGCAGGTTGGGTTAAAGGTTGTTGAGAATATACTGAAGGGATGACTAGTGAGAACCTAGCCCAATTGGGTCCTTTTTGGGCCAAAGTCAGCAATCCCAGCCAACTTCTATCCAAATTTTTTTAAAAAATGAATTGAATCGGAATAGGGGAATCCCAATTCCCTACCCGATCTCTTGCTGTGGGGGTTATGGCCTCGTGACATGCTGGTGTGAGAGTCGCAGGGCTCGGGCGAATCGACCGGTGGCCATTGGGAATGACTGCAATTGGCGAACGATCAATATTAGGCCCTCTTTATCCCTTACGAAGCTCTCTTTAAATCTCGTGAACCCATTCGATTGATCTCCATCAAAGCTTCCCCCCCAACTACCTCTCGCTTCTCCTTCCTCCATCGAGCTATGCACAGCAACCCAAATCTCCCCTCCTTCCTCCCTAAAGTCCCTAAACCCTGATGCTAAATTAAGACTAATTCTTTTTTTTGTTGTTTTTTTTTTTTTAATATTTTCAGAAGTCGGCTTTGACTCAAAGGAAAGTTAAACTAAATTGAAAGAAACTAGGTAATAATTGAAAGCACAATTTAAATAAAACTGGGTTATCAGAGTAGTTCAGAAGTAACGGATCGCTGGGGGTTGAGAAACTCCCAGACCTAGGGTTTCGCTCTGAACTTTCAACAGGACAGAAATAAAGAGAAGAGATGGGTTACCGACCAGACAGTGATCTTCACAGAGTTTTGGTGGAAGAACTCTCTCGAGCAGATTGTTGGATCCTCGGATTCGGATATCTTCGCAATGGATCCTCCAATACTGGTCCTGTGGCTGAGTCGGCTTCTCCTGGACTCAAGATCTGGGAAAGAAGAGGAACAAGTGATGGAATCAGATACTCAAGGAAGGATTTACCAGATTGAAGAACTTGAAAGCTGAAGTTGCTGAAATCGGATTCTCCTGGAGGCTGATCTGACTTCCTCTAGGAATTGCTCTGGATCTGAAGTGTCCAGGCTGGACCCTGATGCTGGTGGTCGGCCTTGACTTGAAGAGAGTGGCCGTGAGAGGGGGGATAGGCTAGGGCTTGGTGGAAAGAAAAGGATGATGGGCGGCTAGGGTTTGGGAGTGAAGTGGCTAACCTAGGGTTTGGGGTTTGGAGATCTCACACCTCCTCAAGGTTCCTGAGGAACCCGAATTTACTCCCTCACGGAGCTCAACACCTGGATGCAAGTGCGGAAGAGAGAAAACACAGAGTTTGCTCACACAAAAGTTTGAATTCATTCATCAGATTACTTTCAAATTTACAAGAAGGGTTTAATTTATAGGACTTTACAAGAGAGTTGGGTTTTACATCTTCCCATGTGGGACTAAAGGAGGGGATCTTCAAATTATGATTGTAGGATCAATCCCTACACATATGGCCGGCCAAAGGTTCCAAAAAAAATTGATTGGAGGCTTAAAAGGAAGGTAAGTGGCGCCTCCTAGCCTTGTTCTTCAAGAGAGAATTTCATTCCTTTCATGGCTCAACTCTTTTGGACTCCTCCTTTTCTTTCTCCTTAAGTCATGGTTCTTCCCATCTTTGCTTTGGGCATTTTTGGCATGGAATGGGCGCCCCCTTGAAGTACTCTCCAAGAAGAATTTCTTTCTTTTCATAGCTTGGCTCTTATGAAAAATTGTGGGCCGCCCCCTTGAATTGTGGATCCCAGATTGCTTTCTCCCCGAATGGCGCATGAGAGAAGGGACCTGCTATCTTGTGGTGTGGGGACCAGAGCATACTGGATGGAGATGTGGCGCCCCATGGACTCAGGCATGTGGTTGGGAGTGTGGCTGGGAGTGTGACGCCCACTTGCTTGGCCTTGGGAGAAAATGTGATACCCAGGTTGAAGTCCTAGACCACTACTGAGTCAACATGACTCAACAAAAAATAAGTTGCAGGGAATACAGACTCAAGCTAAAATTGAGTTGATCAAGTCAACCCTTATTACAAACCAGAAAACCCTAATTCTTCGGGCAAGGTCAATCAGAGATCCAGATGGAGCTCTGAAGTCTTCTTCTGAGTCTGGTGCCCGCACCAAACCCCCTTTGATCTACAAAATTGCAAGCCATCCAGCCCCTTGTCATTGGAAGCGAGCATGCTGGTTGTGTCCTCATTGTCACCACCCCTCACCAGTAAGTCCCCTCTCTTCACTAGATTTTCTTTTAATTTTATTTTGAATGATGATTCCATGATAGCAAGTCCATTCCACTCCCTCAGTTCCCTTGTTGGTAGCTAGACCACCCCAACCCCCCTCTCCATCCTTTCTTGATTTTGTAGAACCATGGAAAGGCCCTGTTCAGGCTAAACCAAAGAAGAAAAAAGAGAGCAAAGAAAGAAGAAAAGAAAAGAAACAAAAAAAGGGAAGGAAAAAAAAAGAAAGAGAGAGAGAGGAAAGAGAGAAGAGAAAGAGAGAGGAGAGAGAGAGAAGAGAGAGAAAAGAAAGAGAAAATTAAATAAATAATAAAAATTATGAGGGAGATCAATCTTGAATTCATTTAGTTTATTTGATTTACTCTGGACTAATCTTTTGTCAATCAAACTAGATTCTCATAAATTGGATCTAATGACTACTAGATTAAACCTATAACCAAGACTTGATCGAGAATTTCTCTTCTTATTTTCTTTTTTTGGATCAAGGGTAATTGTATAGATAACTTATTTTATCAAAATCTTCATTATCTTTATCGATAAAGGAGTGCTAGATCTAGTATTTGAATATTGTATCATTAATGAAATCAATTTTCAATAAATTATCTTTATCTCTAGTATATTTTACCATGCTAATCTATTTTAAAGATTAATTTATTATATTATATATTTCTTAGAATAAGTACATAATATGCTTTATGAAATGTTGAACATGCATATTGATAATGAAGTGTATCATATCAAAAATGTATTGTTTATTAATATTAGAACTCTCTAGTCCGACTATGATCATATGAGTCAGGATCTAGTATCTTTCTAGGTCTCCAGTAAGATGATCATTGCTACATGACCATTGGACAATATATGTAGTTAGAAGCTATTTGTCATTTGGACCTAACCAAGTAGTTAATCACTGGCATATGCTAAGGAAGCATATTTTCTTGTGTGATATCAAAACTAGTATCCTTCTGGGCCTCTAGTGGAACGATCACTGGTATATGACCAATGGATGGTATATATAGTCAGATCTAGTCTTTTTTAGAACTAACCATAGGCCAATCGTGGCTGTAGTTAGAGAGACTAGGAAAGTGAGAGTGGATGGCCATCGTTGGTTATTTTTGAAAATATATTGTTGTCAAATGTGTATATTGAAAAATTTATGATCATACATATTTTATTAGTTTATATTTTATGGATAATCATTCAATTTTATATTTCATAAACTAGAGGTTATGATAACTTACAAGGCTCATGTAGCTCATTATATCTTTTCTTTCTTTTTCAAATGCTACAAAGTAATCGGGCTTGAGACTATGTTGTGAGAAGCTTAAGATCTAGAAGAACATAATTAGATTTTTTTTAAAATAAATTGTTGGATGTATTATATAACTCCTTGAGATTGAAAACTCCTTTTAATTATCATGATTAGTCTATTCTTGCTTTTCTACCACTGCCTATATATATTCAAAAGGCAGGCCTTGCATATTCAATGGGATTAAATTTTAAGAATATACGACCGTCTGTTTCATGCTCAGCTCGGACCTCGGGCCTAGGCGTGACACTAGTATTCCATGTTATTTTTACTTTTGAATCTCCTTGATTGCAGCTTCCATATTGGTCATCCTTTGAGTTTGATGGTTGATCAAAATCCAAATGTTTGCTTGCTGAAATACATATTGCTGATGCCTTGGTGGAGATAAGAGACATAAAGCTTTATATCCTTGTTTGAGCTGAGAGAGTACCAGCCTGCCTAAATTTTTTTGAAGCCAACAAATTTGTTGTCATAAGATTAGCTAATTCCTTCAGCTGATACAGGTGCAATCTAAGGTAAGGCTCAATAGTTTTAGTTTAATCAAAAGTGGGACCTTGAGTTGTTTCGGCAACCATAGAAGGTCCAAATTCATTTACATTTCCTCTTCTCTTCATCCATCTTCCATCAATTTATTAAAATGTCCCATTCTATGTAAGAAATATTTATCAAAAATATCTATTCAAAGGAGAGTTTTGTAAGGCTCTTCCTCAAGATCAACTCCATATACCTTGAACATCAAAGGAAGCATCATACCATAAGGTAGAGGGGCTCTTGATTTGTGGGTGCCTTCAATCATTTGTTAAACAATAATAGTAGTGCCTTTTGTAATTTATACTATGATAGCCAAATCTTTCTCTATCACCATATCAAATTTTTTAGTTCTTGGAAAGAAAACTTTGCTAATAATATTATGGAGCAGTCTTATTTCAATTGAGAGTTAATTTGCATAGACTTCCATTGTCTCCTTTGAGGCTTCATATCTAAGGATTAGAGAAAAAGAACTCTTCTTGTTTCCAACCCGATCCGATGATGTTCCGATTTAGAGCAATTTCAAGATTGTTGCCAAAATAGAAATTGAAATTGCACATGCACACCATGTAGTAGAGAAATTTTTTTTTTGGTCCAAATTTAACATCCTCATTGAACTCTTTGACAAGTGAGGAAAATACCAATTCATTTTACAAACATAAAAATTCCCACCCCATCTTTTTTATTTTTTTTCCAATTATAAATCCTTCTTTCTTAAGGAACTCGAAATTGATGTTTTTTTTTTCAAAAACTATAGCATAACTTAAGAAAGGTACCTTTGTAATGACCGAGGGATCTTGAGCTAACCTTGTCGAATCCTTTTCTTCTAATTTCTTCTTTCTATCTTCTTTCTTTATTTGTGGACTTTTATTTCTTCTCTTTTCTTTTTAGTCCTTTGAACCATGGCCTTTACAAGAACCATAAACATGGAATACCAAATATCGGGACCACCGGAAAGATGACAAGGGCAAAAAGGGAAGGTGGAGTAGGGTTTTGGAATGGAATAATGGTCTTGGAGAGGGACTGAAGATAGGGCATGGGAGATAAAGGTTTGTTTTTTGTGGACTTTTATTTCTTCTCTTTTCTTTTTAGTCCTTTGAACCATGGCCTTTACAAGAACCATAAACATGGAATACCAAATATCGGGACCACCGGAAAGATGACAAGGGCAAAAAGGGAAGGTGGAGTAGGGTTTTGGAATGGAATAGTGGTCTTGGAGAGGGACTGAAGATAGGGCATGGGAGATAAAGGTTTATTTTTTTAATATGCAAAATAAATATCTTTTAAAAATGACCATGCAAGGTGAATCTAATATGGTCAGGTCAACCACAACTGAATTACATTCAAAGGTCGACTTCCAATATAGTTGAGTTGACTCTAGACAAGGACTGACTCGAAAATACATTTGAGTCAACTCCCATGACACAAGAGCCAATTTTTAAATATTTTTTTAAATCAATTTCAACCAATTCTTCAAAGGATTTTCTTAAAAAAATAGAGTAGAGGTAATTCAAAATAAATTTGATCAATCAATCTAATTTAAATTAGATTCACACATTATATATCAAGTAATTATGTATTTCAAATATTTTTAATTCATAGCCTGTATCAATAACAAAGATCACATAAAATAAGTTCTCTTCTAATCTTACAAAATCTTTTTTCATACAAGGATCTAGTAAAGATATCAGCAGGTTGATTATCAGTAGAAATAAATTAAAGCATAACATCATTATTAAGAACATGTTCTCTTGTAAAATGAAATCTAATTTTTATGTACTTAGTTTTAGAATGCCGAATATGATTCATTATTAAGTTAATTATACTAATATCATCACATCTTATAGAAATTTTATTATAATTCAAACCATAGTTTTCTAGTTTTTATTTGATTTATAAGATTTGAGTGTAACAACTTCCAACAGCAATATATTCAATTTCAGTTGTAGATAATACAACTAAATTTTATTTTTTGATAAACCATGAGATCAAACTAATATCTAGAATTAGTAAGTTCCATTAGTACTTTTTATGATCTAATTTACATCCTATAAAATCAGTATCTAAACAACTAATTAGTCAATAGAAGACTAATTAAAATATCAAATATTAACATGTTGAGTTTCAATTAAATATCTAAAGATTCTTTTTACAATAGTAACAAGAGATTTTTTAGGATTAGATTGATATCTAGCATATAAAAAAATATCAAACATGATATCAGGTCTACTTATAGTTAAGTATAATAACGACCAAATCATACCTTGGTAAAACTTAGGATCAATATATTTTTCATATTCATCTTGGTTAAGTTTACATATTGAGCTCTTAAGATGATAATTTTTTTGCATTCTCCATCTCAAATGTGTTCAAGATCTCTTCTATATATTTGCTTTGATTGGTGAAGATCTTTTCTCCTATTTGTTTGTTTAATTTGGAATCCAAAAAAGAAAGTTCTCTCATCATATTCATCTCAAATTCTTCCTATGTTATTAGTAACACCGAATATGATATCATCAACATATATTTAAAAAATCAATAAATTATTTAATCTTTTTGATAAACAAAGTAATAACAATATTTTCTCTTTTAAAATTAGTTTCAATCAAAAACTTATTTAGTGTTTTATACCAAATATGAGAAGCTTGTCTAAAATCATATGAAGTTTTTTTGAGTTTAAAAATATGATTTGAAAATTTATAATCTTCAAAATTAGGAGGTTATTCAACTTAAACTTTTTCACAATATATCTATTTAAAAATATACTTTTGACATCTATTTGAAATAATTTAATATCTATAAAACATACAAAGACAAGAAACAATCTAATAACTTCAAGTCTAGCAATAGGTGCAAATGTTTCATCAAAATTAATCCTTTCTTCTTGATAATATTCCTGTGTAACTAATAATCTAGCTTTATTTCTAATAATATTTTCATGCTCATCTAGCTTATTTCTAAAGACCCATTTAGCTTCAATTATAGGATGACCTATAGGTCTTTTAACTAAGTCCCATACATTATTTTTAGTAAACTGATTTAATTCTCTTTATATAGCATTAATCAAATATGTATCATTTTCAGTTTCAAAAAGATCTTTTGGTTTAATTTGAAAAAAAATGTAGATTGATTTAATTCTTCTCTAATAGATGCTCTGATTCTAATGCCTTGAGAAGGATCACCAATAATTAATTTTTTTAGGTGGCTATGAGAATACCTTCATTCTTTAGATAAATTATTTGTACCTTGACGAAGAATATCTAATTTTTTTTGCATGTTCTTCATTTTCTTCTTCTTCTTGGTATCCTTGAATTTTGTCTTCTTGTTCTTGAGATGGTGTACCTACCAATATCATCTTTTTCATATTTTGATCAAGATTTTCTACATCATTACCTAATTCTACATTTTTTAATGAAAAATTTCTTGTCTTGTCAAAATAACATGTATTGATTCTTCAACTATAAGTTTTCTTTTATTAAACATTTTATAAACTCTACTTGTAGAAGAATAATTAAGAAATAACCTTCATTAGATTTTGTATTAAACTTACCTAGCTTATATTTACTATTATATATATAAAACAATAATAACTAAAATTTTTAAATATATAATATTTAGTTTTTTTTCCTTTCCAAAGTTTATATGGGGTTTTTTTAAAAATAGATCTAACTAATGCATGATTTAGTATATATATAATATATTGATAGCTTTTGTCTAAAAATACTTTGAAAGATTGCTTTCATATATTATGGTCCATGCTATCTATTTTAAAGTTCTATTCTTTCTTTCTACAATATTATTTTGCTATGGTATCCTAGGTGCAGAGAAATTATGCTATATAACATTTTCAAAATATAAAGTATTGAAATCATGATTTTTAAATTTAGTACCATTATCGCATCTTTTTTTCAAAATATTGAAACCTTTTTCATTTAAAATTTTCTTAAACAACTTTGAAAATCCAGCATAACCCTCATCTTTATGAGCTAAAAATAAAATCCAACAATCTAGTAGTTGAAACAATATTTTTAGCCTTAAAAGAAGATCTAGTTTGCTTTTCAAATTGATATGTATCATAAATTCTATTCTTTTTAAGATTGATTTTCGGTAAACAATTTTCTAAATTCTTTCTAACTATCTTTGTAATCAAATCTGTGCATGTATGATCTAATGTGTGATACTAAGTCCAACTAGATTCATTAACTTTAACATTCATAAATATAAAACACATCATAATTTTCTTAGATAAATCATCATGATTAACCAAGTAAGCATTTTCATGTTTGTTACTTATGAACTTAACACCATTATCGATAAAACTAGTTACAATAAAATACAATGATTTAAAACAAATATTAAAATCTTTGTTATAAATTGACTAATACAAAGAAAATTATACTTCAAACATTTAATAAGTAATATATTTTAATATATGTTGAAGAGAAATTTGAATGTTAGTGAGACCAATGATTTCTTCTTTTTTTTATCTTCAAAAGTTACAACACATCTATTTTTAACTTCTAGAATAATGAATTGAGATTCATCCCCTATCATGTACCTTGAACATCTATTGTCTATGTATCATCTATATTTTATAGCTCTAGATGTCATACATACCTACAACATATGATCTTTTTTTAATTTAGGTGTTCAAGTTATCTAAGACCCTTTGGAATCAGTAGTCTTGGATCCTTTTGAAACCTGAACTTGCTTAACAATAATATTTCCAATCTTTTTTAAGAGCAATCAAAACGTTTATGTCCTAATTTATTGCATTTAAAACAAGTAATAAAATATCATTTTGAAATTGGTTTGACAAACATATTTTTCAAAAATTTTTCTTTCTTCAAGGAGTTAAAATCTGGTATGGCTTTATCACAAATCACTTTTTAATTTTCTAAAAGCAAATTTAGTTTTCCAGACACGAAGGTAAACTTTTTTATAGTCAATTTAAATTTTTCTACTTCCTTTTTTTAGAAATTCATTTTCTTCAAGCAAACATTTATTTTCTTTGAGAAAGCTTTCTTCTTCTTTCTAAAAATTATTTTTTTCATTTGTCAACACTTGATTTTGTTTCTCTAAATCTTTATTTTTCAAACTTAGTAACTTGAAATCATCAATTAACTTATAAAATACTTCTTGTAGTTCTTCAAAGGTAAAGTTTTGGGAAGTTTTAGAACATATCACATTTTCTAGCATCATAAAGTAAAGATTTGTGAATTCTTCTTTTTATTTTTTCTCTTAGAGCTTGACTCATTACGTCACTCCAAGTTGCCATCATATCTTTCTTTTTGTATTTCTCGAAACCTTTCTTAAGTAGTGGATAATCGATCTTAAAGTATCCAAACTTTATACATTCATAATATAGGGGTTGTAGCTCTTTATATTTATTTTTGCTTGCATCCCCTTTAGATAAGCCATTCTTCTTGAAATCAAACTTCTTTCTCTTTATAAATCTTTAGAATTTTTTGCTGATCAAAGCCAAATGATTTTTATTATTGGATTCCTTCGACTCATCATCAAAATCTTCTTCATTGATCACTAATTTTAGAGCTATTATTCTTTCCATTTTGGCTTCTTCGTTAGTGTTTTGGTGCATGCTCAACTCATGAGTCATAGGAGCTAGAGCCAATCAATTCTTCTAAGGGCAACTTATAAAGATTTTTTGCTTCTTGAATTGTTGTTATCTTAGTTTTCCAGTTTTTTAAGGACAACTCATAAGTCATAGTATAATCTTTTCTAAGAATTTTTAAATCATTAATAATATCAATGAATTTAATAAATATTTCAATTATAGTTTCTTGAGGTTTCATCTTAAATAATTCATACTTATGAATAAGTGTATTAATTTTAGATTCCTCGATTTGATTGGTACCCTAATGGATAACTTCAAGTCAATTCCAAATCTCCTTAGAGAAATACATGTGGAAATGTGATTGAATTTATTAGCATCTAAGACACAATATAAAACATTCATAACTTTAATATTCAATTAAGCTAATATTTTATCTATTTTATTTTAATCCTTTTCAAGTTTAGGAGAAGGCATGCCATTAATCAAAATTATGAATGTTTGAGGACCATTCACTATAACATTTTATATGTCATAGTCTTGTGCTATGAATTTTCATTCATGCTTTTCAATAGGTGTAATTTATGCCATTAAAAAGAGAAGGCTTATTGGTTAATTATCCTTTATTGATTAAAATACTAATTAGGATTGCCATGACCTTTAGCTCTTGATAGTTAAATCAAAGTAATGAGCACCTACTCTAATACCACTTATTGCCTAGAGGTAGCAACCCAAGATGAAGGGTGAATTTGTTTATTAAGTTTTTTTCTAGATTTCGAGTACTTTGACTATTGATGTGGCGGGATCGCTGATGTGGAACACCTGTCAGATGCCATGTCAGAGTATGCCGCCACAATGGATATCTCCTTCCGGGCTCCTTTTCCGGGCTGAGCTCCCTCGTCATGCTGAGCTCCCTAGAATGCTGGGGCCGCCTATTAAGATTGAGCACCGTCCTCTGCCAGGTCGGCTCCCGCAAGATCGGGATGCCTAGGCTGGAGCCGAGCGACTTTCCCAGATCGAGCCCCTCGAAGCCGAGTTTCGCAGTCTGTAGTCGAGCTCAGCCCTCCTCCGTCACGTGGAGCCCCTTCGAGGTCGAGCCATCCGGTCTGGGGTCGCGTGCCGCCCTCCCCCGCCAGGTCAAATCCCACGAAGTCAAGCCCCGTGGTCCGAAGTCGAGTTCAACCCTCCTCCACCATGCGAAACCCCTCGAGGTCAAGCCCGGCGGAGCCTAGTCCTGCCTTCCAGCTCGGCCACCACCTCGGCCAGGGCGCCAACCACTAAGGAAGCAGCACCTCCCCTCCAAGGACACTGGTGGGTCACCCGAGGGCAGCGAAGCAGTGCCCGCCATGCCGCAATAACTGTACGCCGCTACCACTTATACCAGGAAAGAAGGAAGCTCCCTAACCAAGGAACCATGCCCTCCACCAACCACCCGTACCACCAGAAGAGGGGAGCCAGCCATAAGGCACGAATCCCGAGGATGGCGACCTGTTGATCGAGGCCCGGCCAAGTTTTCTAGAATGGGGCAAACGAAGGGAATGTCAGGGTGCATGGAAGCTTTCCCTATCACATGTTAGGAAAGACATCCTATCCATGGCACAGTACCTCATAGCACGCGCCTGCCAACACAGGGGAGATCCCGAGGCAGGCCAAAACTAAAAAACCTAGCAAGAGTAAGCCAAAACAACAACGAGACCACTCACGCGGGTAAGAAAAAAAGGAGAGAGAGGCCACATAGGAGGACCCTTCCACCTCGACTATCATCTCTCCCAACCCACTCTCACTTCTACTCACACCACACTCCTCCTAGCATGGAGTCCATCAAGAGGGGCTCGACCAGGAGGATCTGTTCTCCTGGATTGTCACTGACTTAACCGTCAGAGCGCCCCTGCCAGAATCCCCAGTCCGGGTCTCTAACGTTGTTTCCCTGCAGGTCCCGAAGAACGAAGAGCTCCTGGGAAGATGGTTGGTGGTTCGACACCCCCAGCAGCTACAGACCATGGCGATCTTGGCGGCAACATATTGGCACACCAGGTAGGGGGGACCGAAAGGCTAACTGTCAGAAGGACCTTTTTTGCTCCGAAGGGCTGGTCCCTCTGCAAATAGTTTGATGAAAGGATGGTGACGACACGCGCAAGAGAGGTTTCCACTAGTCGTGCGGGAGACTCTCCCTCCTTGGGGAACCCGCACGACCCAGAGATGGAACCATCTGCTCCATGGTGCGGGCACCAGACTCAGAAGAAGACTTCAGAGCTCCATCTGGATCTCTGATTAACCTTGCCCGAAGAATTAGGGTTTTTGGTTTGTAATAAGAGTTGACTAGATCAACTCAATTTAGCTTGAGTCTACATTACCTGTATTTTATTTTGTTGAGTCATGTTGACTCAGTAGTGGACTAGGGTTTCAACCAGGGATGTTACATTTTCTCCCAAGACCAGGCAAGTGGACACCACACTCCCAGCCACACTCCCAGTCCAGGGGGCGCCATATCCACATCCAGTAGCCTTTGGTCCCCACTCCACAGATGGCAACTTCCTTCTTTCATGCACCAGATAAAGAGAAGAGCACAAATCAAGGGGGCGGCCAAGACTTTCCCAAGTGATTCCAAGCAAAGAAGGGAAGAAGTTTTTCTTGGAAGAGAATATCAAGGGCGCCCATTACCTGCCAAAAATACCTAAAACAAAGATGGGAAGAGCCTTGACTTAGGGAGGAAGAAAAGGAGGAGTCCAAAAGAGTTCATCCAGGAAAGGAAGAAAATTTTCTTGAAAAATTCCAAGCAAGGTGGCGCCATCTACCTGCCATTTATAACCCAAATCCTAATTTTTGGTATTTTGGCCAACCATATGTAAGGGATTTGCCCTAATTTGGAGATCCCCTCCTTTAGTCCCACATGGAAAATATGAAACCCTTCTTCCTTGTAAAGCATTATAAATTACATCCCTCTTGTAAGTTGCAAACAATCTATCAATGAAGAAAATATTTTTTGCTACTCTCTTGTGTTGAGTGACCTAGGTTTCTCTTCTTCCGCACTATTCTAAGTGTTGAGCTCCGTGAGGGGGTAATCCGGGTTCCATTGGAGCCTTGAGGAGGTGAGAGATCTCCATCTTTATCCAAAACCCTAGGTTAGCCACTTGAAATTCCAAAACCCTAGCCACCCTCCATTATTTTCATTCCATCAAACCCTAGATCCATCCATCTCCCACGGCCTCTCTCTCTCTACAAGTCCAGGCCATCCACCTTCATCCATATCCAGTCCGGCTACTTCAGATCCAGAGCAAGTTCCAAGGAAAATCACATCAGCTTCCAGGAGAATCCAGTTTTCAGCAATTTCAATCTTCAAGTTCATCAACCTGGTAAATTCTTTCCTTGACTCTCTGATTCCATCAATTGTTTTTCTTCTCTTCCAGATCTTGAGTTCAGGAGAAGCCAACCCGCCAAAGACCAGTACTGGAGGATCCATTGCGAAGAAATCTGAATCCGAGGATCCAACAATCTGCTCGGGAGAGTTCTTCCACCAAAATCTATGAAGATCATTGTCTGGTTAGGTAAACCATCTCTTCTCTTTATTTCTGTTCTGCTGAAAGTTCGGAGTGAAACCCTAGGTCTGGGAGTTTCTCAACCCCCAGCGATCCGTTGCTTCTGAACTACTCTGATACTTTAGTTTCCTTAAAATTGTGCTTTCAATTATCATATTAGTCTCTTTCAATGTTAGGTTAACTTTTCTTTGATTTGAAGCCAACTTCTACAAACATATAAAAACAACAAAAAAATTAGTTTATCTTAATCTACTTCCGCATCGCGTCCCTTTATTGTTCTGCATCATTTTTGGTATCAGAGCCCAGTCTAGGGTTTCTGATTTGCTTGCTTGCTTTGATTGATCTCTTTTTATTTTGTCTGCTCGAAGTAGACTCCCAGGACGTCCGGTCCTAGGAACTAAGCGAGGCGCAAGCCTCCTCCTCCCATTCCATGGGTGTTCCTAGGGCGTGTAGGGATCCATTGGGTTATAACTTCGTAGCAGGGATTATAAACGGGGAAGACAATCTAGTTGCAGCCCGTAATTTCCCTGTTGTCTGAATTATTTCTCCCTGCATAAAACTCCGAATTGCATGATTTTTGCTTCGTTGAAACCAGTATAATTGAACCTATTTTCCATAATTTTTCTGTGATTTATTGGTTTCGGTAAAATTCTGAGCATTAAAACACAGTAACTCTATTTTTTTGTGTTCTGCAATTCAATTCTTTTGGAGTGATCATCTCATAATTTACTTAAGGGCAATTGAGCATCTAAGATAAGGGGAGGAGTTGATTACCTCTCCTTAGCCCAAAACCACCATCCAATCATTCGAACCTAGACCTAATTTAAAATCAGTTAGACCTAATTTGCCCTAGTGGGCTAGGGACACCAATTGGTCGGGTCTAGGCTAGTGTTGAGTCAGTTTGCCGAGTTATTCTGTGTGTGCTTAGCACTCAGTGTCTAGAACGGTGGTTTAGGGACTACGTCCCGAAGGGCTTGTGTGCTGGTCCGCCTACCTGGCCAATCACTGATTGGTGTCTAGGATTGGCAATCAGGACCTAACACTCCCCTTACACCTGCCTGGCTGAGTCCTGAGTTACTACAGGCTAGCTTGCCACTCTGATTGGGCATCTAGTTTGGACTCTAGGTCTAGTGATCCAGTAGTCGATTTAGTCTAGTCTCATTTTGTGTGCTTGCTTGAATCATCATGTCTACCAGAAACGGAGTGCCATATCAACCTGGTCAAACCCAACCTGATTTAGAGGCCATGATCAGAACTCTTACTGAAAGTATGGCTAAAATGAATCAGGATATGACAAACACTGTGGCCCAGTTTAGCGCACAAATTCATGAGGATCTTACCCAACTTAGGGACCGAGTCCAAGTACTTGAAGAACCTAGACATCGGAATTGGACTCCTGACCCCGATTTTAATGTGCCTCAACCTCACCCACATCAGGAGCCTAGAAGGCCTTTATATAGAGATCCTGAACCTAATCATAGGAGGCCTGACCCAGAGCCTGAAGATAGAGATGATAGGTTCATCAGGAACATCAAATTAGATGCACCCACTTTTGATGGTAGTCTGAACCCTAAGGTGTATTCTGATTGGGAGGGTGAGATGGACCAATACTTTGAGTGGTATGCTATGTCTGAGGAGAGGAAATACAAGTTTGCCAAGATGAAATTAGTGCGTCAAGCTAGGTTATACTGGGGAAACATTGAGCTAACCACTAGGAGACGGAATGTTGAGCCCATAACCACTTGGCAGGGTATGAAAGAAAAACTGAGAGATAAATACCTACCCATTTCATACCAGCAAAACCTGTTAGACCAATGGCAAAACCTGAAACAAGGAAACCGATCTGTCTCAGACTACATAGCTACTTTTGATGAATACCTAATGAGATGTGATGTGAGTGAAGCCCACGAAGTCACTTTGTCTAGATTTAGGGCTGGACTGAGGGAAGATATCAAGAGAGAACTATTTCTGAGAGAGGTTACTGATCTAGACCAAGCCTACCAGATTGCACTGAACACTGAGAAATTTCAGAAGGACCTATACCTTCTAGGGTTAGTGCCCCAATCCCAAGGAATGGACCTAGCCAAGTTATCCCTAGTAAACCTTTTCAGGGTACTTCTACCCCTAGGCCCATGGACAAAGGTAAGGCACCTGACACCCAGAGAACCCCTAGTTCAAATATCACCTGTTTTAAGTGTCAGAAACCAGGTCACATTTCTAGTCAGTGTACTGCCATAGCCTGTTTCAAGTGTCATAAGGTAGGTCATGTTGCTAGCCAGTGCCCACGGAGATCCCTTTACATAGAAGAGGGAGAGAATGATAATTCCGAGCCCAGTGAGGAATTTGAAGAAGAAGTTTATGAGGCCGGAATGAATTTGCTTGAGGAGTATGAAGGAGAGGAGGAACCCAATGAATCTGACCAATTAGGAGTTGTAAGATGCATCCTATCCCAGAATCTAGTTCAAGAGGATTGGCGTAGGACTAACATCCTACAGACTTTTCTTAAATTAGGGATAAGGTATGTAAGATCATCATAGATAGTGGGAGCTGTGTAAATGCCATCTCTACTAGCACTGTCAAGATGTTAGGCTTAATCCCAGTTCCCCATCCCAACCCCTATAAGGTTTCTTGGGTAGATTCTACCTCCATACCCATCCAGTCTAGATGTCAAGTCCAAATCCAAATGCAATCTTATCACGAAAAGATTTGGTGCGATGTCTTACCCATGGGGGTGAGCAGTATAATTCTCGGAAGACCTTGGTTGTATGATCATGATGCCACCCTCTTAGGAAAATCCAATACCTGTGTCTTTAGTTTCAATGGGAAGAAGATTACGATCCATTCCGTTCCCCCTAAGGAAAAGGTAACTAAAGGAGCTGGTAAGGTTAAGGAGATGAAAACTGGAGTGAACCTAATCAGTGCTAAGGATCTAGAACAAGAAATTCATAGTGGTTCACCCATCTGGATGTTGACTGCTAAGGACTTAGAACTTCGGAACCCTCAGAGCCTCCTCAAGAAGTTAAACCTGTGTTAAAAGAATTTGAGGATGTCTTTCCCGAGGATTTGCCAGACCACCTTCCACCTCTTAGGGATATCCAGCATGCCATAGATCTAATCCCAGGAGCGACTTTGCCCAACTTGCCCCATTATAGGATGAATCCATCTGAGCATGAAGAACTGCAAAAGCAGGTTGGAGAATTATTGAGGAAGGGGTTTATTAGAGAAAGTCTTAGCCCTTGTGCAGTCCCAGCCTTACTGACCCCAAAAAAGATGGCACGTGGAGGATGTGTGTTGACAGTCGTGCCATCAATAAAATTACAATCAAATATAGGTTCCCATCCCTAGACTAGATGACATGCTTGATATGATGGCTGGTGCAATGGTTTTTTCTAAGATTGATCTCAAAAGCGGCTATCATCAGGTTAGGATTAGACCCGGGGATGAATGGAAAACTGCTTTCAAAACTAAGGATGGTCTTTATGAATGGGTTGTTATGCCTTTTGGGTTGTCCGATGCCCCTAGTACTTTCATGAGAATTATGACCCAGGTACTTAGAGCTTTCATAGGAAAATTTGTGGTGGTCTATTTTGATGACATCCTGATCTATAGTAAGACCCCAACAGATCACCTAGACCACCTTAGAGCAGTCTGCCAAGTTTTGAGGAATGAGAGACTCTACGGTAATCTTAAGAAGTGTGAATTCATGACTAGTAGAGTTATCTTTCTTGGTTTCGTAGTAACCCCTGACGGCGTGGCGGCCGATCCTGAGAAGATTAAGTCCATAGTAGACTGGCCAGAGCCAACCAATGTGCATGAAGTTAGAAGTTTCCATGGCTTGGCTACCTTCTATAGGCGATTCATCAAGGGGTTTAGTACTTTAGCTGCTCCAATCACTGATTGTATTAGGAAGGGAGAATTTCATTGGACTAAGTCAGCCCATAAAGCCTTCCTAGATCTTAAGGATAAAATGACCCAGGCACCCATTCTGAGATTACCCGATTTTTCTAAAGTATTTGAGGTTGCCTGTGATGCTTCAGGTGTAGGAATAGGTGGAGTCCTAAGCCAAGAGAATCATCCCATAGCATTCTTTAGTGAAAAACTTAATGATGCTAAGCTTAGGTATTCTACCTATGATAAGGAATTTTATGCGGTGGTGCAAGCTTTGCGTTACTGGAGACATTATTTGCTACCGCAGGAATTTGTACTATTTTCGGACCATGAGGCTCTTAGATTTCTGAACTCCCAAAAGAAGCTTAACCCTAGGCATGCTAAGTGGGTAGAATATATCCAGTCCTATACTTTTGTCCTGAAACATAAGGCTGGAGTTGAGAATAAGGTAGCTGATGCCCTTAGTCACCGATCTCTGTTATTAACTTCTGTTAGAACTGAGGTCATAGGGTTTGAGCAAATCAAAGAGGAATATGAGTCTTGTCCGGATTTCACAACTGTGTATCAGGATCTAGTTCAAGGACCATCTAGTAATCACCAGGATTATACCCTTGTAGATGGTTTTTTGTTCTTCAAAAATAGGCTTTGCATCCCTAGAACTTCTCTTAGGAAATTTTTGATTTGGGAAATCCATGCTGGAGGTTTAGCTGGCCATTTTGGAAAAGACAAGACCATTCTAGCTATTGAAGACCACTTTTTCTGGCCTAGCTTGAAAAGGGATGTAGCTAATATTGTAGCTAGATGTCGAACCTGCGCTGTTGCCAAACAGCGAAAACAAAACACTGGCCTTTATACCCCACTCCTGTCCCAGATCGTCCTTGGCAAGATGTGAGTATGGATTTTGTGTTAGGTTTACCTAAGACCCAGAGGAGACATGATTCTATCTGTGTCGTAGTCGACCGATTCTCTAAAATGGCCCACTTCCTGCCTTGTTCCCAAACCTTTGATGCGTCTAAGGTAGCCACACTTTTCTTCAATGAGATAGTTAGACTCCATGGCCTACCTAAGACAATCGTTTCAGATAGGGATGTCCGGTTCACCAGTTACTTTTGGAAGACCCTTTGGCATAAGTTAGGGACAAAACTTAAGTTTTCAACTGCCTATCATCCCCAAACTGATGGCCAAACTGAAGTAGTGAACCGTAGCCTAGGAAATCTGCTGAGATGTCTTGTTGGTGAAAATACCAGAAATTGGGATTTATACCTACCAAGGGCAGAATTTGCGTACAACGACTCGGTCAATAGGTCTACGGGTAAGAGTCCATTTGAAATTGTACATGGGTACAAACCTCACACACCTCTTGACCTAGTCCCTTTACCTGTCCACACTCGAGTCTCCGAATCTGCTGAGAATTTTCACAGCATATATAAAGACTTGCATAAAGAAATTCATGCCAAAATAAATTTAAGTAATGAAACTTATAAGAAGTTGGCTGATACTCAAAGCGAGTCAAATCTTTTGTTGAGGGAGACTATGTGATGATTAGGTTAAGGCCTGAACGGTTTCCTCCTGGAACCGTTAGAAAGTTACATGCTAGGGGAGCTGGACCATTTAGAGTGGTAAAGAGAGTAGGATCCAATGCCTATGTGCTCGAGTTGCCTCCAGAACTAGGCATTAGCTCTACTTTCAACATTACAGACTTAGTAGAGTACAGGGAGCCAGCTGTGATTCCTAGTGAGCCTTTTGAGCCTAACCCTATCATTGAGAGTGATCCCGACCCTGTGTGTCCACCAACAAACTGGCCTGTGAGGAAAGAGCAGATTGAAAAGATCCTGGATGATCAGGTTATCTCTACTCGTAATCGAGGATACCAAAGGTACCTGGTCCGCTGGCAAGGAAGGCTAGATTCTGATGACTCTTGGATCTCCCGAGAAGAATTACAAGAATTGGACCCAGACCTCTTGGAGAGATACCAGAGCCAACTTGAGCCTTACTCGACAGGGTCGAGTTCCTCCCACCCTGGGAGAATTGGTGCGGGCACCAGACTCAGAAGAAGACTTCAGAGCTCCATTTGGATCTCTGATTGACATTGCCCGAGAAATTAGGGTTTGTAATAAAGGTTGACCTGGTCAACCAGTTATTTATTTTATTTATTTCTTGAGTCACCATTTAAATTTTGTTGAGTCATGTTGACTCGGTGCAAGTCCCAATGTGGTTTCAATTTGGTCCAAAATGGTGCCACATTTCTCTTCCAATCAAATCAAGGTTCAAGCAAGTGGAGGCCACACTCCAAGCCACACGCCCAGCCACACTCCGAGCACACGCCAGAGTCCAGGAGGCGCCATAGAGGCATCCCAGTGTCATGGTCCCCACATCCAAAGAAGAAAAAATCAAATTGGAGGCTAAATTAAAGGAGGCGCCCACACCTGCCTAATTTACCTAAGCAAAGAAGGAAGAAAACTTCTCTTGGAGAAGAAATCAAAGAAGGACATCCAACCTACTCCTAATTGAAGTTCAAATCAAAATCAAAGAGCTTAACTTGGAGTGGAAGAAAAGAAGAAATACCATAAGAAGAAGAGGACTCCAAATCCAAATCCAACTCCAAAGGAGGTGCCATAAAAGTTCCAAAACAATTCCTTTATGGCCGTCCCAATTTTTTTTGGACTCTTGGTCGGCCAAGGGAGAGGATTTTCTACCTAATCTAGGGTTGGAAGAGTTTAGTCCCACATGGGAATTTGTACAAGCTAGGAGAAAATTTTAGGTCTATATAATAGACCTCTCTTTGTAACTTTAGAAATCAATGAAGAAAATTATTTTTGCTACTCTCTTGTGTTGAGTGACCTAGGTTTCTCTTCTTCCGAACTATTCTAAGTGTTGAGCTCCGTGAGGGGGTAATCCGGGTTCCATTGGAGCCTTGAGGAGGTGAGAGATCTCCATCTTTATCCAAAACCCTAGGTTAGCCACTTGAAATTCCAAAACCCTAGCCACCCTCCATTATTTTCATTCCATCAAACCCTAGATCCATCCATCTCCCACGGCCTCTCTCTCTCTACAAGTCCAGGCCGTCCACCTTCATCCATATCCAGTCCGGCTACTTCAGATCCAGAGCAAGTTCCAAGGAAAATCACATCAGCTTCCAGGAGAATCCAGTTTTCAGCAATTTCAATCTTCAAGTTCATCAACCTGGTAAATTCTTTCCTTGACTCTCTGATTCCATCAATTGTTTTCTTCTCTTCCAGATCTTGAGTTCAGGAGAAGCCAACCCGCCAAAAGACCAGTACTGGAGGATCCATTGCGAAGAAATCTGAATCCGAGGATCCAACAATCTGCTCGGGAGAGTTCTTCCACCAAAATCTGTGAAGATCATTGTCTGGTTAGGTAACCATCTCTTCTCTTTATTTCTATTCTGCTGAAAGTTCGGAGCGAAACCCTAGGTCTGGGAGTTTCTCAACCCCCAGCGATCCGTTGCTTCTGACTACTCTGATACTTTAGTTTCCTTAAAATTGTGCTTTCAATTATCATATTAGTCTCTTTCAATGTTAGGTTAACTTTTCTTTGATTTGAAGCCAACTTCTACAAACATATAAAACAACAAAAAAATTAGTTTATCTTAATCTACTTCCGCATCGCGTCCCTTTATTTGTTCTGCATCACCGTCGAAGTGTCCAGGATGCGGAAGCCAAGACTGCCTGCTCCGAGCTCCCGGCAAGGATCGAGGCCGAGAGGCGCTCCTATCCCTGAAGAGAGTTATACCTCCCTTCTTACCCCGAGGATGAAGATCCTCATGGAGATTGAAGGCGAGAACTATCTGAGGCGCCCACCTCCGATGAAGCCATCCACTGGTCGTGATAAAATGAAGCACTGCTACTTCCACCGTGACCACGGCCACGACACCGAGGAATGCCGCAATCTCAAGTGGAAAATCGAAGAGCTCATCAAGAGAGGCTACCTCGGAAGATTTGTGGGGGGCAGACCTCAAGCAGAGCCCTAGGTGCTCATCGCTCTCCCGCCAGTTATGGCGATCGACAACCGCCCTACCGAGAAGCCGGTAGGGATGATATGCTGGGGAGCCGAGCGCACATCCGAGAAGGCCCGAGGGCAAGGCATTCTGAAAATGTACTCTCCTTTATGAGGGAGGGGGAAGACGAGGAGAAAAATATAAATAATGATGCTGTGGTCATTGAGATGGCGATCGCGAAGCATCTTGTAAAAATCATCATGGTTGATAGTGGAAGCTCCACAGATGTGATTTTCTATGATGCTTTCTTCAGGATGAGCCTTTTTCCTGCTCAACTCAGACTCGTGCACACTTCCCTTGTTGGTTTCACAGGTGATTCTGTAAGGGTGGAGGGAGAAATTACTCTCCCAGTCACTGTCGGGACCCCACCCCGGCAAAGCACCGTTATGATAACTTTCATGGTTGTTAGACTTCCTTCAGCCTACAACGTGATCCTGATTCAACCCAGGCTCAACCTACTCGACGCCGTCATCTCCACCAAGAGAATGCTTGTACAGTTTCCAACTCCTTATGGCATCGAGGAGATGAGGGGAACGCCCCAGCCGGTGCAGCATTGTTTCCAAACCCTCCCTGGGGCCGAGGCTTCCGAGAGTGACCCTAGGGTGGATGATCTTGACCTGAGAGCTCAAGACCCCAGGGGTGGCCCGGTCGAACGCCTACTATCTTATCCACTCGGAGCAGACCAGACGAAGACAGTGCAAATCGGGGCCTAGCTGCCAGATGAGGAAAGGGCCCACCTGTTGGAGTTCCTACGGACAAACACGGATGTGTTTGCCTGGACGGCGGCAAACATTCCAGGTATCCCCAAGACATCATCACTCACAAGTTGAGCCTTGATCCAAAGCACCGGCCAGTTCGACAGAAGAAGAGAAGTTTCGCCCCAGAGAGGCAGGCGGCCATCAATGAGGAGGTAGACAAGCTCCTCACCGCCAGTTTCGTTCATGAGGTGTAGTATCCGAGCTGGCTGGCGAACGTGGTGATGGTAAAGAAGAGCAACGATAAGTGAAGGATCTGTGTAGACTACACCGACCTCAACAAGGCATGCCCGAAGGATAGCTTCCCCTTGTCGAAGATCAATCAATTGGTGGACGCCACCTCAGGGCATCGCCTGCTTTCATTCATGGATGCGTTCTCCGAGTACAACCAGATACGGATGCACCCAGAGGATGTGGAACACATCGCCTTTGTCACCGGCCAAGGGACATACTGTTACAGAATGATGCCCTTCGATCTAAAGAATGTTTGGGCCACGTACCAGCATCTGGTCAACAAGGTCTTCAAAGACCAAATTGGCCGAAACATGCAGGTGTACATGGATGATATGCTGGTCTTGAGCAAGCTGAGCTCGAACCACATCGCCGACCTCGTCGAAGCTTTCCACAACCTCCGAAAACACCAGATGAAACTCAACTAGCGAAATGCACCTTTGGGGTGGCGGCCGGGAAGTTCCTCGACTTCATGGTAACCCAAAGAGGCAATGAAGCTAATCTGGATAAAGTCCAGGTGATCGTCGACATGGAGCACCTGACATCCAAGAAGCAGGTCCAGCACCTGATGGGGCGAATTGCAGCCCTAAGCCGATTCATCTCCAGATCGGTCGATCATTGCCTTCCCTTCTTCAAGGCACTGTGCAAAATTCATGACTTCACCTAGACGGAGGAGTGCAAGACAGCCTTTGAAGAACTGAAGAAGTTCCTGCCTCTCCTCCTCTGCTCTCCAGACCGGAAGAAGGGGAGGAACTCCTACTCTATATGGCGGTCATACCTGAAGCTGTCAGCTCGGTGCTTGTCCATGCAGACGAGGATGGATCCCAAAATCTGGTGTATTATACCAGCAAAATCCTCCGCGATGTAGAGATCATGTATACTCGCTCTGAGAAACTCATTTTTGCACTAATAATGTCTGCTAAGTGCCTCAGGCCCTACTTCCAAGCACACCCCATCATGGTTGTGACTGATCATCCACTGAGGACCATACTGAGCCGCCCCAAAATTTCTGGGAGGCTGGCCAAATGGTCCCTGACGCTGAGCGAGTTCGACATCGCATATCGACCAAGGTCATCGTAGAAGGTCCAAGTCCTAGTAGACTTCATGGTCGAATGCACAGGACCCACCGAGGAGCCAGAGCAGATGGCCCCAGAGCACCAAGCTAAGCCTGGACCATGGGAGGACCCCTGGATCCTCCATGTGGATGGTGCTTCAAACTCTGGCGGGAACAGAGCAGGCCTCATCCTCACCAACTATGACGGGGTGGTGATGGAATGCGCTCTTTGTTTCAAGTTCGCCGCAACAAACAACTAGGTGGAGAACGAAGCGCTCCTCGTGGGCCTGAAAGTATCTCGCGAGCTGGGCGTACAAAGCTTGAAGGTTTTCACCGACTCCCAACTGGTTGCCAGACAAGTCTCTGGAGAATACGAGGCCAGAGATCCCCAGATGGTGAAGTACCTTGAGAGGGTTCGCTCAAGCACAGTAGGCTTCCGTCACTTCCATATTTTCCACATCCCCCGTGGGGAGAATGCTCGTGCGGATGCACTATCAAGACTCGCAACCCTGCCGGGCTCGTCGCTGGGGCATGCCCACAATGAGTACCTCGATAGCCCAAGCTACGAAAGCCCAGAGGAGGTGCAGCAAGTAACCCCTGAGCCAAGCTGGATGGACAGGTACGTCAGGTATATCATGGATGGCACCTTATCAGAGGACCGCAGGGAAGCCGGCCTCGTCAAGAAAAAGACCTCCCATTTTGTTCTGATGGACGGTCAGCTCTACCACCGATCTCACTCCTACCCACTCCTGAAGTGCCTCAGGCTCACAGAGGCAGCCTTCGTGCTCCAGGAGATACACGAAGGCCTTTGTGGGAATCATGTGGGGGGGAGGACTCTGGCATACAAAGCTCTTCGTTAGGGCTACTTTTGGGAGACCATGAGAAAGGACGCGGTCGACTTCGTCAAGAAGTGTGATAAATGCCAGCCATTCCCACATACAGTGCCAGCCGGCAATGCCAATCTCCCAACTCTCATCCCCCTGGCCCTTCACCCAGTGGGGGATGGATATCTTGGGACCATTTTCCACAACAGCGGGGCAACGGAAGTTCCTGCTAGTGGCGATCGACTACTTTACCAAGTAGGTCGAAGCAGAGCCGCTAGCTCGAATCACAAAAGTCAATGTTCACCAATTCTTTTGGAAGTCAGTTATCCACCACTTCGGACTCCCCAACTGCATCATCACCGACAACGGACGATAACTTGACAACCGGGAGTTCGAAGGGTTCTGCGTTGAGCACAGCATCCAACACAAGTTCACCTCGGTAGCTCACCCCCAAACAAACGGAGAAGCCGAGGTGACTAACCAGACCATCCTTCAAGAACTTCAGACCAGGCTGGACCAAGTAAAGGGCAGATGGGCGGAGGAGCTTCCAAGCATCCTATAGGCCTACCACACAATGCCTAGGATGGCGACGGGCGAAACACCCTTCAACCTCATCTTCGGCACCGAAGCAATCATCCCGATTGAGCTCGGCGTGCCTACGCTACAGGTGCAGCAATACGACGAGACACAGAACCCTGCGCACCTCCTGCTCAATCTAGACCTCCTAGAAGAAACTAGGGACAAGGCTCGGCTTCGGATGGTAGCATATCAGCAACGAGTGGCTCGGTATTACAATACACGGGTGAAGCTGAAGACCTTCCAACCCGGTGACCTGGTGGTGCGCCAAGCTGAAGCATCTCAACCCCGAGAGTGCAGCAAACTCTCATCGAATTGGGAGGGTCCCTACAAGGTGGCTGAGGCCCTCTCACATGGGGCCTACTACCTCGAGGACTCGGATGGCACCAGATTCCCTCGAACATGGAATGCCAGCAATTTGAGGAGATACTATTAATAGTGTAAGATTTTCTTTCATTAATAATAAAGATTTTCCTTTGCACAAAAGGTTATCTGCCTTGCAGGAAGGTTCCGATAGTCTTCGAGCCCATCTCCAAGACACTAATTCCTGAGCCCAGCTCTCAGGCCAACCTGGATCAGGACCCAGCTCTCCGGCCAGCAAGTCTTCGAGCCCAGCTCCAAGATGCCAGTTCCTGAGCCCAGCTCTCAGGCATCCAACTCCTGAGCCCAGCTCTCAGGCATCCAACTCCTAAGCCCAGCTCTTAGGCCAGCACGGACCGGGCCCAGCTCTCCGGCTAGCAAGTCTTCGAGCCCAGCTCCAAGTCACCAATTCCTGAGCCTAGCTCTCAAGCATCCAACTCCTGAGCCCAGCTCTCAGGCCAACCTGGATCGAGGCCCAGCTCTTTGGCCAGCAAGTCTTCGAGCCCAGCTCCAAGATGCCAGTTCCTGAGCCCAGCTCTCAGGCATCCAACTCCTGAGCCCAGCTCTCAGGCCAGCACGGACCGGGGCCCAGCTCTCCAGCCAACAAGTCTTCGAGCCCAGCTCCAAGACACCAATTCCCAAGCCCGGCTCTCAGGCCAACCTGGATTGGGGCCCAGCTCTCCGGCCAACAAGTCTTCAAGCCCAGCTCCAAGATGTCAGTTCCTAAGCCCAACTCTCAGGCATCCAACTCCTGAGCCCAGCTCTAAGGCCAGCAAGGATCGGGGCCCAGCTCTCCGGCTAGCAAGTCTTCGAGCCCAGCTCTAAGACACTAATTCCTGAGCCCAGCTCTCAGACCAACATGGACGGGGCCTAGCTCTCCGGCCAGTAAGTCTTTGAGCCCAGCTCCAAGTTGCCAATTCTTGAGCCCAACTCTCAGGCATCCAACTCTTGAGCCCAGCTCTCAAGCCAACCAAGAGCCGGGGCCCAGCTCTCCGGAAGACAAGTCTTCGAGCCCAGCTCCAAGACACCAATTCCTGAGCCCAGCTCTCAGGTCAGCACGGACCGGAGCCCAGCTCTCCGGCCAGCAAGTCTTCGAGCCCAGCTCCAAGACACCAGTTCCTGAGCCCAGCTCTCAGGTAACCAAGACCCAGGGCCCAGCTCTCCGACCAGCAAGTCTTCGAGCCTAGCTCCAAAATACTAATTCCTGAGCCCAACTCTCAGGCCAGCACGGACCGGGGCCCAGCTCTTCGGTCAGCAAGTCTTCGAGCCCAGCTCCAAGATGCCAGATCCTGAGCCCAGCTCTCAGGCATCCAACTCCTGAGCCCAGCTCTCAAGCCAACCTGGACCGGGGCCCAGCTCTCCGGCCAGCAAGTCTTTGAGCCCAGCTCTAAGACACCAATTCCTGAGCCCAGCTTTCAGGCGTCCAAGACCCGGGGCCCAGCTCTCTGGAAGACAAGTCTTTGAGCCTAGCTCCAAGACACCAAGACCTGAGCCCAGCTCTCAGGCACCCAAGACCCGGGGCCTAGCTCTCCGGAAGACAAGTCTTCGAGCCTAGCTCCAAGATACCAAGACCTGAGCCCAACTCTCAGGCATTCAAGCCCGGGGCCTAGCTCTCTGGCACCAAAGCCTCGAGCCTAGCTCCAAGGCATCCAAGACCTGAGCCCAGCTCTTAGGCATTCAAGTCCGGGGCCCAGCTCTCCGGCACCAAAGACTCGAGCCTAGCTCCAAGGCATCCAAGACCCTAAGCCCAGCTCTCAGGCATTCAAGCCTGGGACCCAGCTCTCCAGCACCAAAGCCTCGAGCCTAGCTCCAAGGCATCCAAGACCTGAGCCCAGCTCTCAGGCATTCAAGCCCGGGACCTAGCTCTCCAGCACCAAGTCTTCGAGCCCAACTCCAAGGCATCCGAGACCCGAGCCCAGCTCTCCGGAAGTCAAGTCTTCAAACTCAGCTCTCTGGCATCGAAGACCTGAGCTCAGACAAAGTAGAGCCCTCTTCTTTAATCTCCCTACACAAAAAAGAAAGAGAAAGAGAGAGAAGGAGAGAAGAAAGGAGGAGACATCTGCACCACAAAAAAAAAAAAGAGGGGAGTTGGACTGATAAAAGCACTCTTCATTACTTCACAAAAAGTATTACACTATTCCCCGGGCACCGACATGCCAGGCAGCCCAGACCAACAAAAAGGAAAAATTACAAAGGGCCTAAGGGCCCTACTCTACTCAACTGGTGCCTTCCCCGGACGATGCCCAACCCAGATCTCTCTCTCCTCAGCCTCCGCTGCCGGGGTGCATTCTTCGATGACCACCACTAGAGGAACTTCCTCGACCACTGCCACCCTCGAAGCTCTCTCAGCTGTCATCACCGCTGGAGCTAGTTCGGTTGCTGCTACCTACGGAGCCGGTTCAACCGTTGCCAACTGCGGGGTCGATTCAGCACGCACCGATTCAGCCGAGGCCGCCCGCGGAGGAGGCCCAGTCGTAGTAGTGCTTTCCTCCATCATGACCGGCACCGGGGATGAAATCCTCATGCTCGGGAGTCAGAGCGTGGCCATCTGCTTGTCCGAGATGACACCGTGCAACTAGGACCGGCATTAAGCAAACCCCTTGAAAAAGGAGTCCATCGTCGCTTCCTCGAAATCCACCAAGTACTCCGGGGAGGCCTTGGAATTGGCCACCGCATCGACGATCTCCTTCCTCGCAGCCTCCACCTGGCGGGATGCCTCATATGACTTCTCCTCCGTGCATTCAGCATGGCGGATTGCCTCAGCCATCCCTCTCTCTGCTACCTCGGCCGAGCCGGTGGCGGTGGAAGCCTTCCCCTCCACCTCTGCAGCCCTTTGCTTAGCGGCCACGGCCTTCTTAGCAGAGACGGCCCATTCTCTCATCACCTCCGACTTGGCTCGGAGCTCCTTCAGCCGAGTTCTCTTCGCATCGAGCTCTCTCTTGAGCCGCTCGGTGCTGGTGACCTCGCCCGTGAGGCTCTTGACCTTCATATTGGCCTTCCATGCCTTGTCGTTCTTCCACCTCAGCTCGGTCCTCATGGACTCGAGCTCCGCCTGCTGCTCTTTGTCCCTCCTAGCCTAGTTGCGGTAGAAGTCCCGGATAAGGACGAGCTCCCTACCTTGCTACATCAGAGAGTGTGTTAGTCATGACGGTAAGGAATGACGGGAGGAATGAAGCAAGGCGGGAGGAAACTTACGGCGTAGAGGTTGGAGAAGGATGCACTGATGACGTCGTTGAGGAATCTTTCACTCCCTTCCCGCCGGTCGCAAGACTGAACGGAGAAGTCCATCATCTGCTCGACGAGGTTCGGGTCCTTTATGAGGGAGACATTGGGCCCCAATCTAAAAGGGACCCGGTGATAGTCCCTATCTTTCTGGCCCGCCACCGACGTAGACTCCTCCGTGGTAGGAGAAGCCCTCAATGCAGGTTACGAGCTCGGCACTGATTTGGACCACGTCACTGACGCTGACCGCACACCTTCTAGCTTCCCATCCTCCTCGACTTCGACGATCTCCGAAGGAGGGGTTGCCACTGCAGCAGCAGCGGCAACTGATCTGGCCTGGGCCACCACCTTGGATTCGGGTGCCAAGGTTGGATCGCACTGCCTCGGTGGCTCCGGGACAGGCTCTGCTGCCCTCTTCCATCTCCGCTCGAAACAGGTGCGGCTAGCTTAGTCTATGCTGGCCTCGCACCGTTGTCCGCACGAGCCCTCTTCGGAGCAGGCTCGCCAGCCTCCACCACCTGATTTCGCTCCTCGGTGAAGGTGAGCAGTTGGTCCATTGAGAACTTCATGCCTACACCAAGGAAGACACAGTTAACTCTAGGCTCAAAAAAAAAGGAAGAAAAGGGTGGTTGAGCCGAACTCACCCGACTCCCGCATCGAGCCGACCTCGGCCTCGTGGAGATTCTGCTCCGACAGCAGGACCTCGAGTGAAGGGATCTCGGCAGAATGAAGCTGCTTGTATAGCTCGAGGTCGGCTATTTCGACCAAGGAGTTCTGGTTGGGAGACCGATCTAGATTGCTCCAAGCCCAGTCGACCCCCTCGACCGAGGTGAAGAAATACCTACTCTTCCACCCCTTGATGGAAGAGGGGAGCTAAAACCTGATGCCCCGGGGACGGGAGGAAAGAGACCACCACCCCTCCTTGGAGGGGTGGCACATTTAGGTAAAGAAAGCCCTGAACAGAGAGAAGCGGGCGACTATCCCATGGAAGTGACACAGAACGATGAAACAAAAGATCATTCTGATGGCGTTCGAGACAACTGGGTAGGAACGAGGCAGTAGTTGGTCAGGGCAGAGAGGAAAAATGGATGGAAGGGGAATCGGAGACCCCCGGCGAAGGTCTCCTCATAAAAATCTATTCGACAAGGGCCACTAGAAGTGACTCGTTCCCCCGGACGATGGATCGAAAGTCGGATGGACTCCGGGATATCATAATCATCCCGGATGGTTGCGAGCTCCACGATGGTGATCACTGAAGCAATCCCTCCGGGACCTGTTGACCAAGAGGGCTCGGGGACAGGAGCAGAAGGAAAAGATGGACGAGGTGGAGGAACGGACCCGGGTTCCCTAATAGTTACAGGAAAGAGGGGATGCCTTCTACTAAACTCATAGCGTGCCGCCTCCCTTTCCTCATCAGAAGAAGAAGGAGTTTTTGGCCTAGAAGATCTGGCCTCGGCTTGGCAAGGATGGAAGTTCGGACCGAAACGAGTCATGGTGAGAGAAGGAGAAGGTGAAAGAAGACCTAAGTGGATCCCTAGTCGACAAGCGGGAGAAAGAAGGAGACTAACCTGCTAAGAGCTTGAGGAGACAGAAATGGCTTGGGGAGATAGAAGAAGAGCCTCTGTACGACTGCGGGCACGAAAAATTTGAAAGAAGGTGGGTTTTGGAAAAGTTACCTTTCTTTTCGAAGTGACCGGTACCCGACCGTACCCTTACGGCTCCCCCATCGAGGGATGCTCGCCACGTGTCGTTCATCGACGGGGCAGGCGCCTTATTTCGACTACGACCACTCTAAATTTCGTGCCTGTAATAAATGTTCCTCGAACGTGGCCACGTTGTGCCACCGCACTGGCTCGAGGAACCGTCTCATGAAGTGCAATCGATCGCGATCATTACTGTGCCGGATCCTCACCTTTCCATTTCAGCACCATAATTACTTCCTTCGCCCCGAGCATCATGCACTAACTGGCCTCGGGAGTGGGGGGCAAATGATGTGGTAGGATCGCTGACTTGGAATACCTGTCAGATGCCATGTCAGAGTACGTCGCCATGATGGATATCTCCTCCTGGGCTCCTTTCCGGGCTAAGCTCCCTCATCGGGCTGAGCTCCCTAGAATGCCGGGGTCGCCTGTCGAGATCGAGCACCATCCTCCGCCAGGTCGGCTCCCGTGAGATCGGGATGCCTAGGCCAGAGCTGAGCGACTTTCCCAGTTCGAGCCCCTCGAAGCTGAGTTTCACGATCCGGAATTGAGCTCAGCCCTCCTCCGCCATGTGGAGCCAATTTGAGGTCGAGCCCTCTGGTTTGGGATCATGTGCCGCCCTCCCCCGCCAGGTCAAACCCCTCGAAGTCAAGCCCCGTGGTCCGGAGTCGAGTCCAACCCTCCTCCGCCATGCGAAACCCCTCGAGATCGAGCCCGGTGGAGCCTAGTCCTGCCCTCCAGCTCGGCCACCACCTCAGTCAGGATGCCAACCACCAAGGATGCAGTACCTCCCCTCCAAGGATGCCGGCGGGTCACCCGAGGGCTGCGAAGCAGTGCCTGCCATGCCGCAATAACTGTCCGTCGCTACCACTTACACCAGGAAGGAAGGAAGCTCCCTAACCAAGGCACCATGCCTTCCACCAACCACCCGTACCACCAGAAGAGGGGAGCCAGCTAGAAGGCACGAATCCCGGGGATGGTGGCCCGCTAATCGAGGCCCTACCAAGTTTTTCAGAATGGGGCAACCGGAAAGAATGTCAGGGTGCATGGAAGCTTCCCTTATCACATGTCAGGAAAGACATCCCGTCCATAGCACGGTACCTCACCGCATGCGCCTACCAACACAGGGAAGATCCTGAGGCAGGCCAAAACTAAAAAATCTAGCAAGAGTAAGCCAAAACAACAATGAGACCACTCACACAGGTAAGAATAAAAAAAGGAGAGAGAGGCCACACAGGAGGACCCTTCCACCTCGGCTATCATCTCTCCCAGCCCGCTCTCACTTCTACTCACACCACACTCACTCCTCCTAGCATGGAGTCCATCAAGAGAGGCTCGATCAGGAGGATCTGTTCCCCTGGATCGTCACTGACTTGACCGTCGGAGCGCCCCTGTCGGAATCCCCGGCCCGGGTCTCTAACGTTGTTTTCCTGCAGGTCTCGAAGAACAAAGAGCTCCCGGGAAGACGATTGGCGGTCGACGCCCCCAGCAGCTACGGTTCACAGCGATCTTGGTGGCAACAACTATCTTTTTAAAATGACAATGGATGAGTATGTGTTGACAACAACTCAATAAAATCATAGTAAAGAGCAAAATCAAAACTTAAACTTAAGTTTCAAAAATTATGGCAATGTATGAATAGCAAACTAACTCAAGGTAATTAGAGCATAAAATATAATTAAAGATAGAAGCATGTTAAATAAGATAGCAAAGAAGATAAGAAGTAATTTGCACACAAGTATAAATACAATAATTTTATAGTGGTTTGGTGCTAACCTTTACACTTATGTCAACTCTCTACATTATATACTTGAAAATTTTATTATAATCTTTTCAAGATTACAACCGGATTATTTTTTCAGGTTTACAATCTAAATTCAGATAGTTTTTATTGGCTTACTAACCAAAACCTTTTCCAAACTAAGTCCCTCAACTTAGTTCAATACAAACAACCAATTACAGGCTTGGTTTGACCTTTCTTTCTCTATTTGTTATTCCAAGAAACTTATTACAATAAATAGAATACAAGAGATAACAAATTCAAAGTACAATAAATGAAACTCTTGAAACTCTAAGAAGGTTGTTGAAAATGCAACTCAATTATGAAAAACTTCTCCTTTAATGGTTTGAGTAAAAGCTTAAAAGTGATTCTTTATTGTTCATGTGCTCTTTCAATATGCTCAAGCTCCTAAATCTTAATTATAAAGGCAATAAATATTCTCTTTAAGTGTTCTTTCTTTCCTTTCTTCTTTTCTCAAAGGTTTTTCAAAGTAATTTCCAAAAGTTAATTTCTGGATCATTTCTTAAGCTTACATAAGTTCACTATTCTTCCGGAATGCTGCTCTCCATCTATCACCTTGAGACATTAGTTGGGTCAATTCTTGATCATTTGGGATTAATTCATGAAATCTTTAAGATTGGTTCTATCTAAAAATTTTTAATTTTGCAGCTCTCTATCTTTTACTCTGAGATATTAGGAGGGTTTACTCTAGATTATTTAGAGTGGACTCGGCTTATGGTTGACTTATAAAAGTTTTATGGTTGACTTTGACTAAAGATTTTGAATTTTGTAGTTCACTATCTTTTGTTCTAAGACATTAATAGGATCAACTCTGGATCATCTAGAGTTAGCTCATGATCTAGAGTTGGCTCTGGTTTAGAATCGACTCAACAGGATAATTGAGTTAGCTTGAGTACTATAGATCTTCTAATATATTATCTATATCAGAGCATGCTAGAATTGATTCGCTGTTGCATCAAAATTGATTTTAAGCAGCTTTACTTGATGATAAATATTCTATGCCAAACTTGCCTTTTTAAAATAAGTATTTTCTTTGTTCTTTGAGTAGCTATACTTGACAAGAAATATTTTTAGGATAGACTTGCTATCTTAAAATGAGCACATGTTAACTTAAAAGAGTCTTCACCTATACATTCTCAAGCATTATTATTACTATAAAAAGTACCTTAGTATTTTAGCATAATCAAAATCTATTCTTGGATCAATATCTACTCTTGAGGAGTGGACTTCTTGGAATAGAGAGTAACACATTTGGTGAAGTGCAATGTGGCTCCTAGGGAGCAGAATCTTGGTCTAGTAATACATGATCCACCCAAAATTAATTAGGAGTAGAGCTTGATTGGAGAGTAGTATTGTGTTAGACTCTAAAGATAGCTAAATTGGCTTATACATTGATCCAAGAGTACCATTAGACTTAATATGACTTAATATGGATTATTTTGGTCACTACGGATATCTAGAAGAATCACAAGATTTGATGTGGACAACCTTATCTACTACGAGTATCCTAAAGGATCACTAGACTCAATATGAATCACTTTGACCATTACAGATATTTAGAAGGATTACTGGACTTGATATAGACCATTTTGGTCATGACAACTAGAATGGACAGGATCCAGAGTAAGATCTACTATATCAAAAAAGATTTTAATTGAGTGTTATCTTCTAATCTTTAAAGAATAGGAAAAATGATGGAAGCAAAATTGATGTAGGAGTTAAGATTTACCTTCTATAGAATTTTAGTATTTTATATGATTATTTATATTAGTCAATTTTGTGAAGATCTAGTCTTATGTGAACTAATAGAAGAATCCAATCCAAATTAGGAAAGGGAGGATCTCATAATTACTATAAATAAGAGCTATATATCTCAGTTTAGGAGTTGTGGATCATTAACAAAAAAGAGGATTTACTCTCTACTTTTATAATTTTTTCATCTTCTTCTAAATTTCTTTTCTCTAATTAGACAATACATGAAGGGGAAATATGTTAAGATCATATGTGAGGTTTAATCCTACATGGAATAATTAGTAGAAAGTAGACATATGCATTTTTGAGATTTATTTCCATATGGAATAATTAATTATAGGAAGTAAATAGATCGATATATAAATGACTGGGCTTGAAGCTTAATAGTTTATACTTTTAACACATGGTGCACCTAAGAATAATTGAACACAAAGCTTGATCAGAGAGTAGTAGTAGATTGGAGTCAAGGGGAGTTAAATTGGCTCATACATGAAGGGAGAGAATACTGATGATCACATGTAAGGTTTAGTCTAAAATGGAATAACTAATGGGATGTAGATGAATCAACTTGCAAGATTTAGTCCCACATGTAATAATTATTAGGATGTATAGTGGATTTGATATAGAAGATTGGGCTCAAGATTTAATAGCTTAAACTATATTAGGCCTTCTCCTATTTGGACTCAAACTCCTTGTTTCTCCCCAACAAAAATGTTAGGCAATAAACAAAGTTCATGAAAAAAAAATTAAGTGCGGCAAAAATAAAATTCCTAAGATTGATGTACAATAAAACAAAAAGAATAGATTGAGAAATAAATTAAATATAGAAGTTGTAGGAGTTGCATAATTTAAGGACAAAGTGATGAAAATTGAGAGATGGCATAAGAATGTATAACAAAGATATGAAGGGCCCCTAAAATACCTAATCAAACCAAATCTTTCCATTTTTCTCATATTTAATTAGCATTGTTTTTATTAATCCTAGAGTAATTAAGTGATATCAACAAACAAGATTGATGTGTGAATTGAAAGTTGACTTGATGATGATTTTAGCTTGGATGTGATTTTTCCTACTAATCTAGAAAAAAATCCAACCTTTTTTGGCTAGAAGAGCAATCTAGCCCAAATTTGAGGAGTCGAACATCAATGGTATAAATAGAGATGTAATCAATTTGATCACTGAATCAATAAAAGTTGAAAGGGTCTTACTTTTACAATTCTTTATATTTCCTTTTATTTTTCTTTCAAAAACCAAGTTAAGCAAATTGAAGAAATAGGTTCTTTCTCTTTCTTGTTAAATCATTACAAGACCCCATCAAGTTTAAATTTGGGTACTTGAATGCTAAAAATCATGCCCTCTCTGATTCTCAAGCAAATATGGGTAAAGTGGTATAGTTTCGGTTTTATTCATATTTAGGTAGCATAGATAATTTATCGTACATTACTATTAGTTCATGATTTACAACTTTGTTTACTAATAAAGGTGTGTAGTGGCCCTCAGCATTTCATGGCAGAGCAAAATATAAAGTATGAAAAAGGATCCCTCTTTTTCAATAAATCATGTTGAACATATAAAGTACCTGAACATAATGAAAGAAATGTCTATGTACTCACCTAGAGGCACTAAGACCATGAAAGCATACATTCATTGCTGTAAGTCTCCAACAATGACAAGCCAAGGGGATACAGTGCAAATAAAAAATTATCTCACTAGCATTCTCTCTTTTGCTCGCACTCAATTTAATGAAGAAAAAAAATCCTAGCCTGCATCTCTTTCTCTATCTATCAATCGATCTATCTATCTTTCTCTCTGTATCTCCTCTTCTTGGCATGGGATCTAGGTACCTAGCCCTTGGACACTCCCACATTTATAGAAGAGGCAAACACCCTAGTCATAAATCCCTAATTAGACTTAGAGTAGGAGAGGGATAACAATGATAAGGTGGTGTCCTTACTTTGATGCCCATTTCAAGAGTCCTACTTGCTCTCGAACTAAAAGAGAACCAAGAGATTTTGGCCTTCTAGAGGCCACCCCTTATACAAGGGTGCATGCCAAGGTTCCTCTAGGAAGTGCCCTCATTGGTAGGAGTGCCAACCCTAGGGCCACCTCCTAGCCTCTAAATGCACACCAACCAGTGGTCTCACAAATGGTAGGATGGCCACTTTTTTGTTTGGCCATCCATACCTAGATCCTATCTAGGTGCTATAGAGTTGACCTAGGTCAAGTTTTACTTAACTAATCGATTTCTTATATCCAAATTATTTTTCTAGCCTACTTTCTTCTCCAATTAAATCTAGATCTTGCTTGATCAACTTTATAAGAGAATAATAAACTACAATATTACTCTAATTGATATAAAGATAGATAGTACATGTTAAATGTATTACTAAGATAAGGTAAAGAAAATTTTGCTCACCAAAGTTAGGTACATGGTCCAGCATAGAGATATAGAGCCTATATTGTATTACTGAATCTCTTGGCTGGCAGGATGAAATCAATTGATCTCCTTATTTCTGCATAACCTATGTCATGCAATTCAGTCACCCAACATTCTAGTGCTCTTGTATCACTATTGATTATAGCACCATGAGACCATTGGCCATACAATTTTATATCTATTAAAATCATAGATTGTGCATGACAACCTTAGCTAGGATCATTAGACTAATTCTCTCCTTATCTTAAATGGATTCAAGACATGATCCAACTAGGACAAAGATTATTTTGATTAAAAAATGACCCATTTCAAATATGAAGTAGATTTGCATTACTAATATTAGTCAATCTAAATCTAAACCAATCAAAATCGATCCAAAACTAGTATAGCATATATGTCAAAATATTTGGTGAATATATTAAATTAGCTATATTCATATATATAGTTTGTCATCAATTTATGTTGTTATCTTATTGTCAGCACTTATTAGTACAATTGGTTGGCACCTCATCTCTAAGGCCTTACCTTCTAGCTCGGATGACTAAAATCAACTGACTGGTAAAATTAATAATACTTTGAGCCAATCTAATCTAATTCAAAGGAAAATTGTATTGGATTCAACTTCTATTACTAACTTGATTTAAATATGAATTGGATTCAATAACATACATAGAAAAGACAGAAAGTTAGATGACTACATTCATAGAACAGGCACAAATTGCCAAATCTAATTCAAAGAAAATTGTGATGGATTCAACTATATAAATAAAAATGATAGAGAAAGTCAAATAGGTAGCTAGAAAAGGCTATTTTTCCATATTTTTAATTTTGTGATCTTCTAGGTCATGATAGAGCAACTTTGCATTTGCACTGAGACTCAACCTCAAGATTGTGATGTAGAATATGAAAAGAAAATTTATGTGTGGAGGGTTTGGAATGATATATTTTTCAATCTTGATGTGATATGAGATGGATAATAGGGATGGCAATTGTAGCTGATCTATCAAGTACCCAGTCTGAATAGGACAGATTTTACCCGATCCAATTAAAACCTAGGATGGATATAAATTTTAGATAAAATATCTAAAGTAGATTCAGGTTAAATACTATATGCCCCTCACTAAACTTGACTCAATATAATTTAAATCCTCCTATTCATTATAATTATTTTAGAATGCATACATCATGAGTTTCTTACATGATCTAACCCGATTCTATCCATGTTATCTATGTGACCCGCACCATCTACTTTTCCTTGTCCATCTCAAACCTGGCCCAATGCAAGTACAAGATAGATATGGAAATTAAGTTTTTAATTATAGGATGGGTATGTATATTGGCTAACCTATCATATTTTTATTGCCATCCCTAATGACAAATATGCATAAATTACTTTTTGCACATGTGATCTTTATGTACCCTACCAATCTTCAACAGCTTGGATGATTGGTGTACTCAAGGGTGAAGAGGATGATTGGTGTACTCAAGGTTGAAGAGGACAACAAAGTACCTGGTGGTACATCTCTTGGAGGGAACCAAGCAAGTTAGAATATCATTATGATAGTTTGGCCCACGTATGAGCAGGTAAATAAGAATGATTGGCTGCATTTATGTCCCAATTAATCAGCTAATTAATAAGCTAAGCATTATAAATTGTTTAGCTTGACTCATCACCTAGCTAAGTAATGCCCAAAAAAGTTTTTAATTAGCTTATATTAACATTTGCATCGGTAGGTAATATTATATATTAACTGGCATCCTTTACATAGAATATCATAATATACAGATCAAGAGGAGAGATTATTAATAGGTAAAAAACTTGCAGCTTCTATTATAAAAATAGGAAATCCAAGAATTTATCACTATGCTAGAATTAAAAGCTTCCACTAGGTGTAGCTACTCTGCAGTCTCCCATTCTACCAAAAATATTCGATTCAAAGTACTAAATTTTTGTAGTTTTTTTTCATCTAAAGATGAGTATGTCAATCCGATACCACCAAAATGCCAGCTGATTAAAATGAGGAACTAGAGAAGCTCCTGACCTTTCACTCAATCAAACCATCATGGACCTCAACATTGGTTCCTTCATGGCACCTACTTTAATTGCACCTATCCTAACCAACTATACTGCTTTAAGATCTTTCTCCTTTACCACCACCCCCACCATCCCTCTCACTGGACTTCTATCAACTATGGTGACAACGGTAGTTCTAAAGCCTCCTTACCCTATTAAGGAGCTCTGAGGGAATTAATCGAAGCTCAACCTTTTCTTATATACTTTCTTCCTCATTCACATATTACATTTCTAAATTAGAGAGATCTAGCTCCTTATCGGTGAGATGCATACAGTTAAAGTTATATCAACATGGGCTACAACCACATCTCACCTACAGTGCTCTAATTAAACAACCTCCAATGACTTGCCAGATTTAGTGCCCTTATATTATGTATAGAAATTAAAGAAATTTATAATAAAATAATCATATTTTGATATTTCCATCACTCATCAAAAATTTAAAATTATTATTTTTATTTTAGTCAAAACATTTCTTTATGAAGAGTGGTTCAAATAAATAGCTCTATTATTTCATTCTTATTGGTCTATAACTTTTATTTATAATGATGGAGGAAAAGTTATAATGGTAGATATTTACTTTTGTAATAAGTCAGGCAAAAAAAAAAATCATTAGGAAACTACATCGATTGTTATATAATAAGAAACATGCAAATTCTTCCGCACCCCCCACCCCCCACCCCCAAGGAGGCGCGCGCGCGATTAGGGGGAGGGTGTGGAAGTCATTTCAATTTAAGTGATATCTACCATTTTACCATAAAAAAATCATATCTATCATTTTAAGTTAGGCTGCAAATGGGTCGGGTTGATCTATGACCTGACTCGACCCGATCCATTTAGACCCGATACAACCCGTTTCTAGGGACTCGTGGATCCGAGTCGGGTCTTAAAATTGGATCCGAGTTGGATCTTAAAATTAGATCCATTTCATTTTTTGGATCGGGTCTTGGTTTACTAAATTTGGACCCGACCTGACTTGAACATACTAATACTATTATGATCATATCTATTTAGACTTTTAAATTATAATTTAAAACTTTTATGAAACTTATTTTTAACATAAAGATAAAGTTATAATTATTTTTATATATTGATTTATTTTTAAAATAATATTATTTGTTATCTATTTCATAGTTAATAATAGCTAGCTATGTAATAATTAAAATATAGTTATCTATATTTTATCCGGATCATATCTAGTCCAAATTATTTAGATTAGAATCGGGTTATTTATGGACTCGATCCAATCCAAATGACCTGTTCAGTTAAAAACTTTCATAGGAGACTATACCCGACCTGATCTGATTTTCTAATGGGTTGAGTCTGGATCTAATATTAGAATTCGATCAAATAAATGGATCGGATCGGGGTCACCCATGATCCGGTCCGATCCGACCCATTTGCATCCCTAATTTTAAGAGGTGGCTATTGATGACAGACATCATAGTCATTCGAAGAGTGCATGAGTTTGCTCTGCTAGCATGTAGCACCCTGTAGGTCGGTAAGTTGGTAGGAGTGTCGGCACTTCCATCTTAGCATAAGGCCATGCCTCCTTGCGGTCGGATGACAATGGAATCTCCCCAGGAAGAAATGACAGTTTTCTCGATGATGCGATGAAGACCATAGAAGTGATGGTGCCCACCGACGGGACGATCCTCCATAAAAAGGTAGGTGACTGGCATGAATAGCAATGACAGAGACCACTAGGATCCTAGGCTACTACTATGTGTGACCATAGAGCGATGCTAATTCTATAGCTACTGGATTACCATCATCAATGTTTGGACTTGCCATATAAGTGCAGCAAGTAGGTCCTGCTAGTCCAAGGATAGTGGAGGTGGTGGAGCGATAGGTTCCACCTCTTGACTGCACCGACACCAGGGATTCCGAATGTGACTAGTAGAGGCATCTCATGCTTGCATAACCACCATGGTGTTACGCTATGAGAGAGCACTCTTCATGGGATGTAGTGCCTCATAGAATGTGTTGTTTAAGCATGCTTGCGGTTACACTTAACTCGCCCCTTCCTAGCATATCAATCTATTGCCACCAAATTACTTTTGCCTGAAGCTCCAACGGGGTCGAAGCTCTCATCGATTCCTCCGGTGGAAACAGGTCCTTCTTCCAGGTACTTCTCATGTACAGAGACTTGCAAAAAAACTCGAATCAAGGATACTAGCGGGAACATTTCGATGCTCAAGTTAGTAAGGTAACCTAGGCAATAGCCAGAGCTGTGGAGATAACCACAAAAGAGCTAGAAAAATAAGTGTATGAGCATGTGGTAACCAGCATGTGGTCGAGCGTACCTTGGTCAGAGGTCTTTCTTATCTATATAAAGGACAACATTATGGTACAGGATCTGCAGCATGTCAGAATGTCTTCTAAGAGATGTGTTTATTTCTGTCATATGTAATGGATTTGGTTAAGGTGACGAGATTTTGCCTCTCGGGATCCCACTTATCAGAATTTTCTCGTTATGGTATCGAGATGCGATCTTCCATGAACCATATTATGACAGCTATGATCGTAGGGTAGGTGTGTTATTTGTGATGTATATAAAAATATATATATAATATATATATATATATATATATATATATATATATATATATATATATATATATATATATGTAATTTTAAAATATTTGAAAATAATTTTTTATGGCATGTGTGGTAGAATAATCTTGGTATAATAAAATAATTCAAATATAATAGAATAAAGTTAAAAAGTCTGGCCTAGAAGGCGAATTGATTCACTGTCCTAAAGAAGATTTGGTCCCCTTCTCGTGTGAAGAATGATTAGACCACACGCTCTCCTCCAAGTTACAACTTAAAAACCAAAAACTTCAATACTCGTCAATAGCACAATCTCGAACGGACACCGATCAGCCAATCTTCAGCCTAAAAAATTTTAAAGTAAAAAAGGTAGGAGAGAGAAAGAATCTTAGAAAATTTTAAAATAGAGAAATATAAAAGAAGGAGAGCTTGAAATTCTTGGAAGCTCTGTAGAGCTGGGGCAGAGGCCTATTTATAGGCTCAAAAATCGAAAGAAAATTTTAAAAGGTTCTCAACTAGCCATATGGGAGTTACAAAATTAATTAAATAATTAAAAGAGAAAAAGTTAATAAATAAATAAATAAAATGGTAAAAAATGGAAACTGTACAGAAATGCATAGACCTACCTGCAGCATGAGCGCAGATCACGCGCGTTACATGTGGGGGAGGGGGAAGAGTGGTTTTTTTGTTTTATAATGTCATAACATCAATAATCCTCCATAAAAATAAAATAAAATAAAAGTTTAATATTATTAAACTCAATAAGTAATTTAAAATTTTTGGACTTTTACTGTGCTTAGTGCAAATACCTTCTAGGTTTGAACTTGTATTTAGTATAAAATATATACAGTATGAAAATAAGCTAATCATAATGCAGGGTAGTGCTATCTAGGCCATGCGCTTGCCTTGATTTTATTTAGCTTTGCCACCTCCTAAAATGGAATCCATCAAATTTTCAGGTTTAAAGCTAATAATGTTATCCCTAAGTGTTTCCATTAGGTCCAAGTCAGGTTCAGAGGAAGATCTGGAGAACAAAATTAATTTTTTTAAGAATTTGTTTAAATAATTCAAATATTTTTTATATATTTTTCAAAAAATGTCTCCTATATAAATATATATTTTGAAATTAAAATTTTATTTAAATGTTCATCAATGTGATCGATTGTAATTTGTTAAGATTTTTAATTAAGTTATTTGTCTCTAAATCCTAAAGGTTATGATTAATTTATTTATATAGTCTTTTAAAAATTAATTTGCATGCTGTAGTATACGTTAAGCGGAGATCTTCAATTAATTTTATACAATACAAAAAAAATAGATATTATGCTATAAATAACCAAAAAAATATTTTTTTTAAAAAAAAATATGCAAGGTAAGTAAATTATAATTAAGTACAAATAATTATATTTATATACATAGACTACAAACTATACCAAATTTCTTTTAGACTGTTATTTATGAATATATATATATATATATATATATATATGTATTTATGTAATTTTAAAAATATTTGAAAATAATTTTTTGGTGGCGTGTGTGGTAAAATAATCTTGATGTAATAAAATAATTCAAATACAATAAAATAAAGTTAGGAAGTCTGGCCTAGAAGATGGATAGATCCACTGTCCTAAAGAAAATTTGGTTCCCTTCTCATTTGAAGAATGATTGGACTGCCTGCTCTCCTCCAAGGTACAACCTAGAAGCTAAAAACTCCAATGCCCGTCAATGACATGATCTCAAACGGACACTGATCAACTCGTCTTCGATCCAAAAAATTTTAAAGTAAAAAAAGGTAGGAGAGAGAGAATATTAGAAGTTTTTAGAATAGAGAAATATCAGAAAGTGAGAACTTGAAATTTTTGGATACTCCGTAGAGATGAGATAGAGGCCTATTTATAGGCTTAAAATAAAATAAATAAAATAATAAAAAAATAATTAAAAATAATGCATGGAAAAGTGTGGACCCGCGCGTGGCGTGCACGTAGATTGCATGCGGAGGAGGGGAAAGAGTGGTTTTTTTTTTTTTTTTTGTAATGTCGTAACATCAACAAGGCACAACCAAACGGTCTGTACATGTATAACGATGGATGCCATGTAATGAAATATTCTATGGGCGACCACTAGTCAATCCGAATAGAAAATCGGTATACAAAATGAATAGCCTTGATGGCTAATCGATGGTATTAAATTTACTGTTTAATTGGTTGGTTGTATGACCTCTTCTTTCTATGTAGAGTACAGACCGATCCGGAATCTTTTATCATGGTTGATAGCTTCAATGATTCTCGGACAAGATCCTGTGTGAGAGATAGGGTCATGGGGATGGCGATATTCTAGAAGATCGCCGAGCTCATGTCAGTATTTATCATTTGAACTTTTATTTCCCGTGATGAAAGAAAAGTTTTAATGATAGATTTTTATTTTTTTAATAAATCGGGCAAAAGAAAATTTCATAAGGAAACTACATCGGCCGTTGCAGGGGGCGGCGCGCGATAGAGGGAGAATGTGGAAGGCATTTCAGTTTAAATGATATATCTATCATTTTAATCATCAGAAAAAAAAAAAAAAATCATATCTATCATTTTAAGAGGTGACCATTGACGATAGATAACATCATCGTCGTCGGAGTACATGAGTTTGCCCTGCTTGCGGTGTGGCGACCTGTGAACCTCTCCAATGGACGTCCATCCACATCATCATTGGAAGCATTATTTTTTTGAAAAAAATTGGACGTGAGAGGACCTGGAGGTGCAAGGGACTATTGATGGTAAAAGGACTAACATGATCATCACCCACCACCAAAAAAACCTCACAGGATTCCCTCTCATTGCTGACGCAGGTCTGGGGGATCTCCAAACAGCTGTATTTCTTTGGACGGAAATGGAGGGATTCGTTCCATTTCCATGGCCTAGGAATCGCGATATTTGTCTTTCATGCCCACGTACCAATACCATATATAATTGAAAGGTCCATCCATCACCACGTGACTGCGCGAATGTCCATCAGAATCATATCCATCGAACGGTCAGCAGCACTGATTAGGACAATGATCGGCTCAGGACAGGTACGACTTATTTTACACCATCTTTTCCTTGTAGCAGAATCGCACAAGCCCGATGACACTGTACGTGACGTCGTACGCATACCAAAATAATTAGACGGAAGTCAAATGAACAGAAGTATGCAAAAATCTCCCACGTATGGCCTTCTTCGGTTAGTTTATTTACGGGTGAGAGAAAATAGAATAATAAAGAGCTCTTTTTCAAAGCATGATAAATCCGTTCCATCCATATACAATTTAGGTCACGGATCTCATGCCATGCTTTGAAAAATATGTAAAATATAATTTAATAATTAAAATAATGAAAAAAGATGGAACATTCTTTTAATACAAAAGGTACGATTCAAATCCATATGGAGAAGGACAATGTGGGCTCATCGTTCCAACTTCCAGGATTTTTTTTTTTTTTTTTATCGAGGAAAGATTTTTCGAATCACCTTAAAGGATGTTCGGTAGGGAATGGCTGGGCTTAGAATAGCGATAAAAATGGATGATTTCTATTTCGGCTATCTGATAAGAGAAAATTTCATTCCCATTTTGATTTCATGATGGAACAAGAATAGCCTATTTTATCTAAAACTCGATCTCAACTTTTTTCTAAAAATTCAAATCTTCATTTTGATTCTGATTCCGGTGGCAAATCACATGTTTCAAAAGATATATTTATTCCAATTTTATTTCAATATATTCTGAATTTCGTGGCGTATTAAACACCCGCAAAGTCTTGAGATGACATGTGTTAATAACAGTATTTTTATGGGAAAAATATGTCAATAATTTGACAAAAAAATAATATCTATATAGTTGGTGCGCCTTCTCTAGTTTTAAATTAAAAAAAGAAAGGTGCTGGGAGAGGTTTTTTTAAAAAATATATTAGATAATTAGACAAAATATTATATAACGTATAGTTGATGTACCTTTTCTGGCCATATATATATATAGCATATAAAAACAAGAGAGTTCCCTTTTTTTAAAAAAAAATGTATTAGACTATTTGATGTGCCTCCTCTGGCTCGAAAAATTTAGTGAATCGATTAAACATGAAAAAATAGTAAATAACTTGGCAAAAATATTTATTTAGCTTTTTTTTTTAAAAAAAAAAAAGGTGATGGATGAGAGGTTTTTTTCTTTAAAATGCATTAGATAATTTGACAAAAATATTATATAACATATTGTTGATATAGCTTTTCTAGCTAAATCTATCAGGCAAGTTAAAATAGAAGGGAAAATAGAAGAGATTTTAACAATATATTATATAATTTGACAAAAATATATATATATATATATATATATATGATGTGCCTTCTCTTGCTCAAAAAAAAAAAAAAAAAAATTACTGTAAAACATCAAAAAATAGTGAATAATTTGACAAAAATATAACATGCAGTTGATGTGGCGCGACGGTAATTAAGCAGATGGATGATATCTCCAACCGTACAACTAACAGATGAACAGAAAATCCATCGTTACTAGAAGGTGAATAAAGATTTCATTCTCGAAATGCTTTTTCTATACTAAAGACATAGAAAAGATTTTTTCTCGTAAATGGAGAGGAGTGCCAACTAGCTACCGCCAATGAATTACATCTCGCCCCAATTTTTAATTCTTTTGGTGAAATCGAAGGAGCACGTAGTTAAATGTTAATTAATTTGATGTCGGTGCCATAAACTAATCACCCAAGCTTTATACATGTGGGGTCCTACTTTGTTGTCAAGTTACAACGAGGCCCTCTCTACCTCCGGATCCAGGGAATTATCCTCCGAACCTTCCTTTAATATTATGTGAAATCTGAAGGACCCGCTCTTGTATGGATGGTTAAATTAATGAGTTGAAGAGAATTGGACCCTCCCTCTTACATGAACCCAGTGTACGCTGCCTATACGCAGTTGGATACCCGGCCACTCGTGAAAACCATATATATATATATATATACTTGCATATGGTATCGGGGGGAGGAAATGACGACCGGACCGACCCAACTCATCCTTTACGGGTCACCCTCTACTAACATAAAGGCTCTTCCTTGCAAGACACACAGGTGGACATTGATACGTCTCGTGGCGGTGGCGCCAACCTAGTGACAGCTTACTATCTCCATTATTTTGTTTAAGATAATGGAGTTTCAAATCTGTAAGTGCTTTTTGGGCTTCTTTGGTAATATGGCTGCCAGCTAATTAATCCTGGATATGTGTTGGCTAATTTGGGAGACATTTGTGAACCGATTGTATATGTCTAAGGGGGCATTAATTCCACCGAGCACTCTATATTCTAGAGCTCTCCCGAAAGAAAGGATCGCATATACTTTATCATCCTCATTGCACATTGGAGGAAGTCACTTTCCACGAGAACGGATTTGTTTTTGTTCCAGTGGATGGGAGCCAAAACAAAATTTTCTTTTTATTTGATATGGTCGATAAGCCTCGATGTCCTGTATTCGTATGATAGACAGCTAAAAAAGGTCCTCTCCACTCGAGCTTTAAAATTGGGGCTTGATTTCCACTGCAGGGGCTGGTTTAGATGTAATAATATGGATGAAGAAGGGTAGCTTTGCGGCCAATTAGACACGTGTCTCTATAAATAATAAGAAAGGAGGACGAGACTTGGACCTCCCGCTTTAGTTTTAGTTAGCTACATAGGTTACGGAAGATGAGGATCGGATGTTGGCGATGATGGCAACCTTGGCATTTTCGAGGACCTTTTAGAATAAGGGCAATGGTGTACTTGATGACAAGGAAGTTGGTGAGGTTGATGAGGTAGACGATGGTGGCATCGGCGAAGAAGGACGAAGCAGAGGTCATTGATGATAGGCAGCGGTGGCATCGGCGAAGAGAAGGACGAAACAGAGGTCATTGATGGGGCGACAACAACGATGATGACCTTGGATCGAAGGGAGAGGAACGTGGCACTGGCCACAGTAGACTCGTACATGGCGAGGATGATGCCTTTTTCGAGGACCTTGGGATAAGGGCAATGGTGTACTTAGTGACAAGGAGTTGGTGAGGTTGATGAGGTAGGCAATGGTGGCATTGGCGAAGGGAAGGACGAAGCAGAGGACATCGATGGTATGCAGTGGTGGCATTGGCCGGCGAAGAGAAGGACGAAGCAGAGGTCATCGATGGGGCGACAGCAACAATGTTGCCCTTGGATCGAAGGGAAAAGAGCTTGGCACTGGCCACAGGAGACATGCACATGGCGAGGATGATGCTGAGGACAACGATGAGGATGGCGAGGTGGTAGACAGCAAGAGACTCATGGTAGTAGGTGACGAGCAGGGAGAAAATGGTGAAGAAGAGAGTGGCGGTGTTGATGGCCTCGTCGAAGGCCGCTAGTGTGCAACACCAAAGGCGACCTTTTGCGGAGCTTACCATCGCGCTCCGAATCCGGCATCCGAGTGACCGCACGATAGACTCGTCCTAAAAAAGAAATATTAAGGCATTAAAATCTATCATAATCTTAAAATCTCATAAATATTATTGATCTTAATTTTTAATAAATATTTTATATTAACAAATATCGAATCCTTCCAAAACTACTAAATTTGATCATCTTATAAAAATTGATGGTGTTACGCGACTTCTCTCGGACCGGACTCAGATGGCTGGGCTGGAGCGCTCCTTTTCCGGTTTCTGCAAAAAAGTCCCAGAACACTATTGATCACAATCATAAGAAAATAATATAACTCATATGATTATAACTTCAGTCATTCTTTAGTCATCTGATTGGTATTAATAACTCTCTAGCTACTCATCATTTATTCGCAAATCTCTTCATCACCAAGCTCGAATATCTTGCATAACTCTGAGAAGGAAAAATAATAGAGGGTTGTAAGCTTTTCAGCCACTAAGGTCTTCAAACAGTTACACCAATAATAGTAATAATTTGAAAATAGCAAGGAGATAAGAGTATATCATGTCATGCAACTAAACAACTCAAATGTCATATATGACAAAACCTTTTATAAAATCATATTTTTTTTATGTTTCCATTAGTTATCCTTCTTCTTTAGGGTTATGGACTAACCACGGTAATGCTCCAACCCATGACTAGCAACCTTGACATCACACTTTAGCCTATAACATGGCAATCTCATTGTCCATGCCTGTGACAGGCAATATCATTATCCATGACAGTGACCGGCAATATCATTGTCCATGCCTGCGACTGGCAATATCATTATCCAGCTTATGATTGGCAATATTAGTAATCATGATCTCGTGGCATGGCTAGTCCAAATACTGTATTCTCTCAATCAATACTTTATCCTTTCATATTATTCATGTCAAATCATATCATTTACAGTTTCTCAATAACCGAAATCATTGTCTAATACATTCAAAGATAACTTTATTTGATAAAACATGGTATACAGAAATATAAATAATAATAATAACATACTTAGTATCCATCACGAAAAGTCAGCTATAAATGCAAAAATATCATCATATGTCAATGCTCATTTGTACGGATCAAATCATGTCATGTAATATACATATATATAACCGGTGATCAAGTCCAGAAATCTTTACCTCACTAGAGATAACTAACATGCCTAATACTGGTCCATAACCCGGAATCTGTACAATACTTTTTGCTCAAAAGGCTACCCCTCTATAATAATAATTTCTAAACATAAATAATATTAGGATAATTTGTAAACCAAAACCTTTTACCTATAAAATCCTAACCTCATGAATTCCAACAAAAAGAGCTTTTCGATTTCTCCCCATCAATATTTACATATCTTTCTCTCTCTTCTTTCTCTCTCCTCTTTCTCTCTCTTCTTTTTCTCTTCTCTTTCTCTCTCCTCTTTCCTCTCATTCTCTCTCATCTTCTTCTCTTCCTCTCTCTTCTTTTTCTCTCTTCTTTCTCTCTCCTCTTCCTTTTTTTTCCTTTCTTTTTCTTTTTCCCTTCTCTTTTTCTTCTTTTTCTCCTTTTTTCTTTTCTTTCATTTTCTTTTTCCTTTTTCTTTCTTTCTTCTCTTTTTTTTTTTCCTTCTCTTCTCCCGACCTCTGCTGTTCTTCCTCAACTAAACCAAACCGGCCTCCCACGGCTATCGACGGCCATGGGAGTTGGTCACCGGAAAGGGGGCTTAGTTGGCCGAAGGGACGATGGCAGTGCGGCCACCGATAAGGTACGGTCCAAACAAACCAACCCGAGAATCCTCCAAAAAACTCCTACTAATCCTTCCAAAAATCGAAATAAGAAAAATAAAGGACTTACCGGTGATTGAAGGGCTCTCCATTGCTCGCCGGAGAAGAGGAAGATATCACGGAATGAGCTCGATGGGGCTCGGTTGGTGACGGTGAGGGAGATTTAAACGAAAATATACTGACGGTATCCTAGTCATTTAGGGAAAGCAAATCGTGTCGACCAGAGTCTCAACTCATCCCAACTTCATCGTCGATGAAGCCCTCCTCTCCACGACTGTCCCTTCGACTCCTCCATGGCTGTCCCACCATCCTTTCCGATGGAAATCCGATCGACAAAGAGGAGAAGATGAGTCCCTATTTTTCGTCTCTGCCCCATTTTTTTTCGTTGGGTTGAAGTCGGCTGGGCTTGCTGACTTCGGCCCAAAAAAAATCCAGGTTTCACATTCTCCAGCCGTTAAAATAATTTCATCCTCGAAATTAGCTTGATTGAGATTTTAAATCTTAAAAATAACCAACCCTCATGTTATTCTCAAACTCCCAATTAGTCTGCCTTTTAAGGTACTTGTTTTTCAACATCTTAACATAACAAAATTATAACATTCAAAACTTGATCCTTTCCATTTATAATACATGTCGAATTCTCTTTAACTTTTCAAAAAGAATACTAATCTTTTAATATCGATATAATTAATTATCCTTGATTAATTTCATAGAAAGTTTCATGATGGCCCAACCTTTAACATCATCCTCAAGCTTCTACATGATCCCTTTCTTAGAATATTTTCTTCATAAGTCCTTAACATAACAAAATTATATCACATCTCAATTCTTGCTCCTTATGAAGTATGGTGGATAATGAATTCTCTTAGTCTCTTTCAAATAAACATTAATGCCTCAACCTCAAATTAAGTACACAATCTTTATCATAATCGGTCCAATCTATTTTTAACCAAAAATTAGAAGAAGCTTGAACATTAGACACTTGCCATGGTCTTTAAAATTATTTTTTCTCTTAACATTCTCCATGATTTTACAATCAATTTTTTATCTTATGAAAACTTCAAACCCTCCTTAAATAGAGAAATTATAATGTCATAACTAAAGGAGCTTGGTGTCACAAATATGCCCGATCCTAGTCGGGTACAAGAATCATCACTCCTTATTACTCTAGATTTAGAAATGTCTAAAATTTTTACTAGAGTTCTCTACACTAGAAAACCTATTGATTAAAATTTGCCTGACAACACCTATAGAATAGTCCAAAGATCAGTAACATTATCTTTTCATTTATTACTAAAATTTTGTTACTGAAATTCAAATCAATCTTCTCATCATAACATTTCTAAAGTTAAAGTTAACATTTTTAATTGATTTCAGAATAACTCAAATCACTACGCTTCTACTACGTATTCTGATAAAATTTACTAAACCACTAGGTTCACTAAATAAATCCCTCCAAAAATTTATCTTACTTGGTACCAGAAAGATCCAAAATTATTAAAGTAAAGCTGTTGGGTCTCTTTATCTCATTCACATCTCAAGTATATCATATTAAGATTTATCCTAATCCAGTTTTCATATTGAAAATCCTTGCATAGATTTCATCATCCTTTTAAGACACCAATAACTCTAGTTCAAGTATGGATTAATCATACCGTCCTTGATAATTCAATTAGACAATCTAGATCAACTTTTCTCTTGAAAAGTTATCATTAACTCTAATAAAATAAGAGACTTCTAATAAATATTCTTATAAATAAAATCAATCATATTATCACTCATAAAACTATCTTACCATAATTCTTAGCATCAATTAATATCTATCTAAAATATAATCTCTCATAGGCTGAACCCACATAAGTATTTCCATACCAATTCCTTCACTCAATACCACATCAGTAGGGATAAATTAAATCCTCTCATAGATCTTAATTTGATTTAGAGTTGAACACACCCAATAATCCTCAACAATTATAGGATAGATCCAGTAATTCAATCCAAAGCTACTAACATAGACTATCATGATTCTATCAAATTATGTATGACATGTCAACATAATATAATCTAATCCATCAATAGAGAGCTATAAAGCTATACATCATCCCAGTATATTTTTTCTTATATTTTCAATGATAATCCACATACAGATTCATCGAAAACATATCCTTTCTAATATCATTAAGCTCTTTCATAACCTATACCTTTAATATCTTCTTACAACAGTTCCAAAAATTTATAATCCAATAATTAACAACAAACTAGCATGTTATCATAATCTGCATCCATATCAGATTCAAAATTTTAAAATTAATTAATTGATAATTAAACATATATATTCAGCATGACTCGTTAATATAACATACTATAATTTCAGGCCAATCCTCTTGATGCTGAGGTCAAACCCACTGATCAAAGGCAAAGATACATCTTATCTAGTTTTCCAATATTCATCATATATATACTTATCATACTATTATAAATCATTCAGCCCTTTATACCCATTTTAGATCAATCTTACTACTTATATCAATGATAGAAATCATATTCCTTTCTTGCACCAATCATATATCAGATCCTATGCATAATACCTAAAGATTTGAAATCCAACTTTGGATACATTCTTGCAACTTTTATCATGTTAGGACTGATTATAACACTAAGTTCAAATTACCTCTTAAACCACAGTCCATGTTGATTATAACCATAATTTCAATATCATTCCAACCATATCTTAATCACTTATATCACATCCCAAGTGATCATAATCTAAATTTCAATATTACTCATGTCATATTCTAATAACCATCATGTGATTTTCAAATCATTTATGTCCCAGTTTCGAACAATCATGACTTGAATTTCGATGTCACTCATATCTATCCTAATCACTTATATCACAGTCCTAAATTATCATAACCTAAGCTCTGATACCACTCTGTCACGCCGTGACTCCAGCACCATAATCGGTTACGTGACCAGCTGCACAAACCCTAAATTATATTCTAGAGATCATGTAAGGCCTAAACAAAATTTTATTTCAACTTCAATTCCTCAAAACACTATTAATCACAATCATAAGAAATAATACAACTCATATGATTACAACTTCAGTCATCTTTCAGTTATCTAATTGGTATTATCATTTCTTCTTGAATGTTATTCATCACCAAGCTTGAATATCCTGCACAACTCTGAGAAGGAAAAATAAATAGGGGGTTGTGAGCTTTATAGCCCAGTAAGGTTTCCAAACAGTGACACCAATAATAGTAATAATTTGAAAATAGCAAAGAGATAAGAGTATATCATGTCATACAACCAAACAACTCAAATATCATATATGACAAAATCTTTTGTAAAATCATTTTTTGCTTTTTATGTTTAATTAGTTATCCTTCTTCTTTAGAATTCTGGACTAACCATGGTTATGCTCCAATCCATGACTGGCAACCTCAGTATTACACTTCAGCCTGTGACGTGGCAATCTCATTATCCATGCCTGTGACTGGCAATATTATTATCCTTGCCAGTGACTGGCAATATTATTGTCCATGCCAACGACTGGCAATACATTGTCAATGCTAGCAACTAGCAATATCATTGTCCAGCTTGTGACCGGTAATATCAGTAACTATGATCCCGTGATATGGCTAGTCCACATATCGTATTCTCTCAATTAATACTTTATCCTTTCACATCATCATGTTAAATCATGTCATTTATAGTTTTTTAATAATCGGCATCATGGTCTAACCCATTCAAAGATAACTTTACTTGATAAAACATGGTATACATCAATATAAATAATAATAATAACAAACCTACTGTCCATCATAAAAAGTCAGCTATACCATGCAAAAATAATCATGCATATCAATGCTCATATGCACAGATCAAATCATGTCATGTAATATACATATATATAACTAGTAACCAAGTCCTTATCTCACTAGAGACAACTAATATGCCTGATAATAGTCCATACCCAGAACCCACACAATACCCTTTACTCGGAAGGCTGCCCCCTATAATAACAATTTTTAAACATAAATAATCCTAAAGTAATTTGTAAACCAAAGTTTTTTACCTATAAAATCCTAACTTCATGAATTCTAAGAAAGAGAGCTTTTATTTATCCCCTTCAATGTTTATATATTTTTTCTCCTTTCTCTCCTCCTCTTTCTCTTTTCTTTCTCTCTCCTCTTCTCTCTCTCTCTCTCTTTTTCTCTCTCCTCTTTCTCTTTCCTCTTCATCTCTCCTCTTTCTCTCTTCTCTTTCTCTCTCTCTCTTCTTTGTCTCTCCTCTTCTTCTTTTTTTTTTTCTTTTTCCCTTCTCTTTTTCTCTTTTCTTTCTTCTTTTCCTTTTCTTTTTCTTTTTTTTTTTTTTTTCTTTTTCTTTCTTTCTTTTTCTTTTTTTTCCCCTTCTCTTCTCCCAACCTCTACTATTCTTCCTCAACTAGATTGAATCGGCCTCCCATGGTTGCTGGCGGCTATGGGAGGTGGTCACCAAGAAGGGGGCTCAGCTGGCCAAAGGGACGATGGCGGCGCAGCCACCGATGAGGTACGGTCCAAAACAAACCAACCCGAGAATCTTCCCAAAAAAATTCCGACTAATCCTCCCAAAAATCGAAATAAGGAAAATAAAGAACTTACAGGTGATTGAAGGGTTCTCCGTCGCTAGCCAGAGAAGAGGAAGACGTCGCGGAAGGAGCTCATAGGGCTTGGTTGGCGGCGGTGAGAGGATTTAAAGGGAAACATATCGACGGTGTCCTAACCATTTGGAAAAAGAAAACTGTGTTGACCGGAGTCCCAACTCATCCCAACTTTATCACCGATGAAGCCCTCCTCTCCATGACTATCCCACCGACTCCACGCTGTCCCACCATCCTTTCCGATGGAAAATTCAGTCGACAAAGAGGAGAAGATGAGTCCCCTGTTTTCCGTCTCTGCCCTATTTTTTTTTTTGTTGGGTTGAAAGTCGGCCCGGCTTGCCGACTTCGGCCCAAAGAAAACCCAGGTTTCACAATTTAACCCTAAACTATCATAATCGCATTTCAAACTCATAATAGGGTACCAATAAATGACTAGTCTATAATACCACACCCTAAGAATCATTCATATAGTTCAATTACATGCTTATTAAGTAATAATTCAAGATCCACTCTTTTGTAAAATTTAATGCACAAGATTACTAGAATCCACTCAAGTTAGAATCAATGATATATGATATATAACTTCATATAGAGCCATATATGTACTTAATAAATAAGTATATAGTATGCAACTATTAAAACCACATAGATCAAAATTACTGATAGATAAAATAAATTTTATATAAATAGATGATCAATTTTTAGAAATACTTACCTCTATTATCAATCAAATCCAAATATCGTGTCTATCAATCCATGCCTAGTATGTTCATCCATATAAATTCAACTTATCCTTAATCAACCATTAGCATAAGAAATATAAATATTGTTAGATTTCTATTTTTATAGTTCTAATATTTAAATTACTCCCAATCCCAAATTCTTTGACTCTACCTAATACATGACTAATTAATAAATAAAGATTTAAAATTTACTTTCATTAGAGAATAGAGCATCAATCCCTTTGCTCTACATCTTCTTGTCCAATTGATTGTACCCAAATATAGCTGATACCAATAATCAAAAGAAATTCTAAAGTCGCCATAATTATGGTAGAAAAGATTATGAGAAAGTACATGTGGTTGCTTGGATGAAGGCTTACCAGTAAATCATGAAGCAAAAATTAAATCGATAAAAAAGTAATATATCAAATATTTTTAATGATGAATGTTCAACAAAAGCTAGGATGAAGACCATACACTGGGTGGTTGTATATCAATATGAATCCAGGACCCTCTATTAGTAATGTTGGGATCGGTATCAACTCACTCTGATACCGGTTGTTACGGAAGCAGAACAGGATCGTCGATTATCGATGTCGATACCACAAGAGAAAGAAGAAAAGATACAAATATAATTTTTTCGGACATGCAAAAGGTTTTACTATGAGAAATAAACTTACAGATTGAACTCCCTCTCAATCCCATATAATATCTCTCAATCAGAAATTCCAAATCCTTCTCTCAAGCTCTCAATCAGATCTCTACCGGAGACCTCTCATCACTTTTTCATCCTCTTCCTTTTATCTGTGTCTATACCCATGAATTTGTAGCCTCTAATATGTAGAGTATCTCATCGGGAGTCCAACGATCCAAACAGAATCCAAATCGGAGTCCTGTAGCTCTTTCAATTACAGTTTGATTGCAACGCTACTTGTGACCGTTGATCGCATTGAGATCCGTGCAGATTATGTCTCCTTCTAGTTTTCCTTCTATTGGGCCCCACATGTGTTTCTTTTCTTCGTGGGTCGCGCGGGCGTTGAGGCACTGCTGGTCCAACAACCTCCACCTCGACTTAACGCACCGCCTTCACCTGACTTGAGAGCTTCTAAGGATTCTAACGCCCCCATGCCCTGGGACAATCGCCTGATCATGGATGGGCAAACATGGAAGTCGATCCAAGCTGTTCGATCCCATCTCTGTCATGTGCTGTGCTCACCTCGATGTGAGACCTACTCGGGAAAGTCTCCTGCGGTAATAGGAACTTCACTTTGCGACAGTCGCCTGTCGTCCCCCCGAGTTTCGCGTCCCGTGCCCGATCCACCTGCTGTTGGAGCTCTACCCTGCATTGGACTCTTGTCTGCACCAGGGACTCCACCTCGCATTGGACTCCCTGTCAAGAGGTAGTGACCCCCACGCTTCTTTCCTTGCAGAACAATCCTATTGCCATGCAATACCTTTAGGACTCCATCACCAGCTCTCCACCTGTAGCCACTTGAGTCTAATTTACTGAGAAAAATTAGATTCTTGCTAAAACTGATATGCCCAAACCTCATCATTTCTTCATTGTCCTATCATGTGTCTTCATACTGACTATCTCAATACCCACGATCGCACAGCTCGATCCATCTGCTATGTGGACAGAATCCTCTCTATGTTTAGAGTCAAATAACTCCTCCCTGCAACAAACATGGAATGGACAGGCAGATCCAAAATCCACTGGAAAGAAGGGGATACCTCGTCGGATACTAAGAGTACATCGCTGATGTATCCGTCATCGCCGCTATCGATCACCACCGTAGCAGCCCTCATCTGATCCCTGAGCTGCGGGCAATCTCTGACACGATGCCCTAACTCATCGCACCGAAAATAGCTGATCTTGCTGGCATCCTTTGACTTGGACCGTCCTCCTCCGAGATCCTTTGTCACTCCGCCTCTGGTCGCCTGCACTCCAGAAACTGTCAATGCTGAGTTCCACTTGAACTCGAAGTCTGGTTCTCCCTCTTGAGAATCTCGTTCTGAAGTAGCACCGATGTCACCTCCTCCATTTTGATGGTGCTCTTTCTAACTAGAAGAGCAGTCACCAAGGACTCAAAGGACTGCGGTAGGGATGATAGCAATACAAGTGCTCGGGTCTTCTCCTCAATTTTTTTACCGACACTAAGGAGATCAGTAAGGATCCTCTGGAAATTGCTTAGGTGCTCTTGCACACTCTATCCCTCGGCCATCCGTAATTGATAGAACTGTTTCCAAAGAGCAAGGTGTTGGTGAGGGACTTCGCCATATACAGCTCCTCCAGCTTCTTCCACAACGCTGTCGGGGAAGACTCGTTCGGTACATGGATCACCACATCATCCGTCAGGTATAAGCGGGTTGTGCTTACCGCCTGCATCTGAAACCGTTTCCAGGTATTATGCTCTACAATGTCTGGTCTTTCCTCGCATATAAGAGCATCGATCAGCCCTTGCTAGATAAGCACGTCTTTCACCCTCGCTTGCCAGAGGGAGATGTTGCTTTTTCCATCGAACCTGCTGATTTCACTTTAATTGTACTTGTCTTCTCCATCTTCTTCAATTTCGATCAACTATGGATAACCTGGGCTCTGATACCAGTTGTTGGGATCATCAATCACTCACTCTGATACCGTTTGTTATGGAAGTGGAACAGGATCGTCGATCATCGATGTTGATACCACAAGAAAAAGAAGAAAAGATAATAAATTATTTTTTCGGTATGCAAAAGGTTTCACTATGAAAAATAAACTTACAGATTGAACTCTCCTCTCATCCCGTACAAATATCTCTCAACAAGAAACCTCGAATCCTTCTCTCAAGCTCTCAATCAGACCTCTACAAGAGACCTCTCACCACTTTTTCATCCTCCTCCCTCTGTCTATGTCTCTGCCCATGAGTTTGTAGCCTCCACTGCATAGAGTATCTCATCGAGAGTCCAACGGTCCAACAGAATCCAAATCAGAGTCCTGTAGCTCTCCCGATCGTAGTTTGATTGCAACGCTGCTCGTGACCGTCGATCGCGTTGAGATCCATGCATATTTTGTCTCCTTTTGGGTTTCCTCCTGCCGGGCCCCACATGTATTTTTTTTCTTCGCGGGTCGCGTGGGCGTTGAGGCGCCGCTGGTCCACAAGTAACAAGTCAACTTAGTCCATACATTGATTTGATAATTATGATATCAAGAACCTTGCTCATTGTTCCCTGGTCTAATATATCATTCTCATACAAAACCAAATTTAATATTAAAAATAAAATCCATAAGATAGAAGTTATCTATCTAGAACCCGACCCGAATCAGGGATGATCAAGGGTCTAACCTGAAGTCCCATGAACCTCTCTCCCACAGAGAGAGGAAGAGAGAGAGGTGAAACCCCCCTCTCTTTTTAAAACAAGGAAACTTCCCCCTCTCTTCCTCCCACCATGGCCACGAGCCTCATGGTCGGTGACACCACACCATCTAGCGATAAAGAAGCGATAACCCCGATAACAACCATGGTCAATAGTGGTCGGCAAAAAAAAGAAAGAAGTGAGAAATAGGGAAGACCCCTATTCTCAATCAATCTAGCAACTTACCAAGTCAATTCCGAGCGGCAGTGATGAGTAGAAGGCTGAGAAAAAGAGGAGGAAGTGAAGAATAGCTATGTTGGTCCGGTAATGCAATAGAGGATAATGCGATAATCTTTCTGGAAAAAAGTCTAAAGAAAATATGAAGAAAATGATGAGAAATCAGGAGAATTTCTTAGAGATTTCGATGATGGAGCTTGAAGGAGGAAGAGAGTAATCCTTTTTATAGCTTAAATCCTTGGATTTTGGCTGAGTTTTCTAGCCCTAGACTCCTAATGTCTGATGGATCGCAATGGAAGAAGACTTCGATCGAGAGTCTTCTTCCCCGGCCACCCCTCCCTCACATGCAGTTCACACAAGATCAATGGGTTTGGGCATCTTCAGTGTGGCCCACTGATCTAATTTATTATACCGATAATGGATAGAGATGGGCTAGAGGGAGATAAGTTGGAGTTGTCAAATAGCTGAGTGAATGGAAACCTAAGAGGATGCCGGACAACAATCTTGCTAAATACAAGCTCACTAGAGAAGGATGCCCAATTGGATGAAGGATAGGGTTGGGGGGGTTGAATTTTGTACTTTCTAGCCCTTATAATCTAAAGAACAATTCTATTTTTTTTGGCATCACTAGTTAATGGCATCGCAAACTAAACAATTGGAAGGAATACATTGGTTCAAAATGAAAGTACTTAATTAAATTTTTTTTTTAAGTTGAGAGGGTGCATATGCAAAGGGTTAAAGTTAAGAGTATGTGAGTATAATTTTTCAAAATTATATAAGAGCACAACATACCTTTGGACTAATTGTACATAAATGAGTTGTTGAAGAAAAATAAAGGGCAGAATCCATTATAATTTATCAAGGAGCTTCAAAATCATGTTGATCAAGCTAAAATTAATGACTCATTTTAATAGATCGCATTGGCTGAATAGTGATGCTAGTTAGTGTAATTAAATCCTCATTGGACTAATGGTGCACAGATCATTTGAAAGATATTATTTTAAAAATAATATATCAAGATGATAAAAAAATACTTTTAACTTATATTTATAAGCAATAACCAGGCGACTGCTTATATTAGTGATGTGTAATACTAGCCATACTTTTTGTTTCCTTTTCTAATGCACTCTTTGATGTAAAAAAAATACTTTTAACTTATATTTATAAGCAATAACCAGGCGACTGCTTATATTGACCAGTGATGTGTAATACTAGCCATACTTTTGTTTCCTTTCTAATGCACTCTTTGATGTATCAAAAAAATACTTTCAACTTATATTTCTAAGCAATACCGGGCGACTGCTTATATTGACCAAGTGATGATGTGTAATACTAGCCATACTTTTTGGGTTCCCTTTCTAATTCTCTCTTTGATGTATCTTGCTTATCGTATCCTCGAGTACTTATATATCCACACCATTACTAACTTTTCTATATTTTTATGTTAATTTTGATGTTTAAATAGAACGTGCTTGGTATTCGTATTAATTAGAATTTCAGATAATTTCAGATGATATGCTTTTGTAAATCACATATCCAAATTTGCTTAATTTGTTTGCAATGGCTTTACAAAATCCAGGTCCTTTTTTTTTTTATTATTATTGGTAAGACAAAATCCAAGTCATTGGTGAACCATTTTTACCCTATGATGGATCTTGAGCATTTAAGAGTATTAAAAAGCTAATCGGTCACCAGGACTGGAATAGTTAATGTCATATCCCTTTCTTAGATGAAAATTTCATGAAAAATTAGCTTTTGACCGGCGGATGACAAGCCAAAAGCCAGCACGAACCTGATCCAGCTGGTTAGCATGCAACTCTCGTGGCACGCACATTTAGTACATTAAACCGAACATCATCCTCTAGTGGCAAACCAAATCAAAAGGGAGACAAAAACATCGGTAACACTCGTGTGGGTTACTTTTAAACACCTTCGGTATATATCGTCTCTGTGTGCATCGTTCTGGCTTTTTTTCAAATCGACCGTGCATTCTTGGAAAGCGTTATGTTACAAAACACATCCATCCATCCATCCATAAAAGCAGAAGTTATTATGTGTATTTTTTTGCTGATAGAAAAACTTTGGAGTATAGTAGTATCACAAAGTATCGAAAGTGGCCAACCAAACCTAGGATACACTTGCACCACGTACCATACTTAAAGCGCTTATTATCTTTATAGATCTCTGCAAACACGCAATGATTAATATAATATAATATAATATAATATAATATATATAATATAATATAATATAATATAATATAATTTTTAAAGAAAATTAAAAAAAATAAAATTGAAATTGCCTTAGCTGGATCCATCTTAAAGATTATAAAAATTAATTGGTAGTTGAACGTTAGCTAGATGCACTGTGAAGGGCCCTATCCGGATCCATTTGTTAGTGGATCCAATAAACCCGATGCCCGGTTTATTCCGGACATTGACGCGCCATCTGAGCTGCCTTCGATGGATGGATGAATGACCGAGTGCTTGGATCCAGCTATCACGCGGCTTGCACAGTTAAATGGAATAAATATTCTATGCTGCGGTGGGAGTCAGCATGCACTTGGAGGTTTCTAACCAAAGTACAACTCAACGGAGTTGTTAGGCAGGATTTTATGGGCACGTTGGCCCCAATGGGTGATGCGATCGGCGTAGAAGCAAAGTAAATCATCTATAATGTGGGGTGGGGGGAGCCAAGACAAAATCCTGGCTCCAAAGCATCCTGACCCCTGTTTCAACTATAAATCTCTCCATTCCAAGAAGGGCGAACGGGTGGGACTGGAAGGAACGCCATCGAGCCCTGCTTTATGACAAACGACATCACCTCCTCTCGATGTTTCTCCCACAGTATATATAATCTGTTGTGCATGTAAGCCTTTACAAAGGTGGACCCCAGGTCTCCCTCGTAAGATTTTGGAAGATAAAATCCTCGTTGTATGGTATTTGGTAGCTAGGTTGGGATCTTTGACAATTTATCATGACCACGTAGAACATTTGTGTAGCTCGTCTTGATGCCTACTAATACGGTTGTTTCACCCTAACCCTGGCACCTCTGATCTAGGACTAAGCTGAGGGTCTTGAGATCGGCGAGCACCAACCTGACCTCTTAAGTTATTTGTAAACGATGGAAACAATAGCTAGGCAGCACCAGCTGGCTCTGTATCCTGAAAGTGGGGCATGATTGTGATCTCTACCAATACGAATCGTCCATACTTTTTCTTTTTTGGTAACGATCATCGCCTTCGACACAGGAGGTCGCTATTTCTCCTCTATAAATAAGGAGAAAGCATGATCTCGGCTAAGTCTCGAGTCCATACGGAATCTCTCCTACTCTCTTTCTATTATTCGATCATTTATTGACTTGAGTATTGAAAGATCTTGACCGAAAACATTTCTGGATAGGGATTTTCTTTTGCAGGTCTGGTCTTCACCTACCTAAATTCTACTACTTCGCCTCGGCTTGCCATATCTGGGCTGACTTTAATGACAACTCAGAAGATCAACGATAATAGGTTGCTAGAAGGAAGGCCTTGGTAGCCTAACTTGATGAAACAACTGACCCCATCGACCATTTGGAAACCTTTAAGACCCTCATACTCCACCATGATGCCATTGATAGTATCTTCTATGAAGAATTCTATCCACCCTTTAAAAAGTATCATGATACTAGTATTCTAGTTTCTAGACGAGCTTGATCGACCCCTTTGAATAACTTAATAAGGTATTTACCGCATAATATCAACAACCGAAGACAACGATATGGCTTAGACTCGCTTATTAATGTCAAGCCAAAAGAAAGCGAGACCCTTAAAGACTACATGAATCACTTCAACACTACCATCTTAGAGGTTCACGACCTAAACCAATCAATCCTTATGTCCGTGCTTAAGAGTTGATTTCATAAAAACTCTTTCCTCTTCTCGCTGAAAAAGTGATATCCCGAAGACTTCGCTGAAATGTTGGCCCGGGTGGAGTAGTATATGAACATAGAGGAGGCAATGGCCTTGCACGAGGAATCACTGGACAGCAAGCTATAAAAGAAGAAAGAAGAAGGTGGCGACAAGGGTAGAGGACCAAAGCATGAAGGGTGTCAAGATGAAAGGAGGTTGCAGCAGTCATGGACCCCTCCTCGTTGCAACCAATCAAGAACACCACCTCGAAATCACTGATCTTGAATTGATCCACCTCGGAGGTTTAGGACTTACACCCCACTTAATGCATCATAGGACCAAATATTTATTGTTGCCGATCTCGCTGCCGCGGCCTGTAACTTCAGAGCTGGTACCGGACTCGGACCGTCTCACCTCGAGGTCTCCGAGCTTCCGATCCTACAAAACAAGGTCAGAAACCCTGGCCGGGGATCCCGGCGAGGGAGCTCCGACGGTCAAGTTAGAAAACGGCGAGATGGAACAGAAACCCTAAGGTGGGCCCCCGAAGGAGTCCCAGGCTTAGAGATGATCTTAGCAAAAGAGGTCTTTGAAAGAGTGGAAATTGGGCCGAGCTCCTTCACCGAGCTTGCACCGAGGGACCCCTCTCGGGACCTTGGATCCTACTCTTGGTGCCTTTCTTTTTCCCAGCCTTTTTTCTACTTACCTGGTTATCCACTCTTCCCATCCTTTTATCCCATCACATTGCCCCCAGCCTCCCGCCCCCGGGAGGCTTCCTCTCTGTTTTCACCTTTTCCTCTCTCCCACTTTTTCCCTTTCCCCTCCGGGTCCAGGAACCCAGTGGCCTCCTTGTCTTGCTTGCTGAGCCCAGCGAAAAAAGGGGAGAGGGAGGACACCGGCCAGGCCTTGGACCGAGCGCAAGCGCTCTCCTTCCCAGGCGTTGACGATGTTCGTTGCTGGCTCCTGTATGCCAGGACTCCGCTTCTTGGTTGCGGAACCCGTCGGGCCGATGTAAACGAGGTTTTGCGCATCACTGCCGACCGTACCGGCGCTCCTCGCGAGGTACGGCGCGCGCTGCCCGAGTGGTGGTTTTGAAACTTGTGCCCCTACTTCCCGGAGGCCTCACCACATAGGGCCGGCTTCGACCGAGGTGGATTCCTCCTGGGCGGACACCTGGAGGAGTGGCAGAGGAGTGCTCGACTTCGGCCGAGGTGGACCCATGTCCGGGCGCCACCTGGCGAAGGAGCAGGAAGGCCCGACTCGACCTCGACCGAGGTGAAACCGTCTCTGGCGCCACCTGGCGAGGGAGCAGGCGGCAGCCGGCTTCGGCCGAGGTAGACCCCTCCTGGGCGGACACCTGGCGAAGCAGCAAAGGAGCGCTCGACTTCGGCCGAGGTGGACCCGTGTCCGGGCGCCACCTAGCGAAGGAGCAGGAAGGCCTGGCTTGACCTCAGTCGAGGTGGAACCGTCTCTGGGCGCCACCTAGCGAGGGAGCAGGGGCCCACCGGCTTCGGCCGAGGTGGACCCCTCCTGGGCGGACACCTGGCGAAGCGACAGAGGAGCGCTCGACTTCGACCGAGGTGGACCCGTGCCCGGGCACCACCTGGCGAAGGAGCAGGAAGGCCCGGCTCGACCTCGACCGAGGTGGAACCGTCTCTGGGCGCCACCTAGCGAGGGAGCAAGGGGCCACCGGCGTCGGCCGAGGTGGATCCCTCCTGAGCGGATACCTGGCGGAGCGGCAGAGGAGTGCTCGACTTTGACCAAGGTGGACCCTTGTCCGGGTGCCACATGGCGAAGGAGCAGGAAGGCCCGGCTCGACCTCGGCCGAGGTGGAACCGTCTCTGGGTGCCACCTGGCGAGGGAGCAGGGGGCCACCGGCTTCGACCGAGGTGGACCCCTCCTGGGCGGACACCTGACGGAGCGGTAGAGGAGCGCTCGACTTCGACCGAGGTGGACCTGCATCCGACCTCGCCGGACCGTTCCCGTTCTGCCAAAAAATCCATGTAGTTCGGATCACGCCCGGCGGAACCTGAGACATGCCACGTCAGCGTAACGGCCATATCACTTATGAAGATCGAGGATCAAGGAGATGTACCCCATCCTAAGAGGACGGTGACTCCGGCCTACAGGTGCAACATGAGAAAATACTGTCGATACTACCACAATCATGACCATGATATCGAAGAGTATACGTAACTTTAAGATGAGATCGAGGTGCTCATTAGGTGCGGATGGCTTAGGCGATATATAGATGGACAACCGAATCAGAATGATATCCAAATTGAACCACAATAACTTTTAAAGGGAACCAAGAGAATAGGCTCGTCATTGGCATCATCAATACTATCTCCAGGGGTAGGGCAACAACCCAATTAGAGACCTTAGCCGAGAAGGAAAAATAGATACCCCAAAGAAGATAAGAGTAGAAGACCTAATAAATGTCTCTAATGTCAACCTCTAGGGGGTACAATCCCTCCATGATGATATAATTATAGTATTTCTAATAATAGTTAATTATAATATATGATGTATGATGTATCTTAAATTATACTAAAGTGCATGGATTAAACTATTCTAATGGTTGAAATTAAAAGAATAGCATAAATAAACTTTCAATAAAAAAACTAATTTTATTGTTGAAAATAAAAATTTGTTGATACAAAAAAAAAAAAACTTCTAAGTCATTAACAAAGGTTAGAGTTTAAATAAAAAAAATTTAGAACTTGATAGAGATTCTTTTTTTTCTCAGCTCACTCTACTTCTCGTATATTAGAAGGGTGGAAGAAAGAGAGAAGAGATGTTTTTTTAGGAGGGGTAATAGAAGTCTTTTTACGGATCTTGGGGGCAAAGAGCTTTTTACAATCTTTAGATGTGGGACTAATGAATAATCAAATAAATTCAAATCCTAGTTGAATCTAGCCTCAAATCCCCTCCCAATTCATTTTAACCTTGCCAACAACTTCTTTGCCATCGAATCACAGCTTTGGAATTATTTTTTTTAGTTAGATCCTGTTAACAAAAGCCTCGATCCATTCTTCTCAAACCACTGTTGATGGAGACTGTTGGATCATGCCATTAGCTTGTTCAAGGTCCTCATATCAGCCTTGTGAAGCTTTTCAGCAATCGGCAGCAAGAATGGCCATTGGATTATGCTTGTTGGTGCCAAAATTCATCAAATATCGAAGGAAGAGCTAGAGATGCTGCTGGAGTGAGCAATGTGGGCAACTTTCTACGAGGTGGTACCTACAAAAAAGTCCCGCTGGCGATGGCACTCTAATGCTCAAGTCAATAGCGATACTAATAGCATGGGAGGTGTATGCTGGAGAGCTCACACATACCTTAGGGGACTCACATGAAGTCCCTTTTATAAGTAGGAATTCAAGTGCTCCTTGGATAAGGCGAAGATCATGTCAAATCTGGTGAAGGGTGGCAAGACCTTCCATGTATCGCTCTGGGCTTTCCTGTTGGCAGGAAATATCTTGCCCTCCTTAATGTATCCTTGTCACTAGCCATGCTTTATTATATGATGGTCCAGATTACGGGGTGTCTAAGCATGCCTCTCCCTTTTGTTGAGATCTGGTAATTATGTAAAAATTTTGAAACATGATGAAGAGTCTGGCCAAGTGGCAGAAGCGATGGTGATGAGCATTAGAGTGTTATGCCTTGGAGGTCTTGCAGTAGATGCATCAAAGGTTCTGCCTGCTAGAGTGCTCTTAATATGCCTAAGGCCTAGCCATGACAGGGGGCTTATGGTCGAGTGCATTTCGATCAATTGACGTGGGCCCGTTGATACCCTTTAGGTAGAGGAGTCGTCTACTATCGATATCTAGTTGAGGGCTAGTGGCCGAGTACCTCATGAATAGTCGACGGGACTTGCTGATACCTTCTAGGCATAGGAGTTCACTGCTACCAGTACATGCTCAAGTTCTTCTAGCTAAGTACCGTATGGATGGTCGGTGGGACTCGTTGATACCTTTCAATCCTAGAAGTCAACAACTACCGATACATGTCCGAGAGTTTCTAGTTGGGTACCTTATTAGCAATCGACGGGGCTTGTTAATACCTTCCAGGCATAGAAGTCAACCGCTGCCAATACATGCCTGAGAGCTTCTGGCTGAGTGCCTTGTGATCAGTTGACGGAGCTCACTGATACTTTCCAGGCATAGGGGTCAACCATTGCATATACACGCCCGAGGGCTTTTAGCCAAGCACCTTGTGAGCGGTCAGTGGAGCTCGCTGATACCATCAAGCATAAGAGTCGATCGCTAGTGGTATATGCTCAAGGACTTCTGACTGAGCATCTTGTAAGCAATTGGCGAGGCTTGCTAATACTTTCCAAGTATAAAAATTGATCATTGACGAAAATATCCCAGGGTTTCTGACTGAGCACCTTACGAGCGATCAACATGGCTCGTTGATATCTTCTAAGTATAGGAGTTGACCACTATCGATACATGCCCGAGAGCTTCAAACCAAGAACTTGCTAATGATCAACAGGGCTTACCGATACCTTCCAAGTATAGAAGTCCACCAATACACGCTCAAGGGCTTTTGATTGAGTGCCTTGCGAGCAATCGATGGGGCTCACTGATACTTTCCAGGTATGGGAGTCGACCACTGTCGATACATGTCCAAGGGCTTCTGGCCAGGTGTCTTGTAAGCAAGTGATAGGGCCATAGTGGTCGATGCTATCCCCACTCGATTAAAGGGTGATGTGCCTGGCCTTTGATCCAACCAGTCTTGGATCATGTCTTCGATCTGGGTGTGTATTGCTTGGCTGATGGAGTACTTATACCACTATGGTTCCAATGTACCTGATCCAATCATAATTTCCACCAACGGTGCTTAAACATGATTTTAGCTGTTTGATCATGCTTAAACCTAGCTTCCTGGATTGCTCCCTCAACTAGCATAGTCTCTACCGTTGGATCATCACCGGCTTTGCTCATGACTACTCGATGGTGCAAAAGAAACATCCCAGCTACCATACACCACGATGTGGACTAGGTAACTCCTGTAGACCACGATAAAACATTATAAGCCACGTTAAAATCCTCTGGTGAGCTACAAGAATACATCGAACTTAACTATTGCCTTGCATCGCCATATTGCTTCAGTAGACCAGGCAGCTGGTCCACTATGGACTTGGGGCTTGGTTTTAGGCTTCGTTTGATCTTTCATTCACTCCTTTAGGCATATGGATTGGTTTCTTTGTGTTGATAAACCTTTTTCATATAAAATACAAAAGCATCAATTCTAACAAATAAAGATAATTTGGTCCAAAAATTAATATTTCTATGGGCATATTTATACCCTTATCACATCTCCCAGTTTAAGTCTTACTCATTCTTGAGTAACAATAAAAGATAGTCGTAAGTTGCTTATTAGAAAATAATTAAAGGGGCTACTATAAACTATCAATGTCATATACAAGTTTGCTCGGGCTTAAATACTTTTGTCACGTCCTTTTTATAAGTAGAAAATATCACATTAGATAGTTGATGAAATATATCATTGAATATTAATAGTACATAGTAAATTTATTAGTACAAACTCATCATTTTTCTAAGATAATTCTTAACCAACTCCTATTTTTATTTCTAAATCTTCTGCTCTCGAGGAATTGCCAAATTACAAGCTTGGTAAGTATGACTCTACAAAAGATTCGATTAAATTCAAGGTGTCACACCCCGAATCCAATACCGGAATCGGCTACGCGACCGGGCCGCACAAACCCTAGGTTTTACCCTAGAGATCATGCAAGGCCTAATTACACCAGAGTCAACATATCAAAAGAAAACTAATATCATATAATTAATCAGGTAGCATCCATTTATTAAATCAGTCAACTATTGATCTACTGATTTACATCAAACATCAATAACTGAACTAAACTCTAACTCTAACTAACTCAGCATGAATAGGTCTTCGTCTCACGCTCAGCCCAAATCCTGTCACGTGTCCTGAGTCTCTGAAAATTTAAAAGGATAGAAAGTGAGCTATACAGCCCAGTAAGGCATCTATATGATCATTTTAAGTAATAATATAATTTTCTGAAATAATAAAATACCAATATGATATGTCAATGCAATCAAATGATTTCAGCTTCATGTATTACAAACTTTGATAACATTATAATTTTTTTTTTCTTTAGAATTTCCATTACGTAATCTTTATCTTTAGGATCCTAGACTAGCCACGGTCATGTACCAGCCCATGACTGTCAACCACAAAGCGACCATGCATACTATGGTCGGTACTGCTCACGTACTAAGCCCGTGGCTTCGGCTGTCCCACGTACTATCTGCCCATGGCCGGCTCCCACGTACTAAGCCCGTGGCTCGGGCTGTATAACCACGGTGCAACCGTAGCATGGCTAGACCAAACACCTTATTTACTTTATAACCATGGTGCAACCGTAGCATGGCTAGACCAAACACCTTATTTACTTTATTAACACTTATCAAAACATCTTTATGACCTCTCGACAATCGGTATCGTGGTCCAACCCACTCGATAACCGATGTCATGGTCCAACACATTGTATTAACCGATATCGTGGTCCAACCCACTCGATATCCGGTTTCATGTTCAACTTGTTTAGCAATCCGGTATCATGGTCCAACCCATCCAGATATCAATTTTTCTATAACATCATGCATGGAATACCGACGACAATAATGTTAAAAAATACATTATCTATCACAAGAAAACAACTATGCCACATAATATATATCATACGTGTAAATGCATATATAAACTCATGCATAAAAGAATGATCGATACAGAATTTCCTTACCTTATCGCCAATCCTAATATATTCGACACTAGTCAGTACCTAAATTTTTGCGCGATGCCTCCCTGCTCAAAAGACTGATTCCCTACATTAATAATAATTTAATTAAAATCTAAATTCTCGAATTTCATGAATTTCGAGAAAATCCCTGTATTCTCTCTTCTTCCTCTCTCCTCTTCCTTCTCTCTCCTCTTTCTCTCTCTTATTATTATTATTATTATTATTATTATTTTTCTTCCTCTTTTTCTTCCTTCTTTTCTTCTTTCTCCCGAATGGTCCCTCCCCTTGCCTTCCTTCGTCCAACCGGTCCGACCTCCCCCCCGGCTACCGACGACCCAGGAAGAAGGTCTCCGGGAAGACATCTCGGCAGACGGTGGATGGCGGCGGCGAAGCCACCCGTGGATCCACAGTCCCCAAACCGGAAAATAGGTTTGCCCCCCCCCTTTTTCTTTAAAAAAACTCATAAAACCCTTACTTGACTTCGCCGGACTCCTGGATGCTCGCCGGAGAGGAAGAAACACCTCGGAGATCGCTCGAGAGGTGGCGGTGTGGAGAAATTTAAAGAGAATCCATCGATGGACTTCTCGTCGTTTGGGAAAAAGAAAACCAGTCGGCCGGAGTCCCGTCCAACCTTACTATGGCTTCGTCAAACCTCCCTCTCCCCCCTCCGACTCCTCCCTCGAAGTCCCCGGCGAAAATGTCGGACGGATAAGGGAGAAGGTACATCCCCTGTTCCACTCCGTCTCCCCTCTGTTTTTTTTTTCGTTGGTTTGGGTTGAAGTCGGCTGGGCCTGCCGACTTCAGCCCAAGCCGAATATTACATTCTCCCCCCGTTAAAAAATTTCGTCCACGAAATTAACTTGATTGAGATTTTTTTTTTTAAACTTTAAGAATAACCAACTCTCATGTCATTCGATCTCCAACTTCTAATTAGTCACCTCTTAAGGTATTTACCTTCCAAGTCTTATTCAAAACTTATCCTTTCTCTTTTATATTTCAGATCAAATTTTTGACATTCAAACCATATCCTAATCACTTATGTCATAGTTCTGAGTCCATGTTATGTCTTAACAATCACTAGGTGATTTCCAAATCACAAATTTCCAGTCTCGAATAATCATGACTTGAATTCCGATATCACTCACATCTATCAAAATCACTTATACCACAGTTCTAAATTATCATAATCTAAGGTCTAACACTATTCTTGTCATATCTTAATAATCACCATGTCAATATGATTTTAATCACTCGTATTACCATCCCAGATGGTCATAACATACTCATACCTGTCACTACTGAATTGGATGCATTGGCATCCTGCTGGGTGAGTGCGTACACCCGTCCTTGGGTACCTAACTTATGTTGTCCTCCTTGTTGAAGTCCGTCACGTGATGCTTGAGGCGCTTGACGCTGTGACCCTTGACCAAGACAACATACAGCTGCAATGTGACCCTCCTTTCCACAATTGAAACATTTTCCTCCTGGCCAGGTGCAGTCTCGCTTAAGGTGCGGTCCACCACACCGGTAGCACTGGATATCATCCCTTTGTCTAGTTTTGTCATCTGGTGCAGCGGTGTCAAGTTTCCTTGCCTTTGCATTGATATTTCCATTAGATTGATCCTGAAATTTTCCTGATCTGGATCTTTTCTTTAAAGCTTTTTCTCTCTTTGCTTGAGCAGCATCCAGTCCTCTTTCTACTATCAGTGCCTTATTAACCACTTCTTTATAGGTGGTAAGTTCGAATACAGACACCTGATGCTGAATCCGACCTCTCAATCCATTTTCAAATTTTCTGGCCCGGATCCCTTCATCCATTATTAGTGATGGAGCATATCTCGATAATTCTTCAAACCTTGCTGCATACTGAGAAACAGTTAAACTACCCTGCTCCAAGCGATCAAATTCCCGGAATTTCTATACCCGAACACTTTGAGGAAAATACCTCTCATAGAAAATCTTTCTAAAATCTGCCCAGGTATATGGTACATCAGTTGGTCCTTGCTTTCCAAGCTCTAATTCCCACCAAGCAGCTGCCTCATCTTGCAATAAAAAGGTAGCGAAGGTAACCTTCTCCCCTTCTGGACACCGCAAGACTTGGAAAACTTTTTCAACAGCTTTCAGCCATCCCTCTGCCTCCATAGGATCAGAAGTCCCCTTGAATACCGGCAGCGCATACTTCTTGAAATCTATTAGTGTAATTGGCCGTTCTTGAGGAATTCTGATTTCTGGCCGTTGTCGTTGTAATAATAACTGTTGCATAAATTGCTGCTGTTGCTGTTGGGCTTCCATAAATCTTAGTGTATCAGCTCTTGCAGTAGCTTGCTGCTGTACTAAAATTTGTAATAGCTGAGGAAGACCCATCTGGTCCCCAGGCTGAACTCCAGATCCACCCGTGTTTGTAATCAGCAGAGGAAGACCCATCTGGTCCCCAGGCTGAACTCCAGATCCACCCGGTGTTCCTGTTTCAGCAGTTCCAGTCTCCAGGGTGTTATCTAAAAGATTGGGCACTGGTTCATGGTGATGCTCCTCATTACCAGTGTTGTCCACCAGATTCGGCATTGGGTCCTGTGGATGTTCCTCATTATCAGATAAAGCTCCAGCATTCTCATGCTGCTCAATAGGATCCCAAGCATTTGCTCTATCCGCAAATCTTGTGGGCCTCCTAACACGTCCACGTCCACTACCACGCACCATGGAAAACCTATACCAATCGTTGTTAGTATACAACTAACACTCAGATGGTCAAAACGATCATGACATAATATCTACCCCACATATGGATCAACCCACAATCTCTCTCATTGAGCTTATATCCTAAGATCCTAGAACCTGGTTTGCTCTGATACCACTCTGTCACGCCCCGAATCCAATACCGGAATCGGCTACGCGACCGGCCGCACAAACCCTAGGTTTTACCCTAGAGATCATGCAAGGCCTAATTACACCAGAGTCAACGTATCAAAAGAAAACTAATATCATATAATTAATCAGGTAGCATCCATTTATTAAATCAGTCAACTATTGATCTACTGATTTACATCAAACATCAGTAACCGAACTAAACTCTAACTCTAACTAACTTAGCATGAATAGGTCTTCGTCTCACGCTCAGCCCAAATCTTGTCACGTGTCCTGAGTCTCTGAAAATCTAAAAGGATAGAAAGTAAGCTATACAGTCCAGTAAGGCATCTATATGATCATTTTAAGTAATAATATAATTTTCTGAAACAATAAAATACCAATATGATATGTCAATGCAATCAAATGATTTCAGCCTCATGTATTACAAACTTTGATAACATTATAATTTTTTTTTCTTTAGAATTTCCATTACGTAATCTTTATCTTTAGGGTCCTGAACTAGCCACGGTCATGTACCAGCCCATGACTGGCAACCACAAAGCGACCATGCATACTATGGTCGGTCCTGCTCACGTACTAAGCCCGTGGCTCGGCTGTCCCACGTACTATCCGCCCGTGGCTGGCTCCCACGTACAAAGCCCATGGCTTAGGCTGTATAACCACGGTGCAACCGTAGCATGGCTAGACCAAACACCTTATTTACTTTATTAACACTTGTCAAAACATTTTTTATGACCTCTCGATAACCGGTATCGTGGTCCAACCCACTTGATAACCGATGTCATGGTCCAACACATTGTATTAACCGATATCGTGGTCCAACCCACTCGATATCCGGTTTCATGGTTCAACTTGTTTAGCAATCCGGTATCATGGTCCAACCCATCCGGATATCATTTTCTTTATAACATCATGCATGAAATACCGACGACAATAATGTCAAAAAATACATTATCTATCATAAGAAACAACTATACCACATATATATATCATACGTGTAAATGCATATATAAACTCATGCATAAAAGAATGATCGATACAGAATTTCCTTACCTTATCGCCAATCCTAATATATTCGACACTAGTCAGTACCCGAATTTTTGCGCGATGCCTCCCTGCTCAGAAGACTGATTCCCTACATTAATAATAATTTAATTAAATCTAAATTCCCGAATTTCATGAATTTCGAGAAAATCCCTGGATTCTCTCCTCTTCCTTCTCTCTCCTCTTTCTCTCTCTCCTCTCTCTCTCCTCTTTCTCTCTCTTCCTTCTCTCTCCTCTCTTCTCTCTCTTCCTTCTCTCTCCTCTTTCTCTCTCTTATTATTATTTTTTTCTTCCTCTTTTTTCTTCCTTCTTTTCTTCTTTCTCCCGAATGGTTTTTCTTCCGGTCCGACCTCTTTCCGGAAGACATCTCGGCAGACGGTGGATGGCGGCGGCGAAGCCACCCGTGGATCCACAGTCCCCAAACCGGAAAATAGGTTCGGCCCCCCCCTTTTTCTTTAAAAAAAACTCATAAAACCCTTACCTGACTTTGCCGGACTCCTGGATGCTTGTCGGAGAGGAAGAAACACCACGGAGATTGCTCGAGAGGCGGCGGTGTGGGGAAATTTAAAGAGAATCCATCGATGGACTTCTCGTGTCGTTTAGAAAAAAGAAAACCAGTCGGCCGGAGTCCCGTCCAACCTTACTACGGCTTCGTCAAACCTCCCTCTCCCCCCTCCAACTCCTCCCTCGAAGTCCCCGGCGAAAATGTCGGACGGATAAGGGAGAAGGTACATCCCCTGTTCCACTCCGTCTCCCCTCCTTTGTTTTTTTTTTCGTTGGTTTGGGTTGAAGTCGGCTGGGCCTGCCGACTTCAGCCCAAGCCGAATATTACACAAGGATTATCCCCTAAGGCATGTGATGATTGGGTAAGTAAGAGGCTAGGATCCATCTCCTTTCTCGTTTTGACTAGCTGGCATCTTGATGGTGTCGGGTGGCCAGCCGACTTCAGTCCAAGCCGAATATTATACAAGGATTATCCCCTAAGGCATGTGATGATTGGGTAAGTAAGAGGCTAGGATCCATCTCCTTTCTCGTTTTGACTAGCTGGCATCTTGATGGGTCGGGTTGACATACTCATCCTTGGACGGAAAAATATTGTAAAAATTCAGTATCTTGAATCAAATATTTTCGGAAGGTGGGGATCTGTGGGGATAGCTACACTGAATTTATCCCTTATTCTTTTTCTAAAAAAAAAATAAAAAAAAATAAAAAAAAGCCTTGTCGACTTCATTGAAGCAACTTTGCCTTGAATACTGAACCAAAAGGCACATGGGGTTGTTGCTAGATTTCCTACTTGGAGAGTCTGGTTCCACGCAGGAAATGGGCGGCTTGGATATGAATGCTGTGTTCATTCACAATAACTGATATCAATTGAAAAATAGCGAGAATAACTACAGGGAAACGAATAGACAGAGCCGAGCAAAGAAAAAAAAAAAAAAAAAAATCCCTGCCTCTAATAATAATCTATATATATATATATATATATATATATATATATATATATATATATATCTTTTTCTTGTCCACCAAGTTCTAGTCGCTATACTACCTGTTTTTCTTTTAAATTTTCAAACCAAGCTCTCTCTATGTGAGAAAATCACACTCCTCTCATCTGTCTCCCCCTCTCATCCCCTCCGTTCATCTCCACCACAGGAAATCGCCGTATATCCAAATGCACTCTCCCGCATAAGTTCATTGGAATCCTTTGGATTCCCTCTGCTTTTTTTAAGATTCTATAAATTAATTTTCTAAATTGATTTTTTAAATTTATGTAAATTAATTTTATGAACATTAATATTTTAAATTTTAAATAGTTGAAATGAAACTTCTATGAAATAAATTCAGCAAAATTTTTCCCAGCAAAATAAATCTGTTATGAATTTCTGCAATTAAAATTTTCTGAATATCATATTTTACTTTTTGAATATGTTTTTCATCAAGCGGTTAAAATTGAATAATTTAAATAATATAAAAAATTTATAGGTTTTTAATTATATTTTTTATATTTATAAAAAATTTAGAGACAATACATTATATTATTAGTTTGAATCATCAATACAAGACTTCATCATCTAATTCAAAAAATGAAGAATGTAACCCATGCATATATATATATATATATATATATATATATATATAAAGTTATAAATTATATGACATTTTTTTGTCTTTAATAAAAAGGAGAGGACATGTCGAATGGCCCAAGGTTTTTCTAATTGCACCATGAAAACCCTGTCACGTTCCAACCTTCTGGCTGGCGTTTGCCCAACCAATTTCATTTAATATGTTTCTGAAAACAGATTTTTAATGCATGCATGCAAGATCCGGTTGGAAGGCCATGCAATTGTCAGCCCTCTGACTTAAAAATCAATAATATCCGTACAGAGTCGTACATCCTTGGTTTTATCCTTGCAGAGTCCACTCCATCACTGGAGCCTCAATTATATGAAAGGGCTGGGCAAAAAAAATAAAAAAACCATATATTTCATTGTATGGATCCAGTTCTGGATGTGGTGGTACCTTCAAAACTGCAACCTGAGGCATTGCTAGCTACCAAAGCACGTGCCTTGGTTGGTTGGAATATTTTGATAGCTTTAGACCTTTTCCTTCACGAGTCCCCCAACTTTACACTTGAGTTCCAATCCTTCAACTAGGTTGAGCCTTGTTCAGAACCCATGTGCTGCCACTTTTAATGGACGCGTATATATATATATAGTATATATATATATATATATGCTTGGTTAGAATTTGATTAAATTAAAATTTTCTAATAAAAATTCTATATTAATAATTTAAACCGTTGGATAGAATTTATTATCTCAAAAATAGTTACATAAAAAAATTATATAATTAAAGATTTTTAGTCCATGTATCAAATAGTCAAAAATTGAATAGCTTAAATAAAATTAAATTAGATATATTTTTAAATTATTTGATGCATAGATTGGAAGTCTCCAAATCATATACTTTTAGTATACAAGTTATTTTGAGATAGTAGATTGCATCTAATTGCTTGGATTATTTATGTAAGACCCCATATCTAATTTTGATCTAACTAGATTTAACTCCAAATTTGGGACCAAATCCAATCAAGTCAAAATTCTATAATGGATGTCCTACATCAATAATCCAAGCCATCGAATATGATCTACTACATCAAAACTATTTACATATTGTTACCGATCTCACCACGGTGGCCTGTAGCTCGTGAGCTGGCGCCGGTTCTCGGACTCTCTCATCTCGAGGTCTCCAAGCTTCCGGACCTGCAAAACAAAGTTAGAGACCCGGGCCGGGGATTCCGACGGGGGCACTCCGACGGTCAAGTAAGAGAGCGGCAAGATGGAACAGGACCTCCAAGATGGGTTCTCGGAGGATTCCCGTGCTTAGAGGAGATGTAAATGAAAGAAGTGTAGGGAAGAGGGGAGTTGAAGCCCGGCTTCCTGCGCTGGGATCACCGAGCTCGCGCTTGAGGACTTCCTGGGGTCCCCCGGATCGTTCTCTTGATGTTCTCCCCCTTTTTCGACTTACCTCTCCATCCATTTTTACCGTCCCTTTTATACTACCGGACCACCTTCAGCCCACGTCTCCTTCTGGGGGCTCCCCGAGATCTTTGGGTCTTCTTCCCCCCCTCTCTTTCGAGTCTGGGAGTTAAGTGGCCGGCACGCCTCGTCCGTTGTGTGTCACGAAAGGGGGAAGACTGGTGAGACCTCGGGCCGAGCAAGGGAGCTCTCCTTTCGGGGCGTTGATGATGGGCTTCTAGCCGTTTCAGGCCCCTGCCCGCAAGGATTCCGTTCCTCGATTACGGGGCCCCGTTTAACTGATGTAAACGATGTTTTCCGTGTCACTGTAGGCAGTACTGGTGCCCCTTATGGGGCGCGGCGCGCACCGGCTCTAGTGGCGACCTCGCGACCCGTGTCTCTACCTTCCCGAGGCCTTGCAGAGTATGGCTGACTTCGACCGAGATGGTCCCGTCAGGGGTGCCAACTGGCGGAGGAGCAGGGGCTGCCAGCTTCGGCCGAGTTGGACCCCTCCTGGGTGGACACCTGGCGGAGTGGCAGAGAGAGGCTCGACTTCGGCCGAGGTGGACCCGTCATGGGGTGCCACCTGGTGAAGGAGCAGGAGCTACCAGCTTGGCCGAGGTGGACCCCTCCTGGGTGGACACCTGGCAGAGTGGCAGAGAAAGGCTCGACTTCGATCGAGGTGGACCCGTCATGGCGGGCCACCTGGCGAAGGAGCAGGAGCTGCCAGCTTGGCCGAGATGGACCCCTCCTGGGTGGACACCTAGCGGAGTGGCAGAGAGAGGCTCGACTTCGGCCGAGGTGAACCCGTCTTGGGGTGCCACCTGGCGAAGGAGCAGGAAGGCCTGGCTCGACCTCGGTAGAGGTGGACCCATCTTGGTGTGCCACTTGGCGAGGGAGCAGAAGGCCACCAGCTTCGGCCGAGGTGGACCCCTCCTAGGTGGATACCTGGCGGAGCGGCAGAGAGGGGCTCGACTTCGGTCGAGGTGGACCCATCTTGGGGAGCCACCTGGCGAAGGAGCAGGAGGGCCTGGCTTGACCTCAACAGAGGTGGACCCGTCTTGGGGTGCCACCTAGTGAGGGAGCAGGAGGTCGCCCGCTTCGGCCGAGGTGGACCCCTCCTGGGTGGACACCTGGTGGAGCGGCGAAAAGGGGCTCGACTTCAGCCGAGGTGGACCCATCTTGGAGTGCCATTTGGCGAAGGAGCAGGAGGGCCTGGCTCGACCTCGGCAGAGGTGGACCCGTCTTGGTGTGCCACCTGGCAAGGGAGCAGAAGGCCGCCAGCTTCGACCGAGGTGGACCCCTCCTGGATGGACACCTAGCGGAGCGGCAGAGAGGGGCTCGACTTCGGTCGAGGTGGACCCGTCTTGGGGTGCCACTCGGCGAAGGAGCAGGAGGGCCTGGCTCGACCTCGGCAGAGGTGGACCCATCTTGGGTGCCACCCGGCGAGGGAGCAGAAGGCTGCCAGCTTAGGCCGAGGTGACCCCTCCTGGGTGGACACCTGGCGGAGTGGCAGAGAGGGGCTCGACTTCGGCCGAGGTGGGCCTGTCTTAGGGTGCCACCTGGCGAAGGAGCAGGAGGGCCTGGCTTGACCTCAGCAGAGGTGGACCCATCTTGGGGTGCCATCTGCAAGGGAGCAGGAGACCGCCCGCTTCGGCCGAGGTGGACTCCTCCTGGATGGACACCTGGCGGAGCGACGGAGAGGGGCTCGACTTCGGCCGAGGTGGACTCGTCTTGGGGTGCCACCTGGCGAAGAGCAGAGGTCCGGCAGAGAGGTGCCCATCTTGGCCACTGGCGGGAGCAGAAGGCCGCCAGCTTCGGTGAGGTACTCCTCCTGGGTGGGCACCTGGCGGAGTGGCAGAGAGGGGCTCAACTTTGGCCGAGATGGACCCGTCTTAGGGTGCCACCTGGTGAAAGAGCAGGAGAGCTTGGCTCAACCTTGGCTGAGGTGGACCCGTCTTGTGGCACCACCTAGCGAGGGAGCAGAAGGCCGCCAGCTTCAACCGAGGTGGACCCGTCCTGGGTGGACACCTGGTAGAGCGGCAGAGAGGGGCTCGACTTCGGCCGAGTTGGACCCGTCTTGGGTGCCACCTGGCGAAGGAGTAGGAGGGCCTGGCTCGACCTCGGTAGAGGTGCATCCATCTTGGGATGCCACCTAGGAGGAAGCAAAAGGCTGCCAGCTTCGGCCGAGGTGGACCCCTCCTGGGTGAGCACTTGGTAGAGCGGCAGAGATGGGCTCGACTTCGGCCGAGGTGGACCCGTCTTGGGGTGCCACCTGGCGAAGGAGCAGGAAGGCCTAGCTCGACCTCGGCTAAGATGGACCCGTCTTGGGGCGCCACCTAGCGAGGGAGTAGAAGGCCGCCAGCTTCGGCCTAGGTGGACCCCTCCTTGGTGGATACCTGGCGGAGCGACAGAGAGGGGCTCGACTTCGCCCGAGGTGGACCCATCTTGGAGTGCCACCTACCGAAGGAGCAGGAGGGCCTGGCTCGACCTCGGCAGAGGTGGACCCATCTTGGGGTGCCACCTGGTGAGGGAGCAGGAGGCTGCCTGTTTCGGCCGAGTGGATCCCTCCTGGGTGGACACCTAGCGAAGCGACGGAGAGGGGCTCGACTTCGGCCGAGGTGGACCCGTCTTGGGATGCCACCTGGCGAAGGAGCAGGAGGGCCTGGCTGGACCTCGGTAGAGGTGGACCCATCTTGGGGTGCCACCTGGTGAGGGAGTAGAAGGCCGCCAGCTTCGGCCGAGGTGGACCCCTCCTGGGTGGACACCTGGCGGAGTGGCAGAGAGGTGCTCGACTTCGACCGAGGTGGAACCGTCTTGGGGTGCCACCTGGCGAAGGAGCAGGAGGGCCTGGCTCGACCTTGGCTGAGGTGGACCCATCTTGGGGTGCCACCTGGCGAGGGAGCAAAGGCTGCCAACTTTGGCCGAGGTGGACCCCTCCTGGGTGGACACCCGGCGGAGTGGCAGAGAGGTGCTCGACTTCGACCAAGGTGGACCCATCTTGGGGTGCCACCTGGCGAAGGAGCAGGAGTTTTGAAAGATAAATCCACGTGGCACCTACGGCTTCCATCTGGATCTGACACACGATCCACGTCAGCGATGTAACCATATCAGTTGCCCCCCATCCCCAGGTCCCATCGAAGCGTCACGGCTTGGGGTTGGGGATTTAATGCGGGGATGACATGGAAAGGACGAAAATTCTGTGCCATAATTGCCATGATCCCTGCCGTAGCTTTTGTTGCGCTCGAGACCTTATGAGAGGCTGCCACGTGCGCGCGTCTGACAGGCCATTATATGCCATTTCAAAAACGAGGCAGTTTCCATCGAACCGAAACGTCGATGTCGGGCGTGCATCCACGTGGCAGTCATTTGATGGTCCGGGACGGAAAGAGGCGTACGACTGCTGTGATTGAGTTTGAAAAAGGAGGGGGACTTTTCGGAAACGAAGTCTCTCGGCTTTCTCACACTTCGCCGGCAGTTGCAGCGATCTCCCTTCACCTTCCAAGGGCTGCCCATCTTTTGGTACAAATCATTTCGGTGAGTGCCTGTGACCCCTTCTCTTCTTCTTCCACCTTCTAGCCCCTATGTCATATCGAATCTCCTCTTCTTCTCGCTTCTTCTTCTCTAATGGCACGTCGTCATCATGTCTCTTCAAATCCGGACGAGGCTGGTCCTTTCCGGCCGAGGACTCCATCGTCCTCTTCCTCAGAGGGGGAAGAGATCCCGGTCGAGGTTCGGAGGCAACTTCGGCAAGGAGCTTTGACCATAGGTGTCCCTAGGGGTCCTAGGTCTCCCCCTGCAATCCCTGCGCTTCCCATTTCTTCTCTTCCTCCTCCGGCGGCGGAGGTTTCCTCTTCCAGCCCCTCCAGTTACGTTTCGACGAAGACCGGAGATGACCTTTCTTGGATCCGGGATACCTATGGGGTCTCGGGTTCAATCCGTCTTTCCCTCCCGGACCCAGGGACGAGTGACCTCGGTGGTCCTAGGAGGGTCGCCTTCTACGAGGTCTTCCTTGTTGGGGGTCTTCGTTTCCCTCTTCATCCTTTCTTCCTCTCTTTCCTCAGTCATTATCGCCTTGTCCCGGCTCAGTTGGCTCCTAATGCCATCCGGGTCATCTTCGCCTTCATCGTCTTCTGCCACTTCCGCGGGTTTTTTGTCCGGTTCTTCCTTTTCAGGGCTCTCTTCACCCTGATCGTCACTCTGCCGACGATGGCTGGTGGTACATCTCGCCCCGACCTAGGTGCCTTAGGTTCAACCTCCCCTCGTCGATCAAGGGTTGGAAGAACCGCTTCTTCTTTGCCTCGGTCGAGGACGTCGACTGGGCCTGGAGTGAGCTGGACCGGTCCCCAAACCGGAACTTCCAGTTGAGCCGACGAATCAGGATGACTACACACTGCTGCTGGGTGACATGGTCCCAGCTCTTGAGGTTCTACTCTCAAAGCAGAACTTATTCGAGGCAGGGATCAGTCCCATCCGGGAGCCGGGTGAGACCCGGATCTTCCTCCTTCGTCTTTATTTTTTACTTTGCACTTCTTTTCTTTAAACTAGCCTGACTGATCTCTTCTTCCAGGTATGAAGTTCTCGATTGAGAGCCTGATGGAGGGCACCTTGAAGAGGGATGCTGCCGAGGTGATCGAGGAGGCCCCGGCGAAGTGGGTTCGCATTGAAACGAGCTGTGGACCCGTGCCCACTCCTACTGCCACCGGACCCGGGGCAGTGGGTTCGGTTTCCAGGCCCGATGTCCCTGTGATCGAGCTTGACAGGGCCGGGGAAGAGAGGAGGCTGGATCCTCCTCGGGCAGCGCCGGTCGTCTCCATTGTGGCCACCAGGGCGGTGGTGGCCCCGCCAATGGCTGCACCACCAGGCAAAGGGGTGGCAGCCCCACCTGCTGCTGATGCCCACGTCCCGCCTCCAAGTCTTGCCTCCAATTCTTCCGTCATCCGCGACCAAGGGCTCGCGGAATGGATGATGGAATTCGCCAGCACCTCCCGGGATCGCCGTCTGAGGGGCGGCCGGGACTACATTGATGCACTGCTGGGGATCCTCCCCCAGCTCTTCACAGTGAGTCCCGAGTTCTCCTTCTTTAAAGTTCCAGTTGGATCTTATTAACCTCTTTCTTTTTCTTTTTTCTTTTTATGCAGATCGGGACGGACGTTCTCCTACTGAGGAACTTCCTGTCGGGCTATGCCAAGAAGGACGCCGAGAAGGAGAGGAGACTCAGCAAACTGGCGGCCGACGTGAAGGACCTCATGGAGAAGGGGGTCGAACTGTGGGGGAAGAACCAGGCCCTCCAAGCTGACTTGGGTCATGCCAAGGGGCGCGTGAAGGAGCTTGAGACCTCTCTGTCCGAGGAGAGGATCTCGAACCAGCGCCGCACGAAGGAAGATGCGGTGGAGAAGTCCCGCCTTAGGGCCCAGTCCCGGTCGTTGGAGTGTCGGGTGGAAGAGGTCCTGAAGGACCTGAGCGCATCCAAGGAGCAGACCACCCAAGTCAGCGGGCTGCTAGAGGCGTCGAAGAAGGAGGCACAGGAGATCGTGCCGAGGTTTCGAGCCTCCGATGACTTCAGGGTGGAGGTTCACGAGGCGGCTGTGGACTCCTTCTTGAAGGGCTTCCAGGTCTGTCGGGAGAAGGTTTGCACCTTCTTCCCCGAGCTCGATCTCAGTGGGGTCGTGCTGGGTGGCCGGAGGGAGGAGCCCGTCAAGGCAGCTCCAATTGCAGCCGGTGCTGACTTGGTGGCTCCCGAGCGACCTCCAGTCGACGGCGCCGGTAGAGAGGGTGCCGCGCAGCCCCAGGAGAACGCGGCGGCGACGAAGCAGCCCTGAAGCTTCACACCTTTTCTTTATTTCTGTGGTTATGTATTCCTTTTTCTTTTTTGGGGGTCTTCAGGCCTGTCGGCCCCCCCCTTTTTTGTAAGGAATTTTCCACTATAAATGAAAATTATTTTTTCATTAACTTGTTCTTTCTTTTTCTTATTTCTTTTCTTCTTCTTCTTCTTTTTTTGTGCATCATCCGGACTGAACCTCGGTGCTAGCTACTGGGACGAAGTCCCGTAGTGCGTTCCGAGCTGAACTCCGGGATTGTGTGGATGAACTGGGTTCTGCTCCATCTTCCAGACTGAAGTCTAGGACTTCGCTTTGGAACTAGGTTCCTTGCAAACTTCCAGACTGAACCTAGGGGCTGCGGGCTGAAATTGAGCCTTGCACGGCTTACCGAGCAGTTCTCCGGGATTTCGTAAGACCGAGATTTAAGTCTTCAGGACCTCTTCCGGACTGAACTCCGGGGCCGCATTTTGGAATTTAATTTCGTGCGACACTCCAAACTGAACTCCGGGATTTTTATGGGAGGGACCTCGCGCCTTCGCGGATCTTCCACGCGTCTATGCTCGCCGAACTTAGAGCCGGATGGCTTTTGCCCTATGAGACGAGAGTAGGAATTTGGTGAACAAGATTTTATTATTAAAGTTTGAGGGGTCTTACACTATTGGTTGTACATCCTCAAGTTTGAGGTATTCCAGGTCCGAGGGAACCAGGATCCGCCTAGCTCCTCCAGGTAGTATGCCCCATGGGGGAGTGCCTCCGCCACCCTATAAGGGCCCTCCCAATTTGGGGAGAGCTTTCCGCACTCTCGAGATTGGAAAGCTTCAGCGCGGCATAGCACTAAGTCTCCCTGGCGGAAGGACTTCGGTCGCACTCTGGATTTGTAGTATCTGGCCACTCGTTGCCGATAAGCTGCCATCCGAACTCGGGCCCTGTCCCTTGTTTCTTCAAGGAGGTCCAGGTTCAGCAGCATCTTGGCTGGGTTCTTCGCCTCGCCATACTGCTCCACGCACGGGGTTGGTAGGCTGAGTTCGATTGGAATAACCGTTTCCGCCCCGAAGACTAGGTTGAACGGAGTCTCGTCCGTAGCCATCCTTGGGGTAGTGTGATACGCCCAAAGGATGCTCGGGAGCTCTTCTGCCCACCTCCCATTGGCCTGGTCTAGTCTTGTCCGTAGGCCCTGCAAGATGGTCTGGTTTGTCACCTCGGCCTCTCCATTTGTCTGAGGATGCACCACCGAGGTGAAGCGATGGTGGATGCCGAGATCATTACAAAACTCCTCAAACTCTCGACAATCGAACTGACGTCCGTTGTCGGTGATGATGGTATGGGGTAGGCCGAAGCGGCAGATAATCGACATCCACAGGAACTTGTGACATTTGCCTCCGTGATCCGGGCCAAGGGCTCTGCCTTGACCCACTTCATGAAGTAGTCGATAGCCATGATCAGGAACTTTCGTTGCCCGGACGCCGGAGGAAAAGGTCCTAGGAGATCCATGCCCCATTGAGCGAATGGCCATGGGACGGAGAGCTGAGAGAGTGGAGCAGCAGGCTGTCGTTGCACCATGGTGTGCTGCTGACATCGGTCGCATCTTTTTACGAAGTCAGCCATGTCTTCTTTCATTGTTTTCCTTAAATAACCTTGACGGAGGGCCTTGTATGCCAGTGTCCTGCCCCCCATATGGTTCCCACAGATGCCTTCATGGATCTCCTGAAGCACGAGTGCGGCTTCCGCGGGTCTCAGACACTTGAGGAGCGGGTAAGAGTAGGATCTCCAATACAGTAGCCCATCCATCAAGACGAACCATGCGGCCTTCCTCTTGATGAGGCCAGCCGCCACGTGGTCCTCTGGCAAGGTGCCTTTGGTGATATACTCGATGTACTTATCCATCCAGCTAGGTTCTTGGTTGACCTGCTGGACCTCCATGGGTGTCTCATAGCTCAGGGCCTTGAGATGCTCGATGTAGGCACGTCCCAGAGATGAGTCCGGTCGGGTTGCCAGGCGGGAGAGGGCATCCGCGCGGGCATTTTCCACGCGAGGGATATGCGAGATGCTGAAGCATAGAAATCCCGCCGCGCTCGTTCGCACGAGCTCCAGGTACTTCACCATTTATGGATCCCGCGCCTCGTACTCCCCTGAGACCTACCCGGCCACCAGTTGCAAGTCGGTGAAGACCCTGAGGTTGGCCATGCCCAGCTTGCGGGACACTCTTAGCCCTGTGAGCAGCGCTTCGTACTCCGCCTGGTTATTGGTGGCGGCGAACTGGAAGCGTAGCGCACACTCGACGATGACCCCCTCACCATTGGCGAGGATGAGTCCTGCTCTGCTCCCGCCGGAGTTCGAGGCTCCGTCCACATGAAGGATCCAGACGTCCTCCTCCGGTCCTGGTTTCGGCTGTCGGTCTTGGGGGCTTTCCTCTGGCCCCTCGCTTAAGCCTGTACACTCAACCAAGAAATCAGCGAGTACCTGTGCCTTCATGGCCGACCTTGGCCTGTAGGTGATGTCGAACTCGCTGAGCTTGAGCGCCCACTTTGCTAGGCACCCAGACGTGTCAGGTCGGCTGAGCACCGCCTTCAGTGGCTGATCCGTCAGGACCGTAATGGGGTGCATTTGGAAATAAGGCCTGAGATGTTGAGCGGACACGGTTAGCACAAAAATCAGTTTCTCAGGCCGGGAATACCTGAGCTCCGCATCGTGGAGGAGTTTGCTTGTGTAATACACCGACCTTTGCATCCCCTTGTCATCCATCCAAACCAGAACCGAACTGACATCCTCCGGGGTGACCGCCAGGTACAAGAGGAGCTCCTCTCTTCCTCGGGCCTGGAAAGCAGCGACGGAGATGCTTGCGTCTTCTTCAGCTCATCAAATGCCTCCTGGCACTCCTTCGTCCAGGTAAAGTCGTTCATCTTCCTCAGCGCTTTAAAGAAGGGTTGGCAGCGGTCAGCGGACCTTGAGATAAACCGACTCAAGACGGCTATGCGGCCGGTGAGTCGCTGCACTTGCTTCTTGGAGGTGGGTTGCTCCATGTCCAGGATCGCCTGGACCTTCTCTGGGTTGGCTTCTATTCCTCTTTTGGTCCCATGAACCGCAGGAACTTCCCCACGGCCACGTCGAAAGCGTACTTTGCCGGGTTTAATTTCATTTGGTGAAGCCGGAGGTTACTGAAGGTCTCCGCCAGGTCGCCGACGTGGTTCGAAGTGGGCTTGCTCATCACCAGCATGTCGTCCACGTACACCTGCATGTTGCGGCCAATTTGGTCTTTGAAGACCTTGTTCACCAGCCATTGGTACGTGGCCCCGGTGTTCTTGAGGCCGAACGGCATCATCTTATAATAGTAGGTTCCGCGGTCGGTGACGAAAGCAGTGTGCTCCTCGTCCTCCGGGTGCATTCAGATATGGTTGTACCCGGAGAATGCATCCATGAAAGAGAGGAGGTGAAGCCCTGAAGTAGTGTCCACGAGCTAATCGATCTTTGGAAGAGGGAAACTGTCCTACGGGCAAGCTCGGTTGAGGTCGGTGTAGTCCACACAGATCCTCCATTTGCCATTGCTCTTCTTCACCATGATCACGTTCGCCAGCCAACTGGGATACTGTACCTCTCGTACAAAGCAGCGGCGAGAAGCTTATCTACTTCTTCATTGATGGCCTTCTGCCTCTCCGTAACAAAACTCCTCTTCTTCTGGCGGACAGGGCGGCACCTTGGATCAATGTTCAACCGGTGGGTGATAACTTCCAAGGGGATACCTGGCATGTCAGCAGCGGACCAGGCGAACACATCAGTGTTCGCCCGGAGGAATTCCAGCAAACGAGCCCGCTCTTCTTCCGGGAGCTGGGCTCCTATCTGTACTGTCTTCTGAGGGTCCGAGCCAAGAGAGTATGTCAACAAGCTCTCCACGGGCCCTCCCCTGGGATCTTGCTCTCTTAGGTTGAGGTCGTTGATGTCGGAGCCGAGCTCAACACTCCGGGCCCCCGGGACCGTCTGTAGACAATGTGGGATGGGTTGGGCCGTTCCCCTCATCACTCTTGTCCCAGAGGCAGCGAGGAACTGTACCAGTAACCTCTTAGTAGAAATGGCAGTGTCCAGTTGGTTGAGCCCTGGACGTTCGAGGATGGCATTATAAGGTGATGGGAGCCTAACGACAGTAAATGTCATCATGACCGTGCTCTGCAAAGGTGGGGATCCGGTGGTAAAAGGGAGAGTGATCTCTCCCTCGACCTCTACAGAATCTCCAGTGAAGCCCACAAGAGGGGTGTGCACCGGCTTTAATAGATCATGAGACAAATTCATTCGAGAGAAAGCATCGTAAAAAAGCATGTCAATAGAGCTCCCACTATCCACCATAATGCGATGTATAGGATGCTTCACGATGGTCATCTCGACTGCCACTGCATCATTGTTTACATTTTTATTTTTATTTCCTTTTCAAAGGGGAGTACATTCTCCAGGTCTCCCGCCTCCCAGGCTCTCTTCATCGCATGCCCAATCCCCGATGAGATCATGCCCACTGGCTTCTCCGTTGGGTGGTTGTCGATTACAGGGACGGGGGAAAGGGCTGCGAGCAGCTGACCCTCCGCCGGGGCTTCGTTCTTCACGAACTTCCTGAGGTAGCCCCTCTTGATCAGCTCCTCAATCTCCCGCTTCAGATTGTGGCACTCCTTCGTGTCGTGGCCGTGCTCGCGGTGAAATTGACAATACTTCGTCTTGTCACGGATGTTCTTTGGGTTCTGAGGAGGAGGTCGGTGGAGGTAGTGCTCACCCTCAATCTCCATGAGGATCTTCATTCTGGGAGCGAGGAGAGGGGTGAAGGTCCGCTCTGGGGCAGCACCATTCTTTGGCTGCGGACTTGGACGAAAATCTGCAGGTGGTCCAGGCCTCCGGGTCCTGGGGACATCCCTTGGGACAGGCTTCTTTGAAGGCTTCCCGTCCAACTCTCGCCTGGTGCAATCGGCCTCCTTCGCTCGGATGTACTTGTGGACACGGAGGAGGAGCTCAGAGTACGTCTTGGGGGGCTTCTTGTCCAGGAAATACATCAGACGGGAGGTCTTGAGCTCGTGCTTCAATGCCAAAATGGCGACAGGCTTGTCTAGACTGTAAATTTCCAGGGCGGCGGTCTTGAAGCGGGTGATGTAGTCTCGCAGCAGCTCTTGGTCCTGCTGGTGGATAGAAAAGAGGCTATCCACCTCTCTTGGCACATTCTGGCAAGCATCGAAGTGCGCCACAAACTTTCCTTCCAGCTGATGGAAGGAGTTGATGGATTCTGGGTCGAGGCGGGTGAACCAAACTCGAGCAGCCTTCCGGAGAGTGGCTGGGAAGGCGATGCATAAAAAGGCGTCCGTCGCTCTCTGGACCCTCATGAGAGCCTTATAGCTCTCCAGGTGGTCCAAGGGGTCGGTGGTCCCATCGTAGGGATCCACCTGAGGCATACGGAACTGATTCGGGATCAGTTCCTCTTGGATTTCTCGGGAGAAGGTGGCCGGGCGTTATAGCCCGCTGGATCGATTGGGGAGCTCTGCATGTTGCAAAGCGGCGGGAGAACTCTGCCAGCTTGCGCTCGTGCTCCTCCAGGCGCCTCTTTGCCTGGCGCCTGATGGCCTCGTCGGTGGAATCTTCCACCAACGCCGCTAGAGAATGGGGTGCCGATTGGTCTCGGTGGAGGGCCTTGCCCGATGGTGTCTGTTGCACCGCATTGCTTCAGCATCGTTGGACGGGGATCGACTCTCATGATCTGCCGAATCGGAGTGGTTCCTCTTTGCAGGAGTCTGGTGGCTTCTGCAGGGGTTGGGAAACTGCCCGCAGTTGGGAGGGCTAACCTTGGATGGAGCGCAGGCTTCCACGGGGGCCCGTGGCTTGAGCCGCGGGGGTCCCTGCTGGGGTTTGAGTGGCCAGGGAGCGCTGCTGGTGCTGCAGTTGCCGCACAGTAGTAGTCAGGTTTTGCAGCTATTGGACGACAGCCGCGAAAGGAACGTCCACCGAGGATGGCTGAGGAGGAGGAAGGGCAGGAAGTTCCCACTCCGGGTTGCGCGGCCCTTGGGGAGAAGGAACCACTCCTGCTCGGCTGGTGGATGCTTCGCGTCCGCGTGTCACCACCATGGTCGAAGCACACTCTCATCCACGAGAGCTTGCTTGTACAAGGGTTATTGTCCTGCCCCCCTTCCTGGCGTGCCAATCTGTTGCCAATCTCACCACGGTGGCCTGTAGCTCGTGAGCTGGCGCCGGTTCTCGGACTCTCTCACCTAGAGGTCTCCAAGCTTCCGGACCTGCAAAACAAAGTCAGAGACCCGGGCCGGGGATTTCGGCGGGGGCACTCCGCGGTCAAGTAAGAGAGCAAGAAGTGGAACAGGACCTCCAAGACGGGTTCCCGGAGGATTCCCGTGCTTAGAGGAGATGTAAATGAAAGAAGTGTGGGGAAGAAGGGAATTGAAGCCCGGCTTCCTATGCTGGGTTCACCGAGCTCGTGCCCTGAGGACTTCTTAGGATCCCCCGGATCGTTTCTCGATGTTCTCCCCCTTTTTCGACTTACCTCTCCGTCCATTTTTTACCGTCCCTTTTATACTACCGGACCGCCTTCAGCCCACGTCTCTTTCTGAGGGCTCCCCGAGATCTCTGGATCTTCTTCCCCCCTTCTCCTTCAAGTCCGGGATTTAAGTGGCTAGCATGCCTCATCCGTCGTGTATCACGAAAGGGGGAAGACTGGTGAGACCTCGGGCCGAGCACGGGAGCTCTCCTTTCGGGATGTTGACGATGGGCTTCTAGCCGTTTCAGGCCCCTGCCCGCAGGATTTGTTCCTCGATTGCGGGGCCCAGTTTAACTGATGTAAACGAGGTTTCGTGTGTCACTGCAGGCCGTACTGGCGCCCCCTACGTGGCGCGGTGCGCACCGGCTCTAGTGGCGACCTCGCGACCCATGTCTTTGCCTCCCCGAGGACTTGCAGAGTAGGACTGACTTCGGCCGAGGTGGTCCCGTCTAGGGGCGGCAACCTGACGGAGGAGGAGGTCAGAAGGCTCCAGCTTTCGACCGAGGGGACCTCTCCTGGGTGGACACCTGGCAGAGTGCAGAGAGAGGCTCGACTTCGGCCGAGGTGGACCCGTCATGGGGTGCCACCTGGCGAAGGAGCAGGAGCTACCAGCTTGGCCGAGGTGGACCACTCCTGGGTGGACACCTGGCGGAGTGGTAGAGAGAGGCCTCGACTTTAATCGAGGTGGACCCGTCATGGGGTGCCACCTGGTGAAAGAGCAGGAGCTGCCAGCTTGGCCGCGATGGACCCCCTCCTGGGTGGACACCTTGCGGAGTGGCGAGAGAGGCTCGACTTCGACCGAGGTGGACCTATCATGGGGGGCCACATGGCGAAGAGCGAGGGCCTAGCTTGACCTCGGGCAAAGGTGACCCGTCTGGGGGTGCCACCTGGCGAGGGAGCAGAAGGCCGTGAGCTTCGACCGAGATGGACCCCTCTTGGGTGGACCCTCTTGGGTGGACACCTGGCAGAGCGCAGAGGGGCTCGACTTCGGCCGAGGTGGACTCATCTTGGGGTGCCACCTGACGAAGGAGCAAGAGGGCTTGGCTCGACCTCAGCTGAGGTGGACCCGTCTTGGGATGACACCTGGCGAGGGAGCAAAGGCCGCCAGCTTCGGCCGAGGTGGACCCCTCCTGGGTGGACACCTGATGGAGTGGCAGAGAAGGGCTCGACTTCGATCGAGGTGGACCCATCTTGGGGTGCCACCTAGCAAAGGAGCAGGAGGGCCTGGCTCGACCTCGTTTGAATTTGACTCGTCTTGGGGTGCCACCTGGCGAGGGAGCAAGAGGCCGCCCGCTTTGGCCGAGGTGGACCCCTCTTGGGTGGACACCTGGCGGAGCGGCAGAGAGGGGCTCGACTTCGACCGAGGTGGACCCATCTTGGGATGCCACCTGGTGAAGGTACAGGAGGGCCTGGCTCGACCTCGACAGAGGTGGACCCGTCTTGGGGTGCCACCTGGCGAGGGAGCAGAAGGCCGCCAGCTTCGGCCGAGGTGGACCCCTCCTAGGTGGACACCTGGAGGAGCGGCAGAGAGGGGCTCGACTTTCGGCCGAGATGGACCCATCTTGGGGTGCCACCTGGCGAAGGAGCAGGAGGGCTTGGCTCGACCTCGGTAGAGGTGGACCCGTCTTGGGGTGCCACCTGGTGAGGGAGCAGAAGTAAGCCAGCTTCGGCCGAGGTGGACCCCTCTTGGATGGACACCTGGCGAAGCGGCAGAGAGAGGCTCGACTTTGACGAGGTGGACCTGTCTTGGGTGCCACCTGGCGAAGGAGCAGGAGGGCCTGGCTCAACCTCAGCAAAGGTGGACCTATCTTGGGGTGCCACCTGGCGAGGGAGCAGAAGGCCGCGAGCTTCGGTCGAGGTGGACCCCTCTTGGGTGGACACCTGGTAGAGCGCAGAGAGGGGCTCGACTTCGGCCGAGGTGGACTCATCTTGGGGTGCCACTAGCGAAGGAGCAAGAGGGCCTGGCTCGACCTCGGCTGAGGTAGACCCTCTTGGGATGACACCTAGTGAGGGAGCAAAGGCCGCCAGCTTCGGTCCGAGGTGGACCCCTCCTTGGGTGGACACTTGATGGAGTGGCAGAGAGGGGCTCGACTTCAATCGAGGTGGACCCGTCTTGGGGTGCCACCTGGCAAAGGAGCAGGAGGGCCTGGCTCGACCTCGTTTGAAGTTGACTCGTCTTGGGCTGCCACCTGGCGAGGGAGCTGGTGGCCGCCCGCTTCGACCGAGGTGGGCCCCTCTTGGGTGGACACCTGGCGGAGCAGCGGAAGGTCTCGACTTAGGCCGAGGTGGACCCATCTTGGGATGCCACCTGGTGAAGGTACAGGAGGGCCTCGCTCGACCTCGGCACAGGCGGACCCATCTTGGGGTGCCACCTGGCGAGGGAGCAGAGAAGTAAGCCAGCTTCGGTCGAGGTGGACCCCTCTTGGGTGGACACCTGGCGGAGCGGCAGAGAGGGGCTCGACTTCGGCTGAGGTGGACCTGTCTTGGGGTGCCACCTGGCGAAGGAGCAGGAGGGCCTGGCTCGACCTCGACAGAGGTGGACGCATCTTGGGGTGCCACCTGGAGAGGAAGCAGGAGGCCGCCCACTTCGACCGAGGTGGACCCCTCCTGGGTGGACACCTGCGGAGTGCCGGAGAGGGGCTCGACTTCGGTCGAGGCGGACTCGTCTTGGGGTGCCACCTGGCGAAGGAGCAGGAGGTCCTGGCTCGACCTCGGCATAGGTGGACTCGTCTTGGGATGCTACCTAGCTAGGGAGCAAAAGGCCTTCAGCTTCGGCCGAGGTGGACCCCTCCTGGGTGGGCACCCCGGTGGAGCGAAGAGAGGGGCTCGACTTCGGCCGAGGTGGACCCATCTTGGGGTTCCACCTGCGAAGGAGCATGAGGGCCTGGCTCGACCTCGGCTGAGGTGTACCCATCTTGGGGTGCCACCTGACGAGGAGTAGAAGGCCGCCAGCTTCTGTTGAGGTGGACACCTCCTGGGTAGACATGGCAGAGCGGCATAGAGGGGCTCGACTTTGACTGAGGTGGACCCGTCTTGGGGTGCCACCTGGCGAAGGAGCAGGAGTGCCTGGCTCGACCTCGGCAGAGGTGGACCCATTTTGGGGTGCCACCACGCGAGGGAGCAGGAGGCCGCCCTTCGGCTAAAGTGGACCCCTCTTGGGTGGACACCTGGCGGAGCGGCGGAGAGGGGCTCGGCTTCGACCGAGGTGGACCCGTCTTGGCATGCCACTTAGCGAAGGAGCAGGAGGGCCTGGCGACCTCGACAGAGGTGGACCCATCTTGGGGTGCCACCTGGCGAGGGGAGCAGAAGGTCGCCAGCTTCGACCGAGGTAGACCCCTCCTGGGTGGACACCTGGCGGAGTGGCAGATGCTCGACTTCGACCGAGGTGGAACCGTCTTGGGGTGCCACCTGGCGAAGGAGCAGGAGGGCCTAGCTCGACCTCGGCTGAGGTGAACCTATCTTGGGGCCACCTGGCGAGGGAGCAAAGGCCGCCAGCTTCGACCGAGGTGGACCCCTCTTGGGTGGACACACGGCGGAGTGGCAAAGAGGTGCTCGACTTCGGTCGAGGTGGACCCTTCTTGGGGTGCCACCTGGCGAAGGAGCAGGAGTTTTGAAAGAAAAATCCACGTGGCGCCTACGGTTTCCATCTGGATCTGACACACGATCCACGTTAGCGATGTAACCATATCACATATCAACAATCATATAATTTGGAAACCCCTAGCATATATACTAAGTGATTAAAAAAACAACTCTAATTTATTTTTTTAAGCTGTCTAATTTTTGACTATTTGATGCATAGGCCATGGATTCTCAAATCGTATGATTTTTTATATGTAAGTAGTTTTGATGTAATAGATCATATTCAATAGCTTTTCTCATTGATAAAGGATCTTTATTGTAAAGTTTTGATCATATCAGATTTAGCTCTAAATACATTCAAAAGAAGCCAAGTCTATATATATATATATATATATATATATATATATATATATATATATATATATATATACATTTTGACCTAATTTGTTTGCACCAGAGCGTTGTTATGCGTATTGTGAGGTATAAGACAAATTTTTCCACGTTTACTCAAAGGGAGAACATAAATTAATATAGTTTGACCCAACAAAAAAAACTAGCAAAAGTTTCTAGTTAATGCATTTCTGTTTTTTGACTTTGGATTCCAAATAACTATTCGCAATTTATTTGTAAATATGAGAGGAGAAAATCTAACTAACATGAGGGATTATTTATATTTAAATTTCATTCATGAAAGATTGTTGAGCAAATTATTAATATGTAATAAAAAAAAGCATGACTTGGCGCATGTAGAATTGATAATTTTTCATCCATTCTTTGAGTAACCAAGACTAATACGAACTGAGATTTCAATTACCTCGACTAATGCAATATGTTGAAGAACTTGGAAACAACTAAGATTTTCTAAGATCTTGGCCTATATTTTAGGCTGGAAATATAAAAATGCTAGCTAATATGATAAATATATGGCCACTAACTAGATTTAGTCTTTGATTACAAATTTATTAACAAAATATTTATGAAAGTAGAAAAGGTGACCGTAAAATATCAACCAACTAGATGCTAGGTCTTGTGATGCATGAAGTATAATAATTTTAATATTTTATATAATTTAAAATTTATTTAATAAAATTTATTATTATTAAATCTATTATTTTAAATTTATTTAAATTTTATTTCAAAATTTTGATGCTTAATTTTTTTTTTTTCAAAATTAAGCTAGAGAAGTTGATGCAATTTAGAAGAAAGATTTTTCCAAAATTAAACCAGACTTCTTTGCTTTTATAGATATAATAGTTTATATAATTTTAAATAAGACTAGAATATTTTGATATTTAGCAGCCATTGAATTTAGATAGTACTATTTTAGTTATATATAATAGATTGTCACACCCCGACCCTTACCTGAGCTGGATGCGCAAAGATGGCCTATGTCCTTGGGTTCATTCTTCCCTCGGACACACAAGGCCTGTATCAAACCAATCTCAACAAAAATTATTCAACCAGGCAAACACAAGAAATTTTATTAGACAAGCAAATTTAAATATTCATAAAAACTAACAGTCACATGCTTAAAATTTATTAAACGTTAAACATAAAAGTGACAGGGTCCACTAGGTCCTAAATCTCACTGACTAATTCTCAAGCCCACATGTTTCTCTGGTCTTGAAAAAAATGCAAGGGAATAAAGTGAGTTCCTTAAACTCAGTAAGTTATCATACATCTCAAGTATAAATCTACCATGAATCAAGAGCAAGATAACTCAAATAAATCAGTGCGTACAAGTAACCAAACATAATAATAATAAAATAGAGCCAAATCAATTAAGTTTTTATTATTAATCTCCTTTATTACTTTTCTGACAATACATACACCTTAGGATGGCCATCCACACTCACTCACCTAGTCTCTCTGACTATGACCACGATCGGCCCGTAGCTAGCCCCAAAAGAGACTAGATCCTGTGTACACATACTGCTCAACGGTCATGCGCCAGTGATAGCCCCACTAGAGGCCTAAAAGGAAAATTAGCTCTGAAATTACATGAGAAACATGCATCTCAGCATATACCAGCGATCGCCCTGCTAGCTAGGCTCACAAGGAAAACTAGCTAGCTCCTTGTACATATACCGCTCAACGGTCATGCGCCAGTGATAGTCCCATTGGAGGTCCAAAAGAAGACTAGATCCTAACTCATGTAATCATAGTCGGACTAGAGAGTAACTAAAACCAACTCAACCCATGACACGGTACATTTTAATCATATGTGTTTAGTCTCATATCACATCAAGTCATTGATATACAGCATAAAGATATACAGTAAAATTTAGTAACATATTAAATAATAAGCTCCCATCAAGCATGGCAAAATATACTAAAGAGTGATAACTTACAGTAGGGTTTCCACCAACTAAGAGCAGTCCAACACTAGACCTGGTCTTCCAAGGACAACACGATCCTGTACCATAATTTTTTTTTATTTATTAATCATACCATTAATTTCTATACACATATATATATATAAGGATTAAAAAGAAAACTAAATTTCCTGGGACATCCTCGAACATCAATTCTTTTTCTCACTTTTTCCCCTTTCCTTTCTCTCTCCAAAATTTGCTTCCATCGAATAGACCCATCCCAGTTAACCGAGTCAACTCATCCCATTGACCGAGTCAACTCATCCCATTGACCGAGTCAACTCAGTTCTATTAACCGAGTCAACCCAGTCTGATCTCTCTCCTCTCTCATGACTCTGTCTTCCTTCTTTTTCTCTTCTAAATCCCATTGCCATCTTCCCTAACAAGCATACCCTCCTCTACCAAATGGAAGTCAGAAGGAAAGAGGGGACCGGCGGCGGTCTCAATGGCCGTCCAGCCACCCACTAGAAATCCAAAGATGAAATGAATCGCCCCCTTTGTTAACAGAGCCAACCCCTCTCTGATAACAGAGCCAACTAACCCCTCCACAAGGAATGCCGGAAGGAAGGACCGGTGGTGATCATAACGATCGTCCGCCGAGAAGATAACTGTAAGGAAAGGAAGGGACTGACGACGATCTCAATGACCGTCCGGCCTCTTCCTAAAATCTCAAAAAATAAGGGACAGACCCCCTTTTCCCCGTCGGTCGCCTCAACTCAAATCCACGCCCGAGAGGAGACAAGGAAAAAAGGATTTACCGGCGAGGTCGGTGTCGGGTTTCGGTGTCCACCGAAGGAAGACAGGTTCTGGAATGGCTGAGGCATGCGAGGAAATTCGTCGACGTCCACCAGAGGAAGAGGGGTTCGGAATGGGGCTGAGGCATGCTAGGAACCCCTTTATCATAGGGAAAACCCTTATCCCCCGCTGTCGACCCCCTTCCTCACTTCGTCCGCCGACCGTTCCGGTGGTTCAATGCCTCACCAGATTCAAACTAAAGTCAGGCAACTGGGTTGCCGACTTCAGCTTGAGATTCATATGGGCCGGTAGAAATGGGTTGGGCCTCACATAGATATATCAAAATTTATCATTGGTCTTGGAGATACATCTCATTTTGTAGCTGTTGTGTAGTTGTACTCCAAGAATCCAAACTTGATATGACTTCTCTTGCGATCCTATCTTGACCCTATGATGGACACGCTGTTTCTTGGATCTCCCTGGATGTTTCTTGGATCTCCCTGGATGCTAGAGGCTCCCAAGAATAATGGCTAGTCAAAGGAAAGAAATCCTTACCTATTCTATGTTAGCCATTTGGCGCAGGAACTATTCCTTAATTCGCTTTCGGGCTTCACAGCTATGCATGGGCCGGTGGATCACTCTCAAAAGGCTGAGTTCTAGGAGGAAATTACAACCTTTAGAAACACCTTCGATGGCCCATGTTTCATCGGGGGTGGCTTTAATGCGACTTATAAACTTGATAAGTGGACTGGCTACCCTTGACCCAACCCTGTCGCTTTGTCTTTTCAATCATTTATCATGTCTCTCCAACACATTGATATTTCCCCTCGATAAGAAGGAGAGCGTACTATTCTGGTATCTTAATGGTGTTATTAGTAATGGAAAGGATATACGAAAAAATTACGGTCTGAATCTAACATAGCCTGGTAAAGTTGGATCCAGGGAGATTAGCTACACCAGGATTTATCCCCCATCTCCTTCTTTTTCATTAAAAAAAAAAAAACACATTGATATTCCACTCAAATGCTAAAACTTTATGTTGAGCAATCAGCGAGAAAGCTAAGTTATGGCTCAACTAGACCATTTTTTATTTTGCTATAATTGGGATGATGTCTTTCCTGATGTTTGTCAAGAGGTATTAATCAATCATTTTTGGATTACTCTCCTATTCATCTCTCTTATCTATCTCTTCCTATTAAAAAAAAAAAAAGCCCTTTATATTTAATAAAAGTTGGCTCTTAGATGAATCCATCAAGGATGTGGTAGTCGCTACAGTTTAGAATTCTATTTTATTCTAATGAAGTGACCATAAATTTAGTGTTGAAACTACGGATTTCCAAAGCTACTCTTTAAGTCTTGGGTTTCTAAGGTGGAGGAATTTAAGTGAAAGATGAGAAATTGACCTCTCTCTCATCCGGTGGAAAGGAAGCAAGATTGTTCCTTGAAAAAGATCTCTTCAAAATTTGTTAAAAATGAAGAGATTTATCAGAAATAAAGGTCAAAAATATGTTGACTCTGGTTTTGATTATGACAAAACACTTAAGTATATTTGAGTACTAATTATGCATTAAGTGTGTTAATCAGTTATAGGTACTCAAGATTTGAATTTAGAGAAGTTTCAGCACTGGTGCAGCCAAGTGTCGACTCATGAAATCCAAGTATCGACTCATGAACAGTGAAATGTCGACTCAAGGCCTGAGACCAAACAGGATACAGAATATGGTGATTTCAGGAGTTTGGTCAAGTATCGACTCACGGACTCAAAGTGTCGACTCACCATAAGAAGTATCGACTCACTAGTGCAGAGCAGAAGACTTCAGAAAAACATCTTTGATCAAGTGTCGACTCAAGGAAATGAAATGTCGACTCCAGAAAATGAAGTGCCAACTCACGAGGGTCAAGTGTCGACACTTGGACGTAACAGCTAGTTTTTCTATAGTGCAAAACTTTCCCAACTTGGCTCCAATGGTTAGTTTTTCCTCCCTAACGGCTACAAACGGTCATTTAAGGGTTGGAAGGTTATTTAAGCACTTAGGGAAGCAATTCTAAATGAGGGAAGAGGATCCATGGTTTGAAAGATAAATCCTTTGGTTTTCAAGTGAAAATATGTAAAGGATATTTTAAGAATCCAAGATGTTGAGCCTTCAAGGATTCAAAGAGGAGAGGGAGCTTCCAATAGCAACATCTTCAAGCATCCATTGAAGCTTCTACAACATGGAGACAAGCTCAACATCAACAATCAATGTGCCTCAACGAAATATTTGCTTTGTAAAAAAAGCTTTTTATTTTCATTCTTATATTATTGTATTTAGGTTGATGGTGAGCCTTGAAAAAACCATCAAAGTTGTTGGTGAGCCTATGTGATAAAAACCAACAAGGATTTTGACTTGTTAGCCTTCAAAACAAGTTGGATTGTTGGTTTGCCCGGAAAACCATCTAGGTTGTTAGTCAGCCCGTAAAACCAACTAGATTCTTTGTTAGCCCGCAAAACCAAGGAATTTTTGGTTAGCCCGTGAAAATCAAGGGATTTTGACTTGTGAGCCCGGAAAACAAGTTGGCTGTAATCTTGGTGATTATAGTAAATTTCTAAAAAAACTTGGGGAGTTGATGTAGGTGCCTTGGAGTACACCGAACCATTATAAATTTTTATGTATTTGTGATTGTTTTTATTCTTGCATTTATTTTTTTATTTTTACTGTATTTTATTATCATGATCTCACAAACACATATTTTGAATTGGCATATTATTTGAAGTATTGTGAAAAAATTTTAAAGTCCAATTCACCCTCCCTCTTGGATTACATCATCACCCTGGCCTACAATCGGTATCAAAACCCGAAACCCAAAATCATTGGTATCAGAGCCCGGTACTCTTTTTGAAAATCTAACGGTTTTGAGTTAAATATTATGGCAGTCCAAGATTGAAAATTTAAAAGTTTAAAATTTTTGAAAAACTTTAAAAAGAATTTACAAATCATATGTTGAGGGAGAGTTTTTGAAAAATTATTTTTAGATCATATTTTGAGGGGAGCTCAATATTTTTCACTGCTACATTGCTCTATTCTTATTGTTAATCTTTTGGAGCATGTTATATTTATTTTTGAGCTTACCTTGTTTATATACTTGAAGATTTTGTCATTATCAAAAAGGGAAAGATTGTTGACTCTGGTTTTGATTATGACAAAATACTTAAGTATATTTGAGCACTAATTGTGTGTTAATCAGTTATAGGTACTCAAGATTTGAATTTAAAGAGTTTCAGCAATGGTGCAGCCAAGTGTCGACTCATGAAATTCAAGTGTCGACTCAAAGTGTCGACTCATGAACAGTGAAGTATTGACTCAAGGCCTGAGACCAAACATGATACAAAACATGGTGATTTCAGGAGTTTGGTCAAGTGTCAACTCACAGACTCAAGGTGTTGACTCACCAGAAGAAGTGTCACTCACCAGTGCAGAGCAGAAGACTTCAGAAAAATATCTTTAATCAAGTGTCGACTCAAGAAAATGAAGTGTCGACTCACGAGAGTCAAGTGTCGACACTTGGACTGTAACGGCTAATTTTTTTGAAGTGCAAAACTTCCCCAACTTGGCTCCAACAGCTAGTTTTTCCTCCCTAACGGCTACAAACATTTATTTAAGTGTTGGGAGGTTATTTAAACACTTGGGGAAGCAATTCTAAAGGAGGGAGGAGGATCCATGGTTTGAAAGATAAATCCTTTGGTTTTCAAGTGAAAATATGTGAAAGATATTTTAAGGATCCATTTGTTGAGATGTTGAGCCTCCAAGGATTCAAAGAGGAGAGGGTGCTTCTAAGAGCAACATCTTCAAGCATCCATTGAAGCTTCTATAACATAGAGACAAGCTCAACATCAACAATCAATGTGCCTCAACGAAATATTTGCTTTGTAAGAAAGCTTTTTATTTTCATTCTTACATTATTGTATTTAGGTTGATGGTGAGCCTTGGGAAAATCATCAAGGTTGTTGGTGAGCCTATGTGATAAAAATTAACAAGGGTTTTGACTTGTTAGCTTGCAAAACAAGTTAGGTTGTTAGTTAGCCCGGAAAACCATCTAGGTTGTTGGTCAGCCAGTAAAACCAACTAGGTTCTTGGTTAGCCTGCAAAACCAAAGGATTTTTATGAGCTCATGAAAACCAAGGAGTTTTTGGTTAGCCCATGAAAACCAAGGAGTTTTGACTTGTGAGCCCAGAAAACAAGTTGGTTGTAATCTTGTGATTATAGTGAATTCCCCAAAAAAACTTGGGAAGTGGATGTATGTGCCTTGGAGTGCACCGAATCACTATAAATCTTTATGTATTGTGATTGTTTTCTATTCTTGCATTTATTTCTTTATTTCCACTGCATTTTATTATCATGATCTCACAAACACATGTTTTGAATTGGCACATTATTTGAAATATTGCAAAAAAAACTTAAAGTCCAATTCAACCCCCCTCTTGGGTTGCATCATCACCCTGGCCTACAAAATAGATGAATAAAAGAAGGTGATAACAACACCTTTTTTTTTACTATAAGATTGCTATATACCACAAAAGCTGTAATTATATTTCTCAAATCATTTGGAAGGATCTTTATCTGGATCTCCATTCTCTCAGAAATCCATTTTCCCGAGTAGAACTAAGAGAGCTTGCTTTTAGTTTTCATGGTGATAAAGGTCTTGGACCATATGGCTTTATGTGAGACCCGGTGTTATTGGGCCATTTTTGGGCTGAAGTCGGCAGCCCTTGCCGACTTCAGTTCGATGCTGAAAAAAAGAATGAAAACAGGGGATGGAGCCCTTGTTTATCCAACCGTTGGGCCGGAGATCACGGAGGAAGGGCGTCAGGGAGTTGGAACGATCGATGGAGGAGTTGGAGAGGGAGTTCGACGGCATGGGAAATAAGGATTTTTTCCTATAAATGATGATTCCCTTGCATGTCTCGGTCAATTCTGAACTCCTACCTCTGGTGGCCCCCAAAATCCAACACCGACTTCATTGGTAAGTTCTCCTTCCTTTGTCTTTCTTTCAAGCAAGGGCATGAGCAGAGACAATGGCGGGAGTTGTCTCGTGTTTTTATTTTTGAGATTTTAGGTAGGTGGCCGGACGGTCGTTGAGATCATCGCCGGTCCCTTCCTTTCCCTCCGGCCATCCTTCTTGACGAACGATCATGGAGATCTCCACTGTCGGTCGGATCCGTTAAGCGGATGGGCTGGCTCGGTTGAGCAGAGGGGAGCAACAGGAGATGGGTTCGTGAGAAGAAGAAGAAAAAAAAATGAAATGAGGGCCTTTGTTTTCATGGGGAAGAAGAGAGGGGAGTAAGGAGAGGAAGAAGGAAAGGAGAGGGAGAGGAGAAGAGGAAAGGAAGAGAAGGAAAAAAAAATATGATGAGAGGGGGGCTGTTCGGTGAAGAGGATGGAGAGAAAAAAAGAGGAAGGAGAGAGAAGGAAGAGAGAGAGAGAGAGAGAGAGAAGGAAGAGAGAGGAGGAGAGAGAGAGGAAGAGAGAGAGAGAGGAGAGGAGAGGAGAGAGAGAGGAAGAGAGAGGAGAGAGAGGAAGAGAAGGAGGAGGAGAGAAGATGAAGGAGAGAGAGAGAGAGAGGAGAGAGATGAGGAGAGAGAAAAGAGAGAGAAGGAGAGGAATTCCGGACCAGGATTAGAATTGGATAAACGAGAGTGTCCAATGATAATTTAGTTTTCTTTTTAGTTTTGAAATAGAAATTAATTATATATTTAAATTATTGATCACGATCGTCGTTGTCCTTGGAAGATCAGGTCTAGTGTTTGAATTGTACGTAGTTGATGAATACTCTTCGATAAGTTATCTTGATCTCTGATATTATATGCCAAATATATTATGTATTTATGAAATATTAAATACATGTAATATATTTTAATTTGTATTGGATTGTATTTGAATTGCATTGGGTTGCATGCATTATGTTGGTGTTGTCACTCTTTAGTTCGACTATGATCAAACGAGGACTTAGTCTTCTTTTGGACCTCTAGCGGGGCTATCACTGGTACATGACCGTTGAGCGGTATGTGACATAGGAGCTAGTTGCCTTATTTTAGCCATGCATGGTAAGCACATGCTGAGGATGCATGTTTCTCGTATGATACTAAGAGCTATTTTTTTTTTGGACCTCCAGTGGGGCTATCACTGGTGCATGACCGATGAGCGGTATGTATACACAGGATCTAGTCTCTTTCGGGATGAGCCATGGGCCGATCATGGCCATAGTCAGATATACTAGGAGAGTAAAGTAAATGGTTGACCATCCATAGTCGTGTCGGTGTCGGTTGAAATTAAGTGTATATATTTGCATCATGTTGCTGGTTATATTATTATATTGATGGACATCTCGTTGTATGATGTGTTTATGCTTGTTGATTTTTATTGGCATATTTATATTGTATATTAGAGATGTTGATAACTTATTGAGCCTGTATAGCTCACCCTTGTTTTTTGATGTTTTTGTTACAGATACCGAAGATCAATTGGGCTTTGGGACCGGTCAGTGAGGAGCTAGGATTTAGATATTAATTTCTGAGTTTTTGTTAAATTTTAGTTGAATTTTATCTGTCTGTTAACATTTATGAGAAATTCTATAAATAAATTTTAAAAAAAATTAGTAAAATTTGTTCCTTACCACTATTTGGATGTCGAATTGAAGGTTAGGCCTGGCATGATCTCTAGGGTGATACCTAGGGTTGTGCAGCCAGTTGCATAGCCGATCCTAGTTCTAGATTCGGGATGTGACGGAGTGGTATCAGAGCAAAGATTTAAAATCAAGATGACCTAGTTAGTGAGTGGGATAAAATTAGGGTTTTGATTGAATATTTTGGAAAAATTATCGATACTGAGAATTTATTTAATTTCCTTTGATAGGTGTATGTTATAGTTTCAAGGATTTTGTTAAGTGTAGAAGGCTTGCACAAATAAAATGATAAAATTCTTCTAGCTTAATTTTTGGAAGGATATCATCGAGGCTAGATAATGGATATATAGAGGTATATTTTGAGTTATATTATGGAATTGATTTTGAAATAATTGCAGATTGTGATACAAGTGATTAGAAATTAATAGATGGTTATTAAGGCATAACTGAATGATGTCCAAACTTGGATCATAATCATTTGAGACTGACATAAGTGAATAGGATATAATTTTAATAATATTGAAATTTAGGTTGTGATCAATATGGATTGTACTTTAAGAGATATTTAGATTTAGCATTATAATTAGTCAGAATATGATAAAAGTTGCAAGACTAAATTCGAAGTTTGGATTTCTAATACTTAGATATTGTGCATAAGATCTAGAATATAATTTTTGTAGAAATTGATCTTGGACGAGGCTGAATGGTTGATACTATTTGATCATGATAAGTAAACATACTATTGAAGGGCTAGTAAGATGTGTTTTTATCTCTGATAAATGAATTTGACCGAGTTTCAGAAGTGTTAACCTGGAAGTATAGTGTGTTATGTTATACTGGATGTGTATATTCAATTCTTCATTGAATGATGTTAGAATCCTAAACTTGATATGGATAAAGATCATGATAGCTTGTAGGTTTGTTGTTAATTAATGGATTGTAAACTCTGGGATTATTGCAAGAAGATATTTAGGATGAAGATTATGAAAAAGTTAAATGATATTAAGAAGGAGAATTTTTCGATGAATCTATATAGGGATTGTTATTAAAAATATGTAATGAAAACTATGTTTGGGATAATGATAGATTTGTAGTTTGCTAGTGGTGGATTTAATGATATTATGTGGACATGGCATGCATATTTGGTAGAATCTTTGATGATGCGGGATAAAAAACCAAAACTAAATTACTGAAATTAATAACTAATTAACAGAGAAAAATTAGAAACTAATTTTTTATTTTTTTCATATTTTAAAGATGACTTCAAAGGAGACGATGAAGGAAACTAATTCAATTACCCACACAAGTAAACCTATAAAGCAATTAAAAAAAACAAGACCTGGTGGTTGAGAAACCATCATAAACTAGGATCTATTCAACGAGTTAGAAATTATGAGATGAAAAAAAGTTCAGTTGTACCAACGAAGATCGCTCTCTTGATGTAGATCTGGCAGGACTCTTAAGATCGTAGTGACAGGATTTCGAGATCTTGCTTCCGGGCTCCGATCTTCCACACGATGCTAGTTCCGAGGCAAGAACACCTGATCTTGATTCCTGTTCACCTGTAACACTCAACAAAGAAAGAAACATGAATTAAAAGCAGCAATGGAAAGGAAAGAATGAAAGAAAGGAAGGTTTAGAAATGGTGGATTTGGATTTCTTGATGGCTGGATAAATAGGTCCTCACACCCCGCGATGTTCCGTAGAACAAAGGAAGGGCCTCCCACCCCGCGATGCACATAGCGAAGGAATAAAATTTGATAGAATTTGTTGTATATTGATGAATAATTGATGAATTACAAGGGGGGCTGGTGGGGTATTTATAGACTCCCAACCAATGATGTAAGGGACACAAACACTAGTCTTGTGCTCCCTTGGACTACAACTCCTAGAATCCTACTCTGGGTGTCTTGGACTCTAGAGTCTGGATGATGTGGTTGTCTGCTGGTGAGGGACTCCTCAGTCTGGATTGAAGAAGACTTAAGAGTTTTGGTGAAACTCTTGAGTTTAGGAGATTTAAGCAGCTTCCATCCTGATTGCTTGAAACTCTTGAAGTAGAAGACCATCGAACCTTCTCCCCTTAAGTGATTAAAACTCTTAGGACTCTTGCTTGAAGTGGGCGACAAGAAGAAGTGATTTTGGCATGGAAAATTGAGTGGGAGGGTGCCATCATGGGGAGTCCTTCTGCTTTACTTATCTCAAAAGGATGGCGCCAATCTTGTCTTCATTTGGCCAACCAAAAATAATAAAACACATGGCATGTGGGATGTCCAAACAAAAGTGACATGGCATGTGTTCTTGTCCCAAAATGAAATGTCCAAATGGTGTTGTCCCAATGATATGTGTTGATGTCCAAATCCTTGAAAAAATGGTGCCAAGAAGAGGTTGTGACTTGGGCTAGCACATGAATTGTCTTGAGTCTTCAATTGGGTGCACATGGGATGCTGTCTTGGGTCCCCTCTTGTAATACAGGACTCAATGACTCAACTAATTACATGGACTCAACTAAATAATAACTAATTGAATCAACCATACTTAATTAAGCTTTTAAATTAAAATCCAATTAAATTTGATAAAAAGGGCTAATTAATTTGGACCACTAAGATTCCAATTGGATATATAGGGTTTGACTCAATTGGGATTTCGACTCAACTTGGACTCAACTTGGCAAAAAGGGTTTTATCCCAAATAAACAAAACCCTAATTATAGTTGGTAAAAAGGGTTTACCCTAACTAAACAAAATAATAAAATTTAAAATAAAATATTTATATGGTAAATAGGGTTGGGTTCAGGGTTTTACTCACAGGTGATCCACAGGAATATGGGTTCAACCTATCGATTTCTTTTAGCCCTGGTGCCCGTACCAATTCTCCCCGGGTGGGAGAAACTCGACCCTGTCAAGTATGAGTCAATTCCACTATTATAATACTCTAGTAAGTTATGGGCAACTCTCTGCAAGTCCTCTCTGGTGATCCAAGAATCATCAGACTCAGGTCATCCTTGCCAACGACCAGATATTGCTGGTAATCTTTGCTCTGGGTAGCAATGATCTTGTCATCCAAGATCCGTTCGATCTTGTCTCTCCGGGCTGGTGGTATGGCAGTGGACATACTTGGGTTGGTTCATTCTCAAGGATTGGATTAGGCCCAAATGGCTCACTAGGAATCAATGTTGGCTCCCTATACTCGATAAGGTTTGAAACATTGAAAGTAAAGTTAATGCCTAGTTCAGGTGGCAATTCAAGCACGTAGGCATTAGGTCATATTTTTTTTAATTACTTTGTATGGTCCACTACTCCGGGCATATAACTAGTTCAGTCATAGCCTAACCATAACAAAGTCTCCTTCATTGTATTCTTTGAGTCTTCTCTTGAATTAACCATATGATTCTTATACAATTGTTTAATATATTGTGCATATGACTCTGTAAATATCTAATAAACTCAACTATGCATTTTTAATGAAAAAAAATTATTTATTTATTAATTAATAATTATTATTATTATTATTTTGTCTTTTATTTTAAGTCCCTAATTTTAATTCTGTGCCTGACCCTTGGTCGGTGGGTGACATGCAGATGAAAACTTGACATGCACTCATAGTAGATGCCATAAGGTTCTCCAAAAATAAGTGGCAAATCTAATAAGGTCAAAGGACTGATGAAACATACTAACAAGGTGTAACCTAATGGTTCTAGAAACATTGGAAACATCAGGGAAGGGTAGAAAATAAGAAGTAGATTCGGGTGTGACTTGGTAGGGTAGGAAATAAAAAAAGGGTTCGAAGATTGGTCCTAGACTAATGGGGTTGACATTAAAGGTTTGGGGTATTTCTATAGTGTATGCCTTATAGAAGGATGGGTCACTAATCTTAGGGAAGAGATCTTCAATTGGAGTCAAAGGGGTGACTTCAGCCTGAGGGTATCGGATTAAAGAAATCATGTCCTCAATAGGCTCTATGACTTAAGTCTCTTCTTGTGTTTTCTCAGGTAAAGTCTCAACAGTAAGGTTAGGTTTTTCTTGGATCTCTTTTCCTAAGGGTCCTACCAGTATAATTTCAGTTAAGTTATGGTCATGGTCAACTAACTTTAGGCTAGCTTTAGTCTGAGTATGGTCAAGATTATCTAACTCTGGGTTGGATTTAGTTTGGGTACCTATCGGGTCAGCTAATTCTAGGTCAGCTATAAGTATCTCCTCTTCTTCCTTATACTCTTCTACTAAGCTCACATCAGCTTTATAAACTTCTACTACAATGGTAGCTTGGTGAACCAATGGGGTAGTAGAGGTGGGTCGATTAAGGGGAGGTGGACTAATTTCAAGGTTCTGACTAGTTGTACAAATCTTATTGGGTTCGGGTTGACTAAGCAGAACCTGATTAATACTTGGCTGGTACCAAGGGGTACTAATCCTATGGGGTTGATGGACTATGGGTTCCTCCTGCCCATAGGATATGGACTCGTAGGATCTGGGTTCGTAAGATAGGGGTATGTACTCAGATACAAGCTTGGGTCCGTAACTGGGTCTTTGCCATTGTTCTAGAGGTCTCTTCGAACTAAGATCCCAGATTAGGACATGGCGAGGAGCTATCCTAGGGTTGGGTGGTGTGGGTAAGGGTGTCTCAAGTTTAGGCTTGGTATGGGTTTTTCGGATCCTTTCTAGGTTTTCTAAATGGTCATCTAGTCTGTCAAACTGTTAGGAATTGCATTCCAAAGCCAATCATCTAGGCTGTAGACGGTTGTGTTATTTTGTATTTGTATATGAATTTTTAATAATAAATAAAAGTTATTTATTTTTGGCTGTCCATCATTTTACATTTTTCTGTAATAAACTTTTATATGATGGAGCCCTTAGAACTACTTTATTTTGATATAGAGAGGATATATCAAGTAGTTCTTAAACTGGTTCACAACCAAATGATACATTGTTATAGGACGACAATGTATCAAGTATAGGTTATTGTATGTCACATTTGTTGGTTATCCTCTTAACCAAGAAGTGTGGAGACACTGGTGTGACATACAAGTGAAGTGTATGACATTTCACTGAATGTGACCATCTGCAGAGCTCCCTTCTGCCAAAGGGTTGCTCGCGAAGGGATATGGGTATATGTGTCCCTCAGACCCGAGGTCACAATGGCAGCTTACAAGCAACTCACTGTACTTTGGTGCCGGATTACCTGGATTTATAATCCAGTGATGGAAGGTTTCTGGGTGCAGTCAAGTACTTGTAGAGCAGTGGTGGATCAAGATGGAATTGACCTCTCCAAATAGTTTAGAGTGAATGATTCACTATATCTCAATTCAGCAAAACCTTGGCCAGGGTAGTTCTTGTGAAGAGTCACGGAACTTGTGAGGTTGAGACATAATTTGGATAAACTATATTAGGGTTGGCAGTCTAACCCTAGGTCATCCTGAGCATTGTAAGGTCAAAGGGATGAATTATGTGGCAACCATATGCCAGAGGTTCTTGTGAGGTGCTCAGCATGTTCGACCTATCCAGACGTCGGATATCATTGCTAGATGAGGACTTTGATTGGTACTGAAAATATTCCAGTGCTACCGTTTAATGTTCGAACCTATGGGGTCACACACCATAGAGAATTTCTATATGATCTTTTGGGCTGATCAATGATTGAGAATCGTTTGCCATCACCTGAAGTCAATTTGGTTGACTTTGCTCCAAGTGTCAATACTTGGATTTTTGCAGGTGTCGATACTTGGTGAAGTGTCGATACTTGGCAATTTTCGAGTGTCGACACTTCCTGTGACGAGCAGAAATTCTGGGAGGTTTTCATGGAGATTTGTTTGGGTAGGTTTGACATGGTTTGAATTTTGAATTCAAACCAATTTTGGCTCCAAACCTTTATGGTATGAAAGTCATACTTGCCCAAATGGGTTAGACCCATTTGGCATGCCCATGATCCTCTCCCCCATTCTCTCCTCTCACCTCTCCTCCTTCCTTCTTCTCTCTCTCCCTGCTGCCCCTATAAATATGAGATATTGTGGTGGCTACTGGGGTTAGACATACAAGGGCAGCAACTATTTCTTGGAAGAAAAAGGTTGAGAAGAGTGAGAGCTTTAGGGTTTGGGTGTGAGCCACCTAGCAATCAAGCTAGATCTTGGGAAAGAGTTTTGGAAAGGGGTTCCTGCTCTCTTTCTTGTCTTCCAGGAAGAAGAAGTTCAGCCCGGATCCCGAAGAGCTAGCACTCCGAGGGAGTTGATCGGAGTCGAGCCCAGGTGTGGACATCCTGTAGAGGCCAGACGCTTGTGTGGCTCGAGCGCCCTCCTCCTCCTCAGAGCTCTTCACTACTTCTCTCCATCACTCGCCGAGGTATAGAGGTATGACCTTTATATTTGTGTTGTTTTTGATGTTATATGAATGCTAGGTTTTTGTACTAGATCCTGTTGCAGGCAGATCGGTAGATGTTTAGATCCATCTATCGAGCTTTCCGCTATGCATGTCTTAAAATTATTTTAAAATACATATTCTCTGCTCTCTTTTCTTGCATAATGTATGCTAGGTGTAGGTGTTTTTCACCTTCAAAACCTATTGTTTATTTGGGTATATTATTCAGTGAAGGTCTTAAGGAAGGTTTCCATAGTGGACTCCATGGTCAAACCAGACTGGGCTAGATTTGAGGCTACAAGTATTGGTCTCCTAATCTAGGGGTCATGCAATGCAAACACAGAGACAAGACTCGGACTTGGGTTTTCTAGACCTAGAGCTCAAGTAGAATGGGTCAGCTCAAATTATAGCCAATGCAATCATTACCCTATCCACTGGCTAGGTAAGAGGTGGGTTCATAGGAGGCTCCCCCTGCTCTCGCAGGGTCCTAATTAAAAACCACAAAATCACTTAGGGCATTTGCCTCTAGACCTCTAGCCTTAGATACTATATTCAGGTAAAATCAGAGGATTGGGTGCACTAGCTTACACACAATACTTGGAACCCGACCTGTTGGTGTCCCTAGCTCACTAGAGTAAATTAAATATAATTAATTTTAATTAGGGCTAGGACCGATGCAATGGTGGTGATTGTGGGCTAAGGAAGGGTGATAAAATCCCTCCCTTATGTACATATTGAATGCCCTTAAATTAGGTTTAAATGATGCACACACAAGATGAAACTTTAATATGCAAATAAGCAAAAATAAAAGAAAATGAAAATTAATTATTTTTTTTATAAAACCAAGATATATTCTACAGATAAGTATCTAATATTCAGTAAATATTAAATATATAAAAGACTTTACCAAAAGAACCCTAAACTTGTTGAAATTAGCTTTGCTGAAAAACAGGGCAGAACTGTTCTCAAGCAGTATTTCGGTAGGCAGAAAATCTATAGACCCAAATAATTCATAAGAAAATTATGAAAAATACTTTCAATTATAGGGAATCCAGAAAAATAAAAATCAGACTTTTTTGAGTTACTTACATATAGAAATAATTAAAATAATAGACTATATACTAAGATGACCGAGATGTAGAAATTAAAACCTAAAGTTGCCTATCTCTTCATTTTCTTCTTCAAGGGTCAATTCATAGCAGCACCCCTATACACCATAAGAAATCCCGTTTGAATGGAAGGTGAGGGTCTTGCAACCCTACTTTTTTCTATGACCATACGGCCATGGTGAAGCACCCGATCGGAGTACTTAAAGAAAACTAAGTTGCAAAAAATTTTAGCACAAGAGTGATTAAACCCTAGTTTAACCATGCTCTGATACCAAAACTGATGCGGGATAGAAAACCAAAACTAAATTACTGAAATTAATAACTAATTAACGGAGAAAAATTAGAAACTAATTTTTTTATTTTTTTCAAATTTTAAAGAAGACTTCAAAGGAGATGGCGAAGGAAACTAATTCAATTACCCGTACAAGTAAACCTATAAAGCAATTAAAAAAAAAATAGGACCTGGTGGTCGAGAAACCACCATAAACTAGGATCTATTCAACGAATCAGAAATTATGAGATGAAAAAAAGTTTAGTTGTACCAACGAAGATCACTCTTTCGATGTAGATCTGATAGGACTCTCAAGATCGTAGCGATAGAATTTCAAGATCTTGCTTCCGGGCTCCGATCTTCCGCATAATGCCAGTTCTGAGGCAAGAATACCTGATCTTGATTCCTGTTCACCAGTAACACTTAACAAAGAAAGAAACACAAATTAAAAGTAGCAATGGAAAAGAAAGAATGAAAGAAAGGAAGGTTTTGAAATGGTAGATTTGGATTTCCTGATGACTAGATTAATAGGGCCTCACACCTCGCAATGTTCCATAGAACAAAGGAAGGGCCTCGCACCCTGCAATGCACATAGCAAAGGAATAAATTTTGATAGAATTTCATTGTATATTGATGAATAATTGATGAATTGCAAGGGGGCTGGTGGGGTATTATAGACTCCCAACTAATGATGTAAGGGACAAACACTAGTCTTGTACTCCCTTGGACTACAACTCCTAGAATCCTACTCTTAGATGTCTTAAACTCTAGAGTCTGGATGATATGGTTATCTGCTGGTGAGGGACTCTTCAATCTGGATTGAAGAAGACTCAAGAGTTTTGGTGAAACTCTTGAGTTCAGGAGTTTTAAGCACCTTCCATCCTGATTGCTTGAAACTCTTGAAGTAGAAGACCATTGAACCTTCTCCCCTTAAGTGATTAAAACTCCTAGGACTCCTGCTTGAAGTGGCCAACAAGAAGAAGTGATTTTGGCATGGAAAATTATATGGGAGGGCGCCATCTTGGGGAGTCCTTCTGCTTTACTTATCTCAAAAGAAGGGTCCCAATCTTGTCTTCATTTGACCGACCAAAAATAATAAAACACATGGCATGTGGGATGTCCAAGTAAAAGTGATATGGCATGTATTCTTGTCCCAAAATGAAATGTCCAAATGGTGTTGTCCCAATGACATGTGTTGATGTCCAAATCCTTGAAAAAATGGTGCCAAGAAGAGGTTGTGACTTGGTTTAGCACATGGATTGTCTTGAATCTTCAATTGGGTGCACATGGGATGCTGTCTTGGGTCTCCTCTTGTAATACAGGACTTAATGACTCAACTAATTACATGGACTCAACTAAATAATAACTAATTGAACCAACCATACTTAATTAGGCTTTTAAATTAAAATCCAATTAAAGTTGATAAAAAGGGCTAATTAAATTGGACCACTAAGATTCCAATTGGGTAAATAGAGTTTGACTCAATTGGAATTTGACTCAACTTGGCAAAAAGGGTTTTATCCCAAAATAAATAAAACCCTAATTATAGTTGGTAAAAAGGGTTTACCCTAACTAAACCAAATTAACAAAATTTAAAATAAAATATTTATATGGTAAATAGGGTTGGGTTCAGGGTTTTACTCACAAGTGATCCACAGGGATGTGGGTTCAACCTGTCGATTTCTTTTAGCCTTGGTGCCCGCATCATTTGATGGTTTATGTTAGTAGTCTTGGATTGGATTATTTGATCCTATATATATTGGAGATTATTGGATATGTTAAACTCCAAGTTAAATTTAAGATTTATGATAAAATTTTGATTATGCTACTGATGTTTCATTTAGCGAAGAAATGATATTGAAAGATTTATATGGGTTTAGTCTGTGAGGGATATCCTTATCAGAAATTCATCTAATGGAGTTAGAGAATTTTAAGGTTTATATCAGAGTGTGCAGCGGAAGTGTGGTGGACTAAAAATATTAGGATTAAATTAAAATATATTATGATAAAAGAATAGGAGCTCTTATTAGGATTACCGAATTTTAGACAAATGAATCATGTGAGTATTAGATCATGTATATTTGAGTTTTGGAAGCCTTAGGTATTTTTTTTTTAAATTTCGAGGATGAAGTTTTTTTTTACGAGGGGAGAATGTGAGGCCCGATGTTATTGGACCATTTTTGGGCTGAAGTCGGTAGCCCTTGCTGACTTCAATTCGATGCTGAGAAAAAAAAAGAATGAGAGCAGGGGATGGAGCCCCTGTTTATCCAACTGTTGGGATCGCTGGAGATCACGGAGGAAGGCCGTCGAGGAGTTGGAACATTGGAGAGGGAGTTCGACAGCATGGGGAATATGGATTTTTTCCTATAAATGATGATTCCCTTTCATGCCTCGGCTGATTCCGAACTCCTACCTCCGGTGGCCACCGAAATTCGACCCGACTTTGTCGGTAAGTTCTCCTTCCTCTGTCTTTCTTTCGAGCATGGGCATGAGCAGAGACGACGGCGAGAGTTGTCTCGTAATTTTATTTTTGAGATTTTAGGTAGGTGGCTGGACAGTTGTTGAGATCATCGCCGGTCCCTTCCTTTCCCTCCGACCATCCTTCTTGATGAACGATCGTGGAGATCGCCGCCATCGATCAGATCTGTAAGTGGATGGGCTGGCTCGGTTGAGCAGAGGGGAGCAACATAAGATGGGTTCGCGAGAAGAAGAAAAAAAATGAAATGAGGGCCTTTGTTTCCATGGGGAAGAAGAGAGAAAGAGGGAAGAAGAGAGGAGAGGAAGAAGGAAAGGAGAGGGAGAGGAGAATAGGAAAGGAAGAGAAGGAAAAAAAAACATGATGAGAGGGGGGCTGTTCGATGGAGAGGATGGAGAGAAGGAAACGGAAGAAGAAAAAAAAAAAGAAGAAAGAAGAGGAAAGAAGGAAAGAAAAGAAAAAGGGAAAGAGGAAAAAGAAAAAAAAGAGAAGAAAAAAGAGAGAGAAAATAAGAGGAAGGAAAGAGAAGAGAGAGAAGAGGAGAGAAGGAAGGAGAGAGAGGAGGAGAGAGAAAGATAGAGGAGATAGGAAGAGAAAGGAGAGAGGAGAGAGAAGGAAAAGAGAGGAGGAGAGAGAAAGATGAAGGAGAGAGACAAGGAGAGAGGAAGAGAGAGGGGGAGAGAGAAAAGAAAGAGATGAAGGGTTAAATTCCGGACCAGGGTTAGAATTTGATAGACGAGAGTGCCCAATGATAATTTAGTTTTCTTTTTAGTTTTGAAATAAAAATTAATTATATGTTTAAATTATTGGTCAGAATCGTCGTTATCCTTGGAAGATCAGGTCTAGTGTTTGAATTTTGCATAGTTGATGGATACTCTTCGGTAAGTTATCTTGATCTCTGATATTATATGCCAAATATATTATGTATTTATGAAATATTAAATGCATGTAATATATTTTAATTTATATTGGATTGCATTTGAATTGTATTGAATTGCATTGGGTTGCATGCATTGTATTGGTGTTGTCGCTCTCTAGTCTGACTATGATCACATGAGGACCTAGTATTCTTTTGGGCCTCCAGCGGGGCTATCGCTGGCACATGACCATTAAGCGGTATGTGACACAGGAGCTAGTTGCCTTATTTTAGCCATGCATGACAGGCACATGCCAATGATGCATGTTTCTCATGTGATACTCAGAGCTATTTTCCCTTTTGGGCCTCAAGTGGGGCTATCACTGGCATATGACCGATGAGCGATATGTGTACACAGAATCTAGTCTCTTTTGGGACGAGCCACGGGCCGATTGTGGCCATAGTCAAAGGGACTAGGAGAGTAAACTAAATGGTTGGCCATCCATAGTCGTATCGGTATCGGTTGAAATTAAGTGTACATATTTGAATCATGTTGCTCGTTATATTATTATATTGATGGACATCTCGTTGTATGATGTGTTTATGCCTGTTGATTTTTATTGGTATATTTATGTTGTATATTAGAGATGTTGATAACTTACTGAGCCTGTATAGCTCACCTCTGTTTTCCTATGTTTTTGTTATAGATACCGAAGATCAATTGGACTTTGGGATTGGTCAGTGAGGAGCTAGGGTTTAGGTGTTAATATCTGAGTTTATGTTAAATTTTTGTTAAATTTTATCTGTCTGTTAACCTTTATGAAAAATTCTAAAAATATTTAAAAAAAAAAAAAATTAGTGAAATTTGTTCCTTACCACTATTTAGATATCGAATTGAAGGTTAGGCCTAGCATGATGTCTAAGGTGATACCTAGGATTGTGTGGTCAATTACGTAGCCGATCCTAATTCTGAATTCGAGACGTGACACTTTAACATGTATTTTTCCCAATACTTACGAGATCTTCTTTCTCCTAATCTTTTTAACCTCCTCAGAGCATAATTTTGATATCTCTAGACTAAACTATACATATCTTGGTCTCATTTCTAAGAAAGAGGCTGTGTCTTCACCCTCTAAACTTCTGACTAATAGCATTAAAATAATTTTGAAAGTTTTGGCCAATAGGCTTCAGCAATTTATGAATTCTTTAACCGATATTGCATAAATTGCATACGTAAAAGAGAGATCTATTTCGGACAATCTATTGACTGCTTATAAAACCATTCATTTCTCAAAGAAAGTTCATATTAAAACTAATACATGGAAATCAAGGGATAGCAATCTATGAAGAATAAAAGGAAAAAATATTATTATGTCATTCCAATCCAATAGAAGAAAAGGTTCGAAAATTATCTTCAATTTGGATAAAATTGAGTATGTGTTGCCCAATGAAGCAATCCAAGAGAGGGATAAATTAGATTTTTTAAAAACTTAAAATAAGTATGTCTTAAATTTTGAATGTAGTGAAGTGATTGCATTGTAAATACATATATGCTGAGTGAAACTATATGCAATACTCGAAATGAAAAGAAAAGGAGAAGAGCAAAGCATACAAATACAAGCTTTTATAGTGGTCGGTGTACTCCAGGTACCTATGTCCACTCTTTAAGAATTTCTTGAAAATTTTATTATAATCCCTCAAAATTATAGCTGATTTATCTTCTGAGTTCACAAATCAAACTCTTATTGGTTTTCCAACTTAGGCTCATCAATATAACCTTATAACAAGCCAACCCAAGATTTACAATATAATTCAAAAGCTTGGAATAGTCTATCCCTTAGTTTCAATCCTCGTGAAACTAGTTACAACTCAATAACCAAAGTACAAAGAATGAAAGCCGAAGAGCTTTCCAAAAGAGCAAAGAAAAGTCGAAGAAGCTCGTTGGTAGATGTTCCAGTGGTGACTAACCCATCCGGCCCAGACATAATGATGGGTCCACTTGAAGAAACTAGTCCACTTCAGGCATACATGGGCCCGGCCAGGTTGGCACCTCGGTCGGCCCACTTCGACCATGCCTGGAGCCCAGCTTAGCCGGGCTGGCACCTCGACCAGGTCGGCAGCTCGGCAGCCTTTCCTGGAGCCCAGCTAGGCATGAAGGGTAGCCAACTTTGGCCTACAAAGCTCTCCGGATCAGTCCGGCTCCACTTTGCCCGGCCCAAGCATCATCAGGAAGAAGCCACGTCCAGATCAGTGCCTCTGCATGCTCTTGCCCAGCACAGAACAGCATACCCACACCAAGGTACCGCGCACATGCCAAGGTACCGCCCGGAATCCCTTCGAACGTGCATCCATGGCTCCACTCCGCCCGACCTCGCCCGCATGGCACACCCCCATGACAGGTCGGCGGTCTCGCATGGCTCCGGCTCCTCCCGGTCGAACTCCGGCAAGCGAACCCCCCTCCGGCTCCGGCGCAGCTCGGCGCGCCCACGGGACCCTAGCTCGGTCCGCACCTGCGCCGCTCGTGAAGCACCTGCGTGGGGTTCCTCTGCCCACAACAGCAAGGTCTTCGGTGCCCGCACCCCACTCCGGCTCCACGTCCCACTCCGGCTTCACGTCCGGTGCCCAGCTCACCCCCGATGGGCCTCCGCCTCACCTCGGTCCGATTCAGCGGGCGGAGGAGTCAGCTCCGTCCGATCTCACTGGCACGTCCCGACTCGGCACCTCCGAGCTCGGCACCATGGCACGCCCAGGGCAGCGCGCCCCCGAGCCCCAGCTCCTCCAGCTCCGGCCCTGTACCGGCCCGATGCGACCCCACTGTGGCGGCTCCCAGCTCAGCAGCACACGTGGCTCCGTCCGCAAGGCTCCGGCTCAGCTCGGCACGCCCGCGGTGCGCTCGTGGCATGCCCGTAGCGGTCCGGCTCCCGTGGCCCGGCACCTCTGGCACCGGTCCGGCGTGACCTCGCCCGCACCTTGATCCTGCTCCTCCGGTCCGGCCGTGGGAGAGCAGCCCGGCATCCCGATCTGATCTGGCCTTGCCCAATGGAGAGCAGGGCATCACGCCCGTGCTCAGCTCCGCACCAACCAAGTCCAGCATGCCCACGGCACGTGCCCAGTTCGACTCCGGTGGCTCCCAATCCATCGCGCCAGTCTGGCTCCACCCCGCGAGGCTTCGCCCATGCTCAGCTCCGATCTGGCAGGACGCCTGCCTCAGCTCGGTGCTCTCGCACCCCAGATCTGCCTGCTCCGGCCCCAGTTCGGTGGGTTCCACTTGGTTCGGCACTCCTACGCCCCGGGCCTTTGACCATGGTGAGCCCCCGTGCTTCCGCCCCCTCTGGCTCAGCCCAGCAGGACCCCAGCTCGATGACACAGCACCTCAGGACCGGCTCCTCCAGCTCCGACCCGCACGGCTCCGGTTCCTTGTTCGCCACCGGCGCCCAGTTCAGCCATTGCACACTCATTTGTGCATGGGTTCGTGCATGAAGCCCTCGCACCATGGACATGACGGTCCGCGTGCATGGAAAGGTCTCGCGGGCCTTCTCTCGGTCCGCATGCCCACATGGCAACCTGGAGCGGCATCCCAGTCGGCTCGGCATTTAGGCATCCCAGCCCGGCTCGGTCATCGGGTACACCGCACAGTTTGGTCTCATTCAAGTGGGCCCAGTGCATTTCCCGAGAGGCCCATCCACGTGGGCTCGGCACTCTTTCCAAGGATCCCCCTCCACGTGGGCCCTATGGCACGCTGCCTGACACGCCGTCTGCAAGGAAGGTTTGCATTTAAGTTTCCTAAACTACCGTTTACGCTAACTAGTGAATGGTTCCATGCCCAAGGTACTGTACCCCTGCACCAACTTCCTGAACCACCCAGAAGAAGAAGGTTCACCAACCCATCATGGCCTCACAGGCTATCCTAGCATGATAAGTCTACATCAAGACCAGCACGCCTCCCCCGAATGATAAGAGCCATTCGTCTACACAAAAACCAGCGTAGAGGTAAGGGGAGGTAAGTAAGAAACAACACACTCTCTTCGCTATCACCCTCTGGCAGCAGAGAGTCCCCCAAGCTCTTCGCCTCAGAGGTCTCTTATTTCCTTCGATCGTCCCACTGACTTGATCGTCGGAGTGCCTCTGCCAGAATCCCCGGCGCAGGTCTTCCCTATTTTGCAGGTCTGCCCGACAGAGGGACAATACGGTGAAGATTTCTCCCACCGGAGAGGCCCACAGGAAGACCATGACACAGTATCATGCCCCTTCATCCCTACAACTACGAATATGTTCCTTTGATCATCTCCGTCCGACAAGCCCGGTGACGTTGGCAGGGAGTCCACTCACCTAGGCCACGTAAGAAGCTACATGACAGGCGATCTAGGTGGCAACAATAGAATCTTTGAGTTATCTTCTTCAATGAAAATGATTGCAATGATTACTAGTTATTAAGAATTGAAGGCACACTCTTTATAAATAAATATTTTTTTATTTCTGAAAGTTAGCTCTTGGAAGATTTTCTTGGAACTAAACTTTTTCTAAGTTTCTCTTGCTTCTTCAATGAGTTTGGTGAGGAATACATACATCAAAGTCTTTTAAAAATAGTGCATGACCATTAAAGAACAAGAACTAGCCATTTGATACAATCTCTAACTTTCTGCAGTTCTAAAAATATAGTCGTTATTGTGCTATCAAAAGTTAAAATGTCAATACTTGAATCTATGAGTTGACACATTGAGTCAACACTTAAGTATAGATGTTGATACTTGGACTATTCTGAAAAATACTACTCTTTAAAATCACCCTATGATATCGATACTTGGACGATGAGTCAATCTTTGAGTGGATATTTGGAATCCAGGTATCGATACTGCAGGCTGCCAAAAATCTAGCTTTTTATTATTTTCTATGGCTTCGATACTTGGTGCATGAATTGACCTGTGAGTCGACATCTTGAGTCGATACTTGAATAATAAATATCAACACTTGGCATGTCGGCTGAAACTTTATATGCCACTTTTTTTTTTCTTTTCTGAATCTTTTCTGAAGGTTGACACTTAAAATCCTTGAGTCGATACTTGACTTGTGCCACTTCAAAAATGTGTGCCAAACTCTAAATTTTGAAATCTTAATTTCTTCCATTTTAACCTTCAATTATCTAATGAGATGCTATATTCTTGGCTTTTCTACATGTGAAGACATCCCAAAACATGAATTGACTTATCTAAAGGTTGATCATTTGAGTTCAACCTTTATAAGTTTAAAGGATATTTGAAATATTTATCTCACAACTCCAACAAATAATTAGTACCTTATATATATTTAATATTTTTTTATCCATCAAAATCAAGATCGGAGTCAACAATCTTGTTCGTTTTGATAATGACAAAATTTTGAGTATATAAGCATAAAAGCTTAAAGTATCAGAGTATGTGGGTCATGATTATAAATTTTGATACCATAATAAATTTATTTTTAGTTTCTTTGAGTATTAAAGTGATTTACTAACAATGTTCCTTAAGATTTTCAGAGTAAAAGCATATCAGAATATAATTATCTAATATAAGCTGAAGTATTAGAGTATGAACTTATATATCAGGGCATTGATATGTTAATTTCAAGAACAATCTCTTAAATATCAATATTTTGAGCAATTTACCTACATATTGGTAATGTATCAATACATACATCAATACATCAAAGCAAGCAAATAAATGTTTCAATATGTTTCAATATGTATCAAAATGGATCGATATGTATTAGAATGTATCAAGGAGTGCTACAAATATATGGGGGCAAAAGCAAAAGATGTGATTTTCTCCCCTTTCACATGTAAACAAGCAAACTTCCCCTTTAACATGTAAAAATATAATTTACTTTTATTATATGCTTATATACTAATACTTCTACTCCCCCTTTTTGTCATTATTCAATCAATCAATACAATGACATAAGTTTTTACTTATTATTAACACTTCTACTTTCAATTTTTTCTTTTTATTTTTGCTCTCCCTTTTCACGAACTCCCCCTGTTTATGTGCATCATTAAGATCAATTCACAGAGTATCAGAGCATGGAGAAATGAGGATAACATAGAAATAGTAATGTATCAAGGCAAACAACAAAGAATAAGAAGAATTCATTTACATAGATCCTCAAGATGAAGAAAAACATGAAGTATATATATAAATATAATGGTAGTTTCATTACAAAATCGATATTCTACAGACATCAAGATAGATGTTCTACAAACATTATAGACAAGATACAATCAATGTAAGATTATGAGTCATGCTTCTGGTCCTATGAGATGGACCAAAGCAATAAAATCCTGGAGTGTAAGATCTTATGGTCCTGGTAGTCTGAGTCCTAAGAAAATGGTCAACCAAAGTATGGTCTGAGGAAATGGATGCTAAAGGATCGGGATTGGCTATTGGTATTGGAGAATCTACTATAATTGGAGGATCCACTAGTGCTAAAGGATCTACTGGTGCTGGGGGATCTGCTACTAGTGAGAACTGGTCCACAGGTGGTGGAGATGGTAGAGAGTTTGGTGGAGGATCAGACCGACCTACTGGAGCTATGACTAGAGCTAGGCACTAAATGGCAGCTAATATCTCCATAAAACCTATCTTCATATGCTCAGTAAGCTATCCCAGAGCGTCACTAGTGTGAGTCCTAAGGAGATCCATCTCAATCTGCATTCGATCAACTCTGATGAATAATATATGAACATCCTCTCTGACATACCAACTATAGAGCTGACCTTTCCTCGGTATCACCACCTGTCCGAGCTCTCGGAGGAGGTGCTGTGCAAGTCTTGGGGTCATCTAAGCTGGTGCCTCGATGTGTGCAGGAGCAAGGGGTGCATGCAACTTTGATTGCTCCACCTCATCATCATCATCATCAGTTGGCTCTGCCTTGTCTGCACCATCATTAGCAACATCATTAGGTGCTGGCTCAAGGTACTACCTTGGCATCTTGATCTCGTCCTCAGAATCAGGATCTGCCTCTTATCCTAAGCCTCTCTTGATCCATCTTCCACCAACCTTCCAGTACCCCATGCGATGCAAGAACCGGTCATTATATATGTTTGTGTGTAAGAGCTCCTTGAAGGCCTTGCCCTTAAGTGGAATATTAAAAGTATGGAACACTCTCATAAGCCCCATCCCATAAGATAAGCATAGTCATTGACTGGTCGCTGCCTCATGTATTTGATGTGCCATTATCCCTGGGAGATTGACTATCATCCTCCATGCCAAGGCAGTCATGAGCATCAACTCCCACTCCATAATAACATCAAACCGACCAGTTTTTGGTACAAGAATGCAAGCAGTGATGTGATGAAGTAACCACATCTCTATCGAGAGCTAGTTGGCGACCATAATGGATACGCTTCTGACATCCTCTCTCTCCAAGCTACAATTAAATCCCTCAGTCTTGTCACCTAAGCTATCACAGTCATGCCCGAACGGGGATATCCCACACTCTGCCAAGCATATGTCTTGTCACTAGTAGCTGGACTCCCCTGACCTCCATAATCCAACCATCTCCTCCTCCCCGAACGGGGATATCCCACACTCTACCAAGCATCTGTCTTGTCACTGGTAGCTGGACTCCCCTGACCTCCATAATCCAACCATCTCCTCCTCAAGCCATAGAGCGATAGAACTCTCGGATGAGATGTGTGTAACATCTCTCAGTCATCAAACAAAAATCCTCATATCCAGCAGCTCTAATCCACTCACCAATGGAGAATCCCTCCTGATCAAGATAACTAAAGTCAATCCTTCTACCACTTGCAATCACCTTCCCAGACATCCTCTTAGCCGTAGGTGAAAGAGGTGGACAAGGGCAAGTCTCTTTATGCTCCTCCGAGTCATGTCGAGCCTTGGATTGATGCTCATATCCATGAGATTCACTCGGTCTAGCCCTTTTAGATTGGTGAACAACTTATTTTTGTGGCCCCATTCTTCAAATCGAACAAAGATGATGAAAAAGATCTCAAAAATAGAAGGTTAAGATATTAGATCTAATAGTAGAAGGGACAAAAGAGGATTTTTTTAGAAAGTTTAGAAATGGAAAATAAGAAAATAGAATGAAACAAAGGTTGTTATCAAGCCCAATTTAAAATAGGTTTTTGTTGGTGAGTTGATACTTGCATTTTATCCAAGTGTCAACACTTCAGTGAGTCAACACTTGACAAAATCTCTAGTGTTGACCTTCAAAATTTTTCAAAAATACAAGAATTTTTCTATAGAAAGAGGAATTCAAGAGAGTTTCAAATATCATATGAGTACAAGAAGGATTAAAAAAATGAGATTTCAAATTAAATGAGATTTCTAAGGATTAAACTAGAGAGAATATAAAGGTTCTACTTGAATGAGTCTATCACTCCTAATTCTTCCACAATCATGCAAAATCAATCTTCACTAAGGGATTTGGTAAAAATGTATGCTAATTATCTATTAGTATATACAAAATTAAATAATATATTATCATTTTGTACATGATCTCTTATAAAGTGATGTCTTATTTCAATATATTTACTTTTTGAATGTTGAACAGGATTTTTAGTTAAATAGATTGTACTTGTATTATCACATCTTATAAAAATCTTACTTAGTTTAATGCCAAAATTTTTGAGTTATTATTTAATCCATAAGATTTGAGCACAATAACTTCCAACTGCTATATATTTGGCCTTGATCATAAATAATATAACTAAATTTTATTTTTTACTAAATCATGAGATTAAATTAACTACAAAAAATTGACAAGATCTACTAGTGCTCCTATCTAACTTACATCTAATAAAATCAATATTAGAATATGTAATAAGCTCAATTAAAGATTATCTACAGTACTATAAGCCAATGTCAATAGTACCAGATAAATATCTAAGTATGCATTTAATAGCTAATAAATGAGACTTTTTAGGATTTGACTGATATTTAATATATACGTAAACACTAAATATGATATCCATTCTACTAGCAGTGAAATATGGTAAAGACCAATAATACCTCTATATAATTTTTGATCGATACTCTTACCATTCTCATCTTTGTCAAGCTCACAAGAGGGACTCATGGGTGTGCCAAGCAATTTAGTTATCTCCATCCCAAACTTCTTTAGAATCTTTCCGGTGTACTTTGCTTGGTTGATGAAGATTTTCTCTTTATCTTGCTCGATTTAGAGTCCAAAAAAAAAAAAATAGTACAACTAAATTTTATTTTTTACTAAATCATGAGATTAAATTAACTACAAAAAATTGACAGGATCTACTAGTGCTCCTTTCTAACTTACATCTAATAAAATCAACATTAGAATATGTAATAAGCTCAATTAAAGATTATCTACAGTACTATAAGCCAATGTCAATAGTACCAGATAAATATCTAAGTATGCATTTAATAGCTAATAAATGAGACTTTTTAGGATTTGACTGATATCTAACATATACGTAAACCTAAATATGATATCCGTTCTACTAGCAGTGAAATATGGTAAAGACCAATAATACCTCTATATAATTTTTGATCGATACTCTTACCATTCTCATCTTTATCAAGCTCACAAGAGGGACTCATGGGTGTGCCAAGCAGTTTAGTTATCTCCATCCCAAACTTCTTTAGAATCTTTTCGGTGTACTTTGCTTGGTTGATGAAGATTTTCTCTTTATCTTGCTCGATTTAGAGTCCAAAAAAAAAATTAGTTCTTCCATCATGCTCATCTCAAACTCTTCCTGTATTAACTTGGCTAACTCTTGATAAAGAATTTCATTAGTGGCATCAAAGATTATATCATCTATATATCCATTTTAGAAAGTACTTTTAACATCCATTTAAAATAGCTTGAAATTCATGAAATATACAAATACAAGTAATAATCTAATTACTTCGAATCTAGTAATAGGAGTAAAGGTTTCATTAAAATCAATGCATTCTTCTTGATTATATCCTTTAGCTATAAGTGTAGCTTTGTTTTTAGCTATAACATCATTTTCATCTAATTTATTTCTAATTACCCATTTAGTTTTAATTATTGAGATATTAGATGATCTTTCTACTATAGTCCAAACTTTATTTCTTTCAAATTAGTTTAGTTCTTCTTGTATTACACTAATCCAATTAAAATCTTTTTCGGCTTTTTCAATGGTTTTAGGTTGTTGACCCCATAAGTGATTTTAATGATAACGAAACATTGGTGCATGCATTTATTTTACTAACAACTCTTCAAGTGGTTTACAAGTTTTTATAGGATGCATTCATTGCTCAAATTTCAAATTCTACATTTTCATTTCTTATTTTGAGTTGTGTTGTAATTGTATATTGTAAAGAAGAATCCAAAGAAAAAAGTTAAGAAAGATCATAAAATTGGGTTACTTCTAAATATGTTTCAAGCTTTATGTTTCTTTGAAATATGCTGAGTTTGAAGACATCTTGAAGTTTGAAGACTTGCTGGATGAATACTGGAGAAAGATTGAGAAAATCACTAAAACATTCATCCGAGCCGACTCGAAGAGAAGAGAGCCGACTCTGGCATATGGCACGCATGAGGATTCTGGCATGCAGATATCCGAGCCGACTCTAAGGTGAAGGTGAAAAACACTTACACCTAGCATACATTATGCAAGAAATAGGACAGAGAATATACATTTTAAAACTATTTTAAATCATGCACAGCGGAAGGCTCGGTAGATAGAACTAAACGATTTACCGATCTTTCCATAACAAGACCTAGCATAATAATGTAGCATGCGTATAACATCAAAAATAATAGAAGAACATAAATATAAAGGTTATACCTCTATACCTCTGAGAGTGCAGGAGAGAAGCAGTGAAGGGCAGTGAGAAGGAGGGCGCTCGAGCCACACTCGCGTCTGGCCTCTACAGGATGTCCACACCTGGGCTCGACTCTGATCAACTCCCTCAGAGTGCTAGCTCTTCGGGATCCATGGGCTGAACTTCTTCTAAGAAGACTGGAATGAGAGCAGGAACCCCTTCCCAAACCTCTTTTCTAATATCTAGCTTGATCACTAGGTGGCTCACACCCAATCCCTAAACCTCTCACAAAACTCTTCTTCTTCCTCTCTTTTCTCTGTGTTGTAACCCCAGCAACCACTACAAAGACCTCTATTTATAGGAGCTGCCATGAGAGGGAGAAGAAGGAAGAAGGAGAGATGGAGGGAGAGAATGGGGGAGAGGATCAAGGCCATTCCAAATGGGTCCAACCCATTAAGATAAGTATAACATTCATACCATAAAGCCTTGGAGTCAAAACTGGTTTGAATTCGAAATTCAAACCAGGTCAAAACATGCAAAGAAAGCTCTCATGAAATCCTCCCAGATTTTTGCTTATCACAGGAAGTGTCGACACTCAAAAATGGCCAAGTGTCGACACTTGACCAAGTGTCGACACCTGTAAAATTTCAAGTGTCGACACTTGGAGCAAAGTCAACCATATTGACTTCAGGTGATGGAAAACGATTCTCAATTGTTGATTAGCCCAAAAGATCAGATAGAAATCCTCTATGGTGTGTTACCCCATAGGTTCGAACACTAAACCGGCAGCGTTGGAACATTTCCAGTACCAGTCAAAGTCCTCATCTAGCAATGATACCTAACGTCCGGATAGGTCGAAGATGTAGAGCACCTCACAAGAATCTCTGGCATATGGTTGCCGCATAATTCATCCCTTTGACCTTACAATGCTCAGGATGACCTAGGGTTCGACTGCCAACCCTAATTTGGTCTATCCAGATCATGTCTCAACCTCACAAGTTCTGTGACTCTTCACAAGAACTACCCTGGCCAAGGTTTTGCTGAATTGAGACATAGTGAGTCATTCACTCCAAACTATTTGGAGAGGTCAATTCCATCTTGATCCACCATCGCTCCACAAGTACTTGACCATACCCATAAACCTTCCGTCATTAGATTAGAAATCCAGGTAGTCCAACATCAAAGTACAGTGAGTTGCTTGCAAGCTTCCATGGTGACCTTAGGTCTGAGGGACACATATGCCTGATGTGGTGAGACCGCTAACGTGGGTAGCTGATAGGCGCCACATTAAAGGAGACCGCCACGATGGACGCCAAGGCAACACCCCAGCCCGGACCACTTTGCTGAGCTGAGCAGAGCTGAGCCCCTTCAAGGAGATGGGTCGAGCTCCGTCCTCCGCTAGGTCACGCCCGCAAGCTCAGGATGCCTAGGCCAGAGCCGTCCACCACCCTCCAGAGCGAGATCCTCGGAGGCTAGTGCCCTGTGGTCGAGGTCGAGCTCAGTGCTCACCCGTCGATGAGGAGCCTCTCCGAGCGCGCGCCCTCTAGACTGGGTCCATCCTCCGCCCTCCAGAGCGAGACCCTCGGAGGCTAGTGCCCTGCGGTCGAGGTCAAGCTCAGTGCTCACCCACCGATGTGGAGCCTCTCCGAGCGCGTGCCCTCTGGACCGAGTCCGTCCTTCGCCCTCCAAAGCGAGACCCTCGGAGGCTAGTGCCCTGCGGTCGAGGTCAAGCTCAGCGCTCACCCATCGATGTGGAGCCTCTCTGAGCGCGTGCCCTCTGGACCGGGTCTGTCCTCCACCCTCCAAAGCGAGACCCTCGGAGGCTAGTGCCCTGCGGTCGAGGTCGAGCTCAGCGCTCACCCATCGATGTGGAGCCTCTCCGAGCGCGCGCCCTCTAGACCGGGTCTGTCCTCCACCCTCCAGAGCGAGACCCTCGGAGGCTAGTGCCCTGCGATCGAGGTCGAGCTCAGCGCTCACCCACCGATGTGGAGCCTCTTTGAGCGCGCGCCCTCTAGACCGGGTCCGTCCTCCACCCTCCAAAGCGAGACCCTCGGAGGCTAGTGCCCTGCGGTCGAGGTCAAGCTCAGTGCTCACCCATCGATGTGGAGCCTCTCCGAGCGCGCGCCCTTTAGACTGAATCCGTCCTCCACCCTCCAGAGTGAGACCCTCGGAGGCTAGTGCCCTGCGGTTGAGGTCGAGCTCAGCACTCACCCGCCAATATGGAGCCTCTCCGAGCGCACGCCCTTTGGACTGGGTCTGTCCTTCGCCCTCCAGAGAGAGACCCTCGGAGGCTCATGCCCTGCAGTCGAGGTCAAGCTCAGCGCTCATCCACCGATGTGGAGCCTCTCCGAGCGTGTGCCCTCTAGACTGGGCCTGCGCTCTCCCCTCCTCCACCAAGATGACCACACGAGCTCGGAGCACCCAGAACGGAGCAAGCCCTGCCATCCCAGGACACCGGTAAGCCGCTCGAGGATTATGGAGCGGCGCCTCCCATGCCGCCATGACCACCTGCCCGGCCATACTTTTAGGAGGATGGGCCAGCCAGAAAGCATGAACCCCTAGGGCAGCGACCCCCGGATCGAGGCTCTGGCAAGCTTCCCGAAACGGAGTGACAGGAGAGGATGTCATAATGAATGGAAGCTTCTCCTATCACCTGTCAGGAAAGGTGTCCCATCTATGGCACGGAGTCCTACCGCACACACCTGCCAACCCAGCGAGGATCCCGAGGAAAGCTCCAAACGACCAATTTTCAACTACAAAGAACAATCGACACCCCCAAAAGGGGAGAGGTAACAACAATAATCCACAACCAACACAAGCGCAAGCTTGACCAAGAGGGCGAAGCGCCACCACCAAAATCACAGCTGAGGGAAAATGAGGGAAACAAGGAGAAGCAGAGTAACAGGGAACCCCTCTGTCCCCGCTATCATTCTCCCCCTGCAACGTTCTTTCCTTCACTCACATCTTTCACTCCTAGTACGGAGTCTATCAAGAGGGGCCCAACCAGGAGGATCTGTTCCCCTGGATCGTCACTGACTTGATCGTCGGAGTGCCCCCGCCAAAAACCTCGGCCCGGGTCACTAACCCCTGTTTCGCAGGTCCAGGAGCAGAGGACCGACAGGTAGCGAAGGGAGCGCACTCCGGCACCAGCAGCAGCTACGGGCCACGATGGTCTTGGCGGCAACAAATTGGCATGCCAGATGGGGGGACAAACCCTCCATCTATTCACAGACAAGCAAGGCGGGAGGATGGTGACGACAAGGGCAAGGGAAGCTTCCACCAGTCGTGCGGGGGACTCCCCCTCTAGGGGGAGCCCGCACCTTCAATAAGCAGAGCCACCCGCTCCGGTCCAGCCACCTCCACTAGAAGCCCAGCTGACTGTACTTGCCCAGCAGATGCAAGTCTTTGCCATGGCAGTGCACCAGCTTCAACACCAGCACCGGTCTGTGGCCACCCACCAGCAGCCAGGGACCCCGGCGACCCATGATGCAGCTCCCCGTGACAGCCTGCGCTCCTTCCAAGGAAGGCCATCGCAACCGTGGGCCACCACCGACAACTGGGGCAGCCATCAAGGTCCGGCGAAAAGACAACGAGCCGGCTCTGCCGACAGGGAGAGCCGCTCACCAAATCTGGGGCGGGAGGTGCCCAGACCCCACCGAGGCAAGAAAAGTAAGACCCTCTGCCATAGGTGCCATGCATCCATGTCACCTTCTCCGTCTCCTTTGGCGGAGGGGTCCACTAATGATGCCATCAAGCACGCGGCGGAAAGGCGCCTGGAGGAACATGAATGCAAGCTGGCGGAGTTTTCTCGCGGGTTTGCTAGCATGCAAGGCTCCGCTAGTGAGCTAGCGGGCTACGACGCCCGTCCCCCATTCTCCCAAGAAATCCAAGCAGAGCCGATCCCGCACCGATTCCAGATGCCGCAGGTGGATCCTTATGATAGGACCACTGACCCCCTATACCACCTGGATAGCTACCGGACCCTCATGAGGGTCCAGGGGGCCACCGATGCTCTCCTCTGCATCACTTTTTGCTACTCTCCGAAAGGCAGCCCGAGTGTGGTTCACCCGTTTGGAGCCGGAGAGCATCAGCTCCTTCGCCCAGCTAGGGCAGAAGTTTGTGGCCCACTTCGATGCTTGCAGGAAGTTGCCATGAGAGGTAGATAGCCTCTTCTCCATCTGACAACAGGATCGCGAGCCCCTGTGGGACTACGTGGCCCGCTTCAAGGCCACCACGTGGGAGATCTACAATCTTGAAGAGCCGGTCGCCATGCTGGCACTGAAGCGAGGGCTCAGGACCTCTCGCTTGACCTACTCGCTGGACAAGAAGCCCTCCAAGACCTACTCCGAGCTCCTTCTTCGGGTCCAAAAGTACATCCACGCCGAGGAGGCGGACCGTACGAGGCGGGAGCTCGATGGAGGACCCTTGAAGAAGTCGGCCCCTGCTGAAGTGTCCGAGACCCGAAAGCTAGCACCCCAGGCTCCGAGCTCCCGGAAGGACTGGCCGAGGCCGAGAGGGACCCCTGTCCCTGAGGAGAGCTACACCCCTCTCCTCGCCCCAAGGACAAAAATCCTCATGGAGATTGAGGGTGAGGACTACCTGAGGTTCCCACCTCCGTTAAGGACCACCACCGGCCGTGACAAGATGAAGTACTGCCGCTTCCACCGTGACCATGGCCACGACACCGAGGAATGCCGCAACCTCAAGTGGGAGATTGAGGAACTCATCAAGAGAGGCTACCTCAAGAGGTTCGTGGGGGGCAGACCTCAAGCGAAGTCCTAGGTGCTCGTCGCTCTCCCACTAGCTCCGGCCATCGACAACCGCCCCACCGAGAAGCCAGTGGGCATGATTTCTTGGGGAGCTGTCCGTGCATCCAAGAGGACCCGGGGGGCAGGGGAATCTAAGAATGTTCTCCCCTTTATGAGGGAAGGAGAAGATGGAGAAAAAAATATAAATAATGATGCTGTGGTCGTCGAAATTATGATCGCGAAGCACCCTATAAAGCGTATCATGGTTGATAGTGGAAGCTCCACAGACGTGTTTTTTTATGATGCCTTCTCCAGAATAAATCTCTCCCCCAATCAGCTTAGGCCCGTGCACACCCCCCTTGTTGGTTTCACGGGTGATTCTGTGAGAGTAGAAGGAGAAATTACTCTCCCGGTCACTGCCGGAACCCCATCTCGGCAGAGCACTGTCATGATGACCTTCACGGTTGTAAGGCTTCCTTCCGCCTACAATGTGATATTGGGTCGACCCGAGCTCAATCTACTCAATACCGTTGTCTCCACCAAGAGGCTACTTGTACAGTTCCCGACTCTCTATGGTGTCGGGGAGATGAAAGGAACGTCCCAGCTGGTGTAGCATTGTTTCCAAACTCTCCCTGGGGCCAAGGTCCCTCAGGACAACCCCAGTGCGGACGACCTCGACCAAAGGGCCCAAGACCCCAGAGGAGGCTCGGTCGAGCATCTACTTTCTTTTTCGTGCGGAGATGACCCCATAAAGATGGTGCAAATCGGAGCCTTGCTACCTGAGGAGGAGAGGGCTCAACTACTGGGATTCCTGCGGGCAAATGCGGATGTGTTCACCTGGATGGCGGCAGACATGCCAGGTATCCCCCCTAACATCAACCTAAAGCACAAGCCAGTTTGGCAAAAGAAGAGAAGTTTTGTCTCGGAGAGACAGGCAGCCATCAAAGAAGAAGTTGACAAACTTCTGGCCGCCGATTTTGTTCGAGAGGTCCAATATCCAAGCTGGCTGGCGAATGTAGTGATGGTTAGGAAGAATAATGGCAAATGGAGGATCTGTGTAGACTACACCAACCTCAATAAAGCTTGCCCGAAGGATAGCTTCCCTCTCCCGAAGATTGACCAGCTGGTGGATGCCACCTCGGGCCACTGGTTGCTCTTCTTCATGGATGCATTTTCCGGGTACAATCAAATCCGCATGCATCCAAAAGACGAGGAGCACACTGCCTTCATCACCGACCAAGGAACATATTGTTACAGGATGATGCCTTTTGGTCTGAAGAACGTAAGGGCTACCTATCAGCGCCTGGTCAGCAAGGTCTTCAAGGACCAGATTGGCCATAACATGCAAGTGTATGTGGATGACATTCTCATCATGAGCAGGCCGGGCTCAAGCCATGTAGCTGACCTTGCCAAGTCCTTCCATAACCTGCAGCAGCTTCAGATGAAGCTAAACCCGGTGAAGTGCGCCTTCGGTGTGGCGGCAGGAAAATTTCTCGGCTTCATGGTCACCCAAAGGAGCATCGAAGTAAACCCAGAGAAAGTACAGGCCATCATCGACATGGAACACCCGACCTCCAAGAAGCAGGTCCAGCGCCTGACGGGACGTGTCGCCACCCTCAGTAGATTCATCTCGAGGTCGGCTAACCATTGCCTGCCATTTTTCAAGGCACTGCGCAAGATGCACGACTTCATCTGGACCGAGGAGTGCATGACATCCTTCGAGGAGCTGAAGAACTTCCTCGCCTCTCCTCCGCTGCTCTCCAGGTCGGAGGAGGGAGAGGAGCTCTTGCTATACCTGGCGGTGACACTGGGAGCTGTCAGCTCAGTTCTCGTTCGCACAGACGAGGACAAATCTTAGAAGCCGGTGTACTACACCAGCAAAATCCTCCACAATGCGGAGATCAAGTATACTCGCTCCGAGAAACTCATTTTTGCACTAATAATGTATGCTAAGCGCCTTAGGCCCTATTTCCAAGCACACCCAATAGTAGTCGTGATGGACCAGCCGCTGAGGACTATCCTCACCCGACCCGAGACATCCGGGAGGTTGGCCAAATGGTCCCTGCTGCTCAGCAAATTCGACATAGTGTACCGATCGAGATCGTCGCAAAAGTCCCAGGTCCTAGCCGACTTCGTGGTTGAGTGCACCGGGTTCGCCGAGGAGCCAGAGCAGACAACAACGGAGCCCGGGCCAGGAGAAGAGCCCTGGATCCTCCACGTAGATGGAGCATCCAATTCAGGCGGGAGCGAAGCGGGCCTCATCCTAACCAACTGTGATGGGATCGTGGTGGAATGCGCCCTCCGCTTCAAGTTCACCGCAACCAATAACCAGGCGGAGTACGAGACACTCCTCGCAGGCCTCAAGGTTTCCCGCGAGCTGGGTGTGTAGGACTTGAAAGTCTTCACCGACTCCCAACTGGTTGCCGGACAAGTTTCTGGAGAATATGAAGCGAGGGATGCCCAGATGATGAAGTATCTGGAGTAGGTCCGTGCAAGCATGGCAGGCCTCCAACGCTTCAGCATCTTCCACATTTCTCGAGGGGAGAATGCACACGCGGATGCGTTGTCTAGGCTCGCGACTCTATCAGACTCGTCGCTGGGGCGCACCTACATCGAGCACCTTGAAAGTCCCAGCTACGAGAACCTGACGGAGGTACATCAAGTTGCCCCCGAGCCAAACTGGATGGACAAGTATATCCGGTACATCACCGACGGTGCCCTGCCAGAAGGCCGTGCAGAAGCCGCCCTCGTTAGGAAGAGCCTCCTGCATCGTCTTGAAGGAGGGCCAACTCTATCGCTGGTCTTACTCCTACCCACTCCTGAGATGCCTCAGGCTCGCCGAGGCGACCTTCGTGCTCCAAGAGATACATGAAGGCCTCTACGGGAATCACGTGGAAGGGAGGACACTGGCTTACAAAGTCCTCCACCAGGGGTACTTCTGGGAGACCATGAGGGAGGATGCTGCCGACTTCGTTAAAAGGTACGACAAATGCTAGCGCCACGCTAACATACAGCGTTAGCCAGCGGCACCGATCTCCCAGCTCTCAGCTCCTTGGCCCTTTGCCCAATGGGGAATGGACATCTTGAGACCATTCCCCCCAGCACCAGGGCAACGAAAGTTCCTGCTGGTGGCGATCGTCTACTTCACCAAGTGGGTCAAGGTGGAGCCGCTAGCTCGAATCGCGGAAGCCAATGTCCACCAGTTCTTCTGGAAGTCAATTATCCACCGCTGTGGGCTCCCCCATTGTGTCATCATCGACAACGGACGACAGTTCGACAACCACGACTTCGAAGGATTCTGTGCAGTGCACGGCATCCAACACCGGTTCACCTCGGTGGCTCACTCCCAAATGAACGGAGAAGCTGAGGTGACCAACCAAACCATCTTTCAAGGACTTCGAACCAGGCTAGACCAAGCTAAGGGCATGTGGGCAGAAGAACTCCGAGCATCTTGTGGGCCTACAACATAACGTCCAGGACGGCGACTAATGAAATGCCCTTCAGCCTCATCTTCGGTGCCGAAGCGGTCATCCCAGTTGAGCTCAGCGTGCCCACGTTCCGGGTACAGCAGTACGATGAAGCATAGAATTTGACTTATCTCGTGCTTAACCTGGACCTTCTTGAAGAGGCAAGGGACAAAGCTCGCCTGCGGATGGTGGCCTACCGGCAAAGAGTGGCCCGATACTACAACGCCCATGTCCGGACAAAAGCTTTCAAGCTTGGAGACCTAGTGCTACGGTGGGCGGAGGCGTCCCAGCCTACGGAGTGTGGCAAACTCTCCCCGAACTAGGAGGGCCCCTACAAAGTGGCTGAAGCCCTCTCACAAGGGGCCTACTACCTCGAAGACCTCAGCGGTGTCAGGTTCCCCAGAACATAGAATGCCTGCAACTTGCGGAAATACTATCAATAATGAAAATTCCAACAACATCCTCGAGCCCAGCTCCAGGATGCTGATCCAAGATCGGAGCTCAGACCTCCGGCCAAAGAATCATGGAGCCACGCCGCTCTCAACCAACAACATCTCCGAGCCTAGCTCCAGGACGTCAAAGAATCATCGAGCCACGTAGCTCCCCATTCAAAGCATCCCCGAGCCCAGCTCCAGGATGTCAAAGAATCATCGAGCCACGTAGCTCCCCATTCAAAGCATCCCCGAGCCCAGCTCCAGGATGTCAAAAAATCATCGAGCCACGTAGCTCCCAAACTCCAGGCATCCCCGAGCCCAGCTCCAGGACATCAAAGAATCTTCGAGCCACGTAGTTCCTAAACTCAAGCATCCTCAAGCCCAGCTCCAGGATGTCAAGGCACCTTCGAGCCAAGCATCTCTCAATCATCAACGTCCCCGAGCCCAGCTCCAGGATGTCAGCTCAAGACCGGAGCTCAGATCTCCGGCCAAGAGACCTTTGAGCTAGGCAGCTCCCATTCAACAACATCCCCGAGCCCAGCTCCAGGATGCCAGCTCAAGACCGGAGCTCAGATCTCCGGCCAAGAAAACTTCGAGCCAAGCCGCTCTCCATCTCAAACATCTCCGAGCCCAGCTTCGAGATGCCAAGAGATCATGGGGCCACGTAGCTCCCATCAACGCCTTGAGCCTAGCTCCAAGGTGCCAAAGACATGAGCCAAGATCTCAGGCAACCCCTGGGCCTAAGCCTAGCTCCACGTCCAGGAAGGCCTCGAGCCTAGCTCCAAGCCAATCAAGACTGGTAACCCCCTTCTCTGATCTCCCCACTTGAAAAAAAGACAAGAGGGGAAGGAAAGAAAGAGAACAAAGGGGGGAGCCCGGCAATCCCCTTCTCTGATCTTCCCACTCGAAAGAAGACGAGAGGGGAAGGAAAGAAAGAGAATAAGATGGGGGCACAACCAGCATCCTCTTCTCTGATTTCCCCACTCTAAACAAAAAAAAAAAAAAAGAGAGAAGAAGAAGAAAAAGAAAGAAAGGAGAGAGGGGAAGGAAAGAAAGAGAGAACAAGAGGAAAATACAGCATTGAAGCTACCACTTTCCACACTCAAGAGACCTCCGAGCCAAGCAGCCTTCGAGTGCCATCAACTTGCGCCTAGCTTGCTGGTGTCGAAGTCTAACAACTCAGGCCGACGCAAGGTGAGGCCCCCTCTCTGGTCTCCCATACATCAAAAAGACAGAAAGAGGACAAGGGGGAGTGAAAGAGAGGAAGAGCCAGACAAGAGAAATGATTGCAAGGGAATTTGCACTTTATTGGTTAAGTGTCAATTACAAACATTCTGCGGGCCCCCAACATGCCGGGTGGCCCTGCTAAGAATAGAAAAGTGCAAGGCATAAAAGGAAGCAGGAAATGACTACTTGCTAGCTGGATCACCGGCTGGGAGTCTCCATCAGCAGGGGATTCAGGTCGCACGGCTTCGGGCTCAGGTGGCACGGCCTCCTCGACGCCCACCTCCTGGTCTGAAGTGCCGGGATAGTCAAGACGGCTGCGGCCCTCGGCCGAGACGAACTCTTCGACCAGGCGGTGCAGGTACATGAAGCCTTTGAAGAAGGAGTCCGATGCCGTCTGTTGGATCTCAACGAGGAACTCCTCCGAGGCCCTGTACCTTTCCACCGCCTCCCCAGCTTTCTTCTTCGCTGCAGCCACCTCGTGCCTGGCATCCACAATCGACCTGGCGGCCTTCTCGGCTGCCCTTTGGGCCGCGGCCGACTTCTCCTCCTCCGTCACCAGCCAGGCCTGGAGAGACTGGGCGATACCCTTCTGCCGAGCTATCTCGGCGTCGGACATGCCCAACCGCCGCTCAGTATCAGTGAGGTCCTCAGACTTCTTCCTCGACTACCCCAACTCGTGGTCTAGGCTCTCCTGGAGCTTCTTTGCTCACCCCTTAGAGTCGACGAGCTGCCTCTCGAGGTCCTTGACCCGCTGGTCAAGCGTTCCCTCAGAGTCGGCCTTCTCTTTCAGATCGGCCTTCAATGACGCGATCTCAGTCGCCTGCTGCTGCTCAGCTCACTCCCAGTTTCGGCAGTAGCTCCTAATGAAAAGGACCTCAACACCCATCTGCATCACAAGGGAAGTCAAAAAAAAAAAACGGGGGTGGGGGAAGAGAGAAAGAGGATGGGGTTGCTTACCGTGTAGAGATGGGGGAAGATGCTGTCGATCACAGCCCCAACCGGCAGCCCATCCATCTCCTCCTGGTCGCATGGCTGGATGGAGAAGTCCATCATGCGGTAAGCCAGGGCACGGTTGTTGGCTAAGGAGCTCTCCAACCCTAGCTTGAACAGAAGGCAGCGCCTCGCCTCGTCTCTCCTGCTCTCTCGGGGAGCAGGTGCACCCATCCCTCCGGTAGTGGGACCCTCAGGAACCGGTCAAGGATCCGGCACCGTCATGGCCGGAGACCCCGTCGCAGGAGGAGCCCCAACCCGGGTTCCTCCTTCTTCGGCCCCAGTCACCTTCAGGCCTGGAGGGCGGGGCGACGCGACGGCAACAGCAGTGTCAACCCGGACGGTCACCTCAGGCTCCAAAACAGGGACTCCAGCTTGTGGCCCTACCCAACCTTCGGCCTCCCTCCTCGGAGCTACCGGCACCATAGGGGCAGACGCCGGCGCGCCCTCAATTCGGGCCCGCCTCGAAGGAGGCTTGGCAGCCGTCCCAATGAGCAGCCTCTTCTAGGAGATCGGCAACGGCTCACCCTCCGAGAGGACCGACCCTACATACAGGAGCCAAGAAGGTCAACCTAAGATGAAGAAAAGAGAAAATGCGGACGAAAAAAGAGCTGAACTCACCTGGCCCCGCCGATGAGTCGACCCTAGCGTCGAGAAGGTTTTGCTCCGACAGCAGGACTTCCAGAGAGGGGATCTGAGCGGTGTGAAGCTGATCGTAATCGTCCCGATCGGCTGCATCGACCGCGGAGATCCGGTTGGAGGACCGGTCTGGCTCGCTCCAGGTCCAGTCAACCCCCTCGACATTTGTAAAGAAAAATTTGCTCTTCCATCCCTTGATGAAAGAGGAGAGCTCGAATTTGATGCCCTTTGGGCGAGAAGACAGAGACCACCACCCATCCTCGGTCGGGTGGCATTTCAGGGTGAAGAGTGCCCTGAATAAGGAAAACCGAGCAACGAACCCATGGACATGGCAGAGTACAATAAAGGAGAAGATCACCCTGATGGCATTCGGGACCAACTAGGCAGGGACCAGGCGATAGTTATTCAAGACATATAAGAAAAAGGGATAAAAGGGGAATCGGAGACCCCCAGAGAAGGTCCCCTCGTAGAAGGCGGGATGCCCCGGACCACTGGAAGTGACCCGCTCCCCGGGGCGGGGGATCATGAGTCGGACAGAAGCCGGGATGCCATAGGTGTCCCGGATGGCCCCCAGCTCCGTGGCGGAAATCGTCAAAACGACCCCGCCCGGACCTGTTGACCGGACAGACTTAGGAGCTGATTCGAGTAGCAGGGGAGGACAAGTAGGACTAGAAGGAACAGCCTCCGACTCCCTAACGGATACATGGGGGGCAGGAAGGGCCGGTCTCATGCTAACCCTAAACTGTGCCCCCTCCGACTCCTCGTCGGAAGAGGAAAGCACTACCTTTTGGGTGAAAGATTCAGGACGAGACATGCTAGACTAAGAAGGAAGGAGCCTACCCCAGAAGGGAAGAAGGGAGAAGAACAAAGCCGGTCTAGACCCCTAGAGAAGAGAAGAACGGATGCAGATCATGGAGAAGGAAGGGTCTGGGCACTGCAGCAAGCTCAAAAGATTTGAAAGAAAGGAAACTTTGAGTAAGAAAATTTTTTCTTTTCACTTCGAAAGGGCCCATCAAATCTGCACTGTTACGACCCCCTCGCCAACGGATCTGCACCACGTGCTGCCCATCGATGAAAAAGGAGTCCCAGTCGCTTAGAATTTTGTACCAGCATTAACTACTCCTCGGGCATGGCCACGTGGCACCCCCATATTGGCCGGCAGGGCCATCCCTCGAAGCACCGGCGACTGCAGCCATCATTGCATCGAATTTTCACCTTTCCATGTCAGCATCACAGTTACTCCCTTCGCCCCGAGCACCGCGGACTAACGAGCCTCGGGAGTGGGAGGCAAATGATGTGGCGAGATCATTGACGTGGGTAGTTGATAGGCACCACATTAAAGGAGACCACCATGATGGATGCCAAGGCAACATCCTAGCCCGGACCACTTTGCCGAGCTGAGCTGAGCTGAGCCACTTCAAGATGACGGGCCGAGCTCCGTCCTCCACCAGGTCGCGCCCACAAGCTCAAGATGCCTAGGCTAGAGCCATCCACCGCCTTCCAGAGCGCGCCCTCTGGACCGGGTCCGTCCTCCGCCCTCCAGAGCGAGACCCTCGGAGGCTAGTGCCTTGCGATCGAGGTCGAGCTCAGCGCTCACTCATCGATGTGGAGCCTCTCTGAGCGCGCGCCCTCTGGACCGGGTCCGTCCTCCACCCTCCAGAGCGAGACCCTCAAAGGCTAGTGCCCTACGATCGAGGTCGAGCTTAGCGCTCTCCCGCCGACGTGGAACCTCTCTGAGCATGCGCCCTCTGGATCGGGCCAGCGCTCTCCCCTCCTCCACCAAGATGACCACACGAGCTTGGAGCGCCCAGACCGACGCAAGCCCTGCCATCCCAGGACACCGGCGAGCCGTCCGAGGACTATGGAGCGGCGCCTCCCATGCCGCCATGACCACCTGCCTGACCATACTTTCAGGAGGATGGGCCAGCTAGAAAGCACGAACCCCTAGGGCAGCGACCCCCGGATCGAGGCTCTAGCAAGCTTCCCAAAATAGAGCAACAGGAGAGGATGTCAGAACGAATGGAAGCTTCCCCTATCACCTATCAAGAAAGGTGTCCCGTCTACGGCACGGAGTCTTGTCGCACGTGCCTACCAACCCAGCGAGGATCCTGAGGCAAGCTCCAAACGATCAATTTTCAACTACAAAGAACAGTCAACACCTCCAAAAGGGGGGAGGTAACAACAACAATCCACAACCAATACAAGCGCAAGCTCGACCAAGAGGGCGAAGCGCCACCACCAAAATCACAACTGAGGAAAAACGAGATAAACAAGGAGAAGCGGAGTAACAGGGAACCCCTCTGTCCCCGCTATTATTCTCCCCCTGCAATGTTCTCTCCTTCACTCACATCTTTCACTCCTCCTAGTGCAGAGTCCATCAAGAGGGGCCCGACCAGGAGGATCTGTTCCCCTGGATCGTCACTGACTTGATCGTCGGAGTGCCCCCACCGGAAACCCCGACCCGGGTCACTAACCTCTATTTTGCAGGTCCAGGAGCAGAGGACCGACAGGCAGTGAAGGGAGCGCACTCCGATGCCGGTAGCAGCTACGGGCTACGACGATCTTGACGGCAATAATACCCATATCCCTTTGCGAGCAACCCTTTGGTAGAAGGGAGCTCCGCAGATGGTCACGTTCAGTGAAATGTCATACACTTCATTTGTATGTCACACTAGTGTCTCCACACTCCTTGGTTAAGAGGACAACCAACAAATGTTATATACAATAACCTATTCTTGATACATCGTCGTCCTATAACAATGTATCATTTGGTTGTGAACAGGTTTAAGAACTACTTGATATATCCTCTCTATATCAAACAATATAGTTCTAAGGACTCTATCATACAAGAGTTCATTACAGGAAAATATAAAATGATGGACAACCAAAAATAAATAACTTTTATTTATTATTAAAAATTTATATATAAATACAAAGATAGCACAACCGTCTACAGCCTAGACGAATGGCTTTGGGACATAATTTCCAATAACTCCCACCTGGACTAAAGCCAATCAGTATAAAATCTCATTCCCATTTTCCCTTTACAACAATCGAACTCTTGAACTCTGACAGCTTTAGTGAAGGGGTCAGCCAGGTTCTCCTTTCCATCGATCTTCTGAAGGTCGATGTCACCTCGTTCCACGATCTCTCATACAAGGTGATAGCACCGCAGAATATGCTTTGTACGGTGATGAGACTTCGGCTCTTTGGCTTGACCAATGGCTCTAGTGTTGTCACAGTACACTGGAACAAGACCATCCAGGGAAGGTGCCACTCCCAGCTCGCCAAGGAACTTCCGCAACCACATAGCTTCCTTCGGTGCATCAGATGTTGCAATGTACTTTGCTTCGCAAATTGAGTCTGCCACAGTAGGCTGCTTGAAACTTTTCCAGTAGACAGCTCCTCCGTTCAGGGTAAAGACAAAACCTAACATACTCTTGCTATTATCTTTATCTGACTAGAAACTTGAGTCAGCATACCTCATAAGTTTCAAGTTAGATTCTCCATAAATTAGCCATTGGTCCTTGGTATTTTGTAAATACTTAAGGATGGTTTTAACCACTTTCCAATGAGCTTCACCTGGGTCAGACTAGTATCTACTCACTACACCTAGTGAGTATGCCATGTCTGGTCTAATACATTGATGCAGCACGAAAGCTCTGATACCAAAAATGATGCAGAACGACTGCTCTGATACCAAAAATGATGCAGAACAAAGAACAAGAAGCGTATGCGGAAGTAAATTTAGGATTAATTTCTTTTTTTTATATATATTTTAGAAATTGGCTTTGACTCAAAGTAAAGCTAAACTAATTTGAAGGAAACTAGGTAAGGATTGAAAGCACAATTTAGAAGAAACTCAATTATCAGAGTAGTTCAGAAGTAACGGATCGCTGGGGGTTGAGAAACTCCCAGATCTAGGGTTTCACTCTGAACTTTCAACAGGACAGAAATAGAGAGGAGAGATGGTTTACTAACCAGACAGTGATCTTCTCAGAATTTGGGTGGAAGAACTCTCTCGAGCAGATTGTTGGATCCTCGGATTCGGCTATCTTCGCAATGGATCCTCCAATACTGGTCTGTGGTTTGGTCGGCTTCTCCTAGACTCAAGATCTGGGAAGAAGAAAAACAAGTGAGGGATTCAGAGACTCAGGGAAGGATTTACCAGTTCGAAGAACTTGAAGGCTAATGTCGCTGAGATCCGGATTCTCTTGAAGGCTGATTAGACTCCCTCTGGAAAGAACTTTGGATATGAAGTATTCGGACTGTAGCTGGATGCTGGTGATCGGCCTGGACTTGGAGAGAGAGGCCGTGGGAGGTGGAATAGGCTAGGGCTTGGGGATGGAAGTGGATGGTGGGCGGCTAGGGTTTTGGAGTAGAAGTGGCTAACCTAGGGTTTGGGTTTTGGAGATCTCACACCTCCTCAAGGTTCCTGGGGAACCTGGATTTACTCCCTCACGGAGTTCAACACCTGGATGCAAGTGCTGAAGAGAGAAAACACAAAGTTTGCTCACAAAAAAATTTGGTTTCATTCATCTTATTTTTTTCAAACTTACATGGGGATTTAATTTATAGGCCATTACAAGAGAGTAGGGTTTTACATCTTCCCATGTGGGACTAAAGGAGGGGATTTTCAAATTAGGATATCAATTCCTACTCATTTGGCCGACCAATTAATTCCAAAGTTGATTGAAGCTTCAAAAAGGAAAGTGGGTGGCGCCTCCTTGTCTTGACCTCCAAGAAAATATTTTTTTCCTTCTATGCTTGGCCTTATCTGGAAGTGTTTGGGCGCCTCTTAACCTTACCCTCTAAGAGAAAATTTGTTGCCTTTTATATCTGGCTTTAGTTGGAATGATTAGTGCACCTCCTAACCTTGCTTTTCAAGAGAAATCTCCTTCCTTCCATGGCTCAACCCTCTTTGGATACCTCCTTTTCTTTCTCCCCAAGTTATAGCTCCTTCTAACTTTGTTTTGAGTATTTCTGGCAGGTAATGGGCGCCTCCTTGAATTTCTCTCCAAGAGAATTTCTTCCCTTTCATAGTTTGGTTCTTTTGGGAAGTCTTGGGCCACCCCCTTGATTTTGTGGACCCTTGGTGGATTTCTCCTCAATTGGCGTATGAAAGAGGGGAGCTGCTATCTGTGGTGTGGGGACCAAAGCCTGCTGGATGGAGATGTGGCGCCCCCTGGACTTAGGCGTATGGCTGGGAGTGTGGCTGGGAGTGTGGCGCCCACTTGCTTGGCCTTGGGAGAAAATGTAACACCCCAGGTTGAAGCCCTAGTCCACTACTGAGTCAACATGACTCAACAAAATAAAAAATACAGGTAATACAGACTCAAACTAAAATTGAGTTGATCAAGTCAACCCTTATTACAAGCCAAAAACCCTAATTCTTTGGGCAAGGTCAATCAGACATCCAGATGGAGCCCTGAAGTCTTCTTCTGAGTCTGATGCCCGCACCAATTCTCCTAGGGTGGGAGGAACTCGACCCTATCGAGTAAGGCTCAAGTTGGCTCAGGTATCTCTCCAAGAGGTCTGGATCCAAATCTTGTAGTTCTTCTCGGGAGATCCAACAGTCATCAGAGTCCGGCCTTCCTTGCCAGCGGACCAGGTATCTTTGGTATCCTCGATTATGAGTAGAGATAACCTGATCATCCAAGATCTTTTCAATCTGCTCTTTCCTCACAGGCCAGTTTGTTGGTGGACACACAGGGTTGGGTTCACTCTCAAGAGCAGGATTAGGCTCAAAAGGCTTACTGGAAATCACAGCTGGCTCTCTATGCTCTACTAGGTCTGTAATGTTGAAAGTGGAGCTAATGCCTAGTTCTGGAGGCAACTCGAGCACATAGGCATTGGATCCTACTCTCTTCACCACTCTAAATGGACCAGCTCCTCTAGCATGTAACTCTCTAACGGTTCTAGGAGGGAACCGTTCAGGCCTTAACCTAATCATTACACAGTCTCCCTCAATAAAAGTTTTGACTAGCCTTTGAGAATCAGCCAACTTCTTATAAGTTTCATTACTTAAAGTTATTTTGGCATGAATTTCTTTATGCAAGTCCTTTACATGCTATGCAAGTGCATCAAGAGACTTGTGTGTGTGGGCTAATAGTGAAATCAGATCAAGTGGTGTGTGAGGCTTGTATCCATGAACAATTTCAAAGGGACTCTAGCCTATAGACCTATTGATCAAAATATTGAATGCAATTTCAGCCCTGAATAAAATACAAATCCCAATTCCTGGTATTCTCACTCAACCAAAATCTGAGTCAATGTCCTAAACTTGACTGACGATGCATTCCTAAAGAATGGACTTTATTCAAAGGAACCCTAGGTCTAAACCTAACAAACTACGGCTCTCTAGGTTTGACCTTGGGTCGGAGGATGGCATGCAGAGCATGAAAACTTATCATGGGTGCCTAGTAGGTGCCATAAGGTCTTCCAGAAGTAGGTGGCAAACCTAATAGGTTCTGACACGTGGTTCACTCTAAAGACTTCGACAAAGTATACTTGGATGATGTAAGAAGCATTGGAAGTCCTAGAGAAATGGAGGAAATATGAGGCGGAGTCTCGAATTACCTGCTGACTAAAGGTGGTGACCTGAAGGTTTGAATGGTGATCTATGAGTGTCAACTAGTCATCCTTACGAAAGGAAAAGTTTGCTACTCCTAGGAATGGATCAAGAGATGGTTCGGGGAGTAGCCTAGGACATGTGATTGCAACAGTTAAGGTTTGTTCTCTAAGCAAATAATGATCCACTTTCTCAAGAGATGAATTAGAGAATGATTCAGGGAAGGGTCTATGGATGATGACCTCAAGACATGAAATTTGACCTATGGGTGAGGAAAGGTATACTCTATAGAAGGGTAGCTCAGACATGCGAAGGAAGGGGTCTGGGGCCATAAGGTGGACTTCTACAGGACTGGGTGAATCAATTCGCTCAAGACAAGGATGTTCAACTGAGATTACGGGAGAGACCTTAGTGGCTGGGCATGGGACAAGGTCCAATTGTAAGAGGCTTGATTCAGTCATCCTAAGGAGAGGATCTACCATAGGGTGGGCAAACTTAAACAGTTCAGTGAAAAGATCTTCAATTGGTACTTGGGGAATGACTGTCATTAGAGGGTACGAACTAATAGCTCGGGCTAACACTATGAGTTCTTCCTGGGGTATTTGACTAAAGGAACCTGGTTCTCACAAATCTCTTGAATTTCTGAACTAGGTCCTACCAGTTGGTTGCTTTCCAAGGTCTCCTCAGGTAAGGAACCAATAGTATCAATGTCACATTCTTCAAGTTCTTCCCCCTCATATTCATCAACTAGACTCAAGCCAGCATCATATACTTCCTCGATGCCATCTTCAATGGGTTTCGGGTCAGTGGTAATCAGGTCAACTGATTCTAGGCTTATCATACCTAACCGTTCTTCCTCATTGGTAGGCTTGGGTTCTCCCTCATTAATGTCATCCTTAGGATTCTTACCACTTAGTTGTGCACAAGCCAGTCCTATGCATGGGCACTGACTAGATTTATGGCCTCTTTCTCCACAAAACAAACATTCTTGAGATATAGGAACCTGGGTCACACTGGGTTTTAAGCTAGTAGAGACCTTACTTGGGCATGGGTGTGGATCTAAATGGTTTGATCTAGAAGACTTGGGTTGTTGAGTGACTGGTCTAGAATATTGTAAGGACCTCTCATAGACACGATCTACACTATAGATATCATGGTTATGCTTCCTAAGGTTATGCTCGGGATCACGGTATAAGGTCCTCCTAGGCTCCTGGCATGGATGAGGTTGGGGCCTATTAAATTTTGGATCAGGGATCCAATTTTGATGTCTACGTTTCTCAAGTACTTGGACTTGATCCCTAAGCTGGGTAAAATTCTCATGGACTTGTTCTTTACACTGGGTAACAGTAGCAGTCAAATCCTGGCTCAATTTGTTCATACTTTCAGTAAGAGCTCTAACCATGGCCTCTAAATCAGGTTGGGTTTGACCAGGTTGGTAGGGTACTCCGTTCCGGGTGGACATGATGAAGCAAGCACACACAAAATGAGACTCAACTGAACGACTATGGGCTAACTAGACCTAGAGCCCAAACTAGATGCCCAATCAGACTGGCAAGCTAGCCTGTAGTAACTCGGGACTCAGCCAGGCAGGTGTAAGGGGAGTGTTAGGTCCGTAATTGCCAATCCTAGACACCAATCAGTGATTGGCCAGGTAGGCGGACCAGCACACAAGCCCTTCGGGATAGAATCCCTGAACCACCGTTCTAGACACTGAGTACAAAGCACACACAGAGTAACTAGACAAACTGACTCAATACTAGCCTTGACCCGACTTGTTGATGTCCCTAGCCCACTAGGACAAATTAAGTCTAATAAATTTTAAAGTTAGGCTTAGGATCGAATGAGTGGGTGGTAGTTTTGGGCTAAGAAGAGGTTATCAACTCCTCCCCTTATCTTAGATGCTTAATTGCCCTTAAGATGAATTAGGAGATGATCACTCAAAAAAATTGCATTGCAGAACACAAAAATAGAGTTGCGGTAATTTAACTCTCAGAAATTTCATGGAAACCAATAAAGCACAAAAAAATTATGTAAAATAGCTTCAATTATACTGGTTACAACAAAATAAAAATCACACAATTCGGAGTTACTTGTACTGAGAAAAAATTCTTGCAATAGAGTAGTTACAGACTGAAAACAGGGTGCTTCCCCCGTTTACATGTCCTGCTACGAAGTTGTAACCCAACGGATCCCCTACACGCCCTAGGAACACCCCGTGGAATGGGAAGAGGAGGTTTGCACATCGCTTCGTTCCTAGGACCGGACGTCCTGGGGAGTCTACTTCGAGCAGACAAAGTAAAAAGGAGAGAGACTTAAAACAAGCAAGTAAAACAGAAACCCTAGACTGGGCTCTGATACCAAAAATGATGCAGCACGAAAGCTCTGATACCAAAAATGATGCAGAACGACTGCTCTAATACCAAAAATGATGCAGAACAAAGAACAAGAAGCGTATGCGGAAGTAAATTTAGGATTAATTTCTATTCTTTTTTATATATATTTCAGAAATTGGCTTTGACTCAAAGTAAAGCTAAACTAAGTTGAAGGAAACTAGGTAAGGATTGAAAGCACAATTTAGAAGAAACTCAATTATCAGAGTAGTTCAGAAGTAACGGATCGCTGGGGGTTGAGAAACTCCCAGACCTAGGGTTTCGCTCTGAACTTTCAACAGGACAGAAATAGAGAGGAGAGATGGTTTACTAACCAGACAGTGATCTTCTCAGAATTTGGGTGGAAGAACTCTCTCGAGCAGATTGTTGGATCCTCGGATTCGGCTATCTTCGCAATGGATCCTCCAATACTGGTCTGTGGTTTGGTCGGCTTCTCCTAGACTCAAGATCTGGGAAGAAGAAAAACAAGTGAGGGATTCAGAGACTCAGGGAAGGATTTACCAGTTCGAAGAACTTGAAGGCTGATGTCGCTGAGATCCGGATTCTCTTGAAGGCTGATTCGACTCCCTCTGGAAAGAACTTTGGATCTGAAGTATCCGGACTGTAGCTGGATGCTGGTGATCGGCCTGGACTTGGAGAGAGAGGTCGTGGGAGGTGGAATAGGCTAGGGCTTGGGGGATGGAAGTGGATGGTGGGCGGCTAGGGTTTTGGAGTAGAAGTGGCTAACCTAGGGTTTGGGTTTTGGAGATCTCACACCTCCTCAAGGTTCCTGGGGAACCCAGATTTACTCCCTCACGGAGCTCAACACCTGGATGCAAGTGCGGAAGAGAGAAAACACAAAGTTTGCTCACAAAAAAATTTGGTTTCATTCATCTTATTTTTTTCAAACTTACATGGGGGTTTAATTTATAGGCCATTACAAGAGAGTAGGGTTTTATATCTTCCCATGTGGGACTAAAGGAGGGGATCTTCAAATTAGGATATCAATCCCTACTCATATGGCCGGCCAATTAATTCCAAAGTTGATTGAAGCTTCAAAAAGGAAAGTGGGTGGCGCCTCCTTGTCTTGACCTCCAAGAAAATATTTTTTTCCTTCTGTGCTTGGCCTTATCTGGAAGTGTTTGGGCGCCTCTTAACCTTACCCTCTGATGGGGACATCTCAAGCACGGATCTTGGAGAAAGCATAATTCTTTGAGTGGCACAGATCTTGAAGCATTTTTTGGAATAAGTTTATTTAGGATTTATCTTTTGTTTAAAATTTGAATTAGGATTTGTTTGGTTAGAATTGATATATGGATAGGCTTATCTTATCCTATCTTATATTTGAATTTGATTCGTTCTTATATTTTTATCTTGTATTCAAATTCAAATGAGGTTTGGAAAATCTATAAATACCACCCTCAGCCTTTTGTAATGCGGAGGATGGATGAATAAAATTTCTATTGTTCTGTGTGAAGGATCTGTGTGATCCTAGGGTATCTATATGATCCCTTCTCCATCTTCCCAGGGTTTCTGTGTGATCCCTGATTTTGGGCATCTGTGTGAGCCCAGGGCATCTATGTGAGCCCCTTTGCTATGTGCTTGTTAAGGATCTGTGTGATCCTAGGGTATCTATATGATCCCTTCTCCATCTTCCCAGGGTTTCTGTGTGATCCCTGATTTTGGGCATCTGTGTGAGCCCAGGGCATCTATGTGAGCCCCTTTGCTATGTGCTTGTTCTTCTAGGGCATCTGTGTGAGCCCCTTTGCTATGTGCTTGTTCTTCTTGGAGAATCTATGTGAACCCCAGTATTTTTCTTTACCCTGTACCCTCTTTTTTCCTCCTCCTTTGCAAATCCTAATCCCTGGTGACTTTCATGCTCACCAGCGATCCAGTCCAATCTCTGTCCTGCATCAAATGGTATCAGAGCTAAAGGATTAGGATTTTTCTGTTTCATCACCAGCCCACTGTTCTCTTTCTTCCCAGTTTCAAATCTCGTCCATGGATCCTTCCCCAACATCGACGTCGGACCACCCTCCCCCCAGCCGGTCACCCACCACCATTCCTCCCTTCCAGCCCTCACCCCTGTTTTCTGCTTCGTCTATGCCAAGCTCTCCAAGAACTGTCTGCAGCCCATTTTCAAAGCACAGATTTCAAAGCACACCGATCTCAAAGCTGCACCATTTTCAAAGCAAAGTTGATTAAAAAAAAAAATCATGGTTATGTCAAGCTAAAAGTTTGGAGTTCCCGGAGTTAAGTCAAGCTGAAGCTGGAGCCTGACCCAAACTCGACAGAGTCGAGTTTTTTCCCCACCGTAGGAGAATGATGGGGACATCTCAAGCACGGATCTTGGAGCAAGCATAATTCTTTGAGTGGCACAGATCTTGAAGCATTTTTTGGAATAAGTTTATTTAGGATTTATCTTTTGTTTAAAATTTGAATTAGGATTTGTTTGGTTAGAATTGATATATGGATAGGCTTATCTTATCCTATCTTATATTTGAATTTGATTCGTTCTTATATTTTTATCTTGTATTCAAATTCAAATGAGGTTTGGAAAATCTATAAATACCACCCTCAGCCTTTTGTAATGCGGAGGATGGATGAATAAAATTTCTATTGTTCTGTGTGAAGGATCTGTGTGATCCTAGGGTATCTATATGATCCCTTCTCCATCTTCCCAGGGTTTCTGTGTGATCCCTGATTTTGGGCATCTGTGTGAGCCCAGGGCATCTATGTGAGCCCCTTTGCTATGTGCTTGTTAAGGATCTGTGTGATCCTAGGGTATCTATATGATCCCTTCTCCATCTTCCCAGGGTTTCTGTGTGATCCCTGATTTTGGGCATCTGTGTGAGCCCAGGGCATCTATGTGAGCCCCTTTGCTATGTGCTTGTTCTTCTAGGGCATCTGTGTGAGCCCCTTTGCTATGTGCTTGTTCTTCTTGGGGAATCTATGTGAACCCCAGTATTTTTCTTTACCCTGTACCCTCTTTTTTCCTCCTCCTTTGCAAATCCTAATCCCTGGTGACTTTCATGCTCACCAGCGATCCAGTCGAATCTCTGTCCTGCATCACCCTCTAAGAGAAAATTTGTTGCCTTTTATATCTGGCTTTAGTTGGAATGATTAGTGCGCCTCCTAACCTTGCTTTTCAAGAGAAATCTCCTTCCTTCCATGGCTCAACCCTTTTTGGATACCTCCTTTTCTTTCTCCCCAAGTTATGGCTCCTTCTAACTTTGTTTTGAGTATTTCTGGCAGGTAATGGGCGCCTCCTTGAATTTCTCTCCAAGAGAATTTCTTCACTTTCATAGTTTGGTTCTTTGGGGAAGTCTTGGGCTGCCCCCTTGATTTTGTGGACCCCTGGTGGATTTCTCCTCAATTGGCGCATGAAAGAGGGGAGCTGCTATCTGTGGTGTGGGGATCAAAGCCTGCTGGATGGAGATGTGGCGCCCCCTGGACTTAGGTGTATGGCTGGGAGTGTGGCTGGGAGTGTGGCGCCCACTTGCTTGGCCTTGGGAGAAAATGTAACACCCCAGGTTGAAGCCCTAGTCCACTACTGAGTCAACATGACTCAACAAAATAAAAAATGCAGGTAATACAGACTCAAACTAAAATTGAGTTGATCAAGTCAACCCTTATTACAAGCCAAAAACCCTAATTCTTCGGGCAAGGTCAATCAGACATCCAGATGGAGCCCTGAAGTCTTCTTCTGAGTCTGGTGCCCGCACCATACATGTCATTGCGTACATGATAGAACCCACTACCGAAGCATATGGAATTCTACTCATACGCTCTCTCTCCTCAGGAGTTATCGCATAATTCCTTTTGGAGAGATCAATTTCAGTGCCTATCAGGAGATAGCCCTTCTTGGAATTCTCCATGCTTAATTGTTTCAGCACGGTATCGATGTACGTAGACTGGGACAGTCCCAGAAGCCTCTTAGATATATCTCTATAGATCTTCATACCCAGTATGTAAGAGGCTTCACCCAAGTCCTTCATAGAGAACTGAGATGATAACCAGAACTTTATTCCTTGCAGTGCTGTGATGTAATTCCCGATTAAGAGAATGTCATCCACATACAGCACAAAGAATACAATCACAGAACCACTAGCCCATTTGTAAATGCAAGGCTCTTCTCCGTTCCTAATGAAGCCATACGACTTGATACACTTATCAAATCACATGTTCCAACTCCTTGATGCTTGCTTCAGTCCATAAATGGACTTTTGAAGCTTGCTTACCTTTGACTCGTCTATGGATGTGAACCCTTCAGGTTGCATCATATACACCTCCTCTTCCAGCTCACCATTCAGGAAAGCTGTTCGGACATCCATTTGCCAGATTTCATAGTCAAAGTGCACTGCTAAAGCAAGCATAATCCGAATGGATTTGAGCATTGCCACAAGAGAGAACGTCTTGTCATAGTCAATACCATAATATTGATGATATCCCTTGGCAACCAGACGGGCTTTATAGGTCTCTACCTTTCCGTCTGCGTCCCTTTTCCTTTTGAAAATTCATTTGCATCCAATGGGTTTAATCCCTTCAGGTAGATCAACCAATGTCCACACATTGTTGTTCTCCATGGACTCCATTTTGAATTTCATGGCTCCTAGCCATGACTCAAAGTCGGACCTCTGCAATGCATCCATATAGGTGATCGGATCCTTATTGTTCTCATCGAGTTCAATGGGATTACCGTCCCAGACCAAGAAACCGTAGTATCTGTCCGGTCGGCTTGGTACTCTACCGGATCTCCTTAATGGTTCTGGAGTGAGCTCTGGGTGTGATCTAATCACAGTCGGTTCTATGTGGTCGCTTAAATATGTTGATTCTTCTACTTGTTGAACTTCACTAAGTTCAATCTTAGTGGCTGCAGTTCCTGCACCAAGGAACTTCTTTTCCAAAAAGATCGCCCTAAGACTGACGAACAACTTTTATTCCTCAGCTAAGTAAAAGTAATATCCCTTAGACTCTTTTGGATACCCAATAAATAGGCACCGGTCAGACCTAGGTCCAAGTCTGTCCGTTTCCAAACATTTTACATAGGCCAGGCACCCCCAGACCTGAAGGTGTGAAAGTGTCGGCTTACATCTAGTCCATATCTCATATGGTATTTTACTAACGGACTTACTTATAGCCCTATTCAGAATGTAACAGGCTGATTCTAAAGCATTTCCTCAAAAGGATACCGGTAGAGAAGCAAAGCCCATCATGGACCGAACCATATCTAACAAGGTTCGATTCCTCCTCTCAGACACTCCATTTAACTAGGGTGTCCTTGGAGGCATCCACTGAGAGAGAACCCCATTCTCCTCAAGATATGTCAGAAACTCGCCGGAAAGGTATTCACCACCTCGATCGGATCAAAGGGTTTTGATACACTTTCCAGTTTGTTTTTCTACTTCACTACGATATCGTTTGAACATTTCAAACGACTCAGACTTATGTCTCATCAAGAAGACATAACCGAACCTCGAAAGGTCGTCTGTGAAAGTAATGAAATAAAAGTACCCACCATTGGCACTAACATTCATGGGTCCACATACATCAGTATGTACCAGACTCAGAATTTCATTGGCTCGTTCATCTTTTCCAGTAAAAGGTGACTTAGTCATTTTTCCAAGAAGACAGGACTTATAGGTTGGAAGTGAACTATCTTCACTAAAATCGAGAAGACCCTCGATTTTCAGCCTGTTTATCCTGTTCCTATTTATATGACCTAACCTACAATACCAAAGATATGCATCGCTGACATTATCTATCCTATGGCGTTTGCCAGATGTGTACATTACACTAACAGGTCACGATAGTACATAGATGCCATCATGCATTTGTCTATTCAAAATTACAGAACCATTCAAAATGATTTTGCAAATGTCATTCTTTATTAATAGTTCATAATCATACATGGCCAACTGGCCTACAGAAATGACATTCAAAATAAAAGAAGGACAAAAATGGCATTCATTCAAAATGACAGTACAGGACTCGAAAACTAGTTTAAGGACTTCCAACGCCAGAACTTGAACTCGGCTTCCATTTCCTACGTTCAAGAACCTCTCGCCATCTTCGACTCTTCTCCTAACTTGAAGTCCTTGCAAAGAATTGCAAATATGAATTGGACTTCCTGTATCCAATACCCAGTTAGTAGTATCGCAAACAGAGAAACTACAAGGTATTATCAAATAAATACCTTGTCCAAGACCATCCTGCAGCTTTCTCTTCTTGGACCTGTTCGGATCAAGGGACACAATATAAAGAGGATAGTTCCTCTTCTAGTGTCCCTGCTTCTTGCAGAAGAAACACTCTGCACGACTCTAATCAGCCTTCACTTTCTTGGCCTGACTGGGCCCAGAAGCACTAAGCACCTTTTTCCCTTTATTCTTCTTCTTCCATTTCTTAAAGGGACGACGCCCTCCCGAAGAACCTCCCACTAGATTCACCACCCCTTTATTCAACTGGTGGTCTTTCTCAAAAGTCTGCAACAACCCCAATAGATCGTTGTAGTTAACTGCAGGCTTGTTCATTCTATAATGATCGAGAAAGTCTAAATAGGAGGAGGGGAGAGAATTCAGTATCGTATCTTTTCCAAGCTATTCATGCAAGGGACAGCCGAGCTTGCACAGGCACTCAATCATCTCGATCATGTACAATACATGATCAGTGACCGAGGCCCCATCACGCATCCGTGCATTGTAGATAGCACAGGAGACCCTGTACCTCTCAACATCATCTGGTGTCCCGAAAGATTCCTTCAACTTTTGAAGGATTTCTTCTGGCTGGGCTTCCTCAAACTTGTGACTGAGCTCATCGTTCATCGTAGCCAACATAATGCATCGGATAGTGGTCCTGTCAGAGAGCCACTTTTGATAAGTGTCTCTGACCGAACCTCGAGCATTGGCAGTAGGGATCTCAGGTGCCGGATCCGATATCACATATAGGATCCGTTCGTGCTCCAGAACAATCCTGAGCCTTCGATACCAGCTATCGAAGTTGGGTTCATTAAGCTTCTCATTTTCGAGAAGAGACCAGAGTGACATGTTGGAAGACATCTGAAACAAAAACCAAGACTAATTAGTGTATATGAATAATTAACCTAAAGACATGGACTTAAGTCTAAAGGTCCCTCCCACTATTTTGCTCAGATTGGTAGCCTCTACCTCTAATCCAAGGAATTACTTTAATTCCTTAGTGGGTACTAGAGTCCAATAGACAATACATGAGCCCGACTTTGGCTGGCCCATCCATGCATGTCTAAAAGTAGGTTCTTTAACCGATTACTTCTCCAAGTAACCTCTAGTAATTAGGTTTTTCCCCAAGGAGCACTTCAATCAGCCTTTGGGCCTCCTAATGAAGGTCCCAATTAGGTCCAACCATTAACATGACAAAACTCAATGCTTCTAACTAACGAATGGTCAAGCCCGACTTTGGCCAGCCCACCTGACCACCGTTAAGAGAGTCACACTGAGCCATCATATTAAGAACAGCAATTTCAATAGCTCGATGAACACCCGATCTTTGGATCTGTCAATGAACACCGAACTAATGGACATATTACTATCCCACTTAATGGGAGGCTAGGACTTGGTTATCTCTATAACTTTGTCCTTTTAAGGACCTAATAATTTAGAGGGTTTTTAACTAATATGACAGAAGAAGAGATGAGAAGACATGGATTAACCTCCCACTGACCAAATCAGCAAACAAGGAGGGTTACACATAACTAATGATCCATGGGCACCTAAAATCAGTCAAGACTGATTAACCTTGGGTGACAAGGGTTAACACGAGTCAATGAGCTATCTAATCAATCCTGATTGACCACATTGGCCAGGTAAGTGAGATCATGGGTTGGGTTCTGCCATTAACCGTCTTGCCTAGACACCAATAGAGTTGGCCAGGTAAGAGGTAGCCCCAAAGAACTATGATCACAATGCCAAACTTACCTCGACACCAATCGGTTCATCAGACTCAATTAGACTAGCCTAAAGACACGGGCTTTCCACTGAGCCACAAATTAGATCCATTTAGATTATGGACTAATTAATCTATCTATTAGATAGATCTAGAGAAGAAATCCTAACTCAACTTTTGATTAGATTAGTTTTCTAACTTGTCCAATGAATCTAAACTTAGGTTTAACCCAATCAAGGACCTAATAGAAGCTAACCCATGACCCGTAAGGCTTACTGAAATGACTTAAGATCTTTGAATCACATTCCTAGAGTTCTTAGTCAATCTTAATTCAAAATTAAGTTCAATGGCCTTAAATAAATTAAAATAATTTTAATTTATCATGTAAAATAATTTTACAACAAATTCAAAATTTAAATTCACTGTTTTTAGCATTTTTTGTAGCCAAGTATCGACACTTCAAGAGCAAGTGTCGACTCAAGGCCTGAGACAGGGAACAGAAAATAGAACAACATGTTTTCTGGCATGCCTCAAGTGTCGACACTTCAGGGTCAAGTATCGACACTTCAGGGTCAAGTGTCGACACTTCAGGATCAAGTGTCAACACTTCAAGGTCAAGTGTCGACACTCCAGCCTGTCTCAGTACAAAAACAGAAACCAGATCTCAAGAAATTTTTCCATGAGTCGACACTTCAAAGGCCAAGTGTCGACTCACAGCCTGAGACAACGAAAAAACAGTGATTTCAAATCCGATGTTTCACCAAACATACAAATAAAACTGATCAAAAATAACTTTTAGATCTTATCTAAAGTCATCTTATGATCATGTCATTAGATTAAAACATTTTTAACCTACAAATTTCTTTCTTTTTATTTTCTTTTTCATGAGGCTATCATAGTGGCACCCCTACACGTCATAGGAGACCCCATTAAATGGGAAGAGAGGATCTTGCAGCCCTACTTCTCTCCTATGACCGGACGGCCTGGTTAAGCACTCAATCCAAGTACTTAAGAAAGAAAGGAGATGATATAAGCATGCTAGCATTATTATACTATAAAATGAATCTATTGCTCTGATACCATTGAAGGTGAAAAATACCTACACCTAGCATACATTATACAAGAAATAGGGCAGAGAATATGCAATTTAAAATTATTTTAAATCATGCATAACGGGAGGCTCGATAGATAGAACTAAACGATCTACCGATCTGCTCGCAACAGGACCTAGCATAATAATGTAGCATGCATATAACATAAAAAATAACATAAGAACATAAATATAAAGGTCATACCTCTATACCTCTGAGAGTGCAGGAGAGAAGTAGTGAAGGGCAATGAGAAGGAGGGCGCTCGAGCCACACTCGCGTCTAGCCTCTACAGGATGTCCACACTTGGGCTCGACTCTGATCAACTCCCTCGGAGTGCTAGCTCTTCGGGATCCGTGGGCTGAACTTCTTCTTCTAAGAAGACTGGAATGAGAGCAGGAACCCCTTCCCAAATCTCTTTCCCAATATCTAACTTGATCGCTAGGTGGCTCACACTCAATCCCTAAACCTCTCACAAAACCCTTCTTCTTCCTCTCTTTTCTCTGTGTTGTAACCCTAGCAGACACTACAAAGACCTCTATTTATAGGAGCTGCCATGAGAGGGAGAAGAAGGAAGGAGGAGAGATGGAGGGAGAGAATGGGGGAGAGGATCAAAGCCATTCCAAATGGGTCCAACCCATTAAGGTAAGTATGATATTCATACCATAAAGCCTTGGAGCTAAAATTGGTCTGAATTCGAAATTCAAACCAGGTTAAAACATGCCCAGAAAGCTCTCATGAAATCCTTCCAGATTTTTGCTCGTCACAGGAAGTGTCGACACTCGAAAATGGTCAAGTGTCAACACTTCACCAAGTGTCGACACCTGTAAAATTTCAAGGGTCGACACTTGGAGCAAAGTCAACCATATTGACTTCAGGTGACGGAAAACGATTCTCAATTGTTGATTAGCCTAAAAGATTAGATAGAAATCCTCTATGGTGTGTGACCCCATAGGTTTGAATACTAAATCGGTAGCACTGGAACATTTTCAGTACCTGTCAAAGTCCTTATCTAGCAATGATACCCGATGTCTGGATAGGTCAAAGATGCACAGCACCTCACAAGAACCTCTAGCATATGGTTGTTGCATAATTCATCCCTTTGACCTTACAATGCTCAAGATGACCTAGGGTTCGGCTGCCAACCCTAATTTGGTCTATCCAGATTATGTCTCAACCTCACAAGTTCTGTGACTCCTCACAAGAACTACCCTGGTCAAGATTTTGCTGAATTGAGACATAGTGAGTCATTCACTCCAAACTATTTAGAGAGGTCAATCCCATCTTGATCCATCACCGCTCCACAAGTACTTGACCATACCCAGAAACCTTCCATCACTGGATTAAAAATCCAGGTAGTCCGGCACCAAAGTATAGTGAGTTGCTTGCAAGCCGCTATGGTGACCTCAGGTCTGAAGGACACATATACCCATATCCCTTCGCGAGCAACCCTTTAGCAGAAGGGAGCTCCATAGATGGTCACATTCAGTGAAATGTCATACACTTCATTTGTATGTCACACCAGTATCTCCACACTCCTTGGTTAAGAGGACAACCAACAAATGTGACATACAATAATCTATACTTGATACATCATCGTCCTATAACAATGTATCATTTGGTTGTGAACAGGTTTAAGAACTACTTGATATATCCTCTCTATATCAAACAATGTAGTTCTAAGGACTCCATCATACAAGAGTTCATTACAAGAAAATGTAAAATGATGGACAACCAAAAATAAATAATTTTTATTTATTATTAAAAACTCATATACAAATACAAAGATAGCACAACTGTCTATAGCCTACACGATTGGCTTTGGCACACAATTCTCAATATAAGAGACTCGAGCTGACTTATCCAGTGTTCTACTTCTTGAATCAGACAGGCAAGCTAACCCAAAGGGAGTCCGAGTCGACTTTAAAGTTAGGCGACTCGTCCAGACTGCATTTTGAAGGCCTGAGGATGCGAGTCGACTAGAATCAAGGTGAGCTGACTCTTACAGAGTGAGAAATCAGGACACTGTGCATGCGAGCTATTGGATTGAAGAGAGTCTACTCAACCAGAACTCCTCTGAGGATCCGAGCCGACTCGAGTGATCCGAGTTGACTCGAAGGTTGATTTCAGACTTATAACGGCTAGTTTCAAAACTTGAATTTTGAATCCAAAAAGTGCTTCAACGGTCAAATATCACATCCCAATGGTCTACAATGACTAAAACTGCTTGAGAAAGGTACAAGATTATATATTTAAGAGATTTGATATATTTGAACAATGCTTTTGAAAGAGTTAATGCATTATTGAATATCCAACCAAGTCAACAAGCAAGAGAGCACTAAGAGCATTCAAGATAACCTTCAAGCCATCACCAACTCTCATCTGAAGCTTGAAGTACTTAGTAAATAAGCTATATAAGCCATTAAAGTGCATTGAAGTACATTAAAGTGGACTTCTCTTGAGCTACATCGGCAACCATTCGACAAAAAATTGTTTGTCATTCTGTTGCTTTTCTTTTTAATTCATTTTAAATTGTTGGGTTATTGGTGAGCCCGGTTTAAAAAACAAATAGGTTCTTGGTTAACCTTTATTAAAAACCAAGTATTGGGTTCTTGGTGATCCTGGTAAAACCAAGTTGGATTTCTTTGGTGATCCTGAAAAAATCAAAGTATAAAGGTTTGGATTGTGAGCCTGGGAAAACAATCCGACTGTATTCCGGTAGGGGATATAGTAAAAATCTCAAGTGATAATCTTGGATAGTGGACGTAGGAGCTGGGTTACTCTGAACCACTATAATTGTTATGTGTTTGTGTTGTGCTTTTCTGATTTGATTTTGCTTCTACAGTTTATTACTTAATCACAGCACTTAACACTTTAAAAGGAATTTCAAAGAGCACATAATTGCTTAAATTTTTTAATTCCCAATTCACCCCACTCTTGGGAAAGCCACCTGGGCAATAACTGGTATCAGAGCAGTGTCTCTGAATACATTTAGCATAAAGATTGATGGCTCATCCCATGAGTACATCATTGGCCGAAGGCCAATCTACTAATAGAGCTCCGCTCTTCACTGGCATAAATTATTCTTACTGGAAAGCTAGAATGAAAATCTATATACAAGCTATCGATTTTCAATTATGAAAGGTCATTCTAAAAGGATCACAAATTCTCATGATTAAAATTAATGGTGTGGATGTCCCTAAGCCTGAAGAGAACTGGGATGAACATGACATGAAGATGGAAGAATTAAATGCCAAAGCAATGAATTTACTATACTGTGCTTTGGATGCTAACGAATTTAATCGAATTTCTACTTGCTTTTCAGCAAAGAAAATTTGGGACAAACTCGAAGTGACCCACGAAGGAACTTCCCAAGTGAAGACTTAGAAAATAAATCTTCTTGTACATAATTACGAATTATTTAAAATGGAATATACTGAAACCATATCTGCCATGTTTACTCGATTTATAGATATTATTAATGGTTTGAAAAGTCTTTGCAGGGTTTACTCAAATGCTGACTTAGTACAAAAGATTTTAAGATCACTTCTAGATAAGTGGAACTCCAAAGTGACTGCCATCCAAGAAGCGAAAGATCTAAATACCTTATCTCTGGATGAATTGATGGGTTCACTCATCACACACGAATTGGCCATGCAGCATAGAATTGATGATGATCAAAAGAAGAAGAGGACAATTGCCTTCAAAGCTATATTGGACTCAAAGAAAGATGAGGAATCGGAAGATGACTCCACCTCCTCCGAAGATGATCTAGAAGATGAAGATATCGCAATGGTCGTGAGGGGACTTAGAAGGTTTATGGGAAAGAAGAAAGGGAAATTTGATAGAAAATTCCATAAATGAGGAGAGCACTCCAAGGACAATGACAAGGATAAAGAAAAAGAAAAAGAACAAGTGCCCACATGCTATGAATGTAAGAAGCCGGGGCACATTCGTCCAGATTGTCCACTACTAAAGATATTCTTCAAGAAAAAGAAGAAGGCGATGGTTGCCACATGGAGTGATAGCGAGGAATCCACCTTAACTGAAGAGGAAGAGACCAATAAAATAGCAAACTTATATCTAATAGGTCTTAAAGACGAGGAATGTCTTGTAGCCCAAAAATTGAAGAAAAGATGGTATCTCGATAGTGGCTGTTCTAGGTATATGACGAGTGACAAGGATCAATTTATCATCCTAGAGTTGAAAGATGGAGGTATGGTTACTTTTGGAGATAATGACAAGGAGAAAATAATCAGAATCGGTAAGATCAAGATAACTCTATGTACTTTTATTGAAAATATATTGCTAGTAGATAAATTGAAGCATAATTTGTTAAGCATTAGTTAATTATGTGATAAAGGCTTCAAGATTATCTTTGAATCATCTATGTGTACTGTAACAAACTTTCTTGATTCTAGCAATAAGTTTATTGGACATAAACTTGAAAACATCTACGTGGTAGACCTTAATGATCTTGCCATGACAAGTAGTTCCAGTCTAGTTGCAATGAATACTAAGATCAAGGAGTCTTATTTACTTGGCATAGATGATTAGGTCATGCTAGCATGCATATAATTGCCAAGTTAATTTCCAAAAACCTAGTTAGAGGCATGCCTAAGTTTAAAATAGACTTTGATCATGTTTGTGATGCATGCCAAATGGGTAAACAAACTAGGGGGAGCTTTAAACCCAAAAATATAATTTCAACTACTAGACCTTTAGAGCTACTTCACATGGACTTATTTGAACCAACTAGGACTACAAGCCTAGGAGGTATGAAATATGCCCTTGTGATTGTAGATGATTTCTCTAGATTTACATGGGTTTTATTTATTGCTCACAAAGATGAAACCTTTAAAGTATTTCAAAAATTTCACAAAAGGTTTCAATTAGAAAAATCTTTCAATAATTTTAATTAGGAATGATCACGGCATCAAATTTGAAAAACAGTTTTTTGATGATTATTGCACTGAAAATAGTATTGATCATAACTTCTCCGCTCCTAGGACACCATAACAAAATGGTGTTGTAGAGAGAAAAAATAGGACTTTGGAAAAGATGGCCCGAACAATGTTATGTGAAGGTAATCTTCCAAGATACTTTTGGACAAAAGCAGTGAACACTGCTTGTTACATTTTAAACCGCGTTTTGATTCGTCTTATTTTGAAGAAAACCCCCTATAAGATTTGGAATGATAAGAAATCCAATATTAATTATTTTCATATTTTTGGATGTAAATGCTTTGTGCTTAACAATGATAAAGATAATCTAAAAAAAATTGATGCTAAATCCGATGAAGCAATTTTTCTTGGTTATTCATTACATAGCAAAGCATATAGAGTATTTAATAAAAGAACTCTTACTGTAGAAGAGTCCATGCATGTTATTTTTGATGAAACTAACCCTTTACCTTCTAAGAAAGAAGAGTGCATAGATGATGATGCAGGTACAATTCAAAAGGAAATGGAAGACATAAGCATACAAGAAAGACCAATTGAAGAAGGAGAAGAAACGGCAAGTAATAATCATGCAGATCTACCAAGGGAATAGAGGTATGTAACTTCTCATCCAAGAGAATTAATCATTGGTGATCCTTTACAAGGTATTAGGACTAGGTCATCACATAGAGATGCACATGATTACCTAGCCTTTGTATCACAAATAGAACCTCATACCTTAGAAGAAGCTGAAAATGATCCAAACTGGATGATGGCCATGCATGAAGAATTGAATCAGTTTAAAAGAAATAAGGTATGGATATTAGTTGATAGACCTTCAAATCATCCAATCATAGGAACCAAATGGGTCTATAGAAACAAGTTAGATGAACAAGGAAATATTGCAAGAAACAAAGCTAAATTAGTGGCTAAGGGATATAACCAAGAAGAGGGCATTGATTTTGATAAAACATATGCACCTGTAGCAAGATTAGAAGCCATTAGATTACTTCTTGCATTTACTTGCTACATGAGTTTTAAACTTTTTCAAATGGATGTGAAAAGTGCATTTCTAAATGGTTTAATTTCTGAACAAGTTTTTGTAGAACAACCACCAGGTTTTGAAGATCATGTTTTTCCAAACCATGTGTTTAAATTGAATAAAGCTTTATATGGTTTGAAACAAGCACCTAGAGCTTGGTATGATAGACTTAGCACTTTCTTGATTGAAAATAATTTTTCAAGAGGAAATATTGATAAAACTCTTTCCATCAAGAAGAAAAATAATGATATTTTAGTTGTACAGATTTATGTTAATAATATTATATTTGGTGCAACTAATGAAACTCTTTGTAGAGAATTTGCAAAGTTAATGCTGGGAGAATTTGAAATGAGCCTAATGGGTGAACTTAACTACTTCCTTGGACTTCAAGTGAAACAAACAAAGGAAGGAATCTTCATCAACCAAGCCAAGTACACCAAGAAAATAATCAAAAAGTTTGGTATGGAGTCAAGCAAGCAAATGAATACACCCATGAGCCCATCTTGCAGATTGGACAAAGATGAAAATGGATCCAACATTAACCAAAAGCTCTATAGTGGTATGATCGGATCCTTGTTATATTTAGCTGCAAGTAGACCTAATATCTTGTATAGCATATGTGTATATGCAAGATTCCAATCTAATCCTAAAGAATCATATATGCTTGCTGTTAAAAGAATTATTAAATATTTGAAAGGTACAAGTAATCTAGGTCATTGGTTTTCAAAATATTCTTCATTGAACTTAATTAGATTTTTGGATGCTGATTATGCTGGTTATAGAATTGATAGAAAAAGCACTAGCGGCACATGCCAATTTCTAGAATTAAATTTAATCTCATGGCACTATAAGAAACAAAACTCGGTAGCACTTAAGATCTACTACTGAGGCAGAGTATGTTGCTGCAAAGAGTTGTTGTATACAAGTGTTATGGATTAAACAACAACTAGAAGACTTCGATATTTCACAATCTAAAATTTCGATCAAATATGATAATACAAGTGCTATAAATTTGACAAAGATTCCAATTCAGCATTCTAGAACTAAGCATATAGAGATTAGATACCATTTTATTAGATATCATGTTTTGAATGGTGATATTGAACTAGAATTTATCCCAACTGAAAACCAATTTGAAGACATTTTTACTAAGCCACTGAATCAGGACAGATTTGAAATGATTAGAGGAGAATTAGATCTTTGTGATCCTTTCTAGATTTTCCTAACCTAATTCCTTCAAAATTAAGAAAAAATTATCTAGAAAACCTCCTACAACTATTCAAGATCTTTGAACAACTTTTCTTGAGATTTCATTGAATTAATTTTAATTTCTGAATCATTTCAACTTTTATGGAAAGTTTCTGTTCGAGTCAACTCGAGCAATTTTGCTCTGGTCGAGCCAACTCGAATCTCTGTTATTTATGCTCTTGCCCTAGATGAGCCGACTAGGTTAATTTAGGGTTTGCTTAGCCGACTCGATTTCCTGTCTCTTTTGAGTTTACTCTGGACAAGCCGACTCGAATGATTTTAGGGCTAACCGAGCCAACTCGGATGTTGAATTTACGATTTTTCAATAGAGCCGAGTAACTTTTTCTAACTTTTTATGCTTGTCATTTTCTCTTTAAACCCTAACACTCTTCTCGAGACTATCTCCAATCCTCCTAAATCCTATTCCCAAGGCTTCAATTTGTTCATTCCTGCAAAATTGTTGCAATGGCTCTGAAGACAGCTATGGGAAAGAGATCAAAATGGATGGCACCCTCTGTAGAGACTGAAAGAAGAACAAATGTTGGCAGGAAGAGCCGACTCGAACAGTAAAAGAAGAAGAGGAAGAAAGAGAACCAATGGCCGCGACTCCATCTCCAAGACAGGTAGTTTCTATGATGAATCGACCTGTGATTAGCAGTAGGAGAATTTTATTTAACTTTCCTGAAGAGATTGGTCTGAAAATCGGAAATTTGATGGAAGCACAAGGTTGGACAAATTTTTGTTCCTTGAATATTACCACTTATCCAACACTTGTTAGGGCTTTTTATGAAAACCTCATATTATAGCCCAACCATATTGAATCAACTATGAAAGGAAAGAGGGTTATAGTAACTGAAGAGAGGTTGAGCAATTTGCTGGAAATGCTTGCTGATGGAATTAAACATTTAGTTTTAAAGGACAGAGAAAAGACCCTACAAGTAATTCTTGGCAGAGAAGATGTTGGTGGAGTAGGTACTGTGTTGGCCAACACATTGTCATTGGAAATGAGGTTACTCCATAATTTTATAAGCAGGATATTTCTTCCAAGAACAGGGAGATTTGACTAGGTTAGTGAACGAGACTTGAGCTTCATGGAGAATATTATTCAAGGAGAGTCACTTAACATGCCCTTCATAATGATCATGCAGATGAAAGAAGCAATCCGAAAGGTAAAGGCTTGTCTTCCTTATGGAATGGTTTTAACTGTGTAATTTCAAGCCTCAAGAATAAGCCTTAAAGGGGAAGTTGGTAAGCCCCTTCACCATACAAATACATACACCTCCAAGTCACTGCTAAGAATGGGTTATATTTGTACTGAAGGGATGTGGAAGAAAAATGGGACTGATGAAAGGGCAATTGCAGCCTCCTCCAGCAGTAGCAGTAGTTCAGAAGACGAGAGTGAAGATCTACCTCAAGAGATCTCCACTGCAGGTCCATCAGCACCTGAGGAGACTGTTCCTAGCTTAGAACAATTATTTGACATTCCTATTGGTGAATTTGGCACTTCTACCGAGCATTTTTCTGAGCCAGCTGAGACTGGGTTTGCATCTACTAGGTTTGAACATACTTCATTTGAAGCCATGGAGACAGTGCACCTTGAGACTCCTTTACCTACATCTCCATCAGAACCTATTGCTCCTAGACCACCTGCACCTTCAGATGACACTTCAGTTTTGCAGGATTTTATCACTCAGCAATTGAGCACTCTGACTAACACTCTGACTTGCACTCTATTTAATATGTTTGGCGAGCTTCGCCAGTCAGTAGAGACAAGGCTAGACCAGTTTGGAGGGGAAATAAGAGATCTGCGTAGTAGAGTAGACATTCTTGAGACCTCCAAAGGTGTATCACAGCCTAATCTTCAACCCATTCTTGATATGGTATCATCTGGTTCTGAATCAATTAAAAACACTATCAATCATACTCTAGAAGAATTCAGAACTGAATTGAATGATATTAGATTTAAAATGGGTTCATTGGAAGAAGGTAAAAGGATGGAAGAAGATTATACTAAGGGCATTGGAATCTTGAGAGCAGGTTTGGAAGATTAAGGGGATCTGCAAAGGCATTTACCAATGCACAGGCATCTGAACTAGTTCAATTGCACAAGGACATAAAGAAATTGGATGAAGAAGTTGATACTATACAATTCAAGCTAGACCAGTTGTCAAACAGAGTGATTACAGCATTTACAGCACCACAGCATAGACCTGCTCCACAGTCTACACCTAGGCCTTAGTCCACTCCCTTTGCTGGTCAGTCTGCACATCCCAGACAGCCAGCTCCACATCTTAGGCCTTAGGGATCTCATCCTACTCCTATACCTTCTGATGTACTAGATCTAGATCCTATAGCATCTATGCCTCCTGGCATTAAGATACCTAGATATTCCACTAGCACTAGATTAGACATAGGCAGTGATTAATTGTACTTCCTTTCATGTTTTGTAACTTATATTGATCATTTTAAATGAAATGAAAGTTATTTTGGTATCTATCAGCACTGTCTTGAATTATTTTGAGCTTATGCAATGTTTACAATGTTAATGTGATGAATTTTAATTAGAATATCAAAATGAAATTGAGAAAGTGAAATTATCTCAAACAAATATTAAAAACTTTCTCATTCTATTTCAAAAATTGAGCTTTATTTCAATATCTTTTTGATTTTTTGACAAAAAGGGGGAGAACTTTGAGCTGACATGAAAAATTTGAGAGCTGACATGGAAAATTTGAGCTGATAGGAGAACTTTGAGCTTGCTTGAAAATATCTACACCTGGTTTCATGCATTGGAAAATATTAAAAAATGGGAAGAATGTTCATAAGTGCATGAAAAGAATGAAAAAGGGGGAGAGTATAAATGATTGTGTTTAAAATGAGATTAAATGTTTCATAATTTAAGAACCTATAGAAAGGTGGAGAAATTTTTTTTGAAAACAAATGGCTTTAGCTCGAAACCTACATTTTGCTCTGATTGCTCTAAATTTTAGCTCTAGAACTAGCTCTAATTCTTTCAAATTTTGAGCTCTGATACTCCATGTTTATACTATTTCTAATACTTTGAAGCATACAAGTTTTAATACTCTAACACACACAAAAGCACTAACATTGATACTGTATAGTTTCTTCACAAGAGCTCTGATACTTATTTGCAAATATAATTAGCTCTGATACATGTGCATACTTACTTTCAAATACTATTATACATGTAATTGTAAAGAATTTTTCATGCCCAGTGTTTTGTCATCATCAAAAAGGGAGAGATTGTTAACCCCATAAGTGATTTTGATGATAATCAAATATTGGTGCATGCATTTATTTTACTAACAACTCTTCAAGTGGTTTACAAGTTTTTGTAAGATGAATTCATTGCTCAAATTTCAACTCCTACATTTTCATTTCTTGTTTTGAGTTGTGTTGTAATTGTATATTGTAAAGAAGAACCCAAAGAAAAAAGTTAAGAAAGATCATAAAATTGGATTACTTCTAAATGTATTTCAAGCTTTAAATTTCTTAGAAATATGTTGAGCTTGAAGACATCTTGAAGCTTGAAGACTTGCTGGATGAATACTGGAGAAAGATTGAGAAAATCACTGAAACATTCATCCAAGTTGACTCAAAGAGAAGAGAGTCGACTCTGGCACGTGGCACGCATGAGGATTCTGGCACGCAGATATTCGAGCCGACTCTAAGGGACCCGAGCCAACTCATCCAGTGTACTACTTCCTGAATCAGATAGGCGAGCCGATCCAAAGGGAGTCCAAGCTGACTCTATTATATAGTCAGACATCCGAGCTGATTCTTCAGAATATCGAGCCGACTCCTCTAAAGTTCAGAAAATATGTTTTGAGAACCACAGTCAATCAAGTCGACTAGAATGGAAGTTAGCCGACTCATCCAAACTGTATTTTGAAGGCCTGAGGATGCGAGTCAACTAGAATCAAGACGAGTCGACTCTTATAGAGTGAGAAATCAGGACACTGTACAAGCAAGCCGACTGGATTGAAGAGAGTCGACTTAACCAGAACTCCTCTGAGGATCCGAGCCGACTTGAGTGATCCGAGTCGATTCGAAGGTCGATTTCAGACTTATAACGGCTAGTTCTAAAACTTCAATTTTGAATCCAAAAAGTGCTCCAATGGTCAAATATCACATCCCAATGGTCTACAATGACTAAAACTGCCTGAGAAGGTACAAGATTATATATTTGAGGGATTTGAACTATTTGAACAATGCTTTTGAGAGAGTTAATGCATTATTGAATATCCAACCAAGTCAACAAGCAAGAGAGCACTAAGAGCATTCAAGATAGCCTTCAAGCCATCACCAACTCTCATCTGAAGCTTGAAGCACTTAGTAAAGAAGCTATAGAAGCCATTAAATTGCATTGAAGTGCATTCAAGTAGGCTTCTCTCGAGCTGCATCGGCAACCATTCGATAAAAATTTGTTTGTCATTCTGTTGCTTTTCTTTTCAATTCATTTTGAATTGTTGGATTATTGGTGAGCTCGGTTGAAAAACCAATAGGTTCTTGGTTAGCCTTTGTTAAAAACTAAGTGTTGGATTCTTGGTGATCCTGGTAAAACCAAGTTGGATTTCTTTGGTGATCCTGAAAAAACCAAAATGTAGAGGTTTGGATTGTGAGCCTGTGAAAATAATCCGATTGTATTCCGATGGAAAATATAGTGGTAATCCCAAGTGGTAATCTTGGATAGTGGACATAGGAGTTGGGTTGCTCCGAACCACTATAATTGTTGTGTGTTTATGTTGTGCTTTTCTGATTTGATTTTGCTTCTGCAGTTAATTACTTAATCACAACACTTAACACTTTAAAAGGAATTTCAAAGAGCACATAATTACTTAAATTTTTTAATTCCCAATTCACCCCCCTCTTGGAAAAGCCACCTGGGCAACATAGGTTCTACTTGAAATATAAAAGCAAGTAATCAGACACATTTCTAAGAGAAAATCGAGTTCTTATCTCTTTTGATGGATGATGTATAATTAGTTCTTTAAGATGTCCGTGAACATACCTCAACTCTTTAGGCAGATTATTAACTCTTATTGAAGGTCTTTATTCTTGTTCTTCCTCCTTGTTTTGATTTTCTTTAAGCTCCTTGGGGGGTGCATCATTGAGAGTCAATTTCTTCATCCTTTGAATAATTATTTCATTATCAAGAGCATATTCTTTTCTAGAAAATTTATCATTAGATTTATCAAAGACAACATGTATAAATTCTGCAATAATAAGAGTTTTCTTATTGAAGATCCTATATACCTTGCTAAATATAGAATATCTTAAAAAGATATCCATATCTGACTTTGCATCAAATTTACTTAGGTATCTTTGCCATTATTTAAAATGAAACAATGCCATCCAAAAATACAAAAATATTTTAAAGTAGGTTTTCTACCTTTCCAAAGCCCATAGAGTATTTTTTAAAAAAATTGGACGAATTAAAACTTGATTTAAAATGTAATGTACTATATTAATAGCTTTCATCCAAAAATTTTTTGGGAGATCATTTTTACAAAGCATGGTATATGCCATTTTTTGGGACGCTCTGGTCCCATCAACTCCGAGAATACCTCGGCCACGATGCGACTGCTCTGAGTAGATGATGAACCCTCACCAGCACGCTCGGAGATCATAGAGGTAGCCCTATTCTATATTTTATAAAAACACATATATCAATACTTAATAAAAATAAAATATAAATCATAATATAATATAAATAAATAAAATATACATATATATCTCTGGACTCCTCCCAAACAAAACTGCCATCCTAATGAATATGAGTCATTCGATAGAACTCCACCTCACTAGGCTCCCTCCCCTGCTGATTAGCCTATATAAAGAATAAATATTACAAAAAAATCTAAAATAACACATCTTATACCCCCGTACCATGATACATGGCACATGCATGATACATTATGATACATGATGTTAAAACTATAAGTATACTAAAAGTATTATAGGATGAGAAACATACAAGCTCATGCCCGAGCCGTGCATAACTCTTGGACCCCGCTGTGTGAGGAACAGACTGAGCTGCTCGTGCAGCTCTACCAATAGCAGAATATGTCTACAAAATAAAATTAAAACTATGTTATATATTGTATAAATATAATTATGACGAGTGAAAATTAATAAATTTTGAAGTGTTTGATGATGCTACACAACCAGTGCCCTCTCGGAGAACCAATAGTGCACTAGCTCCATCCACTGATGAGGGTGAACATCAGGAGGACAGGTAGCTACACCTGCTCCTCTGTCCTACCCTCTCGCATGTAGTCTCTCTTCAACTTTGCCCTATATTCTTTCCACTTGCGATTGATAGACTTAAGAATAAAATCAGAAGAATCTGAAGGAATAACGAACTTGCTCTATAATTTAAATAAACAATAAAATAAGTATTAAATGAAATAAGCAATTCAATTGTTAAAAACCTAAGATATAAATAATATATCAATTTTTTTACCTATACAACTCGTAGCATCTCTATTTTATATGCAGGAAGCATGTCATTTCACTTCGAAAAATTCAGGAGACATAGCTGACCCCGGCATGCTACTATCCCCAGAAAACTAGTCAACAAGCTAGCAGCTTTCTTAATAGGCTGCCCTAGCTTGTTGCACTCTATGACTATCCTCTCGTCCTCAGGTAACTGCCACACATCACGGACTAGTGTGGGTCCTCGCCTCCGCCTAAGTCTCCCAGATCCATCTACCAAAAAAATACAAAAAGTTATATATCAAAACTATTGCATATGTATGAATTGAAATAGGATGAAATTATTAAATTACCCTATATCTGTATGTCATCGACGATAGGCTCGTCATCAAAATGATCCATAGGAGGATCGTGATGTGCGGACTCGGAGGGAATGGCATCGTCATGAGGTGGAGAGGTACTAGCATCGGCCGAATGTGCAGAAATAGAGGGACTCGCATCTGACCGATGTGAAGATGATCGACTGCCCACGGGCTGCTATGCTGAAGAAGTACCAGCCTCGATCTGAAAAAATTGAAATTGTACATCTGATAATTGTTTCCTTCGAGGCATGGTGTACCTAACATGCATTATTTTAAAATAAGTCAGTCAACATTATAATCAAATTATAACAGAAATGAATTGCAATTTAAAAGATAACATAATCATTCATGCAAAAATATAAACCATCTTATAAACTACTTACTTGTCATAATCAACTAGTTATACCTTCTTCAAAATCAAACCTAACCAAAATGGTTGTATCATTTATATGATCATCCGGCATAATATTATAAGGCATACACTGAGTGTAAGTATCATCATCTTCTTCTTCCATCCTTTTTTCCATGTCATACAAGTCTCTGGATTGTCTTAATAACAGTAGTCCATTCTTTATCTTTCGAGTCTTGTATATAAAAAACTTATCGAGCTTGAGATAAAAAATTGAATGGATCATCCTTCAATAACACACCCGTATATATCAATCTTGAAAAATTGACAAGTATGAATCTGTTTGAGTCCTTTTTCAAACCTCTCGATGTATTTATATCCACCCAATCGCATCGAAATAATATAACTTTAAAATTTCCATAATAATCAAACTCCAAAATATCTTTAAGTATACCATAATAAGATTTTTCATCTGCTTTTATCATAACACCACTATTCTGAGTTTTTCTAAGTTTCTCGTGCTCCTTGGTATGAAATTTAAAGCCATTTATAATAAAACTATTATATTTGTTCACAATATAATTTGGACCTCTAGCAAGTGCTATTAGTTCTGCTGAACTATTTTTCTCCATCAGTACCGTTACCTAGAAAATATAATATCAATTATCGATCACTTATTCGATGTTAAATGTATATAAAATTATTATATGACTTATATATACTAACCTGATTGGCAAGCCATTTAGGGAATAACTCAACCAACCATCTTTGTTCAATCCTTGGATTAGGATGAGTGGAATGATAGGCTTGTCTTTGTACAGCTAAAAATTCACTGCTTGATAATCAAATATAAGTTTGACAACAACATGTCTAATATTTAGTATTATCCATGTATAGATAGACTAACCTGTGATAGTCAGATATTATATCACTATGTAGCAATACATAACAGTGTGCTTGTGACAAGGATTTATGGTCAAGAACAATACTTTCAGCTTTTCCTATAAATCTTCCGGATGATGCAAATTTGTATAGATCTGTATTCTCCATAGTATCACCATGACGTTGAGGTCGATTGAATACAGTCTCTACACTTTCGAGATATCTTGAATAAAATGTTAAACATACTTCAACAATATATCCCTCTGCTATTGAGCCCTCAGGATGGGCTTTGTTTCATACATAATCCTTCAAATGTACAAGATACCTTCAAAAAGTATGATATTTATTAATATTAATATCACATTAAATAATAAAAAGATATATAAATTATAAAATTTAAGTTTTACAGCATTACCTCTCAATAGGGTACATCCATCTGTACTATACCGGTCCACCAAGTTTAGCTTTTGAAGCTAGGTAAATGAGTTGATGAACCATAATCGTAAAAAATCCAGGAGGAAAAATCCTTTCCATCTAACATAATGTAAGTATGACTTGAGACTGCAACTGATCAAGCTTCTGAGGATCAAGAACCTTAGAATATAATGCCTTGAAGAATGATGATAACTGAAAAACAACCGTAATAACTTGTTTTGGCATTGATGACCTTAAAGCCAATGGAAGAATATCTTGCATTAGTATATGTCCATCATGACTTTTAAGATTTGAAATTTTGCGCTCTTTCAGATTCACACATCGTGAAATATTTGAGGCATATCCATCAGAAACTTTGATATTCTTTAAAACTGTCAAGAAGAGATCTTTTTCTTGACTAGATATTATATAACATGCATGAGGGATATAAGTTCTATCATTTGCAAGCACTTATGGATGAAGTTCATGTCGGATGCCCATTTCTTTTAAATCAAGACGCGCATTCATGTTATCTTTAGTCTTTCCATCAAGATTTAATATTGTTCCAATCAAATTATCACAAACATTATTTTCTATATGCATAACATCAAGATTATGCCGGAGTATATTATACTCCCAATAAGGTAAGTCAAAGAATATGCTTCTTTTCTTTCATAATTGTTTAGTATGCTAATGGGTAGATGCTGTGATTATATCATCATCATTTTTAATTTCAAAGAAATTATCCGGATTCTCGAACACTGCCGTATCTAAGATGCAAGTATTGACTTCCTCCGATACTTCTTCTTGTACCGAAGTCTCAACATTATCTCTTCCTCGCTTTTTAGAGAACTTTGTCATCTTGCCGTAACTATGTCTGATACCAAGCATTTGTCTATGAATATCAGAACCAGAAGGTAGAATTGGAGCATATCCCAACTCTATAGTACCATCAAATAAATCCTTCTAAAATCGAAATGGATGATTTGCCTCCAACCATCGACGATGTTCCATATAATAGAACTTTCCTCCATGTTTTAACCAAATTGAATGGGTTGATTCACCACAAGAAGGACATGCAACTCGTCCCTTAGTGTTCCAGCCAGATAAATTAGCATATGCAGGAAAATTGTTAACAGTCCATAATAGAGCTGCCCGCAGATTGAATGTTTGGCCATTCGAAGCATCAATTGCACTGATACCCTCCCACAGTTGTTTCAATTCATCTATTAAAGGTTATAAGAAAACATCAATATCATTGCATATCCATGATGGCAAATTATAAGGAATCAGAATAACTGGCCAGGTGCTATAGACAGAACTTAAGGTCCGAAATGGATTGAACCCATCACTGGCTAAACCCAGCCTGACATTACGAGCATCAGATACAAAATCAGGATGTCTATCATCAAATGCTTTCCATGCTAAACTATCCGCTGCATGTCTCAGCATTCCATCTTTTGTACAGCTTTCATCATGCCATCTACTTTTCGACATGGACATAAAATCTTTCCATTGATACTACTTCTCTCCATACCAAATTTAATAAAATTCTATACTCCATCCAGATATTCTTTGCTATTCCTCGGTTTAGTTATCCAACTCTTATCCATTGTAAGATAAAACTAACTGAAATAAACAAAATTTATAAGAATATAATAAATTTAAAATAAGTTTATTCAATAGATTAATTACAGTATTATTAAATGCACCCTATCACTAACTAATAGGTAAAAAGGTCTTATCCCATTCAAGAATTACATTAATTATATAGGTCATTTACAGTAACCAAAGGATACGCAATAGAAGTTCTAGAAAAATTTTGGCAACATTTCCTCTTAGTTCTCCCCATACAAATAAATATGTATGAGGAGAACTAAAAGAAAATGATATCCAAAATATATCTGGAACTCTATCCATACCGTTTGATTACTATAAGCACCTATAAAATTATTTGCAATTCTTAAACTTTCCAAACTGGACATTCAATTGACCACTGTACATATTTCTTCCATCGATACAAAAATTAAATAATTGTACGAATCCTGTAAAATATGTACTTTAATCAATTGACGGGTCTATGTTTCAATGCAATGCAAGTTTTTTAAAAAATATCTAAAAAATCAAAATTGATCGTAACAAAGCTACAGATGGTATTGAAATCAAAAATTTACAAAAATGAAACTAACCTTAAAGCATAACATGTTCAGTAAGATGTAGGTATATACCAAGAAATTTATAAATAAACAAAAATAATCTACTAAAAAAAAGAATAATAAATAATAAAAAATAAGAATGAGGCTTAGTTATATACTATTTAATCTGCAACTAAATCAAAATGACTACAATCGGTTGCCTATAAAAGAAGGCCATCCAAGATTGTTACCATTAGAAATAGTTGAATCAGCCAAATATACATCGCATAATCATCATAGCCTCCATATACAAACCTTAAACCAATTTTAAAATTGATTACAGAGCTTCTTTACTCTTCAAGCAGTCAAGCACATGATATGAAAAGACAACAAAATAGGTAAAGCATATTTTTCTTAGTAGTGTGCAATTACCAAGTTATTTAAGCTTGAACCCTGGCTCCTGTACTTGGACTAGTATAATATATGACTTTAGAAGAATCAAGATGACTTTTTGAAAACCATAAACTCAAACCTAATGTAAGAACAGAATAACATAGTAAAATACAAAATCTATGAGGTGCTATTTTGTTCGCATGGAATATATTTGGGCTATGCATTGATGGGAATAACCTTACATATTGTCTGACAAACTAATACATGAAACGCGTACTATTCTAAGTAATGAAGAGTGCAATCATAAGGTTTTAATGCATGTACATGCTAAAACTAAAGTTGAAGTTACATTTTCTCAGACTCAATTATTTATACCATTTTTAATTTCAGGAGATGAAGAGGACATGTTGAAGCTAAGTTTAGCAAAAACTTACATTTTCCATACTCCATTATTCATATTAAGCTTTATTTTAAGCTTACATTTCTTGCACTCAATTATTTAAATAAAAATAATTTATTTTTTCTATTATTTATTCAAACCTTCCATACAATTCTTAATAGAAACTAGACATTCTACTAAGATGTGCATGATTGACACAAGCTTAAATTTGGACAAATTCTGAAACCATATCTCGGATGTTCTTAGGGTATGCAGGAAGATTAACTTGAGATCATCAGTCCACTTTTTTTTTTTTTGGACCAATAAGACATTAGGGTATGCACATATCTAAAATGGAAATTAATATGTTTTCTAATGTGCACTTTTAGCCTCTATCATAATTTCGATCCATGTATATGGCCGGAACTAGAGATTGACTTGGACCGAGTTCTAACCTTATACAAACCTGATCTGTGTCTGAATCCGGTCAGCATGTTTGATCCAAATATCGACCTACATCAACTCACGTTGAAATTTATTTTGTCAATGTAGTAGATCTTTTTGATTGAATCAAATTAACAGTAAGTAATCATGAACCATAAGAAACATGTATATAAATTGGACTGCAATTGACTGTACTAAAAAGATATCATGTAAAATTCTCTCAAAAAATATATTATGTAAGAAGGTATCATGCATTATCTTTAATGCCATTCTGTTGACATTAGAAGGATATGTGCATGCATCTGTATGTGTCCAATATTCTAGGAATGAAATCCAGCCAAAGTTAAACGAAGACCATACTCAAATCCAAGCCATTCACATATATTGACACCCACAGACTTTGTTAAAATAGTTGGCATTCTCCTAAGGTTTATAAATAGTTAACATGTAATTAAATATTATCACTCAACTATGAAGATAGATGATTAATTTCATAAATTCATAACTTAAAGCCTTGAGCAAAGAACATATTGCATTTGTTGAAGGTAAGTTCAGGTCAAAATTGAATATCAATGACCCGAATCCAAGCCTCATTTCAATAATTCAAGGATTTCTGATCCAATCCTAACCTATTTTTTTGGATAGGGGGCTGAAATTCCATAAACAAAAACTATAGGTTTATGCAAGAATAATTATGAATAAGAAAAAAAAAACTAACCTGTGGGATTTTTCTTGCTTTACCTGGCCGGTTGAGCAGGAAGGGTAACGAGTGGGAGGGAGGGGCTTCGATTGATGGGCCAGTAGGGAGAAGGTGGTGGTCGGCTCGGGCAACGCACCGGAGATGAAGGAGAAGGGAGAGGGAGGAGGAAGGAGAAGGGAGGGAGGGGCTTCAATCGGTGGGCCGGTAGGGAGGAGGTGGTCATCGGCTCGGGCAGCGCACCGGAGATGAAGGAGGAGGGAGAGGGAGGAGGAAGAAAAGGGAGGGAGGGGCTTCGATCGGTGGGCCGGTAGGGAGGAGGTGGTCGTCGGCTCGGGCAACGCACCGGAGATGAAGGAGGAGGGAGAGGGAGGAGGAGGAAAAGGGAGGGAGGGGCTTCGATCAGTGGGCCGATAGGGAGGAGGTGGTGGTCGGCTCGGGCAGCGCACCGGAGATGAAGGAGGAGGGAGAGGGAGGAGGAAGAAAAGGGTTAGGGGCGATGAATCTGATGCAAACTAGGGCTCAGTCGAGGGAAAAGAGGGGATTCCGGCGATGCTGATTTTGTCGATGCTTTTAAGCGTCGGCAGGTTGAGGTGCATACCGACACTTTTCAAAAGCGTCGGCAGATTTCTGGTTAGGAATTGCCGATGCTTAAAAGCGTCAGCCTGTTGAAAAGTATACCGATGCTTTTCAAAAGCGTCAGTGGATTATTGGATGGCGACACTTATAAGCATCGGTAAACAGGATGAATTGTCGATGCTTAAAAGCATCGATGGGTTTCAGAGATTACCGACGCTTCCAAAAAGCGTTGGTGGGTTCCTGGGTCTTCCCGACACATCACAGAAGCGTCGGGAGAAAACGGTCGGGAAATCTTTATTTTACTGTAGTGTATAGATTAGCAACCTCTTGTGTCTCTTTATCGAAGCTAGAGTCCTCACTCTCACTCCAAGTTATCATTATTGCCTTCTTATATTTCCTTTTGCAGTCCATTTTGTAATGGCCCAGCTTCTTATATTCGAAGCATATAGGTTGCTCCTTCTCTTTCTCCTTCTTTTTCTCCTTACTTGGCTCTCCTTTCTAAGACTTTTCTGGTAGCTATACTTCTTCTTTCTGATGAATCTTTTAAGTTTTCTTGATACAAGGACTGTTTTATCATCTTCATGTCTATTATCTGAGTCTTTACTAGATTATTCCTTGGTAGTTGAAGACTGGAGGGCAATAGTCTTCTTCTTTTCATTTTCGTTAACCTTTTGCTTTCAAGGACAACTCATAGATCATGAATGAATCTAGAAGTTGTTCGATGGGAAGTGTATCAACATCTTTGGTCTCTTATATAACAGTGACCTCGGCATCCCATGAAATAGGAAGAGACTTGAGAATTTTGTTTACAAGTTTAGCATTAGAAATAGGCTTGCCTAAACATCTTAAACCATTTATAATATTAGTAAACCTAGTATACATTTTAGTTATGGATTTACTAGGTTTTATCCTAAACATTTTACAGATATGAATAAGCATATTTATTTTGATATTTTTCACTTGATGAGTGCCCTCAAACATAACTTCAAGTGTATCCCAAATTTCTTTAACCAAAGAATAAGTGAAAATCTTATTGAATTTATTAGGATCTAAAGTACAATTAAGTAGATTCATAGTCTTAGCATTCAATTTAGCTTATTTTATATCATTCTCATTCCAATCCTCCTTAAGTTTAGCATTTAATTCAGCTTATTTAGGATCTTAAGTTATGGCTTATATGTAGATGCGTATGCGTATTTTTTAATATGTATAGTTTATTCCATTGAACAAAGATGGATGGTTTGAAGCTTGTCCCTCTACAATACAAGCACCAAATTAGGATGCCATTAGATCTTTAACTCAAGATCATTGATCTAATTCACTAAGTACCAAATTCTGATACCACTTGTTGCCCAGCGAAGCAACCTACGAGAGAGGGTGAATTGAGTTTTTCAAAAATTTAAAATAAGTATGTACTGAATTTTGATAGTACTGGAGTGATTATGTTTTAAATATATATATATATGCTGAATGAAACTTTATACAATGCTTGAAACAAAAAGAGAAGAAGAAGAATAAAAGATACAAACACAAGCTTTTAAGTGATTCGATGTACTCCAAGTACTTATATCCATTTGCCAAGTATATATTAGAAATTTTACTATAATCCCTCAAGATTATAGTTGATTTATTTTCTAGACTCACAAATCAAATCCTTATTGATTTTCTCACTTAGACTCACTAACATAACCTTACAATAAGCCAACCCTAGGCTTGCAATCTAATTCAAAGGCTTGGAAGGACCTATCCCCTAGTTTCAATCCCCTTGAAACTAGTTACAATTCAAAAACTAAAGTATAAAGAATGAAAACCAAAGAGCTCTCTAAAAGAATAAAGAAAAGTCAATGAAGCTCTTTGGTGGAATCTTTGAGTTGTCTTCTTTAATGAATAGTCTCTATGATTCTAATGATTGTTGGCTGTTAAGAATTGAAGGCACACTCTTTAAGAATAAAGATTTTTATTTTTGAAAGTTAGCTCTTTGAAGATTCTCTTAAAAGTGCTTGACCTTTTCTAAGTTTCTCTTGCTTTTTCAATAACTTTCATAAGAAATAAATATACTTAAAATCTTGAAAAAATAGTTTATGACCATTAGGGAGGAAGAACTAGCCATTTGATACAACCCCTAACTTTCTGTAGTTCTGAAAATATAGTTGTTACTGTGCTATTAGAAGCTAAAGGTCGACAATTAAATCTATGAGTCAACACTTGAGTACAGGTATTGATACTTGGATTGTTTTGAGAAATACTGCTATCTGGAATCACCCTGTGATAACGACACTTCGATCATGGGTCGATTCTTAAGTCGATACCTTAAGTCGATACTTGGAATCTAGATATCAATAATTAAAACTATGCCAACAATTTAGTTTTTTATTATTTTATATAGCTTTGATACTTGATGTATAAGCTAACCTGTGTGTTGACACCTTGAGTCGATACTTGAATAGTAAGTGTCAATAATTAGCATGCTGGCTAAAACTTTGTATGCCATTTTTTTTTCTTTTCTAGATCTTTTCTGAGGGTCGACACCTGAAATCATTGAATCAATACTTGACTTGTGCTACTTCAAAAATTTGTGCCAAACTTTGAATTTTCAAATCTTAATATGTATTCTTCCATTCTAACCTTTCCAATGACATACTATATCCTTAGCTTTTCTACATGTGAAGACATCACAAAACATGAAGAAATTCACTTGTCTAAGGGTTGATCATTTGAGTTCATCCTTTATAAGTTTGAAGGGTACCTAAAATATTTATCTCACAACTCGAACAAATAATTAGTACCTCATAAATACTCAACATTTTGTTATCCATCAAAATCAAAGCCAATGTCAATAGTATGAAATTAATTTTATAAGTCTATTAGATTTTCATGTCAAATCGAGTGAGGGAATCTAATCACATACCACAACAAATGTATATAAATTGATCACTTGATATATTAGATAATAAAATAATGGTAGATGGCATCTACATTTTGTCCAATAACATATTCAACATAAGATTAATTAATAACCAAATATATTTATAACTAGACTTAAACATGGGTTGGGCAACTCGCCCAGCTAGATAGTCTTGGCCCAAGATCCAAGAGGCCCGCTTACTTTTATGGTCAGGCCTTGGATATAGAATTCTATGCAAATAATTAGCCTATCCTAGTCTGGCCCAATAAATAAGCGGAGGTTTAGAAAACTAAGCTAGACTTGGATAGCAAAGATAAGCTTAATGGTTAGGCCAAGACAAGCCTGAGTTAAGAAAAAAGCTGCTAATATCTTAGCAAGGCCCAACCCAAGCCCATTCAAGCCCGCCCATTGTTCAAGTCTAGTTATAATTAACAATACAAATTATTGACTAATAACTAATAACTTATATCCAAGGAGGTTTTGGACTGGTTGGTTGTTCTATTCCAAAGAGGTCATATTTTTGAATCCAACATTGACATAAATTACTTTGGTTTGAGTTAAAATTAATTAATGTTAAATTTGCTCCAAATCAAAAGCATGTCAATCTAATCTAGAATTAGCATTTGAAGCATTCATCATCTTTCTTGTGCAACATTCAAATGCTTCAATCAAATTATTCTCACCAACTCTTGAATAATTAATCAAAACAATGAGTGTGACACCTTTGAAAATGCCATTCAATTCCTTGATCAATTCCTATGTTGAAGCTAACATAGCAAGGATCACTTATCCAAGTCTTCGCTGACTTCAACACTAGAACGCTTTTTAAAATTAGGTCACAAAACTTGAAATCCATGGCCTATATCTTTATTTAGCCGGCTTAGTTTATAGAAACTATTTAAGGACTAATCATTAGCTCCATTGTGATGACTACCATAGAAATGTCTAGCAGCTGTGTGGTAACTTTGGACATATAAAATCTAGGCATATCGGCTATAAATATAAATTTGGGGAATAAACAACTTGATGTGAAAACTACTTTATTTTATAGTGACTTAAAGGAGAAAATTTACATGAAACAACCATAAGGATTCATAGTTTGTAGATTAAAAAAGAGCTCATATCGACTCAAGCATGCATCTTAATATTATTATAAAAATTAAATTCCTTCATAGTGGACCATGGGTATAATAAAATCAATTCTAATCACTGTTGTTGCCGCTTAGATCGTCATGGCCCACAACTCTTGCATGGCATTAGGTGAAGGACTTCTCGTCGGTGGCCCTCCGTGGCCTGCGGCTCTTGCATGGCACCATCCGGCAAACTTTTTCGGCTGGCATCTTCCGTGGGCACCCAGTCCAAGATAGCCACCATCGCGGGAGCCCTCCACGTGCCCAGTTCACTGCTCTGGTATGCTCCTCGATCGGTTGCCTAGCAAAATAGAGGAGACCCGGGTCGGGGATTCCGGCGGGGACACTCCGACGGTTAAGTCAGTAGGATGATCTAGGGGAACAGAACCTCTATGACAGGGAGCTGGTGATCTCCCTGCATAGAGGATGTGTAGTGGAAAATGAGATGGAAAAATAAGATATAAGAGTCGAGTAGAAGTGTGATCGGAGAGCTTGGAACGATCTGCTAGGGGTCCTTCGCCCATTTGCCCTCTCTCCTCTTTTCTTTCTTCTCCCTTTCTTTTTTTTCTTTTTCTTCTTTTTTTTTATGGATAGCCTTCCTTTTGCTTTTATATGAGAATGATGTCCCTGACCTGGTCTGGGCCTTCCTTGGGATGTCCTCTTCTCTCGTGTCTTTTGTGTGGCATGGTTCCTTGTGGGAGGGGCAGGTGCTGTGCCGCCGAACCCTGAGCTACAATGTGATGTTTCTATTTTCGGAGGGATTGTTGGAGCGTTGTAGGGCCTATGATCTTAATGGAGTACTCCTCTTGAAGGAGGTTCAGGTTCCGTGCCACGAGAGTTGAGGCTCTCGGTCACATGATCGTCGCATGATAGTACACTACAAGATCTAAGGCTTGAAGGCCTTGAAGGAGCACACTTTGTGCAAAGCATGCGGGTAGTGCATTGCAGAGCTTGAATTAATGGTGGGGCATGCGCCATCTTCCAAAGGTTGCAGGCGAACGGGGACCTCCCCCATTTTGCTGTGGTTTGAATTCCTCTTGATCCTTTCCCTCCTTCGTTGTTGGCGGGAATTCTGTTCTCTGCGAGGCAGGGTAGGGGCCTGCTTCGGGAGCCTCGTCCTAGCAACATGAGCGCAACCCCGGCTGGGAGCTGACTCAGGTGGAGGGCTCACCCTCTGAGCACGACCCAGGCTAGGTGTTGGCCTTAACAAGAGGGCTTGCCTTGGTAGCATGAGCACGATCCTGATCGAGAGCTGACCTCAGATAGAGGGCTCGCCCTTTGAGCACGACCCCGACTGGGAGCTAGCCTCGACAGGACGGCTCGCCTTGGTACATAAGCACGACCCCGACTGGGAGCTGACCTCAAATGGAGGGCTCGTCTTGGCAGCATGAGCATGACCCCGGTTGGGAGCTGGCCTTGGCATGAGGGCCTGCCTTGGTAACAAGAGCAAGACACCGGCTGGGAGCTGACCTCAGACGGAGGTCTCGCCTTAGCAGCATGAGCACGACCCCGACCGGGAGCTAAACTCAGACAGAGGGCTCGCCCTATGAGTACGACCCCAATTAGGAGCTGGCCTAGGCAGGAGGGCTCGCCTTGGTTCTTTATTTGGCCATCGTGCATGGGTGGCGGACTCTTTTCCAGCGAGGCCACCAGCAGAGGCTCCATATTAGCGGATGTGCCATATCATATGCCACCCACTCCCGGGCTCGAAGGACGAAGCATCGCTCGGGGCGAAGGGAGTAATAACCACGCTGACATGGAGGGGCGCACCCCCTCTGCCATCAATGCCTCGAGCCCACATCCCGAAGATTGCTTTCTCGTGCTAACGAAGCGACGCTGCACTCAGTCTTCTGATAGAAAGATCATAAATGCTCCATTTGGACCGAGGCAACTACCCTTGATTCGAAGCATCGGAGTCTCCTGGTTGGTCAGGGAGTTAAAGAACCGCATGCCTTTGATGGGCACGAGACGATGGTGGGCGGTGGACTTTATTGCAAGGGACCTATCCCCTTTTTAAAGGACCTTCGGGTGCAAGGGGCCAAGCTTCTATAGAGTCTTCTTCCTTTTCCTCTAGTCCCCCTCTTCCTGTTTCTTTCTTGTCGAGTGTCAATGAGGCAAAGCCACCATCTAAACATGGGGCAGGACAAATTTTGGGCTCAAGCCGCCTAGTCCTGAGAGCCTGCGAGCCAGATAATGACCCTTCAAGAAGTGCTGACCGGTGTTACGAGCCAGATAATGACCCTTCAAAAGGGGCCGGCTATTGAGTCTTGGGTGGTGCGTTCAAGGCTTGTTGGGTCAATGTCCTTGTATTGATCCATTCTATCATTATTGTCCATGATGTATCTAGGGCTAGGAGTAAGTCCGGGGTGAGTCCTAGATGTTTTAGGCTGAGTTTTGATCAGTCTGGATCTTAGAGTCGGATCCTCTAATATAAGAGTCGGCTCTGCTAGTTGGCATGGCTCAAAACAAGGGATTGTGCTGGTCAAACTGACTCATTGGATTCGAGTTGGCTCGGTTACATAGTCAGGAAACCCTATGGTCTGGTCGAGTTGGCTCCAATGGGTTCGAGTCGGCTCAGTTACACAATTAGGAAATCCTATGGTCTGAACAAGCTGGCTCTGATGCTTAGAGTCACTCGGTTCTAAGGTCGAGTCGACTCTAGTGTCTGGGGCTGGCTCAATTGACGGGTGAGCTGTTTTAAACGGTGCCAGCTGGGAGGGAATTTTGGGGTACTCGGTCACGTGCGACCGAGGTATATATATTGTAACTTCTTGAGAGGTTGTCAAAAGAGGGTTGTAAAAGAACTTCTCAGACATGGAATCAAGAAAATCCCCTTTCTCCAGAGAATTCTCTTTTCTTCTCCCTTCTTCTCCTGTTCTTGGATCTTGACATGATTGATCTTCAAAGACCTATATCCTACCATGTTCTCCAAGGAGATCGCTGGCAGAGGGTCATCCACAACCTGTGGTATGCTTCTGCTATTGCTTTGTTGATCAGGGCATTTGTTCTTGATCGAGAACAAGGCTGCTTTTGTGATTTGGGTTCAACGTGAAATCTAAAATTGGATACCAAATCTCAATAATTTGGTATCAGAGCAAGGTTCGTGGCAGGAAGATCTCAAGATTAGAGGGTTGGAAGGAAAGATTCTTGCAGGTACAGTTTTCAGATCTCTTGATTTCTTGATTGTGGTAATGGCATCAAGTGGGTTCAAGGTAGATTTTGAAAAGTACGATGGCAAGAGAAACTTCATCCTATGGCTGCAAAGGATTAAAGATTTGTTGGTTCAACAAAGGATCTACAAGGTCTTGCTTAAAGAAAGAAATTATAAAGTGCTTTGTGCAATTTGAAATCATAAAGTGCTTTGTGCAATTTGAAAACATAATCAAGATATGTATGATTTTCAAAACCAGGTGGTTGTTCAACAAAAACTTTTTATACTATAAAATCATTCAGAAAAGTACTTTTAACATCTATTTGAAAAAGTTTAAAATTTATAAAACAAGCAAATGCTAATAGTAGTCTAATTGCCTCAAGTCTAGCAACAGGAGCAAAGGTTCATCAAAATCAATTCCTTCCTCCTGATTGTAGCCTTTAGCAACTAACCTAGCTTTATTTCTAATAAAAATTTCATTTTCATCTAACTTATTTCTAAACACCCATTTAGTGCCAATAATAGAAATATTAGATGGTCTTTCTATTAATGTCCAAACATTATTTCTATCAAACTGAATTAGTTCATCTTGCATAGCATTTATCCAGTTATGATCTCTTTTAGCATCTTCAAAATATTTATGCTCTATTTGAGAAACAAAAGCAATATAATCACATTCATTTCTAATTGAGGCTCGAGTTCTTATCCCTTTTGATGGATCTCCTAGGATTAATTTCTTATGATGTTTATAAGCATACCTTCACTCCTTAGGTAGATCTTGATTCTCTGGTGTGAATTTTATAGCTTCTTCCTTTCCATCTTTGTCTTGATTTTCTTCACTTTGTTGAGATGGTTGATCATTTAATGTCAACTTTTGCAACTTATCAGCACCTGCACATGCATCAGAAATATTCTCTTTTCTAGAGGATTTGTTAGTAGACTCTTCAAAAACTACATGTACAGACTCCTCTATAACTAGAATTCTTTTGTTAAAAATTTTGTATGCCCTGCTTGATGTAGAGTATTCTAGAAAGATACCTTCATCAGACTTGACATCAAATTTTCCAAGATTGTCTTTACCATTATTCAAAATAAACATTGACAACCAAAAACTCAAAAATACTTCAAAGTTGGTTTTCTTTGATTCCAAAGTTCATAAGGAGTTTTCTTTAAAATGGGTCGGATTAAAACATGATTTAAAATATAGCAAGCTGTATTAATTACTTCAGCCCAAAAATATCTTGCCAAATTATTTTCGTAAAGCATAGTGCATGCCATTTCTTCTAAAGTATAATTTTTTCTTTCTACTACCCTATTTTGTAGAGATGTTCTAGGTGCAAAAAAATTATGTTCTATACCTTTCTCATTACAAAAACTTTCGAAATCTTGATTTTCAAATTCAGAACCATGATCACTTCGTATGTAAATAATAGAAGTACCTTTTTTATTTGAAACTTTTCGATAAAACTTTACAAATACAAAAAATGATTCATATTTATGAGCAAGAAAGAAAATCCAAGTAAATCTTGAAAAATCATCCACTATAACAAATCCATATCTCTTACCTCCTAGACTAGATGTTCTAGTTGGTCCAAAGAGATCCATATGGAGTAGTTCTAGTGGTCTACTAGTGGTAACAAAATCTTTAGATTTGAAAGTAGTTTTGACTTATTGTCCAAATTGGCAAGCTTGACAAACTTTATCTTTTCAAAAACTAGTTTTGGTAAATCTCTTACTAAATCCTTTTTACAAAGTTTTGAAAGTATGTACATACTAGAATGTCCTAGTCTTCTATGACAAAGCCAGCTAGTCTCATCTATAGTAGGATTCATTGTAACTAGGCATTCTCCATTAGGCAAGGATAGATTATCTAAATCTACCAAATAAATATTACCATGCCTTTTTTCAATGAATTGTACTCCATTTTTATCAGGACTAGCAATCATACACTAAGATGATTTAAAAATAACTTAAAAACCTTTATTGCAAAACTGACTAATACTTAAAAGATTATGTTTCAAACCTTCAACTAAAAGTACATTATTAATACATGTAGAAGGGATGATGTGAACCTTACCAATGCTAATGATTTTTTTCTTTACCATTATCCCCGAAAATCACACTCCCTCCATTCATTGCCTCAAGAGAAATGAATTGCTTCACATCTCCTATCATGTGCCTTGAGCAACCACTATTCAGATACCATAGTCTTTTATTTTTCTTGGTTGCAAGATACACCTGTAAAACAAATCAAGTTTTATTTTTAGGTACCCAAGCCAACTTGGATCCTTTAGGATTAGTGCTTAAATTGGTTCCTTTTGGAATCCAAACTTTTCTAGAGTTATTAATTTTTCTCATATTACATTGAAAAGCTTTGTGTCCTTGTTTTTTGCATGAAAAGCATGTGATACTAGATGATGCAGGTACAAAAAAAATTTTCAAATACTTTTCTTGTCTTTGGAGTCTATAACCTAATCTTGCTTTGTTAAAAACGGCTCTTGGGTTGTTTAACAGAAGATTTAGTTTTTCTGAGCTAAAAGTAAACTTTTCAACAAAAGGTTTTATTTTATCAAGCTCATTTTTGTAATTTTTGTTTTCTAATTCCAAAGCCTTGTTCTTCTTCAAAAGATCACCATTTGAAATGATAGTTTTAGATCTTTTCAAAACATCATTTTTCATAGTTAAAGCCTTATTTTTCTTTTCCAAAGCATCAAGTTTAGTTTTTAATTCACTAACTTCATTCAAAAGAGAATTGTTTTCATGAGAAAAACTATTTGCATGCTTTTTCAACTTTTTAGTTTCAGTTAAAATCAGTTTATAATCATGCATTAATTCATCAAAAATATTTTTTAATTCATCAAAAGTAAAATATATTTCTGTTTCAGAAGTTACCTTTTCCTGCTCTTGATGTGCCATGAGACATAGGTTTGCAATTTTAGCTTGTTCTTCCTCTGAATTGGAGTCTTCACTATCACTCCAGGTTGCCATCATAGCTTTCTTCCTAAGCTTCTTTCTTGACTTTTTTAGGAGAGGGCAATCAAATTTATAGTGACCAGACTTCTTGCACTCGAAGCATGTAGGTATTTCCTTCTCTTTTTCCTTTTCTTTCTCCTTTTCCTTTCCCTTCTTTTTAGTTGATTGAAACTTCTTCTTATAGAGAAACTTTCTTCTCTTCATGAATTTTCTGAACTTTCTTGTTAGAAGAGCTTCCTCACTCTTTTCTTCTTCTTCTTCTTCAAATTCTTCATTTGAGGATTCTTCTTGAATAGTAGATTTGAATGCAATCCTCTTTTTCTTCTTGTCCATATCTATAAACTTTTGCTTTAAGTTCAGCTCATAAGTCATGAGCGATCCCACCAATTACTCCAATGGTAGCTTGTCAACATCCTTAGCTTCTTGTATGGCGGTCACCTTTGGATCCCATGATATTGGAAGTGATCTAAGAATTTTGTTGACAAGATCAGCATTAGACATACTTTTCCTAAACTTCTCATTCCATTTACAGTATTTGTGAACCTTGTGTACATGTCAGTGATAAACTCATTTGGTTCCATTCGAAATATTTCATAAGTGTGCACTAACATGTTCACTTTTGTATTCTTCACTTGATCGGTACTCTCATGGATAACTTCAAGTGTGTCCCATAATTTCTTAGTCGAAGTGCATGTAGAAATCCTATTAAACTCATTAGGATCTAATACACAATAGAAGAGATTCATTGCTTTTACATTAATCTCGGATTGTTTAATGTCATTTTCATCCCAATCCTCTTTGAGCTTTGGGATGGAAACATCATTCACAACAACCGAAGGAACATGAGGACCCTTATCAACAACTTTCCACAAGTTATAATCAATTGAATGCATATATATTCTCATTCTAGTTTTCCAATAAGTATAATTTGTTCCATTGAAATATGGAGGTCTATTTGAGACTTGTCCCTCAACTATGCTAGTATCAAGGGGGGCTGCCATAGATCTTTACTCAAGATGGTTAGACCTATAAACTGATAACAGGACTCTGATACCACTTGTTGCACAGTAAGCAATCCAAGAAGGGGGATGAATTGGATTTCTAAAAATTTAAATGCAAGTGTGTGCGCCAATCCAATAATTAAACTTAGTACTATGAATGCAAGTGTAATGTGCTTTTAATAAGTAGGTAGTGGAAATATAAAAGCAATTAGAGAAGAGAAAATGAAAGAGACAAGTAACCACAAACACAAAGAAAATATAGTGGTTCGGTGCTATCCAATGCACCTGCATCCACTCCCCAAGACCCACTTGAAAATTCACTATAATCTCAACCGATTATAGCCAATTAGTTTTCTGGCTCACTAATCAAATCCCGACTTGTTTTCACAAGGCTCACAAGTAAAAATCTCACTTGGTTTTCCGGGCTAACCAAGAACCTAAATGGTTTTAAGGATAACCACCAACCTCCCTTGGTTTTGCGGACTAACCAAGAACTTAAATGGTTTTCAAAGGCTCACCAATAATCTCCTTGGTTTTCTAATAGGCTAACCAAAAACCTTTACAACAAATATAAGTTTGAAGTAAAGAAATAATGAAAGCTTTCTTATAAAAATGAATATATCTTTGAAGCTTTGTTGTAGTGATGCCTCCAACTTGATGAAACCTCTTTTAATGCTTAAGAAGGTTGATCTTGAAAGTTCTTGAAGGCTCTTGAATGCTTGGAGACTTGCTTTTGGCTTGAAAGTAGTTGAACTCAATAAATATGAGTGAATGCTCTCTTTTCTTTTCTCTTGGTTATTCCTTTTTCATTCTCTTGTATTTAGATTTGATTTGAATTAATTAAATACCTTTCCAAGGCCTCAAACCTAGTTTCTTGTCATTAGACATGAAAAACTAGCCATTGGGAGCCAAGAGGGACGAGTTCTGCATTTGAAAAACTAGTCGTTAGTGTTTCCAGAACTCCAAGTGTCGACATTTCAGGCTGTGAGTCGACAAATAGGGTTGGCACTTGCTCTTCATGTGTCGGCACCTATTTCAAATATCTTCAATGAAGTCCTCTGAAATTCTCAGATGTGTCAACACTTCCTCTGGTGAGTCGACACTTTGCATCCATGTGTCGACACTTCAGGCAAGTCTTCAACTTCAGCAAGTTCTGTAATCCAAAAATCTTAGGCAATGAGCTGATCCATGTGTCGACACTTTGAGTCGACACAACACATCCATGTGTTGACACTTTAGCCATGCCATCTGAAACTATCTCTGCGTGCCGGCTTGTGTCGACACTTCACTGTCATGTGTCGACACTTGAGTTGTAGGTGTTGATACTTTGAGTTGACATAACACTGAGATTCTCTCAAAAATATCTAAACTTCTGCTGAAATAAGTTTATGTTGAACTCATGTATCCTTTCAAGCATTCTTCATCTTCTAAAGTCCTCTTTAAGCAGATCTTTCATCCATACTTAGAACTTTTCAATCAAACAATTTTTTGTTAAGTTGATGAGCACCTTTTTCCATAAAAACATACTTCAAAGAAATCATTAGTACTCAACTTATACTTAAGTATTTTGCTTATCATCAAAATCAATAACAGAGTCAACATTATTGCATAAAGGATGAACCGAACACTATTGAAGAAGGCAAGGAGTATGAGGCTGCAGTCATCACTGCCAAAAACCTTTTGGGGTGATGCTATTACTCTGTCATGTTTTCTTGTGAACAGGTCTCCATATTTCAAGCTAAATGGAGGACTTCCAGAAGAAGCTTGGAGTGGGAAGAAGGTGGAGCTTGGCTACCTGAAAGTCTTTGGTTGCCCACCTTATGTACATATGGAGGCAACTGAAAGAAGCAAGCTAGATCCTAAGTCAAAGAAGATGATATTCATAGGGTATCCAGAAGGAGTCAAAGGTTACCTACTATGAGATCCTTAATCACAGAGGACAGTGATTAGTAGAGATGTCTTTTTTGATGAACGGAGCATCTTGGAGAGATCAGGTAGTATGGATGGAATTGCAGCTTCAAAGATAAACAGCAGTGACTGTCCTTTACAGGTAGAGGATAAGCCATCTACATCAATTAGCAAGGGTGCTACAGTTGAGGTGGACTTAGGCAAGAAAGATCCTCTTGTAATGAAAAATCAGAATGGAAAATCAGTTATTCAAAGTGAAGTGTAGGAACAACCACAAGCAGAAGACTTGTAGGATAGTGCAAGGGGAGTGGCATTGCATAAATCTCAGTGTATAATCTGGAAGCCGGTGAGATATGGCATGGATGAGATTATATCATTTGCTCTTATATTTGTTAATGAAGATCCAAAAAATTTTATGGAAGCCATGGAAAGTCCTGATAAAGAGTCATGGATGCAAGGCATGTTGGAAGAGATAGAATCTCTTAGGAGGAATAAGACATGGCAGTTGGTGGATCTACCTAAAGATGCTTGGGCAATTGGCTCCAAATGGGTGTTCACAATAAAATTAGTACCTTCAAAGCAAGGTGGAGTAGATACAAGGCAAGGCTGGTAGCAAAGGAATATTCATAGAGGGAGGGAGTTGACTACACAGAAGTGTTTTCTCTTGTGGTATGCCATACTTCAATTCGGGTGTTATTGTCATTGGTGGCAAAACATGATATGGAATTGGAGCAGATGGATGTGAAGACAGCCTTTCTACATAAAAGTCTGGAAGAGAAGATCTACATGAAGCAACCTGATGGCTTCATTGAGATTGGAAAGGAGAACAAGGTATGTCTACTCCAGAGGTCATTGTATGGTTTGAAACAATCATCTCGTCAGTGGTATCATAGATTTGATATATTTATCATGAGCCTTGGGTTTCTCAGATGTGAAAATGACCATTGTATTTATGTCAAGGATGTGGATACTGTGGATGCTCTATATTTACTTCTGTATGTGGATGATATGTTGATAACCAGCAGAAGTATGAAAGCTGTGAAAGGGCTGAAGAGAGCATTGTCTCATGAATTTGAGATGAAAGATTTGGGATTAGCACAAAAAATCCTTGGAATGAAGATTTGCAGTGATAGATGCAAAGGAATACTCCATTTGTCATAAAGTGGGTACATCAAGAAAGTACTCGAGAGGTTTGGGATGGAGAAGGCCAAACCAACAGATACACCATTACAAGGGCATATTTCTCTTTCGAAAAATCAGAGCCCCCAAACATAGAAGGAGAGGGAGTACATGAAAAGAGTTCCATATGCCAATGTAGTGGACAGTGTGATGTATGCTATGGTTTGTTGCAGGCTAGACATAGCATATGCTGTAAGCCAGGTGAGCAGATACATGGCTGACCCTGGTAAGGAACACTGGAAGGCATTGAAGTGGGTTTTGCGATATATGCAAGGGACTCAAAAGCATGGAGTGGTATTTGGTGGGTAGCCAGAAGGACATGAATGGAATTCCAAAGAATCATGTGAAGATTTGGGTCCTTTGGAAGGGTTTGTTGACATAAGTTATGCAGGTGATCTTGATACAAGGTCTACAACAGGTTACATCTTTTGCATGTATGGTGGATCGATTTCTTGGAGATCAACCCTTCAATCTATTACACTTTGTCTACAATAGAAGCAGAGTATATAGAGATTATGGAGGCTATAAAGGAAGCACTATGACTGAGAAGGCTAGTGGCTGAAATGGGGATGAAATAGTATATGGTGGTCCTGCACGGTGATAGCCAGAGTGCTATACACTTGACTCAAAATCCAGTCTATTATGCTTGCACCAAGCATATAGATGTGAGATACCACAGGATCAGAAAGCTGGTGGAGGAAGGAGAAGTGATGATGGTGAAGGTCCATACAAAGGAGAACCAGGTGGATATACTTACAAAGGCTCTACCAAGGGAAAGCTTCTACTCTTGTATATGGTTGATGGGTTTGAGGAGTCTAGCATATATAGCCTTGAAGCACCAAGATGGAGATTGTTAAGCCTCGGGTGGTGCGTTCAAGGCTTGTCGGGTCAATGTTCATGTATTGGTCCGGTCTATCATGGTTTTTCATGATGTATCTAGGGCTAGGAGCGAGTCTGGGGTGAGTCATAAATGTTTAAGCTGAGTTTGGTCAGTCTGGGTCTTAGAGTCTGCTCTTCTTGTGTAAGAGTCGGCTCTGCTAGTTGGCACGGCTCAAAACAGGAAAATGTATTTTGGTCGAGTCGGCTCGGTTTCATAGACAGGAAACGCTGTGGTCTGGATGAGTCGGCTCTGATGCTTAGAGTTGACTCAGTTCTAAGATCTAGTCGACTCTACTGTCTAGAGCCAGCTTGAATGACAGGTGAGCTATTTTCTTAAACGATGCAAGCTGGAGGGAGTTTTGGGGTACTCAACTATTTGTAACCGAGGTATATATACTGTAACTTCCTGAGGTTATGGGAGTGGTGTAAACTAACTTCTTGGATGTGGAATCAAGAAAATCTCCTTTTTTCTCGAGAATTTCTTTTTTTTTCTCTCTTCTTCCCTTTATTCTTCCGTTCTTGGATCTTGACGTGCTTGATCTTCAAAGACCTATATCCTACCGTGTTCTCCATGGAGATCACTGGTAGAGGGTCATCCACAAGCTAGTATGCTTCTGCTATTTCTTTGTAGATCAGGGCGACAAGGCTGTTCTTGATCGGGAACAAGGCTGTTCTTGGGTATTTGATTCAACGTTCAGATAGAAGTTGGATTCAAATTCTCAACAAAGTTAAGCGATAGATGGTGGGATTCCTTGGTTTCCCGACTAGCATCTTTGGACTGTGAGCAAGGCAATGGATGCGGGGCTTCTAGAGTTTCCTGGCTTGAGGTGCCAAATTGTGAGTCGAGCGATAGATGGCGGGATTCCTTGGTTTCCCGACTAACATATATGGATTGTGGATAAGGCAGTGGATGTGAGGCTTTTGGAGTTTCCCAGCTTGAGGTGCCAAATTATGATTCAAGTGATAGATGACGGGATTCATTGGTTTCCCGACTGGCATCCCTGGACTGTGAGCAAGGCAGCGGATATGGGGCTTCTGGAGTTTCCTGGCTTGAGGTGCCAAACTGTGAGTCAAGTGGTAGATGACAAGATTCCTTGGTTTCCCGGCTGGCATCTTCGGACTGTGAGCAAGGTAGTGGATGTGGGGCTTCTGGAGTTTCTTGGCTTGAGGCGCCAAACTATGAGTCAAGCGGTAGATGGAGAGATTCTTTGGTTTCCCAGCTTGCATTCCCGGACTATGAGCAAGGAAGCTGATATGGGGCTTCTGGAGTTTCCCGGCTTGAGGTGCTGAACTGTGAGTTAAGCGATAGATGGCGAGATTCCTTGGTTTTCCAGCTAGCATCCTCGGACTGTGAGCAAGGTAGTGGATGCGAGGCTTCTGGAGTTTCCTGGCTTGAGGTGCCGAATTGGGAGTCAAGCGGTAGATGGCAGGATTCCTTGGTTTCCCGCTAGCATCCTCGGACTGTGAGCAAGGCAGCGGATGCGGGATGCGGGGCTTCTGCAGTTTTCTGACTTGAGGTGCCAAACTGGGAGTCAAGCGATAGATGGCAGGATTCCTTAGTTTCTCGATTGGCATCCCTAGACTGTGAGCATGGTAGCAGATACGGGGCTTCGGAGTTTCCTAGCTTGAGATTTCGAATTGTGAGTTAAGCAGTAGACGGCAGGATTCCTTGGTTTCCCAGCTGCCATCCCAGGACTGTGAGCAAGGCAGTGGATGCGAGGCTTCTAGAGTTTCAAGGCTTAAGATTCCAAACTGTGAGTCAAGCAGTAGATGGTGGGATTCCTTGGTTTCCTGGCTGATATCTCCAGATTGTGAGCAAGGTAGTGGATGTGCGGCTTCTGGAGTTTCTCGGCTTGAGGTGCCAAACTGTGAGTCAAGCAGTAGATGGCAGGATTCCTTAGTTTCTTGGTTGACATCTCCGTACTGTGAGCAAGGCAGTGGATGCGGGGCTTCTAGAGTTTCCCAACTTGAGGTGCCAAACTGTGAGTCAAGTAGTAGATGGCAGAATTCCTTGGTTTCCCGGTTGGCATCCCTGGACTTTGAGCAAGGTAATGGATGCAAGGCTTCTGTAGTTTCCTGGCTTGAGGTGCCAAACTCTAAGTCAAGCGATAGATGGTGAGATTCATTGGTTTCCCAGTTGACATCTCCGGACTATGAGCAAGGCAGTGGATGCGGGACTTCTAAAGTTTCCCGGCTTGAGGTACCGAACTGTGAGTCAAGCTGTAGATGGTGAGATTCCTAGGTTTCCTGGCTGACATCTTCAAGCTGTGAGTAAGGCAATGGATGCGGGGCTTCTGGAGTTTCCTGGCTTGAGGTGCCAAACTATAAGTCAAGCTATAAATTGCAGGGTTCCTTGATTTTCTAGCTAACATCTCCGGACTGTGAGCAAGGTAATGGATGCGGGGCTTCTAGAGTTTCCCGGCTTGAGGTGCCAAACTATGAGTCAAGCGGTAGATAGTAGGATTCCTTGGTTTCCCAGCTGGCATTTCCAGACTATGAGCATGGCAGTGGATGCGGGGCTTCTTGAGTTTCCCAGCTTGAGGTGCCAAATTGTGAATCGAATGGTAGATGGCAAGATTCCTTGGTTTCTTGGTTGACATCTCCGGACTATGAGCAAGGCAATGGATTTGAGGTTTCTTGAGTTTCTTGGCTTGAGGTGCCAAACTGTGAGTCAAGTGATAGATGGCGGGATTCCTTGGTTTCTCGGCTGACATCTCTAGATTGTGAGCAAGGCAATAGATGCAGGGCTTCTAGAGTTTCCCAACTTGAGATGCCAAACTGTGAGTCAAGCGATAAATGGCAGGATTCCTTGGTTTCTCGGCTGACATCTCCGGATTGTGAGCAAGGCAGCGGATGCGTGGCTTTTAGAGTTTCCTGGCTTGCCTTCACCAGATTGACGGTGCGATGGGTTGACTGCGGGACTTCTAGGGTGTCCCGGCTTTAGCTTCGTCAGACTAAGGGTCCGATGGATTAACTGTAGGACTCCTGGGTTGTCTCGGCTTGCCTTCACCAGATTGAGGGTTTGATGGATTGATTGCGAGACTTCTAGGGTATCCCGGCTTTAGCTTTGCTGGACTAAGGGTCCAACTGATTGACTGCGGGACTTCTGGAGTGTCCTGACTTGCCTCCGCCAGACTGAGGGTCTGACAGATTGATTGCAGGAATTCTGGGGTGTCGTGGCTTTGGCTTCACCGGACTAAGAGTCTGATAGGTTGACTGTGAGACTTCTGGGATGTCCCGGCTTGCCTTTACCAGATCGAGGGACCTACAGGTTGATCGTGGGACTTCTAGGATGTTCTGGTTTGCCTTCACCAGACTGAGGATCCGATGGATTGACTATGGAACTTCTAGGGTGTCCCGGCTTGCCTTCGCCAAACTAAGGGTCCGATAGATTGACTGCAGGACTTCTGGGGTGTCCCGACTTGCTTTCGCTAGACTAAGGGTCCGATAAGTTGACTATGGGACTTCTGGGGTGTCCCAGCTTGCCTTTATCGAACTGAGGGTCCGACAGGTTGACTGGGAGACTTCTGGGGTGTCCCGGCTTGCCTTCGCCTGACTGAGGGTCCGATGGATTGATTACGGGACTTCTAGGGTGTCCTGGCTTGCCTTCGCCAGACTGAGGGTCCGATGGATTGACTACGGGACTTTTGGGGTGTCTCGACTTGCCTTCACCAGATTGAGGGTCCGATAGATTGATTGCGAGACTTTTAGGGTGTCCCAGCTTTAGCTTCACCAGACTGAGGGTACGACGGATTGACTATGGGACTTCTGGGATGTCCCGACTTGCCTCCGCCAGACTGAGGGTCCCACGAATTGACTACGAGACTTTCGGGGTGTCCCAGCTTTAGCTTCACCGGACTAAGGGTCTGACGGGCTGACTGTGGGACTTCTGGGGTGTCCTGGCTTGCCTTCACCGGACTGAGGGTCTGATGGGTTGACTGCAAGACTTCTGGGGTATCCTGGCTTGCCTTCGCCGGACTGAGGGTCTGATGGATTGACTGCGGGACTTCAGGGGTGTCGTGTTTTGCCTTTGCCGGACTGAGGGTCTAACGGATTGACTATGGGACTTCTGGGTGTCCTGACTTTAGCTTCGCCGGACTAAGGGTCGGACGAATTGACTGCGGGACTGCTGGGATGTCCTGGCTTGCCTCTGCCAGACTAAGGGTCCAACGGGTTGACTGTGAGACTTCTGGGGTGTCCCGACTTTGGCTTTTGTCGAGAAACCTTGCGAGCAGTGAGCGGCGAGCCTTCTCGAGTTTTGGCAGACTATAGCAAGACCTAGCAAGCTCCAATGGGCCGTGGTGCTTGCCATCGATGGTGAAACAAGAGCTTTTCCTATGGAATTGTAACACAGTTTTTGATGTATTGTCAGGGTAATGAGGACAGGGAGTTACCTGTTAGGCTCGCATGTAGTAGCGAGCACTCCATTCATAGGGAGATGCATGGAGTTGGATCTTGCTGGAGAGTATCGTGGAAGGTGGCGGGTCCACAAGCATGAACCTCTCTCTCAACTGCCATTAGGTCCCTTTTTCCTTTTTTTGTTCTTTGTTTTTCTCTTCTATTTTTTGAAGTCCGCATAGCTAGCCATCCATGGAATTGGCACTGGTTTAGATCTTCCCTGCCATTCAATAGAGGCTCTGTTGACGTTCAACTTTCTTCCCAGCTTTGGCAGATTCTCTAGGTAACCTTGCTGAAGGTCATGGGTGGCATATTTGAAGGTGACATCTCTCGGAGGTGATCCCAACTTCAGGTTGCTGCGTCGGGTCTCTTCTCGAGACCACTCCTTGGAGCCCCGAAGGAGAGATCACGTGCCCCCTGTCTGCCTTCCAAGATAAAGGTGGCTACTGTTGTTCCACTAGTTGAAGAGATTTGATCTCTGGCCTTTGCCATGATCCTCTTAGCTCTTGGGACTTCTCGCCCCTTCCTGGCGCACCAATCTATTGCCACCTGGATCATCGTGGCCTGCAGCTCTTGCATGGCATCGGGTGATAGCATTTTCATCGGTGGTCCTTCATGGCCTGCGGCTCTTGCATGGCACCATCAGGCAGACTTTCTCGATTGGCATCTTCCATGGGCACCCGGTCCAAGATGGCTGTCATCGTGGGAGCCCTCCGTGTGCCCGGTTCACCGCTCTAGCATGCTTCTTGGTCGGCTATCCTGTAAAATAGAGGAGACCCAGATCGGGAATTTCGGTGGGGATACTCCGGTGGTCAAGTTAGTAGGACAATCTAGGAAAATAGAACCTCTGTGGTGGGGAGCTGGTATCTCCCCGCGTAAAGGCTATGCAGTGGAAAATGAGATGGAAAAATGAGATGTAAGAGTTGAGTAGATGTGTGATCGGAGAGCTTGGAAGGATCCACTGGGGGTCCTTTGCCCGTTTGCCCTCTCTCCTCTTTTCTTTCTTCTCCCCTTCTTTTTTCTTTTTCTTCCTTTTTTTTACCAATTGCCTTCCTTTTGCTTTTATATGAGAATGATGGCCCCGACAAGGTCTGGGGCTTCCTTGGGATGTCCTCTTCTCCCGTGTCCTCTGTGTGGCATGATTCCTCATGGAAAGGGTAGGTGCTGTGCCGCTGAGTCCTGAGCTATGATGTAACGTTTCTATTCATGGAGGGACCATCAGAGCATCGCAGGGCCTGTGGCCTTAATGAAGTATTCCTCTTGAAGGAGGTTCAGGTTCCATGCCATGAGAATTGAGGCCCCCGGTCGCACGATAGTCGACATGGCGGTACGCTACAGGATCTAGGGCGTGAAGGCCCTAAAGAAGTACACTTTGCATAGAGCACGCGGGTGGTGCATTGCAGAGCTTGAATTAATCGCGAGACGTGCACCACCTTCAAAAGGTTGTAGGCGAACGGGGACCTCCCCTCTTTTGCTATGGTTTGAATTCCTATTGATATTTTCTCTCCTTTGTTGTTGGCAGGAATTCTGTTCTTTGTGAGGCAGGGAAGGGGCTCGCTTCGGGAGCCTTGTCCTAGCAGCATGAGCACGACCCCGGTCGAGAGTTGACCTCAGGCAGAGGGTCGCCCTATGAGCATAACCCCGGTTGGGAGTGGCCTCAGTAGGAGGGCTCGTCTTGGTAGCATGAGCACGACCACGGCTGAGAGCTGACCTCAGACGGAGGGCTTGCCTTGGTAGCATGAGCACAGCCCCGGCCAGGAGCTGACCTCAGACAAAGGGCTCGCCCTATAAGCATGACCTTGGCTGGGAGCTTGCCTCGGCAAGAGGGCTCGCCTTGGTTCTTTGTTTGGCCACTGCACCCGGGTGGCGGACTCTTTGCCAGCAGGGCCACCAGCAGAGGCTCAATATCAGTGGATGTGCCACATCAACTATATTTATAAAAAACATTTTTTGATGAAGATTCACTATTCTCTTAGTTTATATGGATGACATGTTGATTGTTCGCTATGATGCTAAAAAGATTAATTAAAAAAAGCTTGAAAAAAGAGTTGAGAAAGTATTGGTGTGGTCCCTCCTTATGTGGAACCCACATGCCTTAAAATTAAAAAAAAGGTGCTCTTTTGCAAAAAGGGGAGTCCTCGTATAAAAAGAGATGGTAGCATGAGAAAGAAGAAAATAAAAAAAAGGATATTACTTTATTGAATGATCAGATGATTGATTTTATTTTGATTTTGATAAAATCTTAATATGTTATTTTTGACATCGAGAGCTACAACTTAAATGGTTTCGATCTTTAAAAGACTTTCTCCATTAATTATTTCAAGTATCCACATTTGATGAGACATGTCCTCTATTTATTGTTAAAATCCATAATATTAGTGATAATTATTTTTTTAATTCAGAAGACAAAACTTAATCTTGATGATATATTTGTATAGCTTTTGGTTAAACTAAAAAGATCTATAGTAATTTTATTATTCTAAATAGTAGAAACATCAAAAATATAGTATTTTTATTTATGGATTACTTGATTATTTTACTTGTTAATTGTCAGAGTATATTATAGAGATTATTGTTTCTTAATGAATTATAGTAATATTCCATTTAATTACATAAAAAGAGAAAAGCAGTTTTGCAGCATTATTACTCATAATTGTAGTTTTTTCAACAAAGTGATATTAGAGCAAGGTTGTTAATGATTGAATTTTCTTATATTGATTAAATAAAAGAATATAAAGGTGAAAGTATGGTTAAACCTGCATCCTCCAATTATTCAATTTGAAAGTTCTAAATGGAGGATTTATTATTTTGAAAAGATTTGTATGATTCCATTAAAGGGAATAGTTCCAAACTAAGTAATAAAACTCTACCAAAGTTGGAGAAGATAAATAAGAAAATAATTAGATTAATTAGATAGTGGATAAATAATAATATATTTCATCTTGTCATTAAGACTAATGCCTATAGTTTATAGAAGACATTAAAGAGTCTCTATAAGCAAAAGATTGTACAAAATAAAGCATTGATAAAAGAAAAGCTTGTGAATATAAAGAGTAAGGAGGGCGGTTCAGTTGTCCAACATCTGAGTAGTTTCAAGATATAGTAAATCAATTGGTTGTTATAAAAACGATACTAGATAATAAGTTACAAGCATTGTTGTTGCTCAATTCCTTATATAATAGTTGGAGAACTCTGGTTGTATCACTGATTAGTAATTTAGATTTTGATGGTATGGTGATATTGAGAATGGCAAAGGATAGTATGCTTAATGAGAAAATCAGAAGAAGAGAACAAGATATGGCTACATAATTAAAAGCATTAGTTATAGAAATGAGAGGGAGGAGTAAAACAAGCGACTCATAAAATTTTATTGACTATGATAAGTCAAGAGGAAGGTCTAAATTTAGAAAAAAGATAAAATATTTTTATTGTGGTAAGCTAGGGCACATAAAAAGGGAGTGTAGAAAATTTTAAAAAGAAAGCAATTAAGAGAGAGGTAAAGAAAAGAAGGGAAAAAAAGGAATATAACAATAGTTGTATCTGATGTTGATATTACCATTATTTATGATAATAATTACATGAACCTTATATGCTATGATTGGACTTGGGTTGTTAATTCAAGTTTCTCTTTTCATATTACATCTTGGTGTGACTTCACATCTTACACTAGTAGTTATTTTTGGAATAACTAAGATTATGGGCATTGGAGATGTTTGCTTAGAAACTAACATTGGATAATAGTTGATACAACTAGAAATCATCAAGCCTACGTGGACTCTCATGTGACTTGCCACATCACCCGCCAGCTTGGCACTAGAAACATACTCCATAGATCTAGCTATATGGTCCCTGAAACTCATGCTAGAAAGCCAAGCATGCCTTTTTTCCAAAAGTGTTGCCCAGTAAGCAACCCAAGAGGGGGAATGTATTGGGTCTCTAAAAATTAATTTAAGCTAACTTAATATGACAAGCTACAAACTTTATAAAACTAGATACTAAGCAAAGCAATCCAATTCAACTAGTATATATATATAACAATGTACTATGATTCAAATGTAATGCTCTAAAATATAAGTGCAGCGAAAATTAAGAGCAATAAATAAAGGGCAAAGAGAGAGAGATCAAGTAATCACAAACACCAAGAACTATAGTGGTTCGGTGCCAACCAATGCACCTACATCCACTCCCCAAGATCTCCTTGAAAATTCACTATAATCACACGATTACAGTCAATTAGTTTTTCGAGCTCACTAATCAAAACCCGACTTGTTTTTACAAGGATCACAAGTCACAACCTCACTTGGTTTTACGGGCTAACCAAGAACCTAATTGGTTTTCACAAGACTAACCAACAACCTCCCTTGATTTTCTGGGCTAACCAAGAACCTTAGTGATTTTGCGGGCTAACCACCAACCTATTTAGTTTTCAAGGCTTACCAATAACCTCACTTGGTTTTACAATAGGCTAACCAAGAACCTTTACAAGAAATAAGGTTTAGAAATAAAGAACCAATGTAAGCTTTCAATAATAAAGCGAATATGTCAATGTAGCTCGATGTAGAGTTGCTTTGCCCTTGTTGAAGCCTTTTGAATATCCAAAATTGAATGATCTTCAATGCTCTTGATGGCTTTAGAATGCTTGGAGGCTTTCTCTAGCTTGTGAGTGGTTGAAACTTGAATGAATAGGTGTTAAGGCTCTTCTCTCTTCTTTTCTCTCAAAACTCTTTGATTGTATTCAATATCATACATTTAGATTTGATTTGGAGCAAATAAATACCCTTCCAAGACTCCAAAAACGAAATCTAGCCATTACACTTGAAAAACTAGCCGTTGGGGGCATTTTGGGTGAGTTCTGCATTTGAAAAAACTAGCCATTACTGTTATCAGAACTCCATGTGTTGACACTTCCTCAGTTGAGTCGACATATAAGGTCGACACATGTTCTTTTTGAGTCGACACATAGTTCAAAAAGCTCCATTCAGATTTTCTAGAAATCTCAGATGTGTCGACACCTTCTTAGTTTAGTCGACACTTTGAGTCGACACCTTGCTTCCATGTGTTGACACTTCAGCTGCTCCTTCAACTTCTGTAAGTTCTGTGGCTTGAAAGTCTCAGACGATGTGTTGATCCATGTGTCGACACCTTGAGTCGATACTTCAGGTCCATGTGTCAACACTTCATCTGTGCCATTTGAAACTTTGCTACGTACCGTCCTGAGTCAACACTTCTTCTTCATGTGTTGACACTTCATGTCAGTCGATACTTTGAGTCGATACTTTACTGAAAAATACACAGAAACTACTGAATTTGAGCTGGAACAAGTTTCCACTTAGCTTGGCCATCCATTCAACCATCTCTTAAGTGTCCAAGTCCTCTTTGAGCAAACTTTTCTTTCAAACTTGGCTTCTTCAAGGCAATTGGACTTCTTCAAATTTTATGAGCACCTTTTTAATAAAAACACACTCAAAGCAAATCATTGGTCCTCAATTTATACTTAACTATTTTGCTTATCATCAAAATCAATTAGTGGAGTCAACAATCTCCCCCTTTTGATGATGACAAAATCTTTAAGTATAAATTTCTTTAAAAATAAAGCTTTAAGAGAATTGATCAAGATGCATAACATTGAAAGCATTAAGTATATCAACATTACTTGCATTAAAGATATATCAATTCAGAACACAAGTAATAGAGTTAGAGCTCATTACAAAGATAGAGAGTATCAGAACTTTGATATTTATTTAAATGCATAGAAAGCATGTATCATGATACTCTACAAGAAATTTCAGCAAACAACAAAGCTCCTCCTGAATCAATGATTCATAACAAAATTTGTAAAAATCTTCTCAAACATTGAAATAGGGGTTTTAATGGTTAAATTTGCTTAGAAAGGATTTTCAAATGAACAAAAAGTAAAGCTCCCCCTTTCTTAAGGAATTTTGTAAATAATTTTCAATTCAAGTTTTTCAAAATTTTGTCTATCCTTTATATCAAAACTGCTTTACTTTTATTTTATGAAATATTCATTTATACTTAAATTTAAATCTCATTAAAACTTCTCCCCCTTTTTGTTATCATTAAAAAGGTAGGAAAATAGTCAAGAAATAGCATTGAGATAATAAATTTATTTTCTAAATTGCATCTCTTTTTGTGTTTAAGAAATTTATTCAATTAAAAGTGAAGACATTGAGGTATAAAAGCAATTCAAGATAGAATATTCATTTGCATCACAAACATAGAGATGAAGAACAATAAGGTTTTCATATAAACTTAGAGTTTGTATAGCAAACTGATACATAACAAAGATAAAAGTATATATAAGCACAAAAACAAACTATCTAAAAGTATATAAAAGTCCTATTCCTCATCCATAGACTCATCAGAAGATGAACCGATCTCAATCGATCTTGTATCAGTAGAAGATCGAGCTCACGGCCATCTCGATCGAAGATCTCTAAGTCTGGTCCTGGTCGACTGTGGAGGGGTACGACGACCACGTCCTCTACGACGAGTATATGTCCGACCTTTGGCTGGAGCAGTAGAGGTAGATGCAGTATCCTCCGCAGGAACAGAAATGATCGGAACAACAACCTCAGCAACCGCTGGAAGAGGTGTGCAATCAAAAGAAGGTCCAGAGTCAAGATGCTGAAAGCCGGGTGTATAAAACCCAAGCTCTCGAATGAGTGATGCAGTATGAAGGGTAGGAGTATCAGTAATTTGTGAGTCAAAAGTAGGGGTCTCAGCTGATGTAATAATAGGTTTATCAGCTGTAGAAAGTATTAGTGTATCTATAAAAGATGTATCCACAGTGGGGGTCTCAATGATAGGTGTATGAACAAATGAAGTATCAATATCAGGGAAATCAATGCCAGGTAAATCAATAACAGGTGTATCGATAACTGAAGAAAGGATAGGAATGGGAACAGGTGTGCGATCATCCGATCTAGAAAGAGAAGATGGAATAGGAATCTGGACAGGTGGGATGGAAGGGTCAACAACAGGGCTAGTAGGCAAGTCATCCATCACCTCCTCAACTGGCTCTGAAGTAAGATAAGCAATATCAAATCTATCTGAGTCAATCTCCTCGTCTCCATCATTATCTCCAATAATTGTATCACTAATAGTCTTATCAACTCTGTTGACTCTAGTCTTGATTTTGATGATTGACAAAATGTTTAAGTATATATGAGTACTAATTGTATTTTAAGTGTATTTCTTAGATCTTAGTACTCAACCATGTTGAATGAAGAAATGCTTGTATTTCAATTGAAAAAGTCCTTAAATTAATGGAAAATCAAATATATGGACTTTGGAATTAATATGAAAGAATTTGAAGATAGTTCAGTAAAGCCGGCATGACAAAATTTCAGTGGCACGCTTCAGAGGTCGACACCTGTCCAGAGGTCGACACCTGAGGTCAACACCTGTTCAGAGGTCGACACCTGAGGTCAACACCTGTCCAGAGGTCGACACCTGAGGTCAACACCTGTCCAGAGGTCGACACCTGAGGTCGACACTTGATCCAGAGGTCGACACCAGAGGTCAACACCTGTTCAGAGGTCGACACCTGAGGTCAACACCTGTTCAGAGGTCGACACCTGAGGTCAACACCTGTCCAGAGGTCGACACCTGAGGTCGACACCTGAGGTCGACACTTGATCCAGAGGTCGACTCATGGCATAACGGCTAGTTTTTCTGAACTTCTGATTTGATTTCTAACGGCCATAAACGGCCATATTTTGTTTCTAACGGTCTTGTGGAGTTGTTTCAGCTTGAATGAAGTATTTAACCTCCACCAAACTTCAAAAAAGACATGGAGACAAGGTGAAAAGGATTAGAGTGAAAGTAAAAAGCCTTCAAGCAATTCCAAGCCAAAAAGAGTGAGAAATCCAAGAGATTCCTTAGCCAAAAGCTTTCCATCTTTGAGGAATCCAACTTTCAAGAGTTTGGCATTTAGTGAGGTCAAAGATTCCAAGGGAAAAGGCTTGAAGAGTCTCCATCAAAAGCTTCATCGAATTACCTTTTGCTCAAAAAGGAGTTTGTATTGTTTTTTATTCATTGTATTCATATTCTATTTGTGGTAGGCTAGTTTCAAGGGAATTTGAAACTAGTTTTAGGTTTGTTGGTGAGCCAATTGATAAAACCAACTAGGGTTGCTTGTAAGCCCGAAGCCAAAACAAGTGAGTGAGGTTTGTTGGTGAGCCAATTGATAAAACCAACTAGGGTTCCTTGTAAGCCCGAAGCCAAAACAAGTGAGTGGGGTTTGTTGGTGAGCCAATTGATAAAACCAACTAGGGTTCCTTGTAAGCCCGAAGCCAAAACAAGTGAGTGAGGTTTGTTGGTGAGCCAATTGATAAAACCAACTAGGGTTCCTTGTAAGCCCGAAGCCAAAACAAGTGAGTGAGGTTTGTTGGTGAGCCAATTGATAAAACCAACTAGGGTTCCTTGTAAGCCCGAAGCCAAAACAAGTGAGTGAGGTTTGTTGGTGAGCCAATTGATAAAACCAACTAGGGTTGCTTGTTAGCCCGAAGCCAAAACAAGTGTGTAAGGTTTTGACTTGTGAGCCTGGTAAAACAAGTCGGCTGTAATCTAAAGATTATAGTGGAAATTCCCAAGTGGAGCTTGGGGAGTGGATGTAGGTGCTAGATGCACCGAACCACTATACTTCTTGTGTGTTTGCATTGCTCTTCTTTTTGTTCTTTAATTGTTGATTTATTTCATTGCTTCCGTTGCACAATTATTTGAGCACTATCACTCTTCACCTTAAAACTTGATAGCACATATATTACGTTAAATTTTTTAAATACCCAATTCACCCCCCCTCTTGGGCACCATATCTGGGCAACAAGTGGTATCAGAGCTCGGTGCTCTGATTGAAAATCTAACGATTTTGAGCTAAAGTTCATGGTGACCCTTGTAGGTATTAGTGTTAGACCACCATTTTTCAATGGCATAAATTATATATTTTGGAAAACTCGCATGCGCATCCATATTCAATCTATTAGTTATCATCTTTGGAAAATCATTATTAGTGGTCCTCATATTCCTTCCATTTTGGTTAATGGCATTTCCATTCCAAAGCTTGAAGAGGATTGGAATGAATATGACATTAAACAAATTGAACTCAATGCTAAAGCAATGAACTTGCTTTATTGTGCATTGGACTTAAATGAACTTAATAGAGTTTCTACATGCACATCAGCGAAGGAAATATGGGACACACTTGAAGTTACTCATGAGGGTACTCTTCAAGTGAAGAACACTAAAATTAATTTGCTTATACATTCTTTTGAAACTTTTGAAATGATGCATTATGAATCTATATCTGATATGTTTTCAAGATTTATGACTATTATTAATGAATTAAAAAGTCTTGGCAAAATCTATACTAATGCTGATTTGGTGAACAAAATTCTTAGATCCTTGCCAAAATCATGGGATCCAAAGGTGACGGCGATCCAAGAAGCTAAAGATGTAGAAACCTTACCTTTGGAGGAGCTTATCGGTTCACTCATGACCTATGAGTTGAACTTATGGCAAAGGATTGTGGAAGCTGATACAGAAAAGAAAATAATAGCTCTCAAGGCCAAAAGGAAATTCAAGGCAATAATGGCAACTTGGAGCGATAGCGAAGACTCAAGTACGGATGATGAAGTTGCCCATCTTTGTTTCATGGCTAATGAGAAAAAGGTATGTGCTAAAAATAATTATGATTTTACCTTTAAAGAATCACATGATGCATCTAATGATCTTGTGCATGAATACAGTTTGCTAAAAATTGAGCACAAGAAATTAAATAGGCATGTAGATTCATTTTCTCTTGACAACACCAATCTTGCAAATAAAAATAATGATTTAAATGCCAAGATTGATATTTTAAAAAATGAAAAGAATAATTTTTCTAAAGAAAAAGAATTTTTAGAAAAAGAAAATGTTATTTCAAAAGATTTATGTAAAAAAGTTTTTAATGAGAAAAATATTTTGATTGAGGAAAAGAAGCAAAAACTCTTGAAGAACTTCAATTTTCCTGCTTCTTTCAATTCTTCTTATAAATGTGGTTTCAATGCTTATCCTTCTAGAAAAGTTTGGGTTCCAAAAGGAACCATAATTACTAATCATAAAGGACCCAAGAAAGTTTGGGTACCAAAAATGTCCACTTAATTTGTTTTGCAGGAATGTCTTGCAACCCAACATGTAGAAAGGGAGTTCTTGAAAAGAGGTTGTACAAGACAATTTAAAGAAGTGGACAAGCTATATTTTGGACTAAATGGTAAAAGGAAGGATTATGTATATTGGTAAATTCTAAACATCTCCTTCCATAATTAAAATTGTAGATTAATTTTTATTGCATCAATTACTTTGAAAAATTATTTTAAATAGTTAATTAGAATCAAGTTTGGACTTATCATCATTGGATATGATCATGAACTTTTTGGTGTTGATGAATTTCATGCTATCATGATTAAATTTATGATTGTAAGACCTTCACTTGATTTTGATTAATGTATTTCATGAAAAATACTTTTAAAGATGCATATTGATTTGAAAAATATTTTAATTGATTGATTAGAATCAAGCTTAGACTAATAATCATTTGTTGTGATCATGACCATTTGATGTTGATGGATTTCAAGCTCTCATGGTCAAACTTGTGATTATTAGATCTTCACTTGATTTTGATTAATATAATTTCTAAATTATTTCAAGTGAAATGCTATGATTTATATGTTTTTATTTTGGCATCTATGCATAATCTAGAAATGATTTGGATCAAGTATAGAACTAGTAGTTAAGGGTTATTTTTAAGAAGAAAGTATGCTTATTGACAAACCCTTGCTCTAATAGCTAGACTTGATATCATATTACTTCTAGCATTTGTATGGATATCAAATCATCTTAAAATGAATTTGAAATAATGCTAAACATTTTTATGCGATATAAATGTTTTGTATTTTGAAAATCATGAATATCTTGAAAAATTTCAAATCTTGATGCATAAGCTTTCATGTTTTATTCCTGAAATAAATGCATATTTTTAAAGAAGGAATAACATTCAGGGGGAGCATCCAAAGATTTGTTATCATATTTGATGCTTTGAATATCTTGTTGATATCATGCTTGCTTATATTGCTCTAGTACTCTTCTTGTTTTCAAATCTAATTCTTTGGAGGAGTTATATTCAAATGGTATCATATTCTATTGGCATCAAGATTTTTTTTAATAATTCCTAGTAACCGCTTCGGATTGGGTTAGTCACCATGGCCGTCCGGTCATAGGAGATAAGTAGGGCTTAAAGACCCTCTCTTCCCATTCAACGGGCTCTCTTATGACGTGTAGGGGTGCCGCTGTGACCTTATCCCATGAACAAGTAAGGCGAATGGATAATACACATCAAATCATTTCTTGCATGTGCTTACATTCTTTGGTATCTTGTTCAATTTATATCATATTCAATTGATATCATAAATATTTGATTTCATGCATTGATTTTGATGACCTACTTGCTATTCTTTCCAACTTCATTCCCACTTTGTATTGCCTTTCACCCTTTTTCATGATGTCAAAAAGGGGGAGAAAATTATTAAGTATGAAAAGGGGAAGATTGGATAAACATGAAAAATCTTTTGAGAAATGAAAGAAAATGCAAAAGGGGGAGAAGAATGTTTTTAACTAAAGGAAAGAATTAGTAAGAAGAAATTTAAAAATTTTGCATATTTTGAAAAATATTTTTTTAAGATTTTTTGGATCATATTTTGAGGGGGAGCTTGGTGCTTATTGTTTTGAGCTTACATGTTTATCTTATTGTTAATCTTTTTAAGCTTACCCTATTCATATACTTAAAGGTTTTGTCATCATCAAAAAGGGGGAGATTGTTGACTCTAGTCTTGATTTTGATGATTGACAAAATGTTTAAGTATATATGAGTACTAATTGTATTTTAAGTGTATTTCTTAGATCTTAGTACTCAACCATGTTGAATGAAGAAATGCTTGTATTTCAATTGAAAAAGTCCTTAAATTAATGGAAAATCAAATATATGGACTTTGGAATTAATATGAAAGAATTTGAAGATAGTTCAGTAAAGCCGGCACGACAAAATTTCAGTGGCACGCTTCAGAGGTCGACACCTGTCCAGAGGTCGACACCTGAGGTCAACACCTGTTCAGAGGTCGACACCTGAGGTCAACACCTGTCCAGAGGTCGACACCTGAGGTCAACACCTGTCCAGAGGTCGACACCTGAGGTCGACACTTGATCCAGAGGTCGACACCAGAGGTCAACACCTGTTCAGAGGTCGACACCTGAGGTCAACACCTGTTCAGAGGTCGACACCTGAGGTCAACACCTGTCCAGAGGTCGACACCTGAGGTCGACACCTGAGGTCGACACTTGATCCAGAGGTCGACTCATGGCATAACGGCTAGTTTTTCTGAACTTCTGATTTGATTTCTAACGGCCATAAACGGCCATATTTTTGTTTCTAACGGTCTTGTGGAGTTGTTTCAGCTTGAATGAAGTATTTAACCTCCACCAAACTTCAAAAAAGACATGGAGACAAGGTGAAAAGGATTAGAGTGAAAGTAAAAAGCCTTCAAGCAATTCCAAGCCAAAAAGAGTGAGAAATCCAAGAGATTCCTTAGCCAAAAGCTTTCCATCTTTGAGGAATCCAACTTTCAAGAGTTTGGCATTTAGTGAGGTCAAAGATTCCAAGGGAAAAGGCTTGAAGAGTCTCCATCAAAAGCTTCATCGAATTACCTTTTGCTCAAAAAGGAGTTTGTATTGTTTTTTATTCATTGTATTCATATTCTATTTGTGGTAGGCTAGTTTCAAGGGAATTTGAAACTAGTTTTAGGTTTGTTGGTGAGCCAATTGATAAAACCAACTAGGGTTGCTTGTAAGCTCGAAGCCAAAACAAGTGAGTGAGGTTTGTTGGTGAGCCAATTGATAAAACCAACTAGGGTTCCTTGTAAGCCCGAAGCCAAAACAAGTGAGTGGGGTTTGTTGGTGAGCCAATTGATAAAACCAACTAGGGTTCCTTGTAAGCCCGAAGCCAAAACAAGTGAGTGAGGTTTGTTGGTGAGCCAATTGATAAAACCAACTAGGGTTCCTTGTAAGCCCGAAGCCAAAACAAGTGAGTGAGGTTTGTTGGTGAGCCAATTGATAAAACCAACTAGGGTTCCTTGTAAGCCCGAAGCCAAACAAGTGAGTGAGGTTTGTTGGTGAGCCAATTGATAAAACCAACTAGGGTTGCTTGTTAGCCCGAAGCCAAAACAAGTGTGTAAGGTTTTGACTTGTGAGCCTGGTAAAACAAGTCGGCTGTAATCTAAAGATTATAGTGGAAATTCCCAAGTGGAGCTTGGGGAGTGGATGTAGGTGCTAGATGCACCGAACCACTATACTTCTTGTGTGTTTGCATTGCTCTTCTTTTTGTTCTTTAATTGTTGATTTATTTCATTGCTTCCGTTGCACAATTATTTGAGCACTATCACTCTTCACCTTAAAACTTGATAGCACATATATTACGTTAAATTTTTTAAATACCCAATTCACCCCCCCTCTTGGGCACCATATCTGGGCAACAAACTCCAATAGCAGTATCGGCACCAGTATCAATGTCAACAATATCATCAGCTGGTGCAGGAGCAAATACATGAGCAGGAGCAGGAGCAGTATCAGCAGTCGGAGCACTCGCTGAAGATCTGGACAGTGCAAAAAGAATATCCGAGATGCCATCACTAAGTCTAATATGGCTCTCTCTCGTCTCGGCTATGAATACGTCAAGATGCTACCTCATGATGAATACGTCAATCTCTATGAGTCTAACTCTATCATCTAAACTATTTGAAATCTATGGTGTCTCCATCTGTGATGGCTAAGGCTGTGCAGATGTAGAAGGACCAGATAGAGGAGCAACCGCTGGCTGCACCGCCGTCTCAGGCTGAGTCTCGCTGGGTCCAGCCTCACCTGAAAGAATCCGCTCCTCCTCTATTGTGTCATCATCATCAGCTCGATCCTCGGCCTGACATGATATCCTGCATGTCCACTAGCCTCAGACCAAATGATAGTCCATCCGATGCAATGACCTGATGTCATACACATCAGTATGAATGAGTGTACGGTAGGGCTCATCCTGAAAGCTGACTCCATACTCTCGAAAAAACAATGTCAGTCCCATGCCATACGGTAAGCAGAGCCTCTAGCTAGTCGAAGCCTCTATAATATGATGTATCATCAAAACTGGAATGTATACTGGCGTGCACTGAACCAGTGAGACCATCACGAGCAGCTCCTGCTCGGTGATATAGTTGAAACATCCGATCTTCGGTAGAAGAATCCGAGCGACGATATGGTACAGTGTCTCATCTCCGTATACAACCTGGATGCTGGTACAGTGGCTCCCTCTAGTAGTATGTCGAACTCAAAAATGCATTGGAGACCACTAACTCGATCCATCAGACTATCAACAATAGATCCCGTCATCGGTATATCCCATACTCTGCTCAGAATCTCTGAAGAAATGGGGATATCCCATCCTCTGACCTGTGCTATCCAACCATCTGCTCCGCGGGCGAGTGATCCATAAAACTCTCTTATCAGCCCGGGATAATATCTCTCACTGAGTGAACAGAAAGTGGTCAGCCCAGCCTGTCGAATCCACTCTCCTATCCGAAAGTGCTACTGGTCCATAAAAGAAAAATCCACTTGGCATCCTCCAACCACTGTCTTCGAGCTCATCCGGCTAGACGAAACAAAAAGTGAACATGTGGGCGGATCTGCAGCTCTAGACTCGTGTCGCGCCTTCGTCCTTCGCTCTTCCTCTTGGTTTGACTGACGAGGTCGATGAACAACTTGCTTCCAAGGACCCATTGCTTAGATTTAAAGATTGGGCAAGGTTTTTGGTGGAAATTTGGGTTTCTAGGATTTAGAAATCAAAACCTAGGAAGGAATCCAATAAAAAATTATTGGTAATTGTGTCCCAAAGCCAATCGTCTAGGCTGTAGACAGTTATGCTACTTTGTATTTGTATATAAATTTTTAATAATAAATAAAAATTATTTATTTTTGGTTGTCCATCATTTTATATTTTCCTATAATGAACTCTTGTATGATGGAGTCCTTAGAACTACATTATTTGATATAGAGAGGATATATCAAGTAGTTTTTAAGCTGGTTCACAACCAAATGATACATTGTTATAGGACGACAATGTATCAAGTATAGGTTGTTGTATGTCATATTTGTTGGTTGTCCTCTTAACCAAGGAGTGTGGAGACACTGGTGTGACATACAAGTGAAGTGTATGACACTTCACTGAACAAGACCATCTGCGGAGCTCCCTTCTGTCAAAGGGTTGCTCGCGAAGGGATATGGGTATTTGTGTCCCTCAGACCTGAAGTCACCATGGCAGCTTGCAAGCAACTCACTATACTTTGGTACCAGACTACCTGGATTTCTAATCCAGTGATGGAAAGTTTATGGGTGCAGTCAAGTACTTGTGGAGCGATGGTGGATCAAGATGGAATTGACCTCTCCAAATAGTTTGGAGTGAATGACTTACTATATCTCAATTCAGCAAAACCTTGGCCAAGGTAAGTTCTTATGAGGAGTCACAGAACTTGTGAGGTTGAGACATAATCTGGATAGACCAAATTAGGGTTGGCAGCCTAACCCTAGGTCATCCTAAGCATTATAAGTTCAAAGGGATGAATTATGCGGCAACCATATGCCAGAGGTTCTTGTGAGGTGCTCTGCATCTTCGACCTATCCAGACGTTAGGTATCATTGCTAGATGAGGACTTTGACTAGTACTGGAAATGTTCTAGTGCTACCAGTTTAGTGTTCGAACCTATGGGGTCACACACCATAAAGGATTTCTATCTGATCTTTTGGGCTAATCAATGATTGAGAATCATTTGCCGTCACCTGAAGTCAATTTGATTGACTTTGCTCCAAGCGTCGATACTTGGATTTTTGCAGGTGTCGACACTTGGTGAAGTGTCGACACTTGACAATTTTCGAGTGTCAACACTTCCTGTGACGAGCAAAAATTCTGGGAGGTTTTCATGGAGATATTTTTGGGCAGGTTTGACCTGGTTTGAATTTCGAATTCAAACCAGTTTTGGCTCCAAACCTTTATGGTATGAAAGTCATACTTTCCCAAATGGGTTAGACCCATTTGGCATGCCCATGATCCTTTCCCCCATTCTCTCCTCTCATCTCTCCTCCTTCCTTCTTCTCCCTCTCCCTGCTGCCCCTATAAATATGAGACATTGTGGTGGCTGCTAGGGTTAGACATGCAAGAGCAACAACTATTTCTTGGGAGAAAAAGGTTGAGAAGAGTGAGAGCTTTAGGGTTTGGGTGTGAGCCACCTAGCAATCAAGCTAGGACTTGGGAAAGAGTTTTGGGAAGGGGTTCCTACTCTCTTTCTTGTCTTTCAGGAATAAGTTCAGCCTATAGATCCCGAAGAGCTAGCACTCCGAGGGAGTTGATCAGAGTCGAGCCCAGATGTGGACATCCTGTAGAGGCCAGATGCTTGTGTGGCTCGAGCGCCCTCCTCCTCCTCAGAGCTCTTCACTGCTTCTCTCCAGTACTCGCCGAGGTATAGAGGTATGACCTTTATATTTGTGATGTTTTTGATATTATATGCATGCTAGGTTTTTATACTAGATCCTGTTACGGGCAGATCGGTAGATAGTTTAGATCCATCTATCGAGCTTTCCGCTATGCATGTCTTAAAAATGTTTTAAAATGCATATTCTCTATCCTATTTCTTGCATAATGTATGCTAGGTGTAGGTATTTTTCACCTTCAATGGTATCAGAGCAATAGGTTCATTTTGTAGTATAATGATGCTAGCATGCTTATATCATCTCCTTTCTTTCTTAAGTACTTAGATTGAGTGCTTTACCATGCCATCCGGTCATAGAAGAGAAGTAGGGCTGCAAGACCCTCTCTTCCCATTCAATGGAATCTCCTATGGCGTGTAGGGGTGCCACTGTGATAGGCTCATGAAAAAGAAAATAAGAAGAAAGATTTTTGCAGGTTAAAAATGTTTTAATTTATTGACATGATCATAAAACAACTTTAGATAAGATCTAAAAGTTATTTTTGATCGGTTTTGTTTGTATGTTTGGTGAAACATCAGATTTAAAGTCACTATTTTTCTTTGTCTCAGGCTGTGAGTCGATACTTGGCCTTTGAAGTGTCAGCTCATGAAAAAATTTTCTGAGATCTGGTTTCTGTTTTTGTACTAAGACAAGCTGGAATGTCGACACTTGACCCTAAAGTATCGACACTTGAGCTTGAAGTATCAACACTTGACCCTTAAAGAGTCGACACTTGAGGCGTGCCAGAAAACATGTTGTTCTATTTTCTGTTCCCTGTCTCAGGCCTTGAGTCGACACTTGCTCTTGAAGTGTCGACACTTGGCTGCAGAAAATGCTGAAAATAGTGAATTTAAATTTTGAATTTGTTGTAAAACTGTTTTACAGGATAAATTAAAATTATTTTAATTTATTTAAGGCCATTGAACTTAATTTTGAATTAAGATTGACTAAGAACTCTAGGAATGTGATTCAATAATCTTAAGTCATTTCAATAAGCCTTAAGGGTCATGGGTTAGCTTCTATTAGGTCCTTGATTAGGTTAGACCTAAGTTTAGATTCATTGGATAAGTTAGAGAACTAATCTAATCAAAAGTTGTGTGAGGATTTCTTCTCTAGATCTATCTAATAGTTAGATTGATTAGTCCATAATCTAAATGGATCAGATTTGTGGCTCAGTGGAAAGTCCGAGTCTTTAGGCTAGTCTAATCGAGTCTGATGAATCGATTGGTGTCGAGGTAAGTTTGGCATTGTGATCATGGTTCTTTGGGGCTACCTCTTACCTGGCCAACTCTGTTAGTGTCTAGGCAAGACGGTTAATGGCGGAACCTAACCCATGATCTCACTTACCTAGCTAATATGGTCAATCAGGATTGATTAGATAGCTCATTGACTCGTGTTAACCCTTGTCACCCAAGGTTAATCAGTCTTGACTGATTTTAGGTGTCCATGGATCATTTGTTATGTGTAACCCTCATAGATTGCTGATGTGGTCAGTGGGAGGTTGATCCATGTCTTCTCTTCTCTTCATCTGTCACATTAATTAAAACTCTCTAAATTATTAGGTCCTTAAAAGGACAAAGTTATAGAGATAACCAAGTCCTAGCCTTCCATTAAGTGGGATAGTAATGTGTCCAATAGTTGGATGTTCATCGGCGGATCCAAAGATCGGGTGTTCATCGGGCTATTGGAATTGTTGTTCCTAATATGATGGCTCAGTGCGACTCTCTTAACGTGGTCAGGTGGGCCGGCCAAAGTCGGACTTGACTATTCGTTAGTTAGAAGCATTGAATTTTGTCATGTTAATGGTTGGACCTAACCAGGTCCTTCAATAGGAGGCCCAAAGGCCGATTGAAGTGTACCTTGGGGCAAAACCCAATTGCTAGAGGTTACATGGAGAAGTAATCGATTAAAGAACCTACCTTTAGACATACATGGATGGGCCGGCCAAAGTCGGGCTCATGTGTTGTCTATTGGACTCTGGTACCCACTAGGGAATTAAAGTAATTCCTCGGATTGGAGGTAGAGGCTACCAATCTGAGCAAAATAGTGGGAGGGACCTGTAGACTTAAGTCCATGTCTTTAGATTAATAATTCATATACACTAATTAGTTTTGATTTTCCTTTCAGATGTCTTCCAACCTGTCACTCCGGTCTCTTCTCGACAATGAGAAGCTCAATGGATCCAACTTCGATAGCTGGTATCGAAGGCTCAGGATTGTCCTGGAGCATGAACGGATCCTATATATGATATCGGATCCGGCACCTGAGATCCCTGCTGCCAATGCTCGGGGTTCGGTCAGAAACACTTATCAGAAGTGGCTCTCTGACAAGACCACTATCTGATGCATCATGTTGGCTACGATGAACGATGAGTTCAGTCACAAGTTCGAGGAAGCCCAGCCGGAAGAAATCCTTCACAAGTTGAAGGAGTCTTTCGGGACACCAGATGACGTAGAGAGGTACAGGGTCTCCTATGCTATCTACAACATGCGGATGCATGATGGGGCCTTGGTCACTGATCATGTATTGTACATGATCGAGATGATTGAGCACCTGGGCAAGCTCGGCTATCCCATGCATGAACAGCTTGGAAAAGATGTGATTTTGAATTCTCTTCCCTTCTCTTATCTAGACTTTCTCGATCATTATAGAATGAACAAGCCTGCAGTTAACTACCATGGTCTGCTGGAGTTGCTGCAGACTTTTGAGAAAGACCACCAATTGAATAAAGGGGTGGTGAATCTAGTGGGAGGTTCCTCGGGAGGGCATCATCCCTTTAAGAAAGAGAAGAAAAAAAATAAAGGGAAAAAGGTGCTTAGTGCTTCTGGGCCCAGTCAGGCCAAGAAAGTGAAGGCTGATCAGAGTCGTGCTGAGTGCTTCTTCTGCAAGAAGCAGGAACACTGGAAGAGGAACTGTCCTCTTTATATTGCATCCCTTGATCCGAACGGGTCCAAGAAGAGAAAGGTGCAGGATGGTCCTGGACAAGGTATTTATATGATAACACCTTATAGTTTCTCTATTTGCGATACTACTAACTGGGTATTGGATACAAGAAGTCCAATTCATATTTGCAATTCTTTACAGGAACTTCAAGTTAGTAGAAGATTCGAGAACGGCGAGAGGTTCTTAAACATG